>JAKSZT010053929.1:38858340-38988276 GCA_026826555.1 Tolypeutes matacus | reverse complement strand
GCAATTGGGACACATGTGATAACATGGATGAATCTTGAAGACATTATGCTAAATGAAATAAATCAGACACAAAAGGATAAATATTGCATGGCCTCACTAATAATATGAAGAATATAGGTTATTAGGAGATAAGAGGGGGGCTGTGAAGGAGGACTGTTGCTTAATATATATAGAAGTTTTAATTAACTTGACTGCAAATGTATGGAAATGGATAGATTTGATGGTAAGACATTATAGTGAGTAGTAGCTGGTTTATAAATGGGATTGTGGCTGAAAAGGGTAGTCTAGGGATGTAAATGTCAATTGAAAGAAAGCTAGAGAATTATCTAGGGACTGAATAACACAGTGAACCCAGAGGTGAATGCGAATTGTGGTTAATAGTACAAACTCATAGTACATCTGTGAGTTAGAACAGATGTACATCACTAATGCAGGGTGGTGGGAATGTGGAGAAGCATGGGAAATACAATCAATGTAACCTATGGACTATAATTAACAACAATACTGTAATATTAATGCATCAAGGCCAAAGATGTACTGTGTTAATAATAGGGGGGTATGGAAAAAATATGCCAAATGTATGTTACGAACCATAGTGGTAATAGTCTGATGATAATATATCACAATTTGTAACAAATGTTCCACAATGGTGTGGTGTGTTGGTGAAGGACTGTTGTATGGGAATTCTGCATGTGTGCATGATTGTTTTATAAGTTCACAATTTTTGCAATAAAAATATTTTTTTAAAAAGCTAGGTAAAGCATTGAATATTTGTAATCTGAAAAAAATATTGTTACAATATCCACAAGTACTAAGATATAAATAGCAGTATTGTATGCATGTGAAGTGAACACTTTGATATTTTTATAATCACAATAATACCTATGAATGAATATATTCAGACCACGTGAAAGGAATCTCTAATTATTTTTAAATGTGAAGAAGTTTCTTTTAGCATGGCAAAAGTTTAGCAACAATAAAAGCGTGTCTTTTAAGAGTAAAGAGAGGAGAAAAATTTCCAACTTGAAGTATAGTTGCCTATTATTTTAATTTAAATACTATATTGATATAATCTAAAGAAATAGGAAACAGATTTCTTGTTTTCAACATGCCAAAAAGCTTGTCTTCAAAAATGATAAGCCATAGCAGAGTGAGTCAAAAATATCAAGCTTCTGTCTGATTTCTGACCAAGATAGTAATTTTATTGCACAAATGTGCCATGAGAATAGATACATAGAGTATACCAGCCCAATCCTAATGCAGAGAGTTGTCTGCCAGCATTGCCATTACAAAGCTTGAAGGGAATTCTGATGTTTTAATGCATGTGAAATTGGCATTGAAGTTCTCTGCAAGATGCATTTTTGTTAAAAAAAAAAAAAAAAAAGTGTGGGAGGGGGGCCTAAATAGTGTCAGCTGGCTTTGAATAGAAGGCATGTACGTGCAAGTTCTGGTGAACCATTAGAACTTGTGATGACAATGGAATGTCTTTTCTGGTCCTTGTGACATGGACATGCATCCTGACAATAATGCCAAAGGTGAGCTTTTCATTTACAGGTACTGAGAAAAGTGCAGTATCCTATTTCTCCAAAAAGTTACAGAAACTGTCGGTAATAAATAAGTATGAAATATTACTTTAAGGTACCTGCCCTTACAGTTTACAAAGTGGAAAACTGTTGTTGATAAGAGTATAGTGATAGAAGAAGAAACTCTGGAGCCAGAGTGACTAAGTACAAATCCCAGTTCCATTAACTCTTAGCTATTTGACCATAGATTAGTTACTTAACCTTTCAGTGTCTCAGTTTCCCTCACTGCAAAATGGGGCTAGTAATAGTGCCTACCTTAGAATGTGAGGATTTAGTGAATTTGTTCTAAGCATTAACAGTAGATAGCAAATGCTCATTAAATGTTGAAAATTAAGCAAAAATTTTAAAAATCCATTATGTTTGCACTCATTCTGGACAAGTAAATCTGTTCGAACTGTGCAGTGTGGGTAAGTACTAAATCCATTTATATGTAAGAAATTATTTGCTTTTTTCCCAAAAACAGATATCCTATGAAAATTGTTCTAGCTATAAGTTAAAACAGCCTTATAAACACAATAGCAAAAACAATACACATATTATTTAGGGATTTTAATATTGTTGTGAGGGAAATCTACTATATGTCAAAATGTATGAGGCCCCTCAGGGTGTGGGTGGGGGCAAATGGTCCAGCAAACTTGTATACGGGGTCAGGATCAATTTAGCCACCAGGTAGTGTTGACCTAAGTCTTGAGAATGTGAGCCATATATGTGTAATGATAAATTTTCTAGTAGCCACATTTTTAAAAAAGCAAAAAGAAACAGATGAAATGAATTTTAATGTTTTATTATAATATATTCAAAATATTTTCTTAACATACAATTTATCAATTTGAAATTTTGCAATTTTTTACTTAGTTATTTTTTACTAAGTTACACTCAACAGCACAGCTTAATTCATACTAGCTACATGTCAAGTTCTCAATGGCCACCTTTGACTAATGGCTGCCATTTTGCATCGCATAGGTCCTGAACTATGTGATTATGTGATTTTCAAGGATCTGAGACCTAAAAAAAAAAAAAAAGAAAGATGATATTGGTTCCAAAATATTAAAAGAATAACAGAAAATTTAAATTAGTAACGGCTCATGAAATGCTTCTAAAATATAGCATTTTACCAAAATTGTTAATTATTAAATTTAATATTCATTAAAATAGAATTGCTTTTAAATTAACTTGTAGGTAAGATTTTCTCATGTCATAAGAATCCTGAGTATACCCGATGATTTTTGAGAAATAATCTCAAAAACAAAATCACCATTCAAAAGTTCTTAAAGTCTTAAATTTATCATAGGACTAGAGTTAACATGTTTGATATGATATAGAATGGGGACTCAAAAATAAGAGGACCCAGCTCTAAAATAAAGAGTCTTAAAATGTCTTTGAAATGTCCTAAAAAAGGTAATATAATCTTATTACTGCTTTTCATAACCATGATGACTTCATGGCCAAGTACCCAGAGATATGGCAAAACATCTGTCTCCTCTCTTGACCCTGGTACTTGGATTTCCCAACACCCTCTATTCAATTCTCACCCCCTTTCCCTAACAAAACACCAGCTTGGTTCTAAGGGTCTGGTGTGCTCTGTTCCTGCCAGTCATACCTCACATTTGACCTGTTTCTTCTCTCCTACTTGGGCTCCAGACAGGAAGGCCTTTTTGCTCACTTCCCTACATTCTAGTTAAACACATTACCTCATTTTTCAGTCCTTTAACAGAATTTTGAAGCACTTGACTGGTGTGATCATTTGATTACATATTGCAATTTGATCCCTAATATATATAAATAAAGTTTCCTTTAAACTTTAAATAATTTTAACTTTGAATGACACAAATAACTTTAAAAACTTTGAACTTAGGGGACTCTTCCATTTTTTTATAATCTTAAAACCATATAGTCCATATAGATATTTGAAGTGGTATTTGATTAAATTTTAGTTTAATGGCTTTGTCTTGATGGTGGTCACAACTTATAGAGTCATTCTAATGACACATCCTCTTCAGTCAGAAGTGACTTTTACAGTCATTTATTTCATCTTAATCAATTTTTGTATTCTTCATTGAAACAGTAAATGAGTAAAAAGTACCAACATGATTAACACAATGTAACAAGAATACATTTTATTCTCTTTCTCTAGAACAATTTAGATTATCTTTTGCGTGTGTGTATGTAACCTTGTAGACTTGTGGCTTTTTAGAGATTACATATTTTCCAATCAACAATAATTATTATCCTCCTGTATGTGCCACAGTGTAGCAATTTTGCCTACTTGGAACCCCTTTTAGGTTGGCATTTGAATCATTTTGACATGGCCCAGATAATCTTTGAAAGAGTTTTGCTTCCTGGCACCAGTTGTTTTAGGCTTACTTTCCCCTGCTCCAGACTTGAAAGTATCCATTTCCTCAGGTTAATCCTGGAGTTCAATAGAAAAGAATAGCATCGGAGACGATAATCTGTTAATCTAGGCACTAAGGTACATCACAGTGAAACATCCCTACTAGGCCATATGAGTAGGTCAAGCTCAGGGAATATGTGCATATCTATGTTAAATATACTACTCTAACACCAGAATGTCCCTACATTTTCTTTTATTCTAAAATTATATCATTGTTTCTCTTTATATAAAACTCTTAGTTATTTACAAAAATAAACAAAGTTTTACTGTCTGACAATCCAGCAATCCCACTGCTGGGTATGTACCCAGAAGAATTGAAAGCAGGGACACAAACAGATATATACACACCAATATTCATAGCGGCATTATTCACTATTGCCAAAAGTTGGAAACAACCCAAATGTCCATCAACAGATGAATGGATAAACAAACTCTGGTATACAATGGAATATTACTCAGCTATTAGAAGGAATGCAGTATTAACATACGGGATAACACTGAAGGACAGATATTACATGACCTCACTGATATGAATTAAGCAAATTGAGCAGACTCACAGAGCTAGAGTTTGGAAGATAGGCTTACAGGAGACAGAAAAGGAGTAGAGGGTTGTGAGCCAATGCCCATATGGGCAAAATCTATAAGGTGGAAGGGTGTAGTTGTGCAGTGGATGGTCATGACAGTGGTGCAATAGTGCTGTTGGGTTGGGCGGTGCTGGCTTGTGGGGGGGGGTTGTACTGTCCATGGAAATGGGGGGATGGTCAGGGGAGGGAGCAGATGAACTCTGGGATTTGCAGGTATGCGGTTGAAACTACAATGTTGGGAATGTTTTTTGGCAAATACAGCAAGGGAGAGTTACTAGTTTAGTGTGTTGGATGTGGAGGGCATGTGAGACAGGGCATACCTGGGGCCGGCTTCCAGGGAGTATGTGAGTGTTCATCCTGTCATAGTGCATTGTATCAGTGGGTGGAGACCTACATAATGAACGGGAAGGTATTGGACTCCCGTCCTGGGAAGTCCTGTATTTTCAAATAGAGGGGTGAGAGTGTCTCGAGAGCATAGGCAGTGCCTAATAGGGGAGGCCAGGCCAGTATGTCAAGCCCTCAGTATTGTTGCAAGTAACTATGAATCGTGTTCTTCAAGGAGTGAAGCTTGGTGGTTGCTGTGGTACTGAGGGGAGGAGAAGGGAGGAATAAAATAGATAGAACATGGGCCATTTTGGGGGTGTTGGAATTGTTCTACAGGATCTTGCAATGATGGATACAGGCCATGTTAAATTTCATCAAAATTTATAAAAGTGTATTGTCCCAAATGTAAACCATAATGTAAATCATTGACCATGGGTTAGTAGCAATGCTTCAATATATGTACATCAATTGTAAGAAATGTATCACCTACATGTAAGATGTTATTAATAGGGGAAAGGGGGAAAGGGGAGGATGTTGGGTATATGGGAATTCCCTATAGTCTGTATGTGACTTTTCTGTAACCTAAATCTTCTTTGAAGATAAAATTTAAAAAAATAAGACACTGGGGAATAAATGGAAGAAAATGTCACTGTACAGAGAAGACAACAGATTTTACAATGATGAAAGACATAAATTTAAAAAATTTTTTTTCAAATTCTTTTTAATTTTTTGTATTTTATTTGTCATTTTAAAAACTGTCATTATTATTTTCTTATTAATTTTATTTGATTATTTTGTAGGCTTCATTTTTTAAGAAGTTTTGGATCACAGAAGGGTTACTACTGTGGCAGGGGTGGATCATTGGTGTGGGGTGTCAGTGCTGGGGATGCATGGGAGGTGGTTCACCTGGGGGATACCTATAAGGCATATGAAAAAGTTCAAGTGTTCATTGGGCATTGTCACGGTGGGTGGAGATCCACATAATAACCGAAAGAATATCCAATTCCCATCCTAGGGAGTTCTGCCACATTCTGTAATGGGACAGCAAGAATCCCCAGAGTACAGGGGCAGTGACTAGTGAAGGAGGACGGACCATTGATGGGCTCTTGATATTGATGACTATACTTTTGAATGTTTTCTTCTGAAATTGAAACTTAGCCTAGTATTATAGGTTGCATAAGAATTATCTCCTTAGAGCCTCCTTGTTGGTCAAATGTGGCCTCTCTGTAAGCCAAACAGCCTATAAATGCATTACCTCCACCCCACCCCAACCCAGCATGGGACATGACTCCTGGGGATGAGCCTCCCTGGCACCGAGGGATTACTACCAAGCACCAACTTGCAATGCAACTGGAAAAAGAAAAGACCTTGACCCAAAGGGGGAAAGGGTAAAGACAAATGCATTTATATGGCTAAGTGACTTCAAAGTGAGTCAGGAAATCATTCCAGAGGTTATACTTAGAGACGCCTCAGCAGGATCTCATTGACTGCCACAGTAAATATTGCCTCAAATAGCAGGGCTCCTGAGGGCTCTGGAGATATCCAGACACTATAGGTGGGGCTGAAAGCTCAGGAATTTGGTGCCCTGTCAGTGGGCCCTACTTTGGAATTTATGCTCCCCAGTGTGACAGAGATGGACTCAGTTGTGGTTTCCTTACACATGGCTCTTCTGCCCCTTATATTTGAACCTATAGTTATTACTAGAATTGATAAGTTTATGTCCAAGAGACTTAAATCTTTGGGTTTTCCATGTGCCAGTTGGCCCTGAATCTCAACAGAGTTGTAACACCTACTTTCCAGTTCATTGGACTTACCCAGGACAATTAATAAGGAAATGATGATGGACAACAACCATCCCAAGGAACAGAGAGTCTACAGCTGCAAGCAAGATAGTTCCATCCATCTGCCCCATGGGATCTAAGCCCCTCTCAATTAGAGGCGGAGTGGGCATTACCATCCCAGCAACCTCAGGATTGGGGAATGAACAATGGGCTAGAGTAGACTTACTGTCACTCTACTATAGACTTATTGTTATTCTGGCAGTGGAAGAACTTTTATCATTGATGTGGAGGCAGTGGCCAGCGAAGATTCTGAGGAGAGGAAGAGGGGAAAAATAGCTGTAATATGGGGGCATTTTGGGGACTTGAGAATTGTCCTGAATGATGTTGCAATGACAAATACAGGCCATTTTGTATCTTGTCATAACTTACAAAATTGTGCAGGAGAGAGTTTAAACTATAATATAAACTATAATCCACACTTAGTGGTAATGTTCCAATATATGTTCATCAATTGTAACAAATGTACCACACTAATGACGGATATTGTTAATGTGGGAAAGTGTGGGAGAGGTAGGGAGTGAGGCATATGGGAATCCCCTACATTTTTTATGTATCATTTATGTAATCTAATTTTTTAAAAAAGAAAAAAAATTTGCAAAAGAGCAATGCTAATAACAATGCAAACAATAACGCTCCTGAATGCACTTCAATGCTTTCTTTCTGTTCTTGAAGTACACCGTACTAGACGGTAGTGTTCTAAGGTGGGGAAGGGCAGTGGAAGCCGTCTGCCAGGTAGCAGGAACATCTTATCACTAATTATGTAAGAACTGCTGGGGCACAGTGATAATAAAAAGCAGACCAACTTTTTTTTTTTCACTTTTATTGATACATATTAATAAAGCATAAGTCCATCCAAAGAGTACAATCAGTGGTATTCGGTTTAATCACGTTTGTGCATTCATCACCCCAATCACTCCCAGAGTACATTCGTTATTCCAATAATAATAATAAACAAAAAACAAACAAAACTCATCACTCTCAATCTCTCTATGACTCGTCTGGTGTACATAGCTGCTATTCATTTTCCTTCTCTCTAGTATATTTGTATTTGTATTTTGTAAAAACAGTCTTATATATGCAATATCACCCATTTTTGTGTTTTACATGAGGTTTTACTATCTTATAAAGTCCCATGCTACAATTTTAGCTTTCCTTCTAGTAATATACATGACCTTAGACTTTCCTTTTCCAACCACTATCCTACCCAGACAATAGCACTGCTAGTTACAAATACCATGATATGCTTTACCCATTTCTAGTCATTTCCAAAGATTTACAAACAACCATTTTAACAATTCTACACAGATTAACCCTCAGTTTTCCATTCTCTAGCCTCCTTCTATTTTCTGGTGACCTATATTCAGACCAACTTTTAATGACTTTCATTATTGTTTCTAAATTCTCTTGAGGCATTATACCCTTATTGTGTGAATGGTATCCCACTTCCTCCAGCTCCTGCCTCCCATGCATCACTGCTATTAGTTATGCTCACTCGAATCTCTTTATTCTAGAGTCACTCACAAATTCATATTCAGTTTGCCACGTAAGGGCTTCCCTGGATAGTTTGTTGAATAGTTCCTATTCATTTTCAGTTTAAAGACATTGGCGTTTGTATAGCTGACTGAAGTTCTTAGAAGGAGACTGCTTATATTTACTAGTCTTTTCTTGGTGTCAGAGCTCACCTCATGGAAGAAAGTGAAGTCCACACTTTCATTCCACCTTGAGAAGATGGGAAAACTTGAGCAGCTCCATACCCACAATTGTGAACATGAGTTTCATTTCATCACCATCTGGTTCATCTACAATGAGTTAATGTATATTTATAAGTGAAAGATTTATATATTTCTGTTCTGGCTGGCACACAAAAAAGGAAAATCTGCTCCCTACTATTTAATTTCTGGTGATATTAGAACTTTCACATTTTCCTGTATTTAAATGCATTTCAACTTTTCTAAATCCTGTTCTGATATTAAAGATTTTAAATTTATCTTGCTCCCTTTTCAAAACCACAAACTCTTCTTTTAACACCATGCAATATTCCCTTATCAACATAATATCCATGCTATATATTGTTATAACAAGGTTGCAAAATATAGATCTGAATCATTTCCTAGTTAAAGTTATCTTGAATCAGAATCAGTTATAAAGCCTTTATTTTATAGGAGGATGTTAAAAAGATATTTAGTATCTTAGAATTCCATATGATTAGAAGAAAATTATATGTACAGGTTCCTGAGTTTTTATCCAGAATCCTCTTTTGATGTGTTCATGGAGGATATATGTGATGGGTAATTTCATGTGTCAACTTGGCTCAGTTATGGTGGCCAGTTGTTTGGCTTAGCACTGGCCTGATTGTTACTGTGAGGATATTCCAGAAATGGGATTCGCCTCTATAATTAGTTGATTGAATCTACAATCAACAAAGGATATTGACCTCATCTAATCAGTTGGAGGTCTTAAAAGTCAGAACTGAGGATATCTGAGGTCAGAAGAAGAATTTCTACCTCAACTTCAGCATTGGCTATTGTAGGAATTTCCAGCCAGTTACCTTCTCCTGGGGAATTAGGACTAAGGGTGATAGCATCATCTTTATTGGAGTTTCCAGCTTGCAGTCTGTACTGTAGAGTTCAGATTTGACAGCCCCCTTGGTTCTGTGAGCCAATTCCTTAAAAAATACACACACACACACATATATATACATATATACACATATATTGTTTTCTTGTTTCCTTGAACAATACTATATATGTGTGTGTGTGTATATATATATATATATATATATAATTTCGTCCATACACAATATATAAATTATGTGTGTATATATGTATGTATATACTGTATATTATATCCATATTTTAATTGGAAATAGCCCTAGTAAATAATTTTTCAGCAGGCTTACCCTTATGCTTCTTAAATTCAAACTTCTAAATGCTAAATAACAAAACAAAACACTAGTGTCTATTAAGAGAAAATTTAAATAACTAAATAATCATTAGGAATTTGTGTCAGCTATTATAAATTTTAATTTTCACTAGAAAGTTCTAGTGAAAATTTTACACACATCATATAATTATTGGGTTCCATTAGAAGTAATTCATAAAAATTTATCAGTTTTTCTACCTGTAACACACTTTACTGCAATATATTAAAATAGAAAGGCTATATTTTACAAAGTACTTATATAAACATTTAGATATTTAGCTTTGAAGATGAAATCCAATTCCTTCATAGAATCAAAATATGCCATGTCCAACATTCCCACTTCTAATTTTTGTAGTCATTATCTTAAGAAAAAACACAATACAATGTTATTCAAATTTAGGGCAAACAATGAATATTTGCAGCTTTTGTGTTCAATATATTTTAATTATTTTGTGACATTTTAAAGTCACAAATGATTCACTAATCAAGAAGACAGGAGTAGTTGACTTCCAACTTTCTAGAATCATGGCTTTTGCTATTGGTTAAAATTCAAAGTCACAACTTTTTCTTTCTTTTTTTCTTAATTTCCTATCTATTCCTTTGCCTGGGAACTGTTCTTTTCATCCCAAAGTTAATTTCTGTTTTTGATGTTAAATCTATTGTGATGGCGTTAAATAAGTACTGATTTTAAAATAGATTTTAGCCTCATATACATATTTTCACAATGTCATCCTATTTTGATGGCTAGAAACACATTCAACACTTGCTAGCAAAATAATTAAATGCAAATTGTTTACATTCATAATGTTAGCAATTGGAAGTTCATGATCTCAGTTGAGTATTTTCGATAGTTTGTTTGAAGGGTACCTTTTCATTCAGTCATTCTTGAGACCATTAAATTTCAGGATATCATGTTTAATTCAATAAATTTATAAGATTTGTATCAAACAGCACTCCAAGCTCTTTTCAGAGGGACTTTCTTCCTGTGTAATACATTTTTGAATTTCAATATTCAAGACTTTTTCTGGAATAGAATTCTCTTAAATACAGGTGCTTGTTCTGAGGAAAGAGTTGCTCTAATTTGATTTGTTTCTAATTATTCAAAATTTAAGGTTCATTTGGTAGAAGTATAAAGTTCATTAAAATATATGTCTTCTGGGAGGCATTTTAGGTTTTCTAAGTCCCTAATTTGTATGGTATACCTTTCAAAGGTCAAAAACGTGGTGATAATATCTTGAGGACAAGATTCTTTGTGTGACGATTTCTGGGTTTTTTGCTGACTTTTTTTTTTATTTTTTACAGATATCTAAAAAGGCTTCCCTTTGATTTTCCTTCCTTCCCCTTCCCTCCCCTTTCTCCTTCCTTTCTCCTTGTCTTTTTTCCTTTCCTTTGTCCCTCATTTCTTTGCCCTTTCCCTCCTGTCCCTTCCCTTCCCTTCCCCTCCTTTCCCTTCCCTTCCCTTCCCTCCCCCTCTCCCTCCCCTTCCCCTTCCTTATTGCCTCTCAGTGCCTGTGTCTGTTGTCTAGCTTCCAACAGACACAGGCACTCCAGATAGAGGTTTTCTAACTTTTTTTCTTGGATGTTTGATAAACCAATAGTCATGAGAGCTAATTTTGGGTTTACCTTGTTTGTTTCAATAGCAAACTTTAGAGATCTTGGACCACAAAGGTCCAACATGTTTAAACAGGTTCAGGGTTCATCTCATGTTCCTTGAACTGAGAGATATCCATGGTATGTTGATTTAGGCTAGGGACAGAAAGAGGCTACCCAATTATTTATGGAATCACAAGAGAAAATTTAAAAGGTAGATATGGGTAGAAGAGGGGATAGAGGAAAAGACAGGCAGGCTCAGTTTATTTCCCTAATTAAAGTGATAGTACATTTCTGAATTAAAATCAGCTCAGGGATGGAACTTTTCCATGGCACTTCCACAGCTAAAAGGAGAGAAGAGGGAGGAAAAGAAGTAAAACAGCAATGGGCCTTAGTTATATATTTTACACCAGATGAAGATTTGTCTTCTGTTGGGGAGAGGGACTTATACACACACACACATGACCTCTCTGCAAAGAATATAATTGAGTTCATGAACTAAAGTGAACTTCTTAGAACATCATTTGATTTAAATTTCCCATGATTTTCTTGTTTGCCCATGTCCAGAGAGAATGGGAGAAGAGGGATTGTATCCATGCAACCTTTCACTTTGTAGTTCAGGGTTAATTACACATATCCAATGGATGGGCAAAGTTTTGACTGAGGCCAGGTAGCATAGTCCTAGGGAGGCCATGAAAGGAAAATGACAATGGGAGCAGAAAGTGGGAGAGTTTCCTCCAATGACTTAAACTCCATTTTGCCATTCTGGTACATTGGGGAAAAGAGCTGTTTGTGCATTAGAGTGGGACCTCCTAGATTAGTAAATGTGGGGCTCAGGTTGTTTTCCTATAAGGCTTGTGACTGAACATTACACACTTGGAAGGAGTATCTTCTCTTGTACCTTTAGAATATACCCAAACTGGCAAATGACAGAGATCAATACCAAGCACAACTAGGGAAGAACAGAGAGAACAGAAGCTAGGAACCTGCTCAGGACTTCAGCAAAGAGGCAAGGCTATCTCTGTATTTAGGAAATGTGGCCGCAGAACTATCTCTAAAGGACTTACCGACATTTGGCATGACTAACAGCTACATCAGCCCTCCAGCAATCCACTTCAAGCAATCCCCAGCAGTGAGGAGGTAGTGCTGCAGTCCCTGAAGAACTGCAAATGCATGTCTCCAGGTGGCAGCTGATGGAGCCTGACTTTTAGGGAGGTCTGCAAATTGCAGGAGGTGAACAGCATGAATAAACATAAGCAAACCTGGAGGACTCCATATATGTTAAGCAGAGGAAAGTGATTGGACATCTCCTGATTTGGCATGTGGGGCTTGAAGTTGTACAACTGTGACCTTTTGTTGACCACTCCAGTTGGTAATGTCTGTGATAGTAGGGTACTGACATTTTGCTGAAAGAATTATAATCTAATATAAATATTTACCATTGTTTACAAGTATTTTACAAAATGATTTTTGGTGTCAGCATGATATTCTATCATTTGGACATACAACATAATTTATTTAACTAATCTTCTAGAATTGGAACATTTAGATTGTTTCTATTTATCTCTTCTTTTCAATAATGCTGCCATGAACATATCTGTAAATATATCTTTAGAGATACACCTTTGCATAAATCCTCAATCATTTGCCAATTGGAACTTTTATAGCTTTATTTTTCATTTTAACAAGTTTCTGTAGTTCACAATTTGTATCTTAATGTTTATTATTTTTATTTTCTATATTTTAAAAGAATTCATCCTTTGTTTAGTGAATAGTATCTTTTTTAAAAGTACACAAAGGAAAAAAGAGAAAATAAAGAAACAAAGATTTTACAAACTAAATACTTAACATTATTTCATTCATATCTCACCTGTGGCTCTAACATGTCTTTTCATATCTGCATTTGTCACTGATTATTAAACCAATTTTAACAAATTTGAGGGAAGTCTTTTCTCTGAAGACCCTCCTCATTTTCACTTATCAAATATGTCACTCTCTCAAGATAGGTGAACATCAAATGCAAATCAAAGAGATTTTTGAGTCATTTCTTTGTCACAGTGACAATGTCCAGCTATTTCAATACACTTTCACTCCTACCCACTGTTAACAGGGAGATCAGCTACATACATTGATAGTTATACCACAATGTGAATATAATTTTTCTACCCCAATTTTTTTTTCTAAAGCATTTTGGAACTAAATATTAAAGTTCATACCCAGATTTTTTTTCCATAAAGCTTTCAACTTTTCATTACCTTAAAAGTAAACTATGTGAGACAAGAAAAATAAAACTAGACAAAGAAAACTGAAACTTCAAAATCAAAATGTCAAAAAAAATCAAGAATTCTGATTCAAAAGCAAAACACTCAACTCTTCTACACATTTACAAATTTCAAGGCAGATAGTGATGGTGACAACAGCTATGACATAAAGCAATCTACTGTGTTCTGGACACTTAATTACAACTGTGTGGAAGAAGTTATTATTGCTACTTTTTAGATGAAGAAACTGGGGTTCAGAAAACCTCAGGACTCTGCCCATTATCACACAGCATGTAACTTGTAGAGTAGGACTCCAGGATGTATGTGTGTCCAACCACACCGCACTGCTTCCCAGCACAACACTGGTATGAACTACCAGCCACTGGCTGGCCAGAGTAGGCCTTGCGGCAAGCTCTACTTTCTCAGCTATACTTAGTGAAAGGCCCAGGAGGCTTGGGAAGCAAGTGAATTATTTGTTGTATCTGTACATAATTTATATAGTCCCCAAATAGTGATAAAACTAATTGAATTAGAAAATATTGAAAATGCATAGATCTAATATTCTTCAAATTGTTTCTTGGGTAGAAAATGAAAGTAACCCAGGCCCTACATCTCTTATCTGGGGAGGAAGGGTGGCCCAGCTAGGACTCTCCTCCTCTCCCCACTCCTCTGCTCCTCAGGTTTTGCCTCCATTGCCAGGCCAGTTGTCATTCTCTGCCCCATGCGACTCCTCCAAGTGAGGAGTAGAGGATGAGGAGGCTCTTATGGAGGATCAGTCTGTGGAAAAATCTCTAACATAAACATCAGAATTTTTGTAATTGACCACCTTGTGCTTATCTTCTTTTCATTATATTAGAAGACCTTCTCTTAGCCTTGAATCACATTGCAAAAGGTCCCCTTGCATTACTTAAACAAAGCCTTGATTTGGAGGGTGGGGTGACATGCTGGCTCTGGTGAAAGATCCAGAAAAATGTTTTTGGCAGTATAAGGGGGTGGAGGTGGCTTCATTCTAACTGGTTTAAAGCCATGCCTGGCAAGTATTTCACAGAAAATAGCAGGGAATGATTTGGGTGAAAATATTCACTTTCTCTTAAACTGGTTGGTGAACTGGATATAGGCTTCAAGTCTCACAGTCATTTGCAGACAGGACTATTCCTTTGAGAAAAGAAGAATTAAAGAAGGGCTAATCGGCCAACCCAAAGTCTTGGGGTAGGAGGATAAGAGCAAGGCCTCATTTTCTCTGCCCATTCATCTCTGAATGAGTCTATCATGATTTTTTAAAAAAACTCAGTTCAAATCAAGATGTCTTTATCATTTCTATTTCTCATTCTAACAATTCACTAAAAAAAAAGGGGGGGGGGCAGGGAGCCCTCCTCTATACATCCAGCTGACACTGAGCCAGGGTTGATACTCTAAAGATAAATAAGACCTGATTCTTGCTCTGAAGAACCTTACCATATAAAAAGGGACACCGGAACATTAACAATACTTTAAAAATATCAATTAGTGGTCTTTTATTTCCTGCATGTTCTTGCAGGTGACCCTCCCCCTATTCAGTTAGAAGAACCCATTCCTTTGGGCAGCTTTAGAATTTATGTGACAAAGAGAAATAATCAACATTCAGCTTTTGGCCTCCAAAATAAGCTAGTAAGCCCATGTCAGAACGCCAAAGCTTTGGTCTGCAAGAGTTGGGGTTTTAGAGTGTAGAAAATGTTGAGAACCAAAGTCAAAGCCTTGAAGGAATAAGACATAAAGAATATCCCCAAACAATAACCTACACACCAACCTTGCCGTGGGGAGGTTAGGGAATTTAAGGGAATGAGGGGAGAGGTAGGCGAGGCCATAAGTACCTATGCTGACCTAGTGGGAAGGAACAAAGTGAGCGGGAGAGATTTCCCAGTACCTCTAGACCAGTGCCGTCCATTGCCAATACTTAGGAGTAACTTGGGAACTGAGTAACATGGGACCATTCTTTGCAAGGTGGGACACTGCCCCTAATGCTTAGGCTGGGGAGATCACTTAGCTGGTCTCCTTGCCATCTAAGCAGGGCCTGAATGATGCTCAGGGATTGTCCTTTACAGTTGATATCCATCTGTGCCCTAAAATGCAGCAGTTTTGACCAACCCATCTGGTCCAGCTCTTCTCAAAGGCCCAGGAATTGTCAGTTCCCCAGGACAGAGCTTGGGCCCTGGCCATAGAGAGTAACAATGGCGCTATGGAAGGCAAAGCCCCATGGTGACATCTGGCACCATGAGAATACTGCAAACTGGGGAAGTGATGTGCGGCTCCAGCCAGCTCCTATATCTGTTCTTCCCTTCTTCCATGGTAACAGAGCCCCCAGATGTTTGGCTGGACACATGGTGACTCAGTGCAGGGGCCTCATTTCCCAGCCCCCAACTCCATTTTAGAATTTGGCACCAGCTCTCTGTTCTGTTCTTCTCCTGCTTTTTTGCCAGCACCAGGGAGTTCATGACTTCTTGATTTCAGCATTTCTGACCTGCTGTCTCCTTATGTCAGTACACACATAGCCAGACATCATTTCAAAGAATCCAATAGTTTCTCTTAGAAATCAATGTTTATTAACTCCTTTCCCAGAAACTGGTCCAGCCACATCCTTCTCCTATGTGAACTTGCTTCAGATCCTGATTCATTAAACTCCACACAGGTGAGGGGGTGGGGGTGAAGAGATGTGCTATTTTTTAAAATTATGAATTATTGTATTAAAGATTTACCATAATACCGAATTGGTCAAATTAGTAAATACTACAATACTACTTAATGATATGCCATATTACTCAGGTGATTAAATCAGTAGAGACCTGCTGGATCTTACACATGCCTAATTCTAACAAGTTTGCTTGACATTTTACCTTCCTAAAGACGTCTGTCACAAGGATACAAAGTATGTTAGAAAGTGAATTTATAAAGCACAAGCTACAAATAATATAACGTGAACCATATTACTAAATGTGACAGATCTGACATTAGTTGACAGATACAAATTGACTTAATGAAGTATTAATAGTAGTAAATCGAGCTGGGATTTAAATATGTGGTCTACTGTGACTTTCTTATCAATAAAAATCTGTGGTCTTTCTGCCCTCAGAGGAGATAAATTTCTATCGCTTAAGACAGTGGTGTAACTACTTAATGAAGCTTACCTGTCATCTGACAGCAATGGTGTCTTTAAACATGAATGACAGCTTATTACCATAGTTAAGGGATTTGTTCATACACTGAGCATTGAGCTATTCATTTTAAGAATAATGAAAATATTCACAGAGTTCACAGAGAAATTGAGAGGGCATCTTTAATTTTCACAAAACAGTATTGAACTTGTGAGCAAGTGTACATGTGTGATGCAGAGTCTACATGTTTTAGACCCAGGGATCAAAAGCTGGTAGTCTTGCGAGCAAATTCAACTTGCAGACATAAAGACATAGTTTATTTGGTCTCTCGTGTTTTAAACAGAAATTTCACTCAAGAAATCTGGATTTCTGATTTCATTTTGGAAAATCAGTCAATAGTGGACATTTGCACACAGCAAAGGTTGGTTAGAGCTAGTAGGAGCTGCTCCACTGAAGTACAATACACACACCCCAGTTTGCCCTGTTCTCCTCCTGCTCATACCAATCTATCCCAGCATGCTTCACTCCTTTGCAGAATCTACCTGGCCCCAGTAGGTAATTGACTTTTTTATCTCTGTTGTAGACAGTCAAAGCAGGTTCAGACAATAGAGCATAAAAGAATGAAGGATAATGAAGACTACTGCATTCAAAGAATGTTTCATGTATAAGGGTGATTTAATTTGGGTATTTAAACATAAATTTTAAAGGATTTGGGATAGTCAAAAGGGGGAAAGGAAGGTTCTTAGGGAAAATAGAATTAATGAAGGCATCAAGGCATAAATGCTCATGGTAGCCTGAACTTAAAGGATTTAGGTACATAGATAAGACTGATATGTCAGATGAAAGAAATGAAAAAGTGTTCATGTTTAGTTTTACTTTGATCAGAACTGAAGATCCATAAAAGGAATTTTAGGAGGGAAATAATACAATGAAAGTGATATTTAATAGGTGATAGGAGATACATGGATGCTTAGGGAAAAGCTAGACTCAGTGGGATCAGGTGGATGGGTGGGGGCAGCAATCAGGTGGGAAATAAGGAGGAAGTCTTAGGTGGAAAGCTGTTGTAATGGAATAGGGAGGAAAGGCTATAGCTGAGACATTTTCAAAGACTAAGTAACTGGCCTTAAAGAACGCTTTCCCATAATCAGTATGTTCTTAGGCAAATGATGATCTTAACTGAAAATATTAGCCTTATTTATTTCTTAAATTAATCAGTACCTAGTAGTCTGTCTTGATATCAAATCTATTTTTTTTTTATTTCTTTGCATTTTATTAATTAAAGCTGTTTTCTGAGACCAATTATTTCTCCATCTAGGACACCGTGCCCCCAACCTTGACCATAAATAACCCTAAAAAGAATGATCTGTGCTGTGTCTGGGTCCCTTAGTAACTCATTAATATTGTAATGGGTATTTAAAAATGTAACTCTCTGTGGTTGCTTAGAGCTATGAGCCCCAGAGCAACATGTTCTTACACTTAATTCCTTCCTGTAGGTGTGAATCCATTGTAAGTAGGACCCTTTCATTAGATTACTTCACTTAAGGTGTGGCCAACTCAATCAAGATGGGTCTTAAGCCTATTGTTGGAGCCCTTTATAAGCAGAATGAAATTCAGAGAGCGATAAAGCCACAGGAAGCAAGAAGCTGAAACTCAAAGGAACCTGGAAGAGAAGAGAGAGGCCAGGAGAGGACTCCATGTGCATTGCTATGTGATAGAGGAGTCAAAGACCAAGGATCACTGACTGACAGCCCCAGAATGACAGTCTTTGGGAAGAAAGCATGGCCTTGATGCTTTGATTTGGACTTCTCCTAGCCTCAAAAAACCATAGCCAGTAAATCTCCATTGTTTAAGCCTATCCGCTACGTGGTATGTGCTTTAGTAACAAGGAAACTAAAACATTCTCCTTTGCAGGACAAAGGATATTAAGTCAGGAAGCAGAAAAATAAAATAATATTTTGAGGTATAAAAGACCTTAGTGATTATCTAATCTAATTGCTGATTTCCTAATTTGTTGGTCAGAAAACTGAGACCCTGGTAGCAAATATGATTGAATGAACCAATAAAAAGAGCTATTTTTGAGCAGTCCAGCCTTGAGAAAGTTTCCTCCTTCCAATCACAGGAGTTTGGGTAAATTAGTTCATACTCAAGTTTGTTCTGATTCCCTACATGCTCCTACGTATACTCCTCAGCCAGTCAAGCATTGCTCTTGCAGTTTTCTTCAATTAGTTCCATGTGCCACTGAAACTACTTTAAACCTATATTTCAGAAACAGTCTTTTGGAGCATTAGTATCTCTTCTGCTACTGTATTATTAGAAGACAGAGAAATGAATCTCCAATATAATGATATGATGTTTATGACACACGAGAGGACATGAGACAGAGCCTTGTTTAGACATAGTCACCTCTAACACATTTCTGTATTGGATTTGGTGATATGGAGTCTTAATTATAGGTATACTGAATTTTATTCAGTATGCTTTATTGAGGCTACTTTCCTGGAGGCCTGAAACAGAAAGTTAAGTAAGTCTATACTTCTAAGCAAATCCCAGGTTAAGCAATGCTCTGGGTTCAAGGTCCAGTTCAAGGACCTGTTCCATTTGTTGCCTGGCTGAGTTACATCTAGCCAAGGGCTTTCATTTTATCTTCGTTGAGATTTATAGGTATTTTAACCCACATATTAATTGAAATGCCTCTACCCTTTACATTCCTGAATTGAAATATTGCCGTAGCAACACGTCTTTTAAAACAATTTATACACAAAGAAGATTTTATTCTCTCATTTTGGAAGATCCGCCTCTAAATTTTACTGCTGCCACTGGATGCTGGCCAGTGTGACTCTCACTCCACAGGAATCATAAATCCAGATCTTTTAAAGATGATTTCACTTGGTGTTGATGATCTCCATGTTAACAACCCCTAGCTCAAACAAAGTACCAGGCCATGATGATTCTTCTAAAAGTAAAAGCAGATTTGCATGTAATTTGTATGACTTAATATATATATGAGTTGAGACTAATAATGTACATAGAATAACTGAGACTAAAATTTAAGATAAATTCTATTCTCTCTCTAGTAGGATAAATCCTAAATTTTACATCTATAGTAGCATCTCAATCAAAGGAGAAAACACACACAGCGTGAATAATACACATACTTTACATTTTTCTGAATATATGGATATTTTATAAATATAACATGAAATATATTACTATTAGCAATGACTTCCAGAAGAAAGTATTAATTAACTGTGCTCAGTACTATATTTGAGTGCCTTTCTGAAATTATCCTCAAAGTAAGCTATACGGCTCAATTTAAAAACTGATTCTCCCTTTAAGAAACAGGGTTAACTACCACGCCTTACATTCCAAATGACAGACTAATGCAAAACCCTTGCTTGGTGGACAGGACCACGCTAAATAGTTAAATATTTGGAGAGTCCTTTTTGGGATGGTGATTTTCCTGTCATAAAAGCTGACAGCCCTTTGGCTTCTGAAGGAATCCTTGCCACCTGGGACAATTTTCAAAACTGAGGAACAAGAAACCCTTTAGCTGCAGCATATGAGCACTCTGCTTTGAACTACAATTCTAATATTCTGTTATTCCAAAATACCAGTTATTTCAGTATTTTAAAAATCAGCCTTTTATGAATAAAAATTCAGGAGGTTATAAATTGCATTAGAATTTCTACTGGAATAGAGGTACCCTTCTTCAGAGAGCATTCTAATCACTTTTCTATTGTTACTTTCATTTCAATATTTCAACTTATTAATGAGACTGAATATCTTTTCTTATATTAGTAGTTTGTTTTTCCTGAACTAGCCTTGGTTTCATGGGTTTCAGAACTCTGACTCTCTGAGCAGACTATATAAAATAATACTGGACCTACCACATTCACCCTCTTTGCTCTTATGTGCCTTGATTTTCCTTCATAGCACTATCATATGGATATATTTGAAATATTTGTCTGTTGGCTTAGTCCCTCCACTCAAAAGTAAACTCTGTGAGTTTAGGAACCTAATCTGTTTTGTTCATTGCTGGATTCCTGGGGCCCACAATGCCTGGCACATAGTAGGTACTAAATAAATATACTTTGAATAAATTTGATGAATTAATGAACTTTTAAAGAAAATGTTACTACATTTTTAGATCTATAACACTGATCCTGCCAATCATTTCCTTTCACGTCAGGGAGGAATGATATATATGTGGAAATAAAAACTCAAGCATTTCGCAAAAACCAATTTATCACTCTATCACCCTCAGAAATTATCCCACTGCTTAGAGTTTCCGTGGCACAGTTGATGAGAATGAACAAATAGAAGTCAATATAGCCCATAAAAAGATGTGACCAACTAACTCAGTACATCAGGGAATCTTAATAATGGCAATCAATCACTTATGATAAATTCAAATAACATTTACTTTTGGCAGGTAAGTTTGTGCCAAGAATTTATCCTGCATTCCCTTTATTTATGATAAAACAGAAATGACATAACACTTTGTCATGAAAGAATGCTTTAAATGATGCTTTTAAAAATATATACACTGTTCTTGAAATAACTCCTCCCTGATTTATGTTTATAGATGCTGCTATGTACATGCTATGGTAGTTGATAATAATAATAATAAAAAGGAGCTGTGGTCAGTGACCATGTGAGTAAGGATTGATGCATTTCCCATTAGATCAGAAATCTGAATTTTTTACTCATTCCCAATTTTATTTTTCAACAAGCACCAATTATTTTTTTTTTGTCTTTGGAGATTTCAGAGCTGACCTGCTAATGGAATAAAATCCAGATGCCGTTAGGATTGTGACTTAACATACTCTAATTAAATCTGCTATATGAGGAAACTATTCTTCTATGGGACTATTAAGGAATTTTGCTTTCCGTCCTACATTCTTTTTTCAACATTTAATATCACCTACTTTTAGGCTCACAGTGCCTTGACTTTATAGAAAATGTGGGCTTTGCATTATTCATGCACTAGCAATTTGACTCTAGTGAAAGTACCCTGTGTGTTTGTGTTTCTACATACTTAAGCATATTTTTTACTTTGATAGAGATTTCTTTGGGGGCAATAATTATATTTTTGTTGTGGATATAGAAAAGCATTGACTATAATGCATACAAGACCAAAAGGAGAAAGAAAAAAAGAGGACGTAGACCTTTTGACTAACTTCAGGATGTTACTAGTTTCAGATTAATGTGGATTATGAGTACAAAATTCCCAAAATGGTCATGTGTTCCTTAACTTACGCTCCAATTTCTACATTCTGACCCCAGAAACATTGATTTTATAAGTTAAAAGCTAGATGAAACCTGGGAGAAAGCAGGAAAAATATTTAGTGGTTTTCAAGCCACACCTTATATGAAGTCAGATATTGGCCTGGAAATTTTGGTTTTCAGATTAAATCAATTGAGCTGGATTAGGTCTCATTCGTTTGTACTCCCATCACCCTCCAGTTCTTTTCTCTATAGCAGCATGTCCCACCCTCTTGTAATAACTTGTCCCCCATACTATTTTGGGTGCTTTGAGAGTAAGGATCCAGTCTTAATCCAACGCCTTGATTAACGCTAGACATACAGGAGGCAGAGTTACTGGTTTCTTTCATTAGCCATGCTACCTTGGAAAAGTCAATTAACCTCTGGAAATAGTTTTTCCTTATCTGTAAAATAAGAGAGTTGAGCTAGAAAGCTGACTTCAAACTCTTCTTCCTGCAAGTGAGCAGAGGAAGGAATAGAACACAGAGGTATGGCTCTGGATTTTCCATTCCCACGTGGGCAGAATTTTGGGATAAGGAAATAATCCCCAAACAACATAGATTTGAAAATCTCTGGTCTAGATTATCATTAAGGCCCTTTCTAGCTTTTGCAATGTTATGAAATTATTTAAAAACATCTTTTTACACAAGCAGTGAAGGAAAGAGAATTAAAACTATGCTGGGTGGTGAGATTATACAGGGTTTTTATTTCTCTTTTTTCTCCCTGTATAAAAGGAGAACTAAAACCAACATATACAATATAATAGTTTTTTATAAATCTATAAATTTTTTTATTAAACCTTTTATTGAAAATATATATCAAGAGAGACAGAGACACAGGGAAAGAGATGCACATCATAAGTTTTCAAAGTGTGGCATTTTTCATCATTTTATAGATTAGAACATGAATTATGACTTATTTTAAGTAAGCAAAAGCAGCTCCAACTTATATTTGTTTCAGGTGTTTTCTATTCTTAGAAATTGTTTTAGCAGAAATTATATATTTTTGTTGACTATAAACATTAAACACTAAGACTTTTAAGACCAATTTTTAACGTTTCATCTATAGAAAACTGAATAAAAGAAAAATTACCATTGCATTAATTATTAAATGAGAAAGATTCTTACAAACAGTTAAAGTGAAAAAAACAAAAACCTCTACAACTTAAGGCAAGGGAATTCTTTGCATAATCCAGTCTTCTAACTTTTCAAAACACGATATACACTACACTCTTAATCGTGTCCTCAATTTCAACCCAATATTTAAAATTTGCCCCTAATAAGCCATTTTCTTAAATCTTTTCTAGCTTTTAAAGTAATCACTATTCAAGCTCCAATGAGCAGTAGAGCCAAAAAGCATTGTTTTAGTTTTTGCTGCTTTTAAAACCAGTTTGTTTTCCTGGAACCAGTCTGCCAAAGTCTTTTTGCAGTTCAGTAGTTAAGTGAGAAACAGATTTGCCATTAAAATGCACAGTCGTGCCATCTGCATAAAGATGTATAGAGCAGTAATGACATATCCATGTTAAATCATTAATAAAAAGAGAAAAGAGGAATGGGCCCATGACTGACACTGTTGCTTAATAACTGGAAGGAGAAGGAAGGGAAGAGACAGGCCTGTGAACAGTAACAGATTGATGTCTGTCGGAGCCATTTCTTATCTTTTGACAGCGTTTGGGCCGGAGCCCATGCTCCCTACCTTCTGTAATCAAAGCCCGCGGTTCACTAGGCCAAAGCAGTCTGAGAAATTAATAAAAACCACCACTTAATTCAGAATTCCCCTTCAAGACGGGTATTCATTAATATTAGGCTGTCGTGGAGTGACATACGAAGTGTTGGCAAATTCCTTAAAGGCTGTTCATATGAGGAACTCACGTATGTTTCCCTCATCAGCAGCTTTAAACCTTCTGAATAAATATTATAAGGATTAACCATTGATACTAGTAGGCTGATCTGCATCATTTCTTAAAATAAGAAACAAAATATTTTATATTCGGGAGACATTTTCTGGGGATGTGAAAGTCAGCCATGAATTGGTACTGAATATAAAATTTCCAATTTAAGAAATTTCTTTGAGAAGGAAAAGTGGAACTCTACCCTTAGGCAAAGTTATGCCTTTTTATCCTCACTTTTCTGATGCTAAAATCAGTGAAAAATATTTTGAGACAATGTGTGACGTTACAGAAGAAATTATTGATATACTACCACTGGCTTTTAGGAACTAACCATTTAAAAGCAACTGTTAACCCATAAAATAGATTTATAATCCAGGCATCAAAACTACATAAAGGAGTTCAGAATGAATTTCATTTGTATCATGATAGTGATATAAACCTATAGGAGCCCTGGACTGATGAGAATAAACAGATTCAAGTGGCATTAGTCTGAGAAGACTGAAAAACAAAACAAAAAAATAAACATAACTTTAGGGAAATGGTGATGTCTTATTTTGGATTTAAACCATGGATTTTATATGGATTTTAACTGTGGGTCTTGGTTGTGCAACTCAACATTCAGTGAGAACTGAAGCTAGATAAAAGAACAGTTTTTGGCTCTATTTTGCAAACATTTACTCTGGGATATAGTAGACTTGTCCTATGAGGAAGGTCACAGAGCAGAGGGCAAGGGATCCAAGAATTAGATTCCCCTACAGTACTTAGTTGGGTGGCATTAAGCAAGTCAGCCTTCCTCTGCCTTCTGTTTTCCTGCTGTAAATGTAGGTCCCTTTTAGCTCTTTCATTTCACAGCGCTGTTATGGTAATAACCACCTTATAGCTGTGAGGATAGCATGTTTGCTAGAACCCTTCTCTGACCATAAGTGCTTTTTAAAGCTCTTTTCAGTACAAAGGTTCTGCCCACTACTGAGCACAACTCTTAGTAAAAAAGGAAATATCTAGATTTTCCTTCCTCAACTGTTTGCTCTGAGAGCCCAATTATGTGCCAGCAATGTGTATTTGGCAGGGAGATCCGATGAGAAGCAAAATAAACACAGCTCCTGCCTTTATGAAGCTTTCAGTTTAGTGGGGGACATTAAATAATTGAGAGAAGAAATAAATGTATAATTACTAATTGTTAACTAGCTTGGAAAAAAGATACAAGGTGTGAGGAGGCTTTGAACATGGGCTGAGGTCTCAGGGAAGGGTTGGGGAAAACTGAAGATTGAGCTGAGATGTATAGTATAAGCAGGGGTTAATTGAGTGATAGGTATTGGGGAAGAGAGAGTCTAAAAGTGTAAGGCAAAGGAAAGAGCAAGTGCAAATACCCTGGGGTGTCCTTGGAGAAACTGAAAGAAGTTTGCTGTCACTCCCCAGGGCTTGGAGAGGACAGGCAGAGTTTGGAGAGTTAGTAGGGGCCACATCATACAGGGGCTTCTAGTCTGGCCATAAATACCATTTTGATTAGTTGAGAAATAGTTCTAAGAAACATTCCTAGTAATCATACATCACCTTTACACTTCTGTAATAGAAAGATATAATTTATATTGTCTTAGATATTGATTCATTTCTCTCTCACTAGCTCCTCCAATGAAGGAGTTACTTGTTTACCAGTATATATAGATGCTAGGAGCATTTTCTCCATGAACGTAGTAAGTGCATAGTAAAACATGAGAGTATGAGGCTTCACAATGCTTATCTGAAGTTACCATTTCCAGAACAAACATCAAATCCACAAAATTTGCTTATCATAAGACTAAACTGTAGAATTGCCTTTGCTTTATTGTTTCATTGGCTAGAGAGGACAGACCCCTGAAACCCATTCCCTGAACTATGTGTAGGTTCCACATTCTCAAATATCCTAGAATTGTGCTACTCAGAGTTGCGTCTTCAAACCAGCTCACGTCATGGGGAGCTTGTTAGAAATGTATGATCTTGGGCTCCACCCCAGACCCACTGAATCTGAATCATTTTATCAAGGTCTTCAGGGGAATTTTATGCACATTAAACTTTAAGAACCACCACTCTAGGTACTGGGAACAATGAATTCAAAATAATGTATAAATTAGGGCATTTAGAGTATATTTAAAATTAGCTTCCTTGTAGTTAATTATCATTTCAATGTAAAATTCCCTTAACACTTTCATAAATTCAATTTTAATTATTATTATAGAAAACGTTTCACTAGGATACAATCACTCTAGGCACGGTGCCAGCAATTTCAAGGTTTAAAATTTACTCAAAACACAACAAAATATTTTGAGTGAATACATATTTCCTTGTAGGGTAGAAATTAGCCATTCTGACTATCAATTATTGATTACTGAAATTTCCAGTAAGTATGCAATGTTCACAATGATTAAAGCAAAGCAACAATTTAGTGGTATGCTCTTTGTATTAAAATCATTCTTAAATAATCGTTTAGCCTGTAAGACCATCACAGTTAAAATGTAGAACTATTTATGGGATTCATCTTTGAAATATCCAAGAGTATTTGTACTTATTTGGAGCTCAAGTTTATATAATAAAAACACATTCTTAACAATTTATTTAACTAAATTTGGAGCTCCAAGCTCTCAATGGATGTCTGAATCATGGGAGCCTTGCCAGATGTTTTGGAGTGTGGAATTCAAAACACATTAGCAGCATGGCACGTCAGGAAGTTTGATGCAAAACATTTCTTCTCCCTTTCCAAAAGCCTTGTTTAGTTTCTATTGTAAGGCATGAACTATGGTGACAGTTCATAGCTCTAGGGAAACATCTAAAATCCATAAGTAGTATCTACCCAGACAGTGGAAATATGAAGCAATTATCTGCACAATCAATGTCATAAAAAAAAAAAAAAAAAAAAAAAAAGCCTGCCCATTCAACCCTATCAAGATAACTAAGTCCAAAGTGATAATTACCTGCTAGGCTTATTTCACTTTTTTGTGCCTAAGATTCTGTAGATCTCCTGTCTCTTACCCTAATCCCACCCTCCTCACTCTTGGCAGATGACTTCTTTATTATTTACAGAGAAAATGGAATCTATTAGGGAAATCTGAAGCTTCCCTTAATTTTACCACTACAGGGGTCAGAATCCCTCTGCTTGTTCTGGGATACTACTTTGTCATTTACAACTTTTTTCCTTACCTTTCTTCTCTGAATCTTTCTCCTTATTTTTCAAATATGCCCCAGTGCTTAGCATCAAATTTGACACAAGTAGTAGGCATTCAATAAATGTGTAAGTTTAAGTTTCTACTCTCCCACATCTCAAAACAAAATGAAACACACCCAAATATCTTCTCCTTGACCTTGCCCTTCTATAAAAAGGCCACCAGGTCTTGGTCTTTCCCTCTTCTTTTAGAGTGAGACTTACTGAAAGAGAAATGTATGTCCTTCAACTCCTGTTTAGTTCTTATCTGTAATCCCAGCTAAACTTTAGCAGGTCATAGTGATATCACCAAGGCCTCCTTACCGCAAAGTTCAAGACTTAGTTTTTCATCTCTTCAGCATTCCGCAGTCTTTTACTTCCTTCTTGAAATTCTCTCCTCCCTTGGAATTCAAGGCAACACTCTTTCCAAGGTCTCCTCCCAAACCTTTTAGGTTATGTTCTAGCCTTATCTCCCTAATTGGGCTCTTCTCCTCTATTTTCTGTACCACTGTTTAACTCGGTCTCTGATTCTCTCTCACCTCCTCATTGCTTTGCCTGCCTGGAGTCTGTGTCACATCAGACCATTTTTCACACAGCTGTATGAGGTGTTATCCTTGGGGGGTGGGAAAATGATGATGTTCTTCTACCTAAAAATCTCCTGATGCCCCGTTGCTTATGAACAAAGCCTATTAGTGCCTCCTTTATTTAAAACATAAATTGTCACAAATAAAGATTTATATACGTCAAAATGCTTCTGTCAATGTAAGTCATGGCTAAATAGCAATTTTGGGGAAAAATAATAATCTGTAATGATAATCCTGAATTTATTGAGAGTCATGTTTTTAGGCTTTTTGTTAATTGCATTAAATTAATATTTTTATTTAATTCTCATAATAATCTATGATATGTTCTCATTACCCTCATTTACTGAAGACAAAACTGAGCATAATCACTCACTCAAAGTCAGAAAGAATATAAGTAGTGGATCTAAGATATGAACCTAGATAAGCATAATTTCAGATTCCATGCTCTTATCCAGATTCTAGATGGCCTTCTGGTACGATATGTTTCAAAAGTCATCAGCATCTAGTACTGCCCTTAGACCAAAAGACAAGGGCCCCTGCCTGGGCCCCACCCTAGAAGGCCCTGCCCTGACCCTTCCCCACAGAGTAAGAAGTCTACATTGCAAAGGGAACATAACACCCAAAGCATGTCGTGTCTTCTAAGCTTATGCTTGGAGTACCTGCAGCCAGAATTGTCTTCCCCAAAGGCTCTGTGCCAACTTGCAGGGCATGCACGGGCTTCTTTTCTAGATCTATGCTCCAAAGTGGAAACCAAGGGGTCATATTCCATACCTCTAGCTAGGCCCAGGGTTTTCTAAGGTGCAGGCTAGAGCATCCAAGTAAATGAACTGGAGGCTCATGGGATGGGAAGGAGCAGGGTCTGAGAAGAAAAATGGGGCAGGTCACAGGCCAGGAATGGGGCTGGGCTGGGCAGTCCCTGCTCTACTATGTTCGGGCTTGGAAATCCAAGGAGTCAGAGGATTCTAAAACTTGGCCTTCCAAATCAGAGGAAGATAAGTTTTTCCAAGAGGACAGAATTTTTTATTTTACAGCTGTTTGGCTTGATTTAAAACTTTTAAGTATTTAGACATATGGTATATGGGTCTCAGTTGTATGCTTGTCCCAGGCCCTGCAATTGTTAGGAGTGGGCCTAGTTGTTGAGTTAGTATTTCTTTTCCATTTGAAGCCATAATAGACTGAACATTTCAAAGCTTTTTTTTTTTCCTGATCTGAGCCCAAGATTATGTATTTTAGAAAAGTGGTTTTTTCGGTTCTGTTTTAAGCTTAGAATGTATAGGAATCACCTGCAACAATGATTTTCAAAATATAATATGCATTGGAATCACCTGGGGATCTTGTTAAACTGCAGGTACTGATTCAGCAGGTAGCAGGTGGGGCCTGAGAGGCTGCATTTCTAATGAGCTCCCAGGTGATACTGATTCTGTCAGTCCTTTGACCACGTTTTTAGAGGCTCAATTGCATTGTTTAAAATGCAAATTCTTGGGCATCACCTTCAGAAATTCTGATTGAGGAGATCTAAGTGGGACCCAGATGGTGAGCAAACCAGGCATTAAGAAGCAACCCAGGTGGTGCTGGTGAGGTGGTCTGTAACCCACATTTTGGGAACAAATGCTTCAGAACATGCTTCTCAAACTTTAATGTGCATATGGATTACCCAGGAATCCTGTTAAAATGCAACTTCTAATTTAGTATGTCTGGGGCAGGGCCCAAGATGCGATATTTCTGACACTCCCAGGAGGTGCCAGGGCTGCAGAGCACACTGTGAGGAGCCAAGGGTCAGGAGTCCCGCTCGGGGTCTTTATTGTTCGACAATGATCTTTTGAATATGGTTTACTGAATCGTGAGGTGAGGAGGTGATTTGGGGTAAATTGGCTATGGACAACATCCTCAATCCTCTGTTTCACAAGCTTCACAAAAACAGTTGCACAGAACCTTTAACGACCTGAATTTGCTGGTGGTTGCTTTCCTACGCTTCTGCTCAGGTTTGACCTTTCTTAGATCCCCGAAGTCAGTGACAACTGGGTTTGTAGATGCTGTTTATAGATGTTTCCAAGGAGCACCTGTGGGTTTTCTGACAACTGGCAAGAGCACTAGACATTTCAGACATTTAGGCCAAAGAATATGTTTTTCTTAATAACTAAGGAAATGCACTTCCCTTCCTGGGAGCTCACTGAAAGATATGGGATTCCATGTGTGGGCTGTGTGTGTGTTGTGAAGAGTAAATTGGAAAGTTATTAATCTCATAAATTGGGCATGTGCAGAGGGATAATCCAGATGCTCTCAGGTTTCTTTTGATAATCTATTTTATGGCCAGAATCATTATTGTGAGAGGAAGATTTAGACCGTGTCTCTCCACAGAGCTAATTCTAGTATTTGTGATGAATTAGTGACAGGCAGCTTTCACAGGGAAGTTCATAAAGGTGAATTAAGGTAATTCAAATGTTGTTAAGAATGAAGTACCTCCCCTAATGCCAGGCCCACGGATGCTGTTTTGCTGAGGCCAGAGGCGCCCAGGGACAGTCCACATTCACCAGGCAAGTATGAAACAATGGAGGCAGATCCTTCTTGACCTTGAATGTAGTGTCTTTAAAATTTGTTAGATTTGGTTTATTATTTGGGACATCTAATACAGAAATTGTGTTCACATTAAATGGTGTTGTAAATTTTAATATTCCCTTACATCTGCCTCCTTTTAAATACTAGGGAACATACAAAAGGCTCATTAGACATTTTTAAAAAATGCAAGAGGGAGAATTGCATGAAAACATTTAAGCAAATTCTTTAAGTTGGTGAAACAGTTGTGTTTTTTCTGCAATATTCGATAAAACAGTCAGATTCACCTCTCCATTAGTGAAAGCATCAGTTTATTAGAAAGATAGAATGATGAACCATAATATATACTAGATTTCTAAGGACACTATGGCAAAAAAAACAAAACAAAAAACAAAAAACAAACAAACAAAAAAAAAAACAAGATTCCTTTCATCCCTATCACAGATCTTTTGCATATTTCAGCACAAGGAAATAAGAAATTGAGATCCCTTGGTGGTGATCACTGTGTGGTCCCCAGACCAGCAGCATCAGCAAAACCGAGGTTTTTGTTAGAAATGCAAATTCTCAGGCCTGATGAGTCAGGTACTCCAAGGGTGAAGCCGAGAAAGCTCTGGTTTAATAAGCCTGCCAGGTGATTCTGGTGCATGCCAATTACAATATACCAATTACTTCCAATTCAAATGAACTCCACAGCTATTTCTTATACACCTACTTTGTGAAAGGTGATATGCTAGGCCAGGGGATCTTGGAATCACCAGGGAGCTTTTAACAAAATATCAATGGTGAAATTTCCCCACCCAAAATAATTAAATTGGAAAAAACAAGACATGGAGTCCAGATAAATGTATTTTAGAAGAGGATTGAAATGCAATCATTTTGGTGCTTGGTTGATTACAAGAAGAGGAAGCAGAGTCTTTGGTCTAGAAGAGATTTTAGTGGGGAAATCTGATCATAAATATGCTAAAATTTAGTTAGGCTTAAAAGGAAAACTAAAAATTTTAACGAATTTAAGCAGAGGTCTCTTTACTTTTTCACTAAATACAGACAAGAGGAAACAACTTTAGCGCTAGCAAAGGACTAAGAAGCAGTCTTTTTGCTCCTATAATTTGGATTCTTTGACTTTAGAAGTAGGTCCCAGAAGAGTATTGATAATATAGAAAGCTAGTAAGAAAGGTGAGCAACTTAAGAGTGCAAAGGTAAAATGAACAGAGAATGTTACAACGTTTTAGAGCATGCCATCCAATACTGGTAGGGAGTGGATTGGGGTGAATTCTGCTTCTATGTTCTTAACTTTAGGGATTTCTCTTCCTCTTCATTGTACCCCATACCATGGATCTTGAAAAGAACAGTGTTCTCCTCTTAAATGACTAAAAAATAATAAATGAAGATGACTGTTGTTTCACGGCATTGATGATTTCAGTTGAACTGTCTGGCGTTTATTATTTATAATATTTCTCACATTTATTTTTGGCACAATAGTATGTCAGTATATTGCCTACCAGGGGCAGGAAAGGAGATTTTTTAACTTAATTTATTTCATGCAACCTAAAAAATTCACACTGATTTATAAATGTACAATGGAATAAGATTCAATGAGCCTTGATGAGACAAAGCTGAAATAATTCAGAATCAAGAGCCTGAACTATTATAGGCATTTTGTTCATCTCAGTGAAATCTCATACTGTTATTTAAAATTCCTCTAAGTTCATTAATCTCATTTAATAGCAGCTGATGCAAATCCACTTGGACTTTTGGGAAGAAAAATAATGGGCCATAATACCCTTGTGCCACAGAAAATAATACAATTATTTTTATTTTGCAAGAGGTCACAATTGAAGAGTTTGAGATTTTGAGCTGCCATAACTACAAATTTAGCAAAAAGTAGGCATTTAATGATAGAGTTCACTCTGGTGGTTTAGGTTTTATTTTGAATGTTTGTTTTGTCTTAAAAACACTAATGCTGAAATGTTGTCTCAAATCTTTATTTTCAAATCACTTATTATATTACCATAAATTATAGGGTGCAGTAAAGGCCAGATTTAAAAGGAAGCACACTTTACTGTCTCATTTTTCTATAAATAACATGACACTTTATGAAATAAGAATTATCATAAAAGTTACTTTCTCTCTCTTTTTTCCTCCTATAACTCCAGTTGTAAGGACTGAACTAATGGCCTTCCTCCAAGTAGCTCAGTGGACTATTCCAAATATAGGAGCATAATGGGTAGAGGTTAACTGTAGGAAGTCTGAGAAAAATGGTAATCTATAATTTCACCACAATTATAATGTTTCCCTTAAATAACAGTTAAGTCTCTGGGGCGAGTGCTAACAAATACCTTGTAAGGATGCTCTTATTACTTTCGTTGTTTTCATCCTTTTGCTCTCTCCTCGTATGCCATTAGAAGCAGTAAAAGACCTGGGCCAGGACTCACCGTGGCTTAGAGGCTGTGGGTTCCAGTTATGTTACAATCAGTGGAGGCCATCAGCCTACAGTGGAAAGTGGAGTACATTCCCTCCTAGAAGACGTTTTGTGCCACATTTACAGGAAGCAAAACGAACAAAGTTTAAAAGCGCTTTGTCAGGATTAACCAGGCCTCCAGCAAAGCCCCACAGAGGAGAATATAATGTTTGGCTCAATTGGGATGACTCAGAGAAAATCCTTTTTTCCAATAAAGAAGTAAGGGAGCCAAATGCTAAACTTTGGAGGGTTTGGGTGCAAATCCTATGTTATCTGTTTTATATCTTGCCTTTGAGAAAGGAAAGTTTACAAGAAAAACTATCTCCATGGTCTCCAGACAGCTGTGAGAGGACGTCATCATGCAGGGGTTCTTTACCTTTTTGGTTCCACGGACCCCTAAGTCCACATTATACTGTGTATTATTTAATAAATATATCACACATATACCAACACGTCCCCACAAGAATGTTTTTTAAATTTAAATTCAAGCTCGTTGCCCCCTTGTTAAGAGCCCCTGTCATACGCTCCAGGTGTCAAGAATCAAAGCAAAACATGTGCATTGCATATTTAAAACAAATGGCATGCAGTGAGTAGGCAACATGTCTCTTTTAATTAGACCTATAATTTTAAAGTATGGGATACATTGTTCACAGGCTTCAGTATCTGTGTTTTTCTAGTATCTTTGGGACAAGAAGGGTCTATTGGAATATCTTCCCTGGGGTCAGCAGGCAGAGGGAACAATAAACACAGACAACTGTCCGGGTAGATTTATTGGTATATTTTGGGAGAGTCCTTCCGTCCCCACTGTCACAAACTGTACTATTATGGATTGTGATTAGGGACGGGATCATATGTTTTGCCAAGTTTAAAACCCACACAAAATTGTAGGGTTATAGTCTGGAACAAAACTCAAACTTCTTGGTATGGAGTTTTTCTACTTATGGCAAAATGTGGCTTCCGGGAGGGTGAGTTAAGATGCCTCAAAGGGAAAATATTCTTCCAAAGGAACATTTTGATAATTCAAGTGTAAATAAATATAAATCCAAAACACATTTTAATTAAAGGGAAATTGCTTAGAAAAACACATTTATATCCACTCCTCTTCCATACACACTTCGCTCACAGTTTCCTCCAAACACATTTCCAAAGGAGTAGTCTTGGAAAGGGAACATTTATAAACCTATATTGGGTTGCCTCTTTCAAAATGAAGTTATTTGAATACACCTAAGGTTCATTAAAGGTAGCACTAACAAGTGTTGCTTTAAATCCTGAGAAATCAGTACAATAAAATAAAGGTAGCTGATGAGGAAATGTATGTTTGTCATTTCCCTACGTTAAACATATAGAAGTTTTGCAACTTTATCTTAATTTCGTAAGGGATCTTTCCACGATCAGGTTTTCCATTTTCCAAGGAGTCCACATACTTTGAAAGCCACAATTCTGCATTTTCACCTGTTTCTGTGACTATTCCATTATACCCGAAGCACTTGAATTTATGTGAAATATGAAAGTTTCGTTTTAGCTTTGTTCTTTCTTTTAAGCTTTCTCTTCTTGTGGCTCTTGTGGTACCTTATAATTATGTCTTATAAAATGCTTTCAAGCCTATCTTCTCCATATATAGAGATATAAAAATATTTATAATAAGCAACTATTCAGGGGGAAAGAAGATGGGAACAATGAGAAAGGGAAAATATGAAAAGGAGTATTCAGTTACCCTCAAACATTTGTAGTATCTATCTATGGTCTAGCATTTCTTTAAAAAAAACCTGGCTTCAAAAGGAAACCTTAAGACACTGATATATGACCTCTTAGAGAGCTCTCACCAGCTGCCTACAAGGACAAGCAGAATTTAGTATTTGTTTCACTATTTATACAAGAAAGGCCAAAGAAAGTTTCATTTGTGGAAATGAAGTAATTAAAAGAGCACATAGAAGTTAGCCTTGAAATTTTATTCTCAAGTGTGTTTGCTTTTCACAATGTCCTTCTCATAGCCCCTGATAGATGTGTCTCTCCAACTAAACCGAACTCAAGTGAAGGGGTGCATCTTACTCGTTTCTTTATTGCCACTACCCAGCACTGGACCTGGAACTTATAGGAGATGCCCTATAAAGGCAATTGAAAAAAACAAAACAAAAAACCACCTATCCTTGTGTATATATATGTGTGTGTGTGTGTGTGCACTCTCCTCTTCAGGGCCCCCCAAGGACAAATGAAACCTGTCCTCTTGGACATTCGCTGTAGGATCTAGTTCTGTTGTGGACAAAATACCCCAGAGTTACATCTACACCCCACTAGTCAGTCAGGTGTGTATTTATACAGAATGCAATCAAAACTTGACATGAATATTTTGGAATCTAAATTTAAAAGGCTTATAATCACTTTACCATACAATTCATGATTTTTCCCTTTAAATGTTCGTAAGAATACCATCTGGTTAAGATTGGGGGGCGGGGGCTTGAGGTCTGAGCTTGGTTTTAATTAACAGCAATAATAATGAGTTTTTGAAATGCATTTTAAAAAAAACCTATTTTGAATGGAGCAGACACTATTTTTTTCTGGTTGAAATCGTGTAGTCTAAAGGCAAAATTAATAAGTCTGATATTTATCTGAACTTCAAATAGGCTTTCTTACATTGAAAGAAGCTTAAAAAAATCAATGGGTTATAGCCAAATTCAGAACTAAATCTTTATTCTAAACTCTAATTTTAATAGGGCCCATTATTCATGTTGGGAGGAATCCTTTTCTATGATTTTTTAAAGAAATATTTGCTATTTGGCAACGTCAGTTTGCAGAAACGATCTTAAGCTTCTATTTATAGAGAAAAAGGAAGGCTATTTTTCTTTGTCATTCAATCCTTTCTTCCCCCTAATTGAGATATGGTTTAGCAATAGCAATGCAAGCTCATGATTCCTTTTTCCTTTAACTGAATTTCTTCTTCTCAGATTAATGATTAAACACATTGAGTAGCATAATTGGGGGAAAATGAGATTTCCCAGGTAATGAATGGCTTTCTGATAGGTTACAAATTTATTCTGAACAGATAAGCTACTGTATTTTCAATTGAACAATCAAAGTATCATTTTACTTCAAAGGAAAGGGGGCAATAATTGAATGCTTTGACTCACTTCATATTTATGGCTATTTTACCCATTGTAGAATACAGTTGGACATAGTTTTATATTACTATGAACTGAACACATTTCTTCCTCACATGAAACTCACTCCATGAAGAGGGGTATTGTACAGCAGCCAGAATGAGAGGCATCTAAGAATGAGGTCAATGGCAATAAACCATTCTTGCTAAGTATTCAATCACCCTCTCAACAGTATAAAGACTACCTCAGGTTATCTTTTCTTAGAATCGCTTCCTTTGCTCCTATGGTTTAGATATCTACCTATTTGTAGTAAAAGCATCATATTCTTCTTTTAAGAGCCTGAGGAATATGGGAATATACAGTCATAAGACCTAAAGATGCAAATCACATCCCAAGGTTGTGCAAAAAAGTCAATTTTAAAATGTTATTTGGAAACTAAGAACTTGATAGAGCAATGGAATGGCAACTGAATTTGTTACATTAGTGATTGCAGGTGTTTGGAAGGGAACTCAAGAGGATAGTGAATAAACCGTGTAATCCTGTTGGGATGGGTTTTTCCTTAATCACATGTTATAATCCTGGAGGCAAGAGCAGGGAGGACACACAAACAGAAACCAGTGTAGACACAAGGGGTTAATTTTTCCATTTAGTATAGATTTATATAAAAAAAACAGTCTTTGATTAGCCTTATTGCTGTCATTATTTAACATTTATCAAATGCCAGTGATGACTTTTATGATGTAACTCTTTAGATATAATGCATGGCATCCTTGTTTAGAGTCCTTCTTGCATTTAAGATTAAATAAACTGAATTTCCCTCCTGCCAAATATTATGGTATGCACTGCAGATACCATAACTTTCCTAGGCTTTTTCTCAATTTATGTTTTAAAGCCCTAGGAATCAAGGAGTCTTGCCATGGAGGAACAGAGTGATATTAATCCAAAGGAATGCAAATCCTGGAACTATGAACATTTAGTTTAATATACAAAAAGCAGGTCTAGAGGAGCTTCATAAGAACAGTTCATGTTCTTACACTATATTTATTGAGATTATACTATAAGCCATGATCAAGACATCATCTCTGACCTTGAAAACTCACAATATAGTGGGAGGATACAGTGAATGTAAACATGTAATCAGAGGAGTTGAGTTTCACAGGTGTAGGAAATTTTACACCTGGTGCCTCTAGCTGCTGGAGTGGGATGGGAGAAAGGAGAGGAAATTCTTCTCTCAGGAGGTAAAAGTGGTTGGGCCGGGTCTTAAAAGACAGATGGAAATTAGCCTGCCCAAGGGTTGGCAGTAGAGTATTCTGAAAATCCCGGTAAGAGTTAGTGTCGAAGTTTTGAAACACAAATTCTCATCCCTGAAATCCTCAGTTCTTGCTGTTATGACCTGCAACATTACGGAAGGAACATAAACTCCTTTACTTAAGGTCAACTAATTGTAGATAATAATCCCATCTATGACATACCTCCATGGTAACAACTAAGCCAGTGTTTGACCAAACAACCAGACACCATAATGGCTAAAATTAGCACATAAACTTAGCTGTCACACCATGGTATAGAGGCAAAGAAGACAGCACCATATCAGGGGAAGCTGCCAGTCTTGGACATGGCTGGGACATGCAGAGGAATGGTCCCATGTGAGATGGGAGCAATGAGTGCAACCCCAGAGGACTTTGTAGAATGCTTTGGAATACTGACAGCACTAGGGACCTTTTGAACATTTTTAGGTAGGTGAGCAGCATGGTCAGTTTTACATTTTTAAGATTGCCATTTGGCAAGTCACTGTACCTTCCTTTTCATCATAAAAAAATCACTGTCATAGTTTATTGGGATTTTAAAATATTCTTTGATGCCACCATATATCATCAGCAAACTTCAGTCCCATAGTGTTCAGGATTGTTCAGTCCTTCAACAATCCTGTATGACCAGAGCTATTAGTAATATTTGTCCTTATCATATGCCAAGAAATACGGTAAGTATATGCATGCATTATGACATTCAGTCCTCCAGCAACCCTATGAGGTAGATGTCATCATTGTTTGCATCGTCATATCCCCATTTTGCATATGAAGAAACTGAGGCTTAAAGAAGCAAGGTAATTTGCTCCCAGGTAACATCAGGATGTGACAGAGCAAGGCTAGGAATCCAGGGCCATTTTATACCAACGCCTCTGACATAGATAACCTTTATGGCTTGCCTATTTGAGCCAGTTTCCATTAGAGTATTTTAAATTTTGTTTCTAAGATATTTCTCTTTAATAGTAACATACTCTTCTCCAAATGAAAATATTTCAGCATCTTCAATTAAACATTTTTTAAAAACTGAACTCTATAGTATCACTTACTTTGTGTCATTTGGCTTTTTTCAATGTCTCTCTTTGGTTTTGTTGCATTTGGCTTTATTTGTATTTAAAATCAAGACTTTTCTTCCTGTGGAGTCTACACAGACCACTTTTGGAACATCCTTACATTACAGCAGAGGCTAAAAATGGAAAATTCAGAGTCCTTAACTGGACTCTGGCTTTATAATTGGCCCTGTGGTGCTCTCACCACATTCCCAGATGTGTGAGAGAGACAGAGGGGGTAGCGAGGGAAGCAAATGTTAAAATAAGGCTAAGCAAACAGTTTGCCCAACAGATGTTAACCCAATTCATAATTTAAAAGTTCCTATTTTTGTTCACCACTTAGACAATGAACATTCTAATTTCTCTTCCAAACACTGCTTGTAAATTAGGTTCAGAAAGCTAAAGTCATCAATATTTTCATCAAACATTCTTCCTAGTCATAGGTCAAAGAAAGAAAAGGGGCATGTTTTCTTTTTAATTCAGGCGTAGCATTATTAGGAAGCCTTGTTAGGACCTAGACAATTTGTTTAAATATGTCTTCTTAGCTAATATGGTTACCAGGACTAGATTTAATCAAGATTGAATAAACTATTGTTATAACACAAATCTCTTTGGAAAAGCAACACCCCAGAGCTACATTTAAATAATCTGAAATAAAATAATTGAAATCAACTATGACCCGTTCCCCCTTTGCCTCCAAGTCAATATTTATAGTAACCATTGTCCTCAGATGGAATTTAGGAGGTATTAAACCCAATAAATTTAGTAGAATAAACTATCTTTATCCCCCCACTGTTCTGCATATTAGCAAAACATTTATAGCAGTTTACAGTGAAGAGAAGAAAACAAATTTTGCATACATTTTAAAATGATATTTTAAGCAAATTATTTAGTTGTCAGAATCAGGTTTAGAAATGAGAGTTCCTTACTCTCCAGTCCTATACTTAAGCCACAAGAAAATTGCACTCCCGCATCTCTCCGCATTGAGCCCCACAATCTGTATGCCCCTGCGCCACAGCTCCTGGGAGAACGACCAGCTCACGGGTATAAGGAGGCAAGGCTGACAGAGCAGCGCTGTGTGTTGGTGGGAAAAGTCAAATGTATATTGGGGGAGCTAAAATAATTGCAAACCTCACCCTTGTGCTATAAAAGGGCATCAAGTAGAGAACAAAGGTATATGGAAAAGAACAAAGAAAAGAAAACCCCGGAGAAAACCTAAAGAACAATCCAATGTTAAATGAAAACTCAGGATAGAGAGAACATACTTTCAAAGAGGGAAATTCTTTTCTGATCATTAAGGCTTTTTATATTTTCTTCTTTCCTTTTTTGTGGCATCTGATAATAATTTTTCAGAGGTCAAAATTATACAATTAACCACTTCCTGATTTTCTATTTAACAGAGAACTGACACAGAAAAACTGACATACTTGAGAGGGGAGTTAAGTGCCCTCGTTAAAATTGCAGGTACATATACCATAGAAAAAGAAGCATGATTATTATTATTGTTATTGCTATTATTAATTTAAAGGTATTTCCTGGAATCACAAGGCAGAGACTTGGACATGATCTTAGAAACTAAACCTCCCAAGTCCTACATTTGACAGATGAAAGAAAAAAACAACAACTAAAGGATCAAATATTTTACCTGAACTACCTTAGGTTACACATTTCAGTTCTGGATTATCTGTTGACCTTTTAATTATGTGATAAACCTAGGTACTTCAAAGATATTGACAGTGTTTAAACCCTTTAATATTTGGAGCAACATACTTGTTTGGCAGAATCGTTTAAAAGTTCCACAGCTTTAAGATGTTTCATCCAACCATGTCAACTTTATATTTTCTATTATTTTTCCCTGGGAAATCTTTCGTCTCTCCCAATAGAAATATCTTTATTTTGGAATAATTTGTATCTTGTCCAAAATCTTTTTGAAATCTTGATTTCCAATAAATCTGTGAGTAGGAATGTAATTATTTTTCCCCTCCTATTTTGAACTTTTGGTAGAAAACTATAATTGCAGTTATATATGAGGAAGTTTGGGGGATTTCTAGGAAGCTACATCATCAATCTTTGTAACTAAAGCAATAAGAATAGGGATTTTACTAAATTGTTTTGCAGCCACAAAAATTTTATGGAGGTAAATATTTTAACATCAACTTCTATCTGCAATATTTATGGATTTAACTATCAGTGAAAATAAAACAAAGTGAGTAATCAATTTTGTTATGTATTCTATATGTCATTATTACACATTATTATATATATCAATTATTATATATTATAAACATATATTGACACCCTTTCTAATTAGAATGAAGAGCCATTGTAAGATTTTTTTAATTGTCTACTCTAATTTGTTTTTTAATTTAGATAGGACTATGTTTCATTATGATGACTGTGAATCTTATATTAAAGATAAAATTTGGAAAACCATTAGTTTTTTTTTTTAACTTCATGGCATTTATATAGTGATATTAATAGAGATAAAGTAATATTTATAGAACCAAATAGAAAGATTTTTTCCATACCCAAACCTTGTTACTCCTCAGCAGGGTCCTGGACTAAAGGAGAAAAAAAAAAAAAAAAAAACTCCTAACCTGGCCCTCCTTTGAATGAGGGAACCCAAGGAAAACTTCCCTCCCTCCAAAGAGTGACAATTCCCAGGAATTAAAAATAATAAAAGGTTTAGTAGAAGGAGAGAATATGCTATTTTCTTGCTGACTCCTTGGGCTGGGTTGTCACTGAGCAGAAGAGTTAAAAATGGGCGGCTCAACACAAGGAAGGGGCACACATATTCAACAAATAAGCTCCGTGATTTGAGACTGTGTTTCTAATTACAATTAAACTGAAAAACTGTTTCCTTTTGACTGGATGATCATGTGTCTGAAGGACAAAGGCTGTCTGGGATGATCGGCCTTTATTATAGACTTTTTTAGACATAAGGTCTATGTTCACAATGAAAGTGAAATAAATGATAATAAAATCACTAGGAGAAATTCCACTTCCCATGTCTGGATTTATTAGAGAAATATGAGACAGAGGCAGAGATGGGAAGAAGAGAGCAAAGAAAAAAATGTTTTAGATCATCAGACATATCAAGACTGGAAGACTTGATAAGCAACTGTGCAGAGAATTATTTGTGAGGTTAAAATTTAGCATTTCTTTGCAATGAATGACTCTAATTCTCTATAAATTATATATAAATTATATTTTCAGTCAAATATCTGAATTTCTAAATGCATTTTTTGCATATCTGGGATCTAAGAGCAAGCCATAGTTAAACTGGCATAGAGAAAGTAAAATAACTATCATTTTGATCTCTCTATCTATCTATCTATATATTTAACAACTATACAGTACTGATTTTAAGAATTACTCAGGTTGCGTGTGAAAAGGTATTGTTGATTCAGTAGATGGCAGTCTTCCCACTAAGCCAATAAAAACCATTGTGGAAATCACATTTTAAGAGAAGGAAAACTATATTTTAAAGTATGATACAGCTTTTCTGAGACTAGTTATTAAAGATTACATTACATTTGGAAATTCAGTCTTTAATGTTGTCTTTTAAAAAAATTTTTTTAAATATCAAATCAGTGAGACAATTATTACTCTATTACAAGAATAGGATTGACAAGAAAGATAGTTTTCCCCTCTTATATCTGTGAGTACTCGCAGGCTAGTATGAATCAAAACTGATTAATTAGGCCTCCAAACAGTAAACATGAAGTATTACATATAAGGTTTTACCTTCCCTCTTCCCTTATAGCCTTCCATCAAACAAACAAACATCAAACAAATAAAAACAAAAACCTTTACGCTGTGATGCCCTACCAGAATTTTAGAGGTAGATGAAAAAGAAACCTTTGGTGGACTCTGTGGAGGGTGATTCTTTGTTCTGCCACTTACCTTTCAATCCTGGGCAAGTTACTTAGACTCTCTGAGGCTCAAGTCCTCCCTCTGTAAAGCAGTGATAATAAAACCGCTATCACCGGATTGCTGTGAGGATAAAAAAATAAAGCTATACTAGACATTCAACAGAAGTTTGTTTTCTTGCCTTTATGTTCTCCCTCTTCCTAAAAATGCTCTCAGGAAGATGCATATACATATATTCAAATGGGTGGATTTTTAATTAAATTGAATTTAATAAAATCAATTTTATTCTGATGATTTTAAGCTTCTTCATGTGAAAAATGTCAATACTCCTTTAGAGAGGTGGGCTTAGGAGTCCAAAATCAGGGATCTTCGCTCTATTTTCAATTATTGCTTTTTACTTGAGAGCATAATCACAGTATATTAATCATTAATATACTTGTGCATCAGAGTTAATCTTATATACAAGTGACATTTTACTTCTATTATGAACATGCAATTCAGTGTTGAGTAATAGAAAAGAAAAAGTAAAATTAGATCTATTCAGCGTGTACACCACAAAAATACCTTGGAAGTTGCTTTAAAAGGAAACATTCTAAATATATGTCTGCTGGCTGTCTCTATTCTCTTCCCCATCAAGTAAAGTGCAAGGACTTATCGGTACTCCTGCAAATGAGAGTTGTTATGAAACAACAGAATCTCAGTGCTTCTAGGTCTACCATTATTTTGTTGAATAATACTATGCATTTAATATCAAATTGACTTCTGATAATACGTGAAGATTTAAAACATTTTACATTTACATAGGAATATTTCTTTCTAATGGGTTAAAAATATTAACCCGTTTTTCCAGTGAATGTCCACATTCAAATTGCTTCTTTGAGCCTGGCCTCACCTGCTTCTAAAGCAGCTGGGGTGCACTTCTTCACCTTCTGACCCCTCTCTCCAGTGCCTCCCTTTGAGGCCACTATTCTGTAAAGCACATGAACTTGGCTGGAATAACCACCTGAGAAAGCTGGTGCTTTCTCAAGTTCAGATCTGTTACACATGAAATAAAAGATTCTCATTTACACTTCTGAAGAATGGTTCCTCCACAATCTAAATAATTCGGGTAGTTAATGTAAAGCCAGATCAAGCTGCTTTGAGAGTAAAGCATTTATTATGGCCAGTCTCAATTTGATGGGGACTGGGTAGGAGGAGGCAGAATGTCTTTCCATGATGCTGCTGCTATAGGAGAGTGCTGGTCGGGGCAGCTTGCTACCGGCCTGTTACTCAGAAACACTAGCAGAGTTTCCTCTGCCATTAGCACCTCCACTAATTCTGTATTGTAGGTCAGAGAGCTAATTGCCTTAAGGATTGTTGTCATGATTTTTTAATTATTATTTTAAATTTTTTTTTTTTAAAGAAGCTTTAGATTACATAAACGTTACCATGATTTTTTGTTTTGGAGTTTTGTTTTGTTTTGTCAAGCTAAAGTACACTCAAGAGTCATTGCCACCAAAATGTTTTAGAAATCTCATTCCTTAAAAGCTTTTTAGGTGACTTCTTTTATTCATTCAGCACCTCTGCTTTCAAGGTAAAATAGAAAAATGTTTAAAAGGAAATCAAAAGGTGAGATTAAGGGAACCCAGAATATCAATCTGAGAGGACGACATTCACCCATGTGCTTTTCAAAAGCCGACCACAGGAGAAAGAGAGAAGTGTGAAGAAAAAAAATGTTATGAAATGAGATGAAGGGAGCCTGCTGGGTGAAATGGCCTCCCCTTTTATTGCATCTTTTAAAATTCACTGTAGCTAATGTACCCTCTACACCCATTCCTTATCAAAATAGTTATACTTTAAATATATGGTGCTAGTTACAACATTCAAGTCAGGGATCACTGAAGAATGGTGGGTTGCTGGATGTGAGAATGCTGTGTCTCCTTTATCTCTGAATTCTCCACCCTAAGCAGAATGCCTAACACACCACAAGCCCTCCAAAAATGAGTGCAGAGTGAATGAATGCATGCATGAATGAATGATGTTCTCTGCTATAAATTTACAGGATTTTTATATGAATTCAGGGCAGAGATTGCTTATACAAAGAACCAAAATCTTGGTATGTATTTGTAATGTGGATTGCTCAAGACCTTCATGAAATCTTTGCTCTCCTCAGCTATGACATGCAGTCATTTTTATATGCTTATTCTAAAAACCATTATAGTTTGTATTAACTACCCTCCACAAACTTCTATAGCTTAAAGGGCTGGAGACCCCCCCATAAGGTGAATTTGCCATATTTCAAATACTGGGGATGATCTTCCAACTTTTAGGTCTGTTGGCAAATAGACCCCAAATCCCAATGATTTTGTCAAACGTTACAAAAACATAGATTATATACTAGTCTTAGTCTCCAGAAAATACATTGAGTTTGATTGATGATATATTGATACACAGAATTTCTAAGCTCACACGTAGCTTCACTCACCTGGTTCCTAATTAGGATCAAGTCCTGCAGTTTCATAAACCGAATTTCCCATAGTGGCTATTATGAGCTATAACAATGATTGATAACAGGATGTGACTTAAGTCTATACTCTTAAACAAATACAGGAACAAAGAAACACACCTAAGTAAGCACAGGGAGACAATTAGTGCATCAAGGGCAACCTAGAAGCTTGGGACCCAATGAGAATGGACTTGTGATTAGTGGTATGATCATTTGACTTTCTAGTCTAACCCAATGGAGTGTGCTTTTAATCGCCCTTCCTTATATTCTGATATAGATTTCTTCTACAAAAAGCCTTAAATGTTGAGCCATTCAGTCAATATAGATTTTTAGTCATTTTAATGAAATGTGCACACTTGTTATTTTCAGGCACAAATTATTCTCAATAAAAATTTCAACTTTCCTTGCCATGGTTCCAGAAAAGACTTTATGGACCAAGAGAAAAAGTGAAAGTGTCTACTGTGTCATGACACAGTTGCTCACCATTTCTCACATTTCCCATTGCAGACAAGGTTGGAATAGTATTCTCAATTCCCTGTTAGCTTTTCAAGTAGATTGTTTTTTTAAGCCTATATCTTCAGGGCCTTCTCATGAAGGGAAACCATAGCACCTCATATGCTGAGCATACAATTTTCGCAAATCAATAACCAAGAATGAAAAGAAAGGGGGAGATATTTTTATCCTCTGAGATTTGGTGAATGACAATAACACAAAATATATTGTTTTGAGATTAGCAAATCATTTAGGAGAAGGAAGATTAAAGAAAGCAAAGGAGAGAACACTCACTGTAGCTGAGATCACACCAAAGCAATCTTTTCTGGGTTTGGATTGTTCCGCTCAGTGTCATAAAAACATGATGTATGTGTCTACAGATTGAGCTAAGATAAAACTCCACTTTCCATCTTTTTGGACATCAAAGAGAATTCATAAAATGATGGTACTGAGTTCTTTCTGCCATGGCTTTTCTTTTCTGTTGCTGCAGGCTGTCGAGCAAAGGCAGACAGGCTGGAAGTAGAGACATCGTTTTCACTTGGTTCCTCCCAAAAGTAGAATCTCCTCAATGATCTGAAGAGCTTGGGCTCTGCCATCCCATGTTACTGCTCTTGTATAGCTCTCTTAAGCTTCACAGGCAATCTCTGAAGGACCACCTTGAATGCTTCCAGGAGCAGATTCAGCATGCCAACAGATTATGGAACTTGCCATGGTGAAGCAGAGCCCAAATGTCATGCTCCATCTTGGCCTCTAAACAACTCAACTTAGTATGCACTAAATGTGTACCTACTATGAGTATGAATTATATTACTTTCACAGGAACAATGGTATGCAAATACATCATGAAGATTACTCACAGGCAACTCATAATAGAAATTTGACTCTCAGGTTCTTTTTGCAAATGGACATTACAGAATTTCACTGAACTACCGTGAAACATGAAGGCAGATTCGTCCCTATCGGCCTCATCATCAAGAATATAAGCCTTTATCAAGTGCTTATTGACAATTAATTTCTAATGATAAATAACTCATTAACTATAAATAGCAACATTAATAAATAAAACTTTTTAAATGTTTGTGTCAATCCTTTCCTCATCTGATGAGTAACTGCTTACCCCAAACATAACTATTAATTAAAATTAATGAAGTAACATTAAAAACTAAGGATTAAAATACCTGCTTATTAGGGATAACAGAAACATATATCTAAGTTGCACAATAGAATGTTGAAAGAATCATCATCATTGTACATTGTACATTAATGGACTTAGAAAGAAGCAATATACTGAAGAATACAAGTGATCAGAAACCTCTTTTAAGCTCTAGTTTGTTTTACAGTTTTAAAATATATTCAACTGACTTGAACTTAAAATTCAGTGTTCTCCTGACACTGTTAATATATTTTCATATCACTTCCCTATTTGGTTTATCACCCATTTAAAGAAAAGTTGAAGATTAAAATTTTATATACTTTTATCACCAAGTTTCCAACACATGTGGCATCTTGTAAAACCTAACGCTGGTTGCTCCACCCATGGCTTTTTTCCAGATCCAGATCAGTTCAACTATTGTTATAGAAATATCACCAGCATTAGGGTGGACTAGTGTTCCCATTACAGTTTCTTTTACATGCTGAATTTGAATGGAGTTTATGGCTTACAGCAAGATAGTATTGAAGTGATCCCAAGGATTTAATGTGATACAGAGGTCTATGCCCCATTTTCAAGAATAACTCATGAAATTATCTCAGACTCTTTTCCACTGGAAAGGAAAAAATATCACAATACTTTATATGTGTTGAGTTTTCCCAATTGCTACACACTTCAATACTTTTCCATCAGAACTCTTACCTATTTTCTAACATAAAAAAGTTTAAATGGCTTCAATAAAGGTATAAATAGTTTGTGGACTGGACTCTTTTATAAGATTATTTAAAGTCTGAACTATATCAAGTAGTCAACTTCCAGCACTTCCATAAGGATGGAGCCAAGTAATATACAACTTGCTGGCAGCACTCATTTATTTTTATGAAACTTTCTTTCCATTTCTTTATCCTGTACAGCTTAGTTTACAATGGTATAACATATTTTCCTTTTTTGAAGACTATTTGTTAGTAAGATAACTATTTCTAATCTAATTGGGACAAGTGAAACTGTATGCTATTGTATACTCCTATACAAATTGGTAAAATATTCCAAATATACAGTGTTGACTAAATAATTGAAAAGTTGTTCATAAAATTGGAAACAAACAAACAGAGTTCCCTGAAGGCAGGAGGTTGTGTGTCTTACTTATCATTGTGTTTTCAACCCCTAGCCCAGAGGTTTCATGCAGTGTATTTAATGAATGTTCTCCTGCTAGATATAAAATGGTCTACATTAGTCTTCTCCTAGTTAAGTCCTAGATAGTAACATGTCCTCTTCAGAAACAGATTCAGGATGGTAGAATTATCACAGCTGTAGTTAAGTGGTTCTCTCCTATCATATCTGACATGTTTCTAATCTTCGTACCATCTGATTTTAAGACCTCCTCTCTTATGAATTAATAATTGCTTTCCCTTTTGTAGAGACCACCAAGAGTGAAGTTTGTGTTATAAGTATGAATCCCAGCTCAACAACCTCTTCCTGGCTGGGTGAAGCCCAATTTAGGTACCTCAAGGTCTCTGGTATATCAGCAGCATTATTGAAGGTAATAAATATTACCTTCAAATTGAATACTTAGGACTTTCCAAACACGTAAACAGTCCCTGAGATTGAATAAAAATGTTCCGTCAATCAGAAAGCCTCCTTTCTCCCTGATGGTTTCCGCAAGGGTGGGAAGAGTGCTGCTCAACTGTTTCCTGTCTGCCCTGCTGGCCTCCAGGGCTCAAATTTGTGCTTGATGAGCTTGTGATCATTGGTTTACTCGTAGATCATCTCATCTTTATTGGGACAGCTTCCCATCAGCTCTTTCTGGTTGCAGACCCTAAGTCACCATGTCTCTCCTCTGGCTCCCCTAACTTAGTGATCCTTTCCCCTAGTCAGCTTACCAGCCCATGGCCTTTTCACAGCAGACCAGTCAATATTCAGCATCAATGCCATAAGGGAATCCAAAGAGCCTGTCTTGTCTGACCTCCCCAGTTTACCTCTTCCCATGTGGGCCTTTCTCATGCTGGTATGGTCTCCCTCATTCCAGAGCCCCAAGTGGGGCAGTCAGATCTGTGTCCTTACGCTCCATGGTCCTTTCCCTCTATCTAACACCACACCAGTCCAGCAGAACCACAGTAGAGGAAATCAGAACAGATGCTTGACTGCTTTCTCTCTTCTCTTTTGCAAACTCACCCAGTGAGGGAGAGGTATAGGCTTTCTTTTCTCTTATCATATCACCTCTCCACAGAAGAGCAGCAATAGATATCTTCTCTACGTTAGAGAACACTAATCTCATTCACTGATTTGCTAAAGCACGATACAAAAGAATCTAAAAGTTTTCTCTTAAGACAATTAGAGGCTGTGGCTGAAAAGGGAGAAAATCATGTCAGTTGGAAAAGAAGAAAAATAATAATAACTTATTATTTTAATATATTAATACATTTATTAAAAACATTAATAAATTTCAAACTATCACCCTTATTGCAGAGCTAGCTATTCTGATAAAGCATTGCTGCTTTTCTGAGGAGGGAATTTCAGGGGAAGGGAGAGCTTCCTTTTGGCTCTGCACAAGCGCATTACAATTCATTCAGTGCCTGCCATATGCTTGACACTGTCAATATTTGAGTCTCACCAGTCTGGCTATAATAATATCCACTTCTTATGGTTGTCCTGAAGATTACATAAGAAACCATAGAAAAGTACCTGGCCCAGTACCTGTCATATAATAGGAACCAGCTTTCTGATAAGATGAAAGAAATATATACACATTTCTTTCAACTCACAGGTACGTCCCTGTTATGAGGATTTGTGCCCCTCATTTTTTTTCTTTTGGTTTGTTTGTTTATAGCTATTATAGTTATTATTTATTAGTTAGGACTGTACATCCCTTTGTTGATTCTAAAATTTAGTAAACTCATTTATCTGGTCATCCCTTAACCAGATATTCTTCCTTCCTGTTTGGTCTACAAATCCACAAGATAATTCATAGATATCAGTTTGGTCCTTCAAGATCCTGAGAGGTCTTTAGAATCCAAGCATAACTGAATTGTCTTTAGTCTCACTCTAGTGATATTTTGACTCTATCCTATTTCTTTGAAAATTGGTCATGTCCCAAATACTTTGACCAACCAGAAAACTACTGACTATATTAGACACTACAGAATTTGCTATATGGAACACTGTGTTTTATTCATTTAAAATTACTCCCATGACGCAAGTTCCCTCTATTTAAGAAACTAAAGTTGTGACTCAGGAGCTGACTAAAGGAATACAGAGCACTTGCCCCCTGAGTCATCAGTTCAAATGAGACCCCAAATTGCTAACATCTGAATATCATTTGCTAGCCTCAGCTCGATCCTTGAAGGAAGAGAAGCCACATCATAAGCACATCAAATACCACCACATTGCCTATTGTTCGCAACAGAAATTGAGTTTTAAAAGGAACCCAAGAACTTCCCTTCCCCTCCTTCTGGAGCATTGTCCTAATATAATCCAAAATCTGAGATTCGCTTTCTAAAGTAATCATGTGCCTTCTGAATGCATTTTATTTCTAAACAAGTTTAAACTGTCACTCAGGCCACAGATATTTTTGTTTCATCAAAATGTCATTGGCCAGAGAGGATGGTGTGACGAGTACACTAATTGCCCAATATCAGAAATACAAGGTAATCAGCAGTGGCTCAGTCTAAGCATGAGCCACCAGTTCACCAGAGTCCCTCCCTCCCTGGTCCCTTTATCTCATTCATGTCACTTGTCATGAGGCATGTGAATTTTCAACCCCTGAGGAAAATGCATGACCCATACATAAAAGAAAATCTCATCCTATTATTTTAACATGGCAACACTTAACTGAGCATCTGCTGTGTGTCAGGGACTGTGCTAGCATCTTCATGGGCTTTAAATTTCAAAACAATCCTGAAAATTAGCTATTGTTTTCTTCATCTTACAGATGAGGAAACTGAGATCCCCAGGCATACAGCTAGTTAGGGCAGACTCGGGTTTTTACCCCTGTTTTTCTGATTCCACAGCATGCAACTTTTCTTATGTCCATGTATTTGCTTCCAATGACGGTTTCTTCAGTTTTTTCCTATGCATGTGAGATGTGTCATTTTGCCTAGAGGGAGAGGAGCAAGCTGACTCTGAGAACTTGCTGACCAATTAGCAATGTGAAGACAATTGAATCTAGTTAAATTTTGGGTTAATCTTAAAATGGTAAGTCTTAAATCTCTTTAAAGGAAATCTTTATTCAAATCTTCCTAAAGTCTTTCCCATTTTTACTCGTCATTGCAAACTAAATAATTCATGGATAGAAGTATAATTATTTTTAAAAGTGATAAGCTGGGCAAAAGCAAACCTGAATCATATGCTTAGAATGACCCACAGGGAAATGAAAATTGAAAGTAAACATATAATTTTGAGTTTTCAGAAGATGACTTAACTTCCCTTGCTCCGAGAGTTCTTGTGCTATTCTTTGGATGGTGATGAAAATAAATCATTAAAAAAATATCAAATATAAACTTTCTCATTGAGAGGATAGTTATTTTGAATGAAGCAAAACCTACCGGCACCAACCTTCATGTAATTATTTTAGGAGTTCTTAGGAGCAAACATTCCATAAAATCAGTTTCTAATTGGCGGAATCCAGAAAACTCTTGTCCCATTGGTAATCAGAGTCTTAGGAGAGAAATAAAAGACAGACTTGAGAATTAAGTTTCCCTTGTGTTTTAAGTATTTTTCTCATACTTAGAGCCATGGGATGCTTGCTGTGCCCATGGCACATACCAAAACAGAATGGACCAGCATCTGACAGTATTACAGTGATTGATTACAAGGTTTCCATTCTAGGGTTAGTAGTCAGAGAAGTGACAATAGCAAAGAAATGGTTTTAGGCAATGGATCTCATCAAGCAAATAAGGGTTATCTGACTCTGGGTTCAGGGTGCACTCAAGGCCAAAGACCCAAAGTCCTCTGAGTGAAATACCAAGTCTAGTGAAAGGCTTCCCCAGGCAATACCAAAGCGGCCTCACAGTGAGCTTTGGCGGCACATGGTAACTGCAGTAGCCCATTTCAGCCAGAGAAATCAGCACAAACAGCACAGCAACTATGCACTCAGACCAACAGCTACAACCAACACCAAAAGACCACCACCGGGTTTATGAGGCATGGGACATTACATTTCATAGGTTATAAACCATGATTAAATTACAAACATTTTTTTCACTCCCCAGTTCCTGGTGAAGAGCCACGCCTGTTAGGATTAGCAGCAGGAACCATAGCCATATACATGCAGTGGGATCAGCAGAATCTTCATGCACAGAGACAACCACGAACAAAGCAACCTGAAGTCGTCTTGCTGGTGGTGGCAGGGAGCAAATGCAGGGTCAGCCTCGTGTCACCCTCAGAACTCTCTTACCATCGCCATGGGGGCACGGTTGCTAACAGCAATCCTATTTCACTGCATTTAGGAAATCACATGGTTTTGCAAATTCCTAAAGGAAAAATATCTGATAAAACCTAAGAGACAGATTTATCTTCCCAGATGTTTGGGGAATAAATTTGAGAAACTTTTTTTAGAGTAGAATAGTTTCAAGTAACATTTCTGCACATTTTACCACTTAGAGAACCTTGGATTTAATTTGCTGGGCTAAGTCTAAAAATCACAGTTTGAAAGCTGGTGACCTGTAGTCTGGACGGGACCCATGGGCACCTTAATAAAAGAAAGTTATACTGATTTCAACAGAAACTCAAGTACACATTCTTACGTGGCAACAATCCACCAGAGCTGGGTACCAGCTGGGCTGCCCCTATTTGTCTAAGCATGAGCCACCAGTTCACCAGAGTCCCTCCCTGGTCCCTTTATCTCATTCATGTCACTTGTCATGAGGCATGTGAATTTTCAACCCCTGAGGAAAATGGATGACCCATACATAAAAGAAAATCTCATCCTATTATTTTAACGTTTTTCTCAAACTCTTACTTGCTAGCACATCCCCTTTCTTGATATCCCCCTCTAAAAACAAAGAAACAAAATAAACAAACAAAAACCTCAAAACTAATAGGGAAGTAGTAGCCTAAAAGTATCTTTAGAAAAAAGTGAGATATCATGAAAACAGACAAAATAGGAAGGAAGATCACTTGAAGCTCAGAATCTAAAGCTGCTTTTTAAAAATTTACCTGCTTTTGTCAACAACCTAGCACAATAATTTTTACAACCACCTCCCTGCTAGCTGGTCAGTTAGCCTCTTCCTCATGACAAGTACCTCATGCTCAAATAAAGGAATTGGTCTCTAGATTGAAAAGTATTATATTTAAAAATATTTCTTAAATAAAGCATTACTTTAATAATTATTATCTTTAATAATAAAGAGTAATAAAGCATTACTCAATGTAAGGAACTGATTTAGTATTAACCCAGAATGAAGTGTTTTCCTGGTATTGGGTTGAGTGTCAAAATATACTGATTGCAGTATCATTTTGATGAAATGAGCTATGGGTGTGAAATGAACTTTTACTGAGTATTAAACATTGGCCTGGGCACTTCCCTTTTCATATGCCATGTTCATCTTCACCTATTCTGTAATGAAGCGTTATCCATTTTATAAAGGAAAGAAGTCGAACTGAGATCTAAAGAGGTTAAGGAACTTGCCAAAGGTCACGTGGCTGACACAGTGCTTGGCACATTTGCAGAGCTTAGTAAATTACATGGGATGATTTAAACAGCAGAACTGGCCTTTCTGTCATTGAGCATCATCACATTAAACAGTAACTTTTTTTGACAGAGGAAGGCATCCTGAAGGACTAGAAATTAGAGGCCATAGTAATAGGATACATCTTTCATTAAAATTGCCAGGACTCTGTTAGACCCTTAGTGAGGACAATTTGGAGATAAATCATACTCAGACCTCTTAGGCTTGTTTGCCTATTGTCAGATCAGGATCAGTTCTATCTCCCAAAGCCATATTTCCCAGACTCCTCTTCCCATATTGTTCAAGGTCAGACCCAATGAAAGGGATGCAAGTGAGATGTGGAAGATGAAAGTAAGGAGAGGCTGCTATTTTTAGGAGCTTGGCATATAACATGGATAGCCATGAAGTCATAGAAGCTCTCTAAGCTTCTTGGAAGTGCCCACTTTGCTTTGTAGACTGAGAAGTTTAGTAGTTTTCCCAGAGCCTCTTGACAAATTCAGCAGTTTATCCATGAACTCAGTTTGGGTCTTCAAATGACTGTTCTCCACCAATTGGCTACAACCTTTCTGAACCTCACTCTCTCAGCTCTTCCCACACTCCTGAAACCCCCAATTCCTACATGAACCCCTTTATTCCAATAATACTGGGAGAGGTTGTGTTTTGTTTCTTGAGTGAATCCTAACTGCTACAACATCCCAGCCGCTGGTGTTTCACCACTTAGGACATAGGGTTAGCTTTAGAGAACTTGGGTCCATCAGGAATGAGCCCACCAAGGCAGAGAGTAGTGGCTGCCCTACATCAATTCTACTCTTCTTCCTTGGTAAGAGAAGCTCCTTGCAGCTAAGTAGGTCTATGTGAGTGAATATTTGTTGGTTTAGCATGTCCAGCTTCTTTACATTCCCCTCTTTTCCAAGACAAACACATCATTTGTCTTTTAGGTAAACCCTCTTCTCACACACCTTGGGTAAGGCTGACTCTATCCCACGAGAGTGAGAGCGCTACCTGCGATTTACAGGAGAGATGCAGAAGGAAGCATTGCTCTTCCCACCTCCCACAGCTTTTGAGCTGGTGGAGTATAAGGCTGCCGTAGGCCCCTCTTGATTGCATCTGACTGTGATCCTATCTGCAGCTATTTCATTACCTGGACTTTTCAGTTATCTGAACCAGTGGCTTTCAACTGAGGTGATTTTGCCCTCCAAAGGATATTTTCACAATCTCTGGAGACATTTTTGGTTGCAACAACAGAGGAGTGCTACTGGCATCTACTGGGTTGAGGCCAGGGATCCTTTTAAACATCCTAAAATTCACAGGACAGACCCCCCAAAACAAAGAATCATCCAGCCCAAAATGTCAATAGTGCTGAGGTTGAGAAACCTTTCTGAACAAATCAACCTCCTTTTTCCCTCATCAGCTTGAGTTGGGTTTCCATTACTTGCAACGAAAATAGTCTAGGCTGCTACAGAGTGGTAGTAAGAAACAAAAGGGAAAATAAAATGAGCTAGTCTCTCAGGAAGTACATAGTTGTACTAAGCAGTAACACTTAAGATGAATATCACCATAAATCCTTATAAAGGAAATAGAAACCTAGATTTTAAAATTATATTCTAACCTTCTTAGAATTGACTAACACTAATAATAGCATCTAAATAAATATCATATATTGCTAGTCATCAAGGACTTATTTAAATATATTCATAAGACCATGGTATGCTGTTGTAGAGTTTGTACACCTCTTTCTAAGTTGTCTGCCTAGAGGGTGTGCCTTTTCTAATTTGCATAAAAACGTGTTACCAAAGAAGCAGCTCAGTGTGTTCACAGGCCTAATACCAGAAGAGGCAGAAAACGGTTCTGATTTGTAGTCATAATAAGACATATCACCCTTAACCTGTTTCAAAGGAACCTCTAGGAATAAGGCTGGTTCTATCCAGAATGGTAAGAGCTGCCACTGCAGAGATTAACAAATGAGTGTGTGTCTCAATTGTCATGTGGTAACATGTACAATATGTTGCTCAGAGCAACTGATGGCTTTGGGATCTTTTTCCATAGCACTCAAAATGCAAATCCTTCTTCTGTTTTCTGTTAATATAATAAATAAGAGCTCTTATGTAGGGAATTCTTTTTATGCAAAAAAAAAAAAAACCAACAAAACTGTCAGTTTCCCAGCAGGAAAGACTTGAAAGACTTGAAGTTCTTTCCCTTGATATGTCATAAAATTGACATAACTATAGAAGATGGAAAGATCACTAGGTCAAACAAAGCATGTTGGATCAGATTATGTCTGTACCAGACAATGAATTCAAGGATTAGAGACAAAATAAATGTCAAAGAATTTTGCCAGTTTCTCCAAAATTTCTATAGATCTATAGATGTTTCATATTGAAAAGTACTTACAGACTCTTAGTTTATAGATGGCAAATATCCAATTATAGTACTCAGTTGCTTTTATTCTGACGAAAAGTTTGAAATGTAGAATAAAAAATTAGTACTACATCCCTGTGAATTTGTTAAAAAGTGCCTTCGTTTTGTAATGTTTAAAAAATAGACTAAGGAATCCAAAAAAGAAATCATTAAAAGGACCAATATATTTTAATAAAGTTAATATTTACTGAATTTGCAACATTCATAGAACCAAGAATTCCAGATTTATTTTTCATTTATGTCAGTCTTATAGGTATTTTGTCCCTAAATAATATTATTATATTGGAATTAAGGACAAAACTCTTTATAGTAAACTGTTTTAGTCAGAATGGACTAGACTATCCTGAAGCCACAACAATAATCCCCAAATCTCAGTGACAACAAGAGCCTTTGCCCAGTAAGGGTTGGTATGAGGTGGAGGAGCCCAGGCCGACTAAGGCTTTGGGACATTGTAGCTGGACCATCCAGAACACGTGAGCTCAGAGGTTGCTATGGCAACAGAAGAGAGAGCCAAAAGGTCACAAAATGACTCTTACAGCCAGGCCTAGGAAATGGCATGTATCAATTCCACCCACAAGTCATTGGCCAGATTCAGTCATATGGTCTCAATTTAACTTCAGGGGAGGCCAGGAAATGTGGTCTTCTCCTGTACTCAGGATGGTGGGGGATGAGTAGGCAGGGGAGTCCATGAACACCCAGTGATGGTACCTCTGCCACACTGGGATAGTGAGCAAATACAGACTTTGTAGTTCTATCAAAGGTTTATAGCCTTTGACATCGCCTTTGACTATTAACTGTGAAACTTCTCAAAGTTTCAGTTTTCTCACAAAATGATAGGTCTTATTATAGTTTCATTACCTTTTTGGCTTTCATTCTCATCAGAATTGTATCTTTATTCTTTAAGCCTTTAATATTTTACTTCAAAACATTAAATTACTACTGATAAAATATAAACTCAAGAAATTTTCATTGAGTCCCATCTAGATTCTAGGCATCAGTGCAAGAAAACAAATATACAGGCAATAAGAATACAATGAAATAGCAACTCAGTTAAGACACTAACTTGAATCAATTCAAGAGTTGGAAGTCTAGCTAGAGAAGATGAGAGACTAAGTTTTTGCTTTACTCTGGCTAGTTGTACAGTCAAGAGTGTGCATAGATAGAACAGATTGTATTTGAGCAAGGAATTAAATTCTTTGTAATAGCAAATACTATGCATAAATAGTTTACCTCCACATCCACAGAACTCAGCAAACCACCTTATGTGGTGCTTAATATTTATTCAATACTGATGTGTACATATGATTACAAAGGGATTAGATGAGTAATACTACTACTAATATAAATGCACATGTATATCACAATAAACAAATTATGTATATATAAATGTGTGTGCTTTCATATGAATGTATATCATAGGTAAAAGAAACTGGATTGAATTGAAGAGCCTCAAGGATCCGTTCCATTTCTAAGATTCTACAAATTATTTTATTCTGTGACATTGGCTGTAAAATTTTTTCTGTCTCTTCAGTAGTGCAAAACACCAGTTTGTATTATTTACAGTGAGCCTTAATGGCAGGTGGGAGTCTGTACCAGAATGTCCAGGAAATGATGATAGCACATGATATTTAAAAGATGTGTGCTGACCCCAAAATATGCAACTGTTTTGAAATCATAATTTTATAATTGCAACTGTTCATTAGTGTGGTTCACAAATATTCCCGGTTCTCCACCCTTTCTGAGTAGGGTTGTGCATGCTAGCCTCTATGTGGTGGGATGGGCCACATGACTAGCTGCTTTGACCAGTGTATTAGTCAGCCAAAGGGGTGCTAATGTGAAATACCAAAAATGGGTTAGTCTTTCTAAAGGGTATTTATTTGGGATAGAAGTCCACAGATACCAGGCCATAAAGCGTTAAGTTTCTTCTCTCACCAAAGTCCATTGCCATGTGTTGCAGCAAGACAGCTGCTGATGTTTGCCGGGGTTCAAGCTTCTTGGGTTCCTCTATTCCTGGGGCTGCGTTTCTCTCTGGGCTTAGCTCTTCTGGTTTCACAGACTTTCAGGGAATGGCTCACTTCTCTTCTCCTGGGGCCTTCTCTCCAACATCAAAACTCCAACATCAGAACTGCTTCTCAAAAACTGCTGCAACTCTGTCCTTTGTCATGCCTTTTATATTTTCTTCCCCCACCCACCAAGGGGTGGGGCTCAACAGCCTACTGATGTGGCCCACTCAACGCCCTAATCAAACTTAATCATGCCCAGATTAACAGATCAGTTTACAAGCATGATCCAATTATATTTTTGGAATTCATAATTACATCAAATTGCCCAGCAGCTACAACCAGTGAGAAGGAGTCATGCGTGCCACTCTGGAGCAGAGCCTTTAACTGCTAGTGCAAAGCCCTGCAAAGCCTCTCCTCCCCTCTAGCTTATAGAAGAGCCATCTTCTTGATGGTGGCTGCTCTGTCATCCTGGTCCATGAGTCACTACAATGGACATCCATAGACATGTAGCTTGAGTGACAAACCATTTCTGTTTCAAGCCATTGAGATTTGGGGGTAGGTTGTTACTGCAGCATAGCCGGCTTATCATGTATAATACATCACCTGTCTTATCCCTTACCGGACCACTGATCCTTGCTCCGTCCCTCAATATCTCTTGGCTGACTCTAGGAACAAGGCAAGTTTGAGTGGGAGGGTAGAAGCCAACAAAAAGCATGAGTGCAGTTTGAGTAAGAAACTCTATTTTGTATATTGTTTCATAGGTTTAAAAGCTAAAAGTTTTATGATTTATTTTTAGGTTACCAAAGGATTGCAGAAGTCATGTGAGCAGACAGGCCATCTTTCCCTATAGTCTTTTTTTTTTTTTTTTTAAAGATTTTATTTATTTATTCATTTATCCCCCCCCTTGCTGCTTGTGCTCGCTGGGTCAGCTAACCACGCCGTGCAGGCGGGCTTGCCTTCACCAGGAGGCCCCGGGAACCGAACCCGGGGCCTCCCATATGGTAAACGGGAGCCCTACTGATTGAGCCACAGCCACTTCCCTCCCTATAGTCTTAAACCTCTGGGGAAAAATAATTTATATAGTTGTACATGTATACACACATGCACACACATATATTTATCTTAATGTGTTAATATGGACAACAGGAACACTGACAGTCTTAAACAACATATTAGTTTTGGAAAACAAGAAAGTTACCTTCCTTGCCAGGAACCATGAGCAGTTCTGGAACTATAGAAGATAACTAATGTCAGATTGAAAATAAACCCACAGACCACAATCTGTAGGGTAAAAGATTTTTAAAATAAGTACCAGCATGTCTTAGTGTGCTATAAGCATGGAGGTGACATAAATGGAAAGCAAGACAGACTCCCAGAGCAATATCAGGATGAATGATTGGGCTCTCACAGTAAAAATGTGAATCATTTTTAAGTGAATCACTCTATCTTCCACTTTAACAAAGCAGCAAGTAGCAATATGAAACAGATACTGTAGGGGGTTGGGCTAAAGAAGTTTGTGCCTTGGGTGACTGGACACACCCAGAAGAACCTTGGATCTCACATGCCCTAGTGATATGACCTAACGGTACATCCACTCTTTTCCTAGGAATCATTAATTGAAGGTCTTAAAGACATTTACAGCATATTAACACCATCTCACAGGGAATTTCAGATACTAATACTGGTACAGAACCAAAAATCATCAAATGTATGATGAAAAACAACAAAAAAAATCAGTATCTAATTCAAAAATAGAAGAACTAACACCTGATGAAACAAATGTAATAGAGCAAAGAGGGAAAAAATTTAAATAATGAATGTAATTAGAAAAAGGCTATTGCAACAATAAAAAGTCAGAGATTTTTAAGATTTTTAAAAAGTGAAATTAAAAAAACACAGCCCCACTACATAGCAGCATTGATACAATGAAAAAGAAATTTATGAGTGGAAAGATTAATCTATGAATTCGTCCAGAATATAGTGAAAATGGGCAAAGAAATTGCAAGTATCAAGGAAAATTTTCAAAACTTAGAAGATAAACTCCTGAAGTTCTAATGCCCCAATGGGATTCCAGAAGGAAAGAACTCAGAAAATATAGTGGAGAAAGGACTAAAAAATGTAAAAAATTAAGTGTTTGACCTAAATAAATATACGAGCCTTCAGATTATTAGTTCATCAAGTGCTAAATTGAAGGAATGGAAAAGACCCACACATAGACATATATATGATCAATTTTCAAAACAACAAGGAAATGGAAGAAGTATCAAACGCATCCTGAAAGAGAGAAATAAAAGAAATAAAATTATCTGTAGAAAAAATAAGAATAAAATTGGATACACACATCCCAACAGCAAGCATTGTTGCTATAGAACCTAGTTTGGGAGCAAAAATAGCTTTGTACCTACAATTCAATACACAGTCAAGCAATCATGTAAGTGTGAGGGAAAAATAAAAATATTTTCATACTGTAAGGATTCAGAACATGTATCCCTCAAGAAACAATTTTGAAAGAATTTCTTGAGAATCTACCAAAGCATAATGAAAAATTAACCCAAGAGGAAATTTCAGTTTATAGAAACTAATTCAACAACAATCTACAATTTAGTTTGAATACAATGACTTTGATTATAAAATTAAATTAATAAAATAGCAACATATAATTAAAATCCTAGACTATCAACTCAGGGGATAGGGTAGGGTGGGGTAGATGATGAAAATTGGGTAGGCAGGTAAATACATGCTAAGTTTCTTGTGTTGTTGTTTTTTCTTTCAGGAAATGACATAGATCAATAACAATCCTAGATAGCATTAAGAAAAATTAGCTATGTATGTTAAAAATTTAAGGATAATTCATATGTATAATAACTGCTTCTCTTATTACCAGTCCTAGGTGCTCCAAAAAAAATTAAGGATAACCACTAAGTTATCTTTTGACATTTACTAAACTCAGTCAAAAAAAAAAAAAATGCTGAAAATAGTGCCAAAACATAAAATGTTTATCAAGTTTTAACTTTTTTCTTTGGTTCCTTCAGTCCACACTTTTGCCTCTCCTGCTCATTCAAAATTTGACTTAACCCATCAAAAAAATCCACACATGCAACTCAGTTATCATAAGAGCCACCCAGACTAGAGTGTTTCCTCATGTCTAGATATTTCCTTCTGGCTCTTCCTCATTTAGTTCCTCTGCTTCTTTCAGAGCTATAACTGATTATCCAGCCTACTTCACCTACTGCTAACCTTGGTCTTTGTGAGTGAGACGCCAGTTTTCTTTCTGCGCTTCCCCCAAACTTTTATCAGAAGCCAGGAAGCTCAGGCTACCATGGAAACTTTAGTTTCTAGGTTTTTTGAGCTTTGTTGATTGCCTGGGTTCACTGGGTCACTTTTCTTAGAGTATTTTTTATTTATTCATTTATTTTTTCATTGCTTGTGAAAACCATCAAGGATAATGATATGTGTTTACTGACAATTTGACTTCTAAATATTGAGATTACATGTTTGATAAAATAGGATTTGAAAAGATTGCATCAAAATTACACAAATAATTTGGATGGTAAAATTACAGAATTTTAACTCCTGATATTTTACAACTTATTAAGACTATAAACAACAGAGAGGGACAGGTGCTTTCAGGAAAAGAAACTTTTGGGAATTGGTCCTAAATCCATTTTTAGAAAGAAGATAACTGTTTTTTTTTTTTTTTTTTTTTTTAATTAATAGAGCCTCTCTTAATTATCAGTGCAACAAACATTTACATCTTTACTTCCCACTTAAAATTGTCTCATTGGCAGCACTATTTTGATTCTTTGTTCTCAATCTGAAGTTTCTTTTAAAAATTTAATTTAAAATTAGCAACAACAAAGGGTTTCTTCACCAGTATTAAGCAATTTCCAGAACCATGTGGCTTTTCCTGAATGGCTTGTGGGGATAATCTTTGCTTAAGTTGGGGGCGTGTGAATAGGAGACAGGCAATATCCTGGAATCGTGGGAGTTGCTCATATGGCCTCTGTTGCTAATATATGCCAAACTCCAGCTTGAAACCAAAAAGCTGCCTGCAACTGTCACTATTAATAAATTATGAGACAAAAATTGTAATAGTAGCTAGTACTTGACTAGTATAAACACCAAATACAAAGAAAGGGATTTTCAAAAATTTATAACAGATAAGGCAATTGGGCTACAATTGACAGAGTGTCTGAAGGTATAGATTACCCCAAGATTATATCCAAACTGAGTTGATAAGAAAGAAATGTACACAAAAAGCCTGTTTTACCATCCATGCAATCCCTGCCTTTTGTACATTCCATAGACAAAAAGACCAAGGCAAGCTATTTTCACAGGTGAATCTAGCCAATATTTTAAAGAACAAATAACTTCAATGCTACTCCTAGAAAAGGAAAAAAATTTTTTCTGAATTATTTTTATAAAGTTAATATAAAAGTCTGAATTACTGAGAAATTTAACACACAACACATTCAAATTTCACTTATGAATATTGACACAAAAATCCTATATAAAATAGCCAACAAACTAGCAGAATATTAAAATAATAGTATATTATTAGCGAATGGATATTTGTATGTTGGGAAAATTAAAATTCACCATGTTAAGAGCTCAAAAAGGAAAATTCCACAATCATCTCTAAATATTAAAAAAACCCTTTTATAAAATTAAACAGGTAAATCCTTAACAAAACAATAGCAAACTAAATCTAGAAGCATATAAAAAGTATTATACACCTCAACCAAGTGTGACTTATCCAAGGAATACAAGGTTGGTTTAATATCTGAAAAGTAATTAATATAATACACCATGAATTAGTTTCTCAAAGGGGTGCTGAGGCAAAATACCAGAAATCTGGTGGCTTTTATAAAGGGATTTATTTGGGGGTAAAGGCTTACAGTTCCAAGGCCATGAAAAGTCCAAACTAAAGCATCATCAGTGATGATGTCTCACCAAAGTCATCTAGTGTTGATCCTAGCATGTTGCCACATGGTGAAGCAAGATGGCCGCCTGTCTCTGCCAAGGTTTCAGCCTTCCCCTCTGGGCTCATCCTTTCCTCTTGAGCTCCATGAGCCCAGCCTCTTGAGGCTTTGTTCTTAAGTGATCCTGAAGTCCTCTCTCTCCTGGCATAGGGCTTGTTTCTTTCTGGGCCTCCTATATCAGCCTCAGCTATTCTGCTCTCGTCTCAATTTCAGCTATAAGCTATCAGACAAATAGCTCACCTCTCCCCAGGGCCTCAGCTGTTTGAGACTTCTCCTTTCTGTCACAAGGCAGGATCAAAAAATGACAGAGCTCTCGCTTCCTGTGTCTGAGTGCCCATTCATATTAGACCCAGCAAGGGGGAGGGGACTCAACCTAAGCCCCACCTCACTGATGTAGTCCAATAAAAAGCCCTACAGCAGTCTTAACAGGTACATAACAGAAGGCCCCTCCGCTGAACTTAATGCAATCAAATGTTATCACACCCAGAGGAATAGTTTACAAACATAATATTTCTCTTTTGGGGATTCATAAAATAATCTCAAACTGCTACATACCACATCAATAGGATAAAAGACAAAACTATATGATCATCTCAATAAATGCAGAAAAGGCATTTGACAAAACACAACACATCTTTAGGCAAAAAGCAGGTAAGAAACTAGGAATAGAAGGGAATTCCCTCAATCTTTTCCTTTACAAGCCCCTTAGCTAACACCATATTCAATAATGAAAGACAAGACAAGGATGTCCACTCTTCTCACTTCTATTTCAGCATTGTACTGGATGTTCTAGCCAGGATAATTTGGCAAGAAAATGAAATAAAAAGTTATCAGGTAGAAAGGAAGAAGTGAAGCTATCTCTATTTATAGATGATATGTTCCTGAATATTAGAACTTTTTAATGAGTTCAGCAAGGTTGCAGGATACATGATTAATACTCAAAAATCAAGTGTAGTTCTATATATTTGCAATGAACAATCAAAAATTGAAATTAAGAAAATAATTACATTTACAATAGCACAAAAATAATGTAAAATATTTAGTAATAAATGTAACAAAAGTAATGCAAAATGCATACTCTGAAAACAATAAAACATTGTTGAAATAAATTAAAGAAGATCTAAATAAATGGAATGACCTCCCATGTTCATGGATCAGAAGACTTAATATTGATAAATTGGCAATACTCTCCAAATTGATCTACAGGTTCAGTGTAACCCCTATCACAATCTCAGTTGACAGAAACTGATAAGCTGATTCTGAAATTCAAGGGGGCCAGAATAGCCAAAACAATCTTGAAAAAGAACAAAGTTGGAGGACTCACAATTCCCTCCTTCAAACTTTACTACAAAGCTGCAATAATCAAGGCAGTGTGGTACTGGCTTAAAGATAATCTTATAGATCAATGAAATAGAACTGAGGGTCCAGCAATAAACTCTCACACTTATGATCAATTAATTTTCAACAGGGGTGCCAAGACAATTAAACAGGGGAAAGAATAGTCTTTTCAAAGAATGATACTGGAACAATTGGATTGCCATATGCAAAAAGATGGAGTTAGACTCCTACTTCACACCATGTACAAAAATTAACTCAAAATGGATCAAATACCTAAATGTAAGAGCTAAAATTATACAACCTTTAGAAGAAAGCACAGAGGTAAATCTTTTTTACCTTGGATTAAGCAAAGGTTTTTTGATATGACACTAAAAAACACAAGCAGCAAAAGAAAAAGAGAGATAAATTAGACCTTATTGAAATTTAAAAACTGTTGTTTCAAAAGATAGCATCAAAGAAGTGAAAATACAGCCCACAGAATGAAGAACATACTTTCAAGTCTTATATCTAATAAAGGTTTTGCGTGTAGACTATATAAAGAGCTCTTTCAACTGAATAATAAAAAGACAAATAAACCAATTAAAAATGAGCAAAAGACCTGAATAGACATTTCTTCAAAGAAGATATTCAAAGCCATTAGGCATCATGGAAATGCAAATAAAAACCACAATAAAATACCATGTCAAACATACTAGAATGGCTTTAATAAGAAAGAAAGATAAGAGTAGGTGAGAATGCAGAGAAATTGAACCCCTCACACACTGCTGGTGGGAATGTAAAATGGTGCAGCAACTTAGTAAAACAATCTGGCAGTTTTTCAAATGGTTAAACATAGAATTACCATTGCCCTAGCAATTCCACTCCTAGGTATATACCCAAGGAAATTGAAGTCATATGACTATATAAAAACTTGTACACAAAAATTCATGGCACCATTATTCATAATAAACAAAATCTCAAACAATCCAAATGTGCATGGGATGTTTGAAGCTATATGTACCCCCAGAAAACTATGTTCTTAAAGTTAATCCTTTCCTGTGGATATGGACTCATTGTAGGTTCTTTAGGTGAGTAGGATCTTAAGATCCAACCCACCTTATTCAGTGTGGGTCTTAATCCTTTTACTGGAGTCCTTTCCAAGAGAATGAAATTCAGGCAAAGAGAAAGAAAGCCACTTATGCAACAAAACCTGGAAGAGAAGAGAGAGACCAGCAGACCCTGTCATGTGCCTTGCCATGTGACAAAGGAGTCCAGGATCACTGGCAGCCCGTCTTCAGGGAGAAAGCATGGTCTTGATGATGCCTTGATTTGGACATTTTCATGACTCCAAAGCTGTAAACTTGTAAGCTAATAAATTCCCATAGTGAAAGCCAGGCATTTTATGGGATCTGCTTTCAGCAGCTTAGCAAACTAAAACAGTTCATCATCTGCTAAATGGATAAATAAAATGTGGCATATCAATACAATGGAATATTATTCAGAGATAAAAAGGAATGAAGTACTAATACATGCTATTATTCTAAGTGAAAGAAGCAGTAACAAAAGACCATATATTGCATGATGTCATTTATATGCAGAGCCCATAATAGGCAAATCTATAGAGAAAGTAGATTAATAGTTGTCTTGGGATATGGGGTAATGGAGAAGAGGGAGGTAACTGCTGAAGAATACAGCATTTCTTTTGGGGGTGATCTAACATTGATTGGAATGATAGTTGCAGAACTCTTTGAATATATATTAAAAACCATTAAATTGTACATGTCTCTGTGTGTATGTTTGTGTGTGTGTAAAATAAAAAATAACAACCAAAAAGAGCATGAGAAAACTTTTGAGAGTGATGCATATGGCCTTAACTTGATTGTGCTAATGTTTTCATGGTGTATACCTATTTAATAACTCATCAAATTGTACACTTTAAGTGCAATTTTTATTCATAAGTGTATCTCAATCAAGCATTAGAAAAAGATGATAGCAGATTAAAAATAACAAAATATGAATAAATACATATATAGTTTCTTTAGTGTTAGAATTAAGGCAACCATTAATGGGGAACATTAGAAGCATTTCCACTAATATCAGAAGAAAAGCATACATTTTATTTAAACTTGCTATACCTTTAGTATTTAATCATATTCTTGAGGAACTAGCCAACAAATTGGGTGGGAAACAAAAGTAGTATAAAATTGTAGATGATATAATTGTTTACCAGATAAATGAAGAAGAACTTAAAGGCAATAGATTCACTCAGTCAATGGCCTAAAATTAAAACATGGAAATCAATATCTTCTATATATACAAAAAACAATCAGAAAATGTAGTGGAAGTAAGACCACATTTACAATTGCAACAAAATTGCATGATTTATAAAGAAAAAAATAAATGCAGTCTTAAAAGGAAATACATGTAAAATTCTTATTTTGGAAAATTCAACATCTCAATTAGCCTCAAATTAATTTATAACTTAATGGGATCCTAATTAAAATGGTTACGGGATTGTTTTGAAACTAAGGAAGCTGATTCTGAAGTTCATGTAAAAATTCAAAGTGCATATGAAAATTTCACATATAGGAATTCACCCTGAAAATATATTTGTATATGTGTGAAATTACAGGAATAATTATTGTCACATTATAATTGCAAAGGATTGGAAACAATCTAAATAATCATCAACAAGGATTGGGTAAATATATTGTGGTTACATTTATATAAAGGAATACTATGCAGCCATAAAAATGTATGTGTACAAACAAGGCACAATCTCCCAAATACACTGTTAAATATAAAGAGCAAACTGCAATGTGAGCATGATATGTTACTTATATGTTAAAAATAAATAAATAGATGTATTATTTTGTAGGCATAGAATAACTATGGAAGGATATGAAGAAAAAAACCTGGTAACAAAGATTATCTTTGGGGTTGGGGAATAAAGGTTTGTGGGAGGCACAATTTTACTCATATACCCATTCACTATATACCCATTTGTACCTTGGGAATTTTCATCATCACAGAAGAAAATAAAACTGTTTAAAGAACATAATCTGTTCTTTAAAATGTTAGGAAGCATTTCAAACTCCTTCCCAATAGGTTAAGGGGGAAAATATTGCTAAACTTAAAATATTTTTTTACCTTTGAACAAATTTTTAAAAAATATTATGGATTGGATATGTCAAGTAGTATTAAATATGTCCAAGTGAAGTGCTTTGGGAACACAATTAAACTTAGAATTAATTCTACTCCGGGAGCAAAGCTCCTTGCCCAGGGCCTCAGAGTCTGTGTGACAGAAAGAATAAATTCAAGGTGACAAAGGTGCTTTTGACAAACTGTGTTTGAGAGGGGTGGCCAGTTTTGCTAGGGTGTAGCACATTGGGAACAAGATAAAGTGACTGGAAGAAAATGATATATGTGGTTTTCAGCCAGGTCATGTAGAACTTGGCGTGCCATTCTTGAAGCCTGGACTCATTTTCTTGAATATCTGTGAGCAGAGGATACTCAGGATGAAAGCTGTGCTTTGGAGGTCTGCCTTGACAGTAGAGTAGGATGGATCAGAGAAGAGAGGAGAAAGTCAGGGACACAAGGACAGAAGGCTGTCGGTTATCAGGATTACTTTAGGACACAGAATTAAGTAGCCTCATACAAAAATTTATTCAGTGTTTACAAGTCATTTAGTCCCTGTATAAGCTACTATACTTTCAACTTTGTATGTATTAATTGTTTTTTCCTGATACTAAAAATAATATGTTTCTGATCTACGATTTTGGAAATATGCAGAATTACAAAAAAACGACTCACAACTCCACTGCCTAAAATAAAACTATTAATATTCAGATGGGTGTATATGTGCATGTGTGTGAAGGTGTGTGCAGATTATATTTTTGAGCTCATGACATACACATGTGTATGTGTGTTCTATTTTATTCATTTAATTTTGATTAATATTTCCTATATTTTTCAGAGATGATAATTGTTAAAATTTATTTGAGGGTTTAGTCTGTGGCAGGTCTTTGAGAGAAGCACTTTTATGCATCTTCTCAATTAATTCTTACAACATATGTATGAAATTATTTGTTTTTCATCTATTTTACAGATGAGGAGGAACAGTCTGGAGAAAGCGAGCCCCCCCCCAGGATACCTGGTGCATGTGTAATGGGGAGGGGACACGATCCTGGAGTAATACCAGTGACCCGGCTCCAGCACTCGTCAGCGACAGGATCCGGTTGTCTTAGATGCCCCATCACGTGACTGCGCCAGGCCTTACTTGATCCGTCTCAGACTGTTGGTCCATTATGCTGTTTCCACTTAGTCACTGTTGTCAGTATTGCTGCGGTGACAGCCCACTTGCATACACCTTTGTCTATTCGACGGCCATACTAGAGAAACAAATTCTTAGAAAGAAAGTTACCAGGTTAAAAGGTATAAACAAAATTTGTTGGGCTTTGTCCAAAAGAAGACTATCCCTTTTTTCACCTCTGACAAACACAGGCCCATTTCAGTTCACCCTCATTGAAACCAAAGGGGATTTATTATTTTTTTTTACTTAAAAAAAGAAACATTTATCTTTTTTTAAAATGAATGTATTCCCGTTTTAGGAAAAAAATGAGAAACATAACACAAAATAGTCAGCAATTCTATAATTCAATAACAGTTATTCAACATTAGCAGTTTGGGGTTCTGCTTCTTTATTGGCATTTACAGTTTTTAAAATAGCAGGTTTTATAAATTTTCCAAACCTGCCACCACTCACCTAGATTCCTTTACAGATTAGCTTGTAAATTTGAATTCATTACTGTTTTCTTTTTATCTCCTCTTGCCCTCTTGCCTCAGCCTTTTTGTTCCTATTTCATGATATATAATGGAGGCATCAAATTTTTCTCCTGATTCTTAGGATAGATAATTTGGGGAGGAATACTTTTGACTTTACTTTTGACTTTACTTTTTGTGTTTGGATGATTTTCCTTTCCTTTGATCTAGTATTTTTCATAGGCTCCCTGTTGTTGCTGTGTTTCTTTTCTTTATCCTTAAATGAGAACAGAATAAATGGAGTTCCTCCCCTTTTCTCATTCCTTTTTTTAATCTCACAGGCAGTTTTTTGTTTAATTTTTTTCTTTATTGGAGAAGTTATGTATTTACAGATCAAAAATGCATAAAATGCTGGATTCCCATATACCATCCCACTATCAACAACTTGCATTGGGTTGGGACATTTGTTACAATCGACGATAGCACATTTTTATAATTGTGCTGTTCATTAAAGCCCATGGTTTAACTTAGGGTTCATTGTGTAGTGTGGTTCCATGGATTTTTTTAAAAATTATTCTGTACTATATATACAATCTAACATTTCCCCTTTTAATCATATTCAGGTGTATATTTCAGTGCTGTTAATTGCATTCACAATGTTGTGCTACCATCACCACCATCCATTACCACAACATTTCCATCATTCCAAATAGGAACTCTGTACATTTTAAGCCTTAACCTTCCATTCCCTCCCTCATTCCTTTTTTATTTATTCATTCAACAAATATTGAAAGTCTCCCGTGTCAGGTTATGTTCTAGACTATAAAAATAAGCTGTGAATAAAACCAAGTTTCAGATTTCATGGTACCCACTTTCTACTGGTGCTGGATGAATCCCCTTCTTGAAATTATTGGTAAAGGGCAGGTTGATTTGCACAGTTTTGAGCCCAAGTCTTACTATTCACAGGCATGCATCTGGTGTGGTTGAGTTTTGCTAAAGTGGTTCTATGCCACTGCCTATAACACCAACATATTTAATCAACACGGTGCATTTAAAATGATTCTTAAAATTCAGTCCAATCTGGAATCTGCAGAGTCTGCCCCCACCTTCAAGTATTAACTATGGAGGATACATCCAACATTCCAGAGGAACTGAATTCCCTTCTCATGGGCTTCCATGGCTTTCAGGTTCTCAAGGAAGAGCAGTGGTGAGGGATGGTACCTTGTTCATCTCAGAACTGAGCATTCCACCAAGAGAGAATCAAATGCCAGTTTTCAGCTTGCTATATATCCTGTGTCTTAGGGGGCAGAGAACATAAGAGGGCATAAATATTTTCCTTCAAATTTTTAGGCTAGAGGTACTGCTCTGTGATAAAAAAGCTGTAATAAGTCTCTGGCTTCTACTCAGTTTCAAAATTGTTTTCATAGCTTGCTGGTCAGTCTCTACTTTTGGTGGTGATGTGACTACCCTTTCTGTGTCTTCAGATGTATTTAAATAGGATTTGGAGATAAATTGATTAAGGACAATTTTTAAATGAGAAGATTGGGCATGTATATTAAGCTAAAATTTGGACACGCATTTCAAATTCTTTTTATTTTCATTGAAATGTGCTTGTGATTATTTTGCCACTATTGTGTCATAATTTTCTAATAAATTACCAGATTCCACCAGTTTCCAGTACTAGAAATATTTCACTTAATGAGATGAAAATCAGTTTTTCATGGCGAAAGTGATGCTCAAAAATTTTGTTGAATTAGTAAAGAGAGAAGATAAAAAACACCTTTATTTAATGTCTGCTATAGCTAGAAACTGTTATTTAATCCTAACCGTTAACCCCATATTACAGAATATAGACCAAGAAATAAACAATTTTTCAATGTCACATTACATACAAATAATGTAGTCAAGACTTGAACCCAGGCCTTTCTGATTACAAAATCCACACCTTTTTCAACTCACCATGTAGCCTCCTCAAGAATATAGAAATAAATGAATAGTTTGCACAATCTGAAAATAAATAAGAAATTAAAAAGGAATTTTGCAGCATCAGAAATTTAGGTTGGGTCATTAAGCTTATAGAAAACTAAACCAGAACAGAAAACTTGAGTCAACATGGGCCTTCACTAAAAATTACTTCATTGGGCCCTTTCACTGGGCCCTCCCAGTGGGTCACATGTCCTCAGTGATGATTCTCAGTCTACTGGGAGAGCCAGACTTGCAGGATGGTATCCTTATTCTTCCCATGTAAACATACTTGGTTTAGAATCAGGTGAGCAAGATCTTGCAAGTTGTTTATTTATATTTGCTTCCTCATAACTGTCCTTTTACAGCTAAGGGCATTTTTTTCAAGGGTTAACAAGATAATGAAAGTTCAAGGAATGCCTAATTCTGGTGTTATACTCTGTTCCTATGTTCCAATGTTCAATGAAGTGATTGCTGGAGGCTTTTTTTTTTTTTTTTTTGATAAGGTAAATTCTGTTTTCTAGAAGGTTCTGGGTTTTGTCAGTTGATAATATCACTGGAGGCAATTGAGTCAGCTTTCAGAATTTACCAAAAGTGGAATTTTGTTTGTTTTGTTTTAAAAATACTAAAAGTTCTCTTTACCAAATCAATGGCAATGTCAAGGATAAAACAACTACTATGAGTTTAATGCATAAAATATAGACTTGAAAGCTGTACACTCAAAGACAGAATCATTACTTAAGTACAAATGAGATTATACACTATGACTGAAATAAATAAGCTATTGCCAGTGACTTGAGTAGCAAAGTTTGTTTTCTCTGGGGAGAAAACTTGCTGCCACAGTCAGTCCTCTACTGCAGACATAGTTTAAAGGAGAATTTGGAAGAAGAAAGAAGAAAGAAGGAGGAGGAGGAGGAAGAGGAGGAGGAGGAGGAGAAATATATATATATAAGATGTTAAATGTTCCATTGTAAAGATATAAAGATAGTAGGCAAATAAAATAAGTTTGTGCTGAACTTAAAAATTGTATGTATTGTCTTAAAACATTACATGTGAAAATATGCTTTGGAAAAGATTATAGAGCATCCAAAAGAACTGTATAGACATATAACTCATAATGTTTCCTTTAAATGGTGTGGGAAAATAGATTTACCCTCCGACATTTGATGAGGCCACTTAATTAGCAAGGTTTTAGAATAATCTGCAAGCCATAGCAATCAGAAATGGGAATCAAGTTGAATCTTTTGGGGACGTTTCTTAACAACAAGGTTGTGATTTTATGTATTTTTTCCAAATAAAAATCTTTGTCTAAATGCAATGATATGGTCTTGGTGTCAGTAAAAATACTGTCATATATGTTGTAAAAAGCCAAATGTGCCTTTTGGGAATATGTCTTTCATGGAGAAATTATGAAGTGTTAGGACTTAAGGATACTACCTTTGCATTTTCAGTGTGAATGAGTGATGGGATAAAGTATTGAAATATTAATTTACTAATTCCTATTTTCTCCTTACTGCTATAGAATAGTTTTCAGAAAATAAAATAGGTAATCTTTTCTTTTTCATCTCCTTCTGATGAGAACGCCCACCTAAGAAGTTGTTAGGAGAAACACAAACTAAGATCTTTTCAGGAACCCTGCCAAAAATGTCTGAATTCTCACTTCTTGCAGCCCCTCCTCAAACTGATTTGGTTTCTAGGAGTTAAGAGACCATTTCACTGTTGCATGTAATTTCTTTGTAGTCACTGAAAATTCTGCAGTTTTTGATGCTGGTACTTTTGTTGTTCATGTATGAGCAGACAATGGCATCAATTATCAGAATTGATGATATCTGATAATCACCCCTGCTGCCTGGCCGATGGTAATTACCAGACATCATCAATTCCAAAATGTTCCCTGCTTTTAGAGATGCTCAAATAGGGAAAAAAACATGCATCATGGAATCAGTGAAACATAGTATATGTTGGCTGCTCACTTGTTTATTGATTTTTTTCTCCATGACAGTGACCGCCTCATAAGGGTAAGGAACCTTTATCTGCTATAACTAGAATAGTATATGACACAAAATATCTCTTTTATCAATGACTTAGTGAGAATTGTCCCAACACAAACATCTCTTAGGACTGAGAAATTGACAATAGGAACACAGATATTAAGAATACAAAATACTTTGCCCATAGTACAAGAAAATACAACTGAAGTCTGTAAAATAGATTATTGGTGGGATCCTCTTAATTATTAGTTTATAGTGATTGAAAAATATCAGACTCTAAAATAAAGTAGAAAAGTAAATCACCTTTGTAATGCAGAGATTTTGTTTAAATGAAGATAGGTATTTCAGAGTACAGATGTATTTACCACTTCAAGATAATGTCTAGAACATCTAGATCTTTACTCTTAAATGCTCCTTTCACTCTTTGTTCTTTTGACATTAGTCAATGAGTAGAAAAGGCCTTTAAATTCTTAAAGCACTTCATTAGGGAGAACTTGAACATATCCTAAAGACTAATTTAAATAGGAAGAGGGGTTATTATTTGAGAGATCTAAGTGGTTATACTTGATTTATAAATAGGCTGTCCTAGATAAAAAGGAGCCAGAAATCAATGTGCCAGATAAAAGAGACCAGATGCTAAGCAAAGCAGCCCTATTTTCTAGAAAGGCCTCTTCAATGGAGAGATACTAGCGAGGAAATATAGCTGTTCTTGTGAGTCATTTTTTCAGTCGCTTCCCTGCAATTGGGGAAAATCAAATACACCATCAACATTTTTTGATCAAGGTATAATAATCCATATTTAAGTCAATCTATGAATAATTGTAGAACCCATATATTTTCAATAACATTCTAAACTCCTGTACAACAAATATATCTGGAACTCTTTTTTTTTTTTTTTTTTTTTCAGAAAAGGAATAAAAAAGCAGTCCAATAAAGGCATAGGATCACTTACTAGCTAGAAAACAACATTGGCAAAAATAAATCTCTGTGAACAGACTTGCATAAAATTCCTTTTAAACATCTAGTTCAAGTTACATGTTATAAATCACGTTGCAAAACTTTTCCTTTTCCTTATGGTATTCAGTCTCTTGATTATTAGGGACCAACAGCCCTAGCTTGAAACTAGAAACTTAAATCAGTGACTTTATTTTTATTGCCAAATGGAGATCTGAATTCATATAACAAGAGAGCAGTGGAGATGAGATATGACAGAATTCATTAATGTGCCAAGGATGTGGCCAACTTGTCTACAACTAGTTAAAAGGCAAATACACAGATTGATCATTTTTCTTTCCAGGACTGTACGTCATAATACACATGGCCTGTTTCCTAAAACCTTCTGTCTAATGTTTAATAGATTGATGGAACTTCAAAAACAACACTCCTTACAATCCTGCTAGACAAGAGGGGACTGAAAGATGCACAAGGTTAGAAGAGACACTATTTGTGATCTGAGCTGGGAGGAATTAGACTCCTCACTTCACATTTTCCCCTTTCAACTGAAAATTTCCTTTGGATTCAAAAGGGGTTATGACATGAATCTCAGATATATTTTTTTAAAAATGACTGGCATAAGCCATTTTTATTTGTTTTTTACTGCAAAAAAAAAATTTATCTGCCTCTTTTTGTGCACAAAATAGCAGTAGGCTTATCAATATGGATTTCCAGTTCAAAAACACCAAGGTCAGCTTTAAATTACTCCTCCTCTTAAGCAGCATGGAGTGGTGGTTAGGACTCAAAATCCCCTAGCTCTGATGCCTGCTGCCTCAGTAATATTAGGTAGAACACACAGCCTCTCTGGGTGCCAGTGTCTGGGCTTACAATGGCACTAGAAGAGAAAAATGAGGTAATGTATGGGTAAAGCTTTTAAATAAGTGTTAGTCTAAGGTAGGGTGTGATCCTCAAAGCTCACATTTAATTTTCAGGTGACTATGTAAAAAAATTGTCTTCCTGGATCTCCATATTATTTCCCAGAAATTTTAGTACATTATTCATTGAACAGAAAGGCAATAGACCTGTATTTTAGTCTTTAATTGTCCAGTCTTCCCTAGATATTAGTTTAATTGTTTCTCCCACTTTCTAACCTTGGTCAGATCTTTCACTTCACCTGCTCTATATTTGTGACTCTGTCAGCTCCTGTTTTCAGAATTTTAAAGATTCCATCTGGGAGAAACAAATAAATTAGATCAATTAACTGCTCTTTCACAGATCCACATCAAGAGTCAGTAAATGCACTGCTGAGGAGGTTTTGCATTCCCCTTCTGTTTGCACAGACACATGGAAACTGATAGACTGGAGAACCCATATTGTCCTCCTCAAACTAGAATTTTAACCTCCTGATATTAGAAAAAAATTGGGAGCTGTCAAACAGGGGCTGGGTATCTTACCTTCTGGAGACCCCCTGACCCACCCAGAGAGTTCCTTCACCCCCTCTGGTATCTGGCAACCAAATTTGACCTGACCTGTGTAGCAGCCAGCCACAGTTTTTTGGCCCAATGAAGACTAATTGGTATGTCACATATCATTTCCCTAAATGACTTACATTGTAAAGTTTACAGCATATTATGTGTGGTTTGGACTACGTACCTTTAAAGGCACATTACTATGAATTTTAAATGATTTACATTTATAAAATTCCCCATAATTGGCAAAGTAATTTTTAAATATACTACCTCATTGCTTTTTGCAACAACTATCTAAAACAGGAAATTCACTTTTCACGACACTCATTTGAGAAATGGAGAATCTGAACCTGAAAGAATTTCAACAACATGCTCAAGGTCACATGGGTCATAAAAGACTGAACAGGCCTAGAGCCTAATTGCCTGTCTCCTGGTTTAGTGCTCTAGCAATCGTATGCCTCCCATCATCATCCTCAGTCCATTCACTCAGTCATTCTACACTTGAAGTTTGTTTCAAATTATCCAATGGCAGCACAGTGGAAAATGTTCTCAGAGTCCCACCTCTTGGGTAAATCAGAAGAGCTCTCTGTGCCTCAGTTTCTTATATATAAACATGCAGGCTTGGACTAGGAAAAGAAATTCATGTGTAGTGTGGTAGAGTGAAAAGAATTTAAGACATGTACTAAGACAACCCCGAGTTTGAATTGGTTCTCTTGCTTCCTAACGATGTGATTTTTGGAAAGTTATATAACCTCCCTGGTTATCAGTTCCTTCAGACATAAAACCAGGGATGCTAATATTAGTCTTGAAGCATTCTTATAATAAAGTAAGTAAAAAATAATATATGTAAGAGAATTCGCCAAATTTGACATTTATTAATTTGCAAGCACTTAATAAATGTCAGTTGCTCTCTTTTAGTGTTAACACGTCATACATTATTTTTGACAAAGGCAATTTTATCATTATCCATAAATAGCAAGGCTAGCTTTACTGACTCCAAAGGAAAGCATGAACTATATTAAACATTTATATGATCAAAGATAGTTCTATGAAACACAATACTTTTTTAAGTAGTTAACCTGTAGGACCTTAGCATTGGTTGTTTCCTCAAGATTCAACTCAGGAGACCTTAGATTCAATGATACCAAGTTTGGACATAATTTAATATGGCTCTCACCTTTTCCTTCTAATAGGAATAAAAAATTCGGTTCAGTAATTGTACATGTCATAACAGACGGAGTATTATTGAGTAGGCTTATTTTTAAAACAAATAAATAAAATGTGGTACATCCACATGGGAAAAAAATTATAAATGAGCTTCAAAAAATAATGGCACATTGAAAGGGTATATAAAATCCTGTTTGCCCAAATACTTCATAAAAACTCATAAATAAAAGTATAGAATATTTATTAAAATCATTTAGGCTCACTATTAGATAATAACATATTGGGAAAAATTAAACCGCAATTGCCATCAGAGAAAAGTGTGAGAAGCCACATAGTCACGTCACCAAAAACAGCAGCTCAGAAGTTTTGATGAATATGAACATTTTAATTTTCTGGGAGGGCTAAGACATAGTACCAAGAAAAAATTCATACAAACAGTAAGGATGTTTCTCCTTCTGTCTCTTGTTACAAAGAAGAAAGCATATGAGTAACTTTTAAAATGTTTCTTAGTTTTTATGTTTACCATGTACTCATTTGAAATGTCATTCCAGGTTCCAGTGCCATGTGGAAAATAACTGTTATTGCAGGGATGGGGAAAGGGTGAATACTGGAAGACACTCATATTATAGACATTTAAAAATCCTGGGAAAATACCCATTTCCTCTAAAAATAGATCCACACTAAGAATCTAATTGTACTTTGTCTGTTTGTCTGTTGCTTCACACATTTAAAGTAATATTATAAGCATTTTTCAAATAAAATTTTTAAATCTTTGGTCCTATCAAAATAACAACCCATTTAGCTTGTTTATATTTTTGTTTACTGAAAAAAAATCAAAGCCATGTCTTAATGTTTATGGTTTAATACTCTTTATATTCTAAACATTTGTTCTAATTCAACATTAAGAGGATTTTTTAAAATTTTATTTTATTTTTATATAAAGTATTTTATTTTAGAAAAATATTAGAAAGTAAACTTAAGAAGGGACTGAAATTAAGTTTTTATAAATTTCACCATTTATAACTGAAAGTTATATTTAAAGAATTAAAAGTTATATAGCTACAAGTTAGTTTATGTCTTGAAATAAGAACTTGAAAATAGTGGCTGGGATCTATAATAGGAAATCTAATAAAATAAAACAACTTCAGTAATAATGACTATGACCAAAGATATCAAATTAATCATTGGGCTTCAGGAAATTTTTCTTTACAAGTCATCATTTCTGGCACCAATTTTTGATTGCTCAGATATGCTACAGGTTTACTGAAAAAGTCCTTATCAAGATGTCTTATTTCTGTTCTCCATCCTATATTTTTAAAACATTTTTTGCACATAAGGATTGTAATAGAAAAAAGTGGCTAGCCTTATCAAAATTTATAATACATTTTTTAATATTGTAAAATGCCACAATTTCCAATGGTGCTTTATGCCTATTTCATGGTAAAGGATGTGCCTCTTTGAACAGATTCCATTTTCATCCACCACTTTTAGCCGTAAGGGTGCTAAACTTTATAAGAATAATGATATATATTTTTAAAATTCTAACAGACAGAGCTTCCAACAAAGAAAGAAAATAACAAAAGCACCAGAAATTCCCAACTCCTATGAATATTCATGCTTAGTCTTTGGTTTTATTCTTTAATGTAATTTCTCAAGAGGTAATACCCAGGTATTTATTAAGTTTCATGTTTGGGGTCCTGCCACTAGTGAAAAATAATAAAAACCCAACTATTTTAAAGACAAACTTGAAGAATCTAAATCATCCTGATGAAATTTACTTGCAATAATGAAAGTCAGAGATAAGGGTAAAAGTGTGGTAAATGATAATGATCTGAACTCTTCAAAACTTCCAGTTAACAGTCTTCATCTTCAATTACTTTTATCAAGATAAACAATATCATGATCATGTCAGGATTTAGAGGAAAGAAGTTACCTAAGTCATAAATTTATAGCTCTCATGATCTTTCATTATCCATTTATTATCAGTTCAAGTTTGTACAGCCTATAGCTGATTAGCTCAATTGATTAGGGATTGGTGTTCATGAGCCTAGAAGCATCATTTCAGTCCTAGCAGATAAAAGTAGTGTGCTCTGTGCTCTGGTATAGCACAAGTAAAGTTATTTCTATCAAGGCATCTACAAGGATATGCCACTGGCCCCAAAGGGGAGATGTTCAAAGAAATATAAATCAATCATCATTAATCTATCACAACTCTAAAAAAATAACTCTCATGCCCTGGTGATAGTGGCTCAAAGGATCATCTTTGACTCCAACACATATCCAGGTCATTCCCAGGAGGTGAGCCATTGCAAATCTGAATTTAAAATGTAGCCTTGTTTTATGTTTACTTTCTTAATTTAGCTCTTTTATACCAATTTCCTATAATTATGTTTGTTTCCTTGATCTAGCTCAATCACTTGTGATATAACAAATGTCTACACAGAAAACATGACAATATATGTAAATTAGTGTCTTTGTCTTAAATCATATTCACTATAGGAATTTTCCATTCCCTGTACCCAGTTCAGCACTTTGACAATTCAATGCTAGACAAAGCCTATACTATTAACAAGCTCGAAAGAGCTTTAGAATCTGTATTATTATAAATTCTGTTAAATCAAACTATTTTCATTTTTGGTACAATTCATTCATTCATGTGTTCATTTATCCACCAAATATTTACTGAGTGCCTACTATTTGCCAGGCTCTGTTTTATAAAGTGGTGAGATGTCTCAGTGCTGGCACAGCTGACACAAAGACACATCTGCTTCCTACCCACCTTAAACAAACACATAGTTATTATATTACAAATCACAAATGGAAGAAAACTTTCCTGGGGTCTAATATTGCCTCTATCAAACTATATCATGCTATTTTTGGAAAATGACTGAAACTTACACCTTATACCCCAGAACTGGCAACAGCTGTTAAGAAAAAGTCTCTAGTTACATAGCCCTGGCTTCTGTTCATTTTGTGATTATTATTATAAGTCAAAAGTCTATAGCAATAAAAATGACATCAACAGGAACAACAATAACCATAATATGCACCAAATATTGTCTACAGCTATATTAACAGTGCATATTCATTGCAGGAAGGCAGGTGGGAAACCTTGGCCACGAGCTGACTCAATAAAAGGCCAATAAGGAACAAATCATGTTAGCCTTTCAGCTTCCATCAGGTCACAAGGTACTCTGAGTAGAAATTAAAATCTGGTTTACAACTTGAAAAATGAACTTCCAAGTCATGGTTAAGAAGATCTGTTAGCACTATATTGAAGAAAGATTAAAAAAAAAAAAAAAAAAAAAAAACCTGTTTGGACCATAAAGAGATTATCGCACTTTTATTCATCTCAAACAAACAAAAAATTTTCAATTTTTGCTAAAGTAGGCAGCTTAATAGACCAATAAAGAAAAGGCAAAAGGCAAATCTGCATGCTTGACTAGCAAATGTTTTATTGTCTCTTGGGGGAAGAAAATAACATAGAAAAGACATATCATAATGTGAAACAACATGGAAGTTTAAATGCAACATCTGAAAAGAACCCTTAGATCAATCATCCTTAAATCTTTTTTAATAAAATACATATTTGAACAATTACCTTCACTGAACTCTAACTTATTTTTCTAAAGTTATATAGATTCTTATATAAATACATTATGTATATTAAAGCCATATACAAATATAGAAAAATTTAAAGGATTGGATAAAAATGTACTCAAGTAGCAATTCTAACAGTTTCTTTCTGAGTAAAATTACATTAGTCGTGACCTGGGTTCAGGACATCCCACTATTTTGTAGAAATAGGAATTGGCTGAAGACAAAGTCACAGTCAGAAGAAAGAGCAACTTAACATGTACTATTCGTGAGCACATTCTGTGAGAGGGTGTTGTAAAGTAATAATTATAGGATAACATTGTAAATGTATGAATAAAAAGATCCTCATGCATTTGTAAAACCATATTACTTCTGTAATGAACTTCCTAAGAGGCAGTGAAGATCAGGCAGGCCTAGCTTCTAACAAGGTCAGGGAGATGGCATGTGTGGTCTCAAGCAGTAATAATAGTAATAATGCAGGAAATCCAAAGCTAAAATTCGTGATGTTCTAAACACCTCATGTGTCACTTGGTTATCTATCAGGAAAGTAAAAGCTCATTAATGTCAACTCTTAAAATTGAAAATAGGGACCTCTCAGTGTTGGAGTGAACATTTACCTTCCTTACTATTTCTCCTTTAGGTAAGATAAATAGAGATTAGGAAGAGGATTGTTTTAAAGAACTAAAAGAACAAATTGCCTCCTCAGAGCACTTGAGAAACTCTCATTCCCATGTGAAAACATATTTACTAATTAAGCACTCCCCTCTATTGATGAAAGCAACAACCAAGCAACCCTTTTCTGGCCTAATTTGAACTATTGTGCACATTTGACAGAAATAAAATTGGATATATTTAAAATACTCCTTAACTGATTTTAGCTCACAAATTCTGCCCGGCATCTCCCCATTTCATTTAAAGTAGTGAGGTTTCTCGTATTCAACATGTCTTTGATGTAGGCATTGTGATGTTACCGGGTATGTTTTAGCCATAATAACTTATTTACTTAGAAAATATTTAAATACAGGAGGAATTGTAAAGGATCTGAAGACATATTTTAATTATTGCCAATCAAGCATTACCTAGAGGCACTGTGTAAACACATGCCTTTGTTTTATCACGATTATACAAGTGCATAAAATAGAAGTGAAATTGTCCCATTTCTCAAGAGACTGAGGCCCCCTGAGATTTTCGGAGACCTTGAAAAGAAAGCATATAGGAAAGACATTGTACATCCTACAATTATAAGTATTTGATCTAAAAAGTCATATGGCCTAAGATTAATGCAAAAATATTATGGACTGAAATTAAAACCAAATTGGTTGTGTATGCATTTACTTATCACCCAGTAGGCATGGCAGAACTCCATCTTATTATGTTTAAAAGTATAAATTTCAAATTTGTACGTCATATGGATGGAATGTATCCAGCAATAAATATGCAGTTTAGAGGAACCTTTGCAATGCTGTAGAATAATTTGGACAGCTGGTGTTATTGGTTGATCTACAAGGTTTTTGGTGTTCTTATCAATCTGCTCTTTTACACTTAATTTAAATTTAGTATAAATATTCACTGTTAAAAAAATTGAATTGGGGGAGAATGATCTCACATTTTAACTCAGGATATAAAACCAGAATATTAGCAGATGAAATACATGGATAGGTGAGGTTTTATGGTTCAAATGGGTATGGAGACAAAGAAAGTGATAATTCGCTTTTGTTCATGCAGGCTTACATGAAGGTCAAAATGAAAAAGTTCTTCTAGTTGCCAGTTCTGTAGTGTACATGCTCTTTTTTATTAGAAAAACTTGTTAAATTACTAATAGCATGTAACATTTGTTAAGCACTTTCTACTTTCCAAAGCATTTTCATGTATATTATCTCATAGCAGCCTTAGGAGATTAGAAGCAATTACATATAGCAAAAGGCAGTTTGGGTAAGTAATTTGGAGTGTTGTGAACCAGTCTTTAATCCTTTACCTTTCATATTATGGACTGAGGACTCTTTGTAGCAAATCAATAGTTGTAGTTTGAGTTTTTTATGCAATGAATACTGAGTGGTTTTGTCTCTTTTGTATTTCCTGGATATATACTGTCATCATTTGGGGCTACAGTTAGCTGGTATGGTTTCTGCAGCCCTCGTGTCCTGTCTTCAACAAGCTCTAACTGTACCATTTCTCACACCCAGTGCAAGAATGCTTACCTTGTATAGCCTCTGTGTGGCTATGGCTGTTTCATGTGAGACTTATCCCTAGTGGGACTCCAACTCAATTGTATTAGATTCCTTGTTCAAACAGGCAGCATTTCTAAAGTGTTCTACAAGGTACCACAAGATCTACAAAGGGAGAGAGAACAAAGGAGCAAGGACTGCCCAGGTTTTACATGGACCCTGTAAAGCTCAAAGGAAAAGATCTTTTCTGGCCACCTGGAACACAGAGAAACATATTAAATTATTGTATCCAATGTGTAAAAAGGGAAGCCAAAAGGAAAAAACTAGACAATATCTACTGAATATTGTATGAGAGATGGGGAGGGGGGTGCAGTGGGAATATGGGATAACCTCTTGAGGAAGATAGAGATACCATCAGGATTTTATGAGAGTCAATTAGCAAGCAAAGCCAGAAAGTGGACAATGTTTTCATTTCTGAAAAGGCCAATAAGATATCTTACCAATTATGAAACCTAAGAAAGGTAAAAATTCTTCAGGCAGAGAGAGCTGAGACTGTTCTGTGGACTAGTATATCAGTTTTGCTCATACATCAACACAAAAATATCTATAGTTCTTTTCTAAATTTTACTATATATTTAGCACTCACACATCACTCAGCTCTGAATTGAGCTTATATGTCAAAATAGTGTAAATGCTGAATATTTATCTAATCGAAATTATAATATTCTTTTGGGAGACTGGGGGGTGATATGAAAGTACACACGTGGTAGGTGAAGGGAAGTAAGGGATGCTACAGTCTTAGTACATTTCTCCCACAGTGAGAGGTCAATAAATCTTGTCTAAAATAGAAAATTCAAGAATTTGAATTATTTGGAGGAAAGAGTCAGCACAATAATAATAGTTCAAACTGATAGCTTTTGGATTGTTCAAGGGCATAAAGTTTATATTTTTTGATTTAATGTTTGGAAAGGTTTGGCATTTTAAGGGTAGGTGTAAGCAAAGAACAGTTATCCCTGTTTTTAATTTTGACAAAGTGATACTGATACAGACGCTAAGTAGTGAATATTTGAAATGGAATTGAGATAGGGTCAATGTCTATAAGGTAGGAAATTGGTGAAAACCCACATGATCCTTACAGAGGAATCAGGGATTCTGGGAAAGAAAAGTGATTTAAAGAGTGACCAAAGATCTCATCCCTTATTGAAAAATCTCTTTACCACATTTTAAATGAATAAGACAAAGTAATTTTTAGAATCCCTCCCCCCTACAAAAAAATTGGTGTAACTCTTCAGAGCTTATTTTATATTCATATATCTTACTTTATATAATATTTTTATCCCATCATCTAATTTTTCTCATTTTTTTTGCATTGTATAATGTATTTCTTGCCTGACCAGGTGGCAGTGAATCAGCCAATAATCACGGAAGGCCTACCATGTGCACATCGTAATATATTAACATCCTAATGACTTATCACAGATCTGTTTCGAAAGCTCATAACCAATAATAAAAACATGGAGCTTACGTTGAAACAAGATGGCAAGTTCTGAAAATATCTTGTTTAGCATTCCTGTTGGCCATCTGTAATGGACACTGTTCATTGCTTATCCCGTTTCCATTCCCCAGGTCTCCTTAATAGAACTTCAAATTTGTTCAGTTAACCACCCTTCTCCGACATAGTCCAAGTGCCTCATGGGAAGCCTGCCCAGTTTCCAATCCAGAGGTGAGATTTGTTGGACCAATGGTAATATATCTCCCTTGCCAGTGATATGAGTGATTGGTTTAGATGTGGGCATGTGACCCAATTCTGATCAATAAGGTGTAAAGAGAGTTTCTGGCAATTTCAGAAAAACTTCTCCTTGTTCTTCTGGCAAAGTAACAGGGTCTCCCCTCCCCCCCCTCTTTTTTTCTCTCTCCTAATAAAAGAGAACAAGACATCAAGTATCTCTGATTGCTGCTGGCATCCATTGACTATCCATCTATTACTCTGTGGACAATGGAGAAGACAGATGGAAATGCTCCTTGATGGTAATTTTGAACCACTGGATGAATCAGTCTAAAGCCTACATACAATCTGAACTTCCTGATATATGTGTATGGTAGATTGAGTTATGTACCCCAGATCCTTGATCTTGTTCCCATTTCTGTGGGTGTGAACCCATTGTAAATAGGGATTTCGGAAGACATTATTTTTAGTTAAGATGTGACTCAACTGAATGAGGTTGACCCTTAATCTTATTACTTATTTATGAAGAGAAAACCACAAGGTGGAGCCAGAAGCTGGAAGTCAGTGGAAACCAAAAGAGAAAGGAGAGGGCATTGCCATATGATGGGAAAGCCAAGGAACCCAAGGATAGCCAGGAAGCCAGAATTCCACCAACCCTAGAAGGAAGCAAGCTTTCTAGTCTCTGATACTGTGAGCAAATAAATTCCTGTTGTTAAGCCAACCTGATGTGTGGTATTTGTCATAGCAGCTGAGGAATTAAAATAATGTGCTAATAGTTTCTTCTAAGTCATTATTAATTATGTTTTCTGTTATATGTATCCAACAGAATCTTAACTAATACTCTGTTAAAAACAAAACTTTTCATGCAAGTTAGTATCTCACAGCCTAATTGAGAAATTCATGAATTGGGTAGCATCCCATTCAGAAAGTAGAAGGGAGCTCCACCGGGGATTGGAAAGAGAAGCTTATATAGAGTGAATGTGGAAGCAAGTGAGGAAATGTTCTGATTGGATGGCATTACTATTGCATTTTACAAAGGGGATCTTACAGAGTGGGGAGTAGATTAGTGTGTGTTTGGTTCCCTAGGCTGCTCAAACAAAGACCATGAAATGGGTCAGGTTAAACAATGGGAATTCATTCATTCATAGTTTGAGGCTGGGAAAAAGTCCAAATCAAGGCATCATCAAGGCGATGCTTTCTTCCCAAAGCCTGGTGTTCTGAGGCTGGCTGCTGGTGATCCCTGGCAGCTCTGTCGCATAGCAAGGCACATAGCAGCATCTTCTGGTCTCTCCCTTCACTTCCAGGTTCAGCCTCTTAAATTCTGTGGCTTTCTTTCTCTGTGTATGGATTTCATTCCACTTATAAAAGACTCCAGTAATAAGATTAAGACACATCCTGGTTGTGCTGGGTCACACCTTAACTAAAGCAGCCTCATCAAAAGGTCCTACTTACAGTGAATTCACACCCACTGGAATGGATTAAATTTAAGAACATGGCTTTTTCTGGGGTTCATGCAGCTTCAAACCAAGACAGTGTGGTATGTCCAAACTGATAAGCTATCTCTGCTGGACTGAAACCGGTTTATCACAAGGTGTTGCATCTCTGCAGTTCAGCAGGGTACATACCATTGTTCTGTTTTCTCAGAAAGCCCCTGAAGGTTACTTGTTTTTATCTTCTGGAAGAGCCTTTCTCAGAAAGGGGTCCCTCCTGGCAATGCCCGATGCAGGCGGCCATTTTACTTTACTTAACAACTCAAACTGATATTTCTTAGAATCATTAAAAGTTGTAAACTCAAAAGCAGCTCCATTTCGAGCTTTTCTCCTGTCATTTTATGTAATGTGAGAATTTAGGACTTGAATAAATGCTACAAATGGTACTCCTTGCACACACACAAGCACAGTGTTAAGAAAGTATGTGGAAGTGTGGGTATGTTATGATGCCAGAGGGAGCAAAGCATCCATAGTTCAGAGAAATATTCTGGAGATTATATGGCAACTAGGAAAGGCACAATGAATAGCTGATTGATTGTAACGGAGGCAATAGGAGCAGTGGGAAGAGGAGTGGCTTGAGTAAAGACTTGTAAGTAGAAGCTTAGCATGGTCTATAAAGTACACTATTACTATTTGAAACACTAGTATTTCTGATCAATGTAAGGTCATAAAAAATTGTTTAATAAAAAGTATGAAAGTTCACAATCTATTCATTTTTTAAGTTTTAGGTTTTTAGTTTTTTTCTAAGATAGAAATTCAGTTTAAAGAGTCAGATAATTCAATAAGATTTGTTATGAAGAATTACAGCTCTCCATTCTCCTAGCTTCCATTTACCCTCCTCTAGAGTGTGCTGGTTTGAGTCTTTTGTGGACCCTAGAAAATCCTGTTCTTAAAGCAAAGCCATTCCTGTGCCTGTAAACCCATAGTAGATGGGAACTTGTGATTAGATTGCTTCAACTGAGGGCCTTTGAGTAGATTGTGGGACCCAGGGTTGGTCTTACTCTTTTTACTGGAGTCCTTTATAAATAGAGAAATAAAAAGTTGCAGACACAGAAAAAAGCTGCAGAAACAGAGAAACCCCAAGAGGCTAAGGGAGAGGTCCTAGAGGCTGGAGGCTGGAATCAGCAGAGCACAGAGGCATGGGAAGAAGCCCCTGAGATGAAGAAAGTGATGAGGCCAGGAGGAGAGAAGAGAGATGAGCCATGATCCTAATCACCCACAGCTGAACTCATGGAGAAAGTACACCTGGAGGAGAAAGCAGAGAGTCAGACCTACAGAGCCACCATTGTTTCTTGCCATGAGGCAGGAGTCCAGGATCACCAGCAGCTGACCTTTGGTGAGACAACATCTCTGATGATGCCTTGATTTGGACATTTTCACAAGCTCAGAACCATAAGCTTTTAACCTAATAAAGTCCCATTGTAAAAGCCATCCCATTTCTAGTATATTGCTCCCAGCAGCCTTTTGAAAAATAAAATACCACCTTTGTTTCTTTTAGCTGTTTTGTTTCTCTAAATAAATCTATTTCTAACATTTTCAAAATCAGACATTTCCTATTGGATTTCTACTATGTGCGAAGTTATGAATTTACCTTCCCTTACTACCCTGCCTCTACTACACATATTATCCCTCATCAGCCCCCACTCTATCCTCCAAATAAAGTTACAGTTTTAATTAGATCAATAATCAGTATTTACACTGTAATAACTATATAAACTCAGTTCAGATCTGAGTAATGTGCCAGTAGTATACTTGTAAACTGGATCTTTTTTTAAAAAATGGCCTGATTTCTAGTGTTTGCTGATTCCCTTGGTATAAATACTCCTGCCTTGGCCAATTTCCTAAAGTCACTAAACACAAAAGAGATGTGCATATTTGGTTCTCATGAGCTCTTTTCCTTTGGATTAACAATAGCCTTGTTTTTATTTGTTTGCTTGCTTAGTTTTCTTCTTACTTATAAATGATGAAACAGCAACTTCCCCAACCATGTAACTCCCTTCTCAAGATGCACAGCTACATCAGCATTCGGGCAATTTTATATTGTTGAAGTCTCTCTGGCAGCTTCTGTTCTCGTGGCCTTGTGTGCCTGATACACCAGCATCAGGGATATCCCCCTACTATCATCTGAGGGTGGCTTTTCTCATCTTGGATCCCCAGTTTCCTGGATTCCATGTCTTTATCTTTCTTAGGTTATTGCCTTGTTTGGATGGAGCACTTCCTCCAGTAGCTTTTTAAGAAAGAAAATGTCTGTTTTCTACCTTCAAACTTGCCTGATACTAAGAATAGCTTTATAACTCCAGGTTGGAAGTAATTTTCCTTCAGCATATGGAAGACTGCTACATTTTGTTCCAGTTTTAATGTGAGTATTGAAAGTCCAATGGCATTCTGATTCCTGATCCTTTGAATGTGACCTGTTTTTCTTCTGTTGAAAACTCTAAAAATTTTGTCCAAAATATTTATATTTTCACTGGCAGCATTATTTTTACTTGTATTCCAGTATCGTTTATGAGTAGGAAGGGAAAGCATATAGTTACAGAAATAGTACAATATGGCAATCTATAATCTAAATGAGGAGATACTATGAACAACAATATGCCAACAAATTAGAAAATCTAGATGAAATGAACAAATTGCTATTAACACAAAAACTACCTCCACTGACTCAAGAAGAAATAGAAGATCTCATCAGACCAACAACAAGTAAAGCGATTTAGTCAGTAATCACAAACTTCTTAACAATGAAAAGCAAGCCCAGCACCAGATGGTTTCACTGGTGAATTTCACCAAACATTGCAAGAAGAATGGACACCAACCATGGTCAAACTATTCCAAAAAAATTGAAGAGGAGGGAATACTGCCTAACTCATTCTATGAGGCCAACATCACCCTAGTACCAAAGCCAGATAAAGATACCACAAGAAAAGAAAATTACAAACCAATATCCCCTATGAATATCGATGCAAAAATCCTCAATAAAATACTAGCAAACTGAATCCAACAGTGCATTAAAAGAATTTTACACCATGATCACGTGGGATTTATCCCAGGTATGCAAGGGTGGTTCAACATAAGAAACTCAATTAAAGTAATATATCACATTATAAGAATGAAGGAAAAACTGACATGATTATCTCAATTGAACAGAAAAAGAATTTTACAAAATCCAGCCCATCTTCTTGATAAAAACACTTAGAAATAGAAGGAAACAACCTCAAAATGATAAAGGGCATATATGAAAACCCACAGATTACATCATACTCAATGGTGAAATACTGAAAGCATTCCCTCTAAGATCAGGAACAAGAAAAGAATGCCACTGTCACCACTGTTATTCAACATTGTACTGGAAATTCTAGCCAGAGCAAAGAAGCAAGAAAAAGAAATAAAAGACATCCAGCTTGGAAAGGAAGCCATGATACTTTCCTTATTTGTAGATGCCATGTCTCTGTGTATTGAAAATCCTGAAAAATCCACAACAAAGCTACTAGAAGTAATAAATGAATTCAGCAAAGTAAGAGGTTAAAAAATCAAAATGGAAAAATAAGTATTTTTTCAATATACTAGTAACAGACAATCTGAAGAGGAAACCAAGAAAAAAAAATCCATTTCCAATAGCCACTAAAAGAATCAAATATCTAGGAATTAACTTAACCAAGGTTGTAAAGGACTTGTACATCAAAAACTACAAAACATTGCTAAAAGAAATGAAAAAAGACATAAATAGAAAGGTATTCTGTGTTCATGAATTGGAAGACTTAACTAGTGATAAGGTGTCAAGTCTACCCAAAGCAATTCACACATTCAGCCACATCCCAATCAAAATTCCAACAGCCTTCTTTGCAGAAATAGAAAAGCGAATTATCACATTTATGTGGAAGGGTATGGGGCCCTGGATAACCAAAACCACCTTGACAAAGAAGAATGAATTTGGAGGATGCACACTTCCTGATTTTAAAAACTTACTACAAAGGAATAGTAATAAAACTGCATGGTACTGGTATAAGGACAGACATGTGTAATGGAATCAAATTGAGAGTTCAGAAATAGACCCTCCTATATATGGCAAATTGTTTTTTGACAAGATTGCCAAGTCCACTCAATAGGGAAATAATAGTCAGTTCAACAAATGGTGCTGGGAAAATTGGATCTCCATATGCAAAAGAATGAAGGTGGACCCCTATCTCACACCGTATTAACTCAAAATGGATGAAAGACCTAAATATAAGAGCCAACACTATAAAATTCCTAGAAAAAAAAAACATAGGGAAGCATCTTCAGGACTCTGTGTTAGGCAATTGTTTCTTAGACTTAACACCCAAAGCAGGAGCAACAAAAGAAATAAATAAATAGGACCTCATCAAAATCTAAAGCTTTTTTGCATCAAAGAACTTCATCATAAAAATAAAAAGACAACCTACAGAATGGGAGAAAATATGTGCAAACCATATATCTGATTAGTGTTTCATATCCAGAATAGATAAGAAAATCCTATAATTTAACAACAAAAAAACAAACAGCCCAGTTTAAAAATGAGCAAAATATGTGAATAACATTTCCCCAAAGAAGATATACAAATGGCCAATAAGCAAATGAAAAGCTGTTCGGTGTCATTAGCCATTAAGTAAATGCAAACAAAACCATGAGATAACTTTTCATACCCACCAGCATGGATACTACTTAAAAAAACAACAACAGAAAATAACAAGTGTTGGAAAGGATGTGGAGAAATAGAAATATTCATTCTTGGTGAGAATGTAAAATGTGCAGCTGCTGTGGAAAATAGCTTTGTGTTTCCTCCGAAAATTAAGTATCAAAGTACCATATGACCCAGAAATCTTACTTCTAGGTACATAACCAAAAGAATTGAAAGCAGAAACTTAAATAGATATTTGCACACCGATGTTCATAGTGGCATTATTCACTCTTGCCTCAATATGGAAGCAATCTATGTATCCATCAACTGATGAATGGATAAACAAAATGTGATATATACATCCAATGGAATATTTTTCAGCTGTGAAAAGGAAAGAAGTCTTGATATATGTAACAACATGGTTGTACCTTGATGACATCATTTTGCATGAAATAAGCTAGATGCAAAAAGACAAATATTTTATGTTCTCACTGGTTTGAAATAATTAGAATAAACAAGTTCACAGAGTGAGAAACTAGAATACAGGTTACCAGAGACCAGGGTGGGAGTAGGGAAAGGGGAGTTAATGCTTAATTGGCAGTGAGTTTCTGCTGGGAGTGACGGAAATGTTTTGGTAATGGATGGTGGTGATGCACAACATTGGGAATATAATTAATGACCCTGAATTACACATTTGAACATGGTTTTAAGGGGAAATTTTAGGTTGTATGATGTTACTAGAATAAAATTTAAAATACAAAACATAAGGCTGTACTACACAAACAGTGAACCCTAATATAAACTATGGACTACATGTAATATTATAATTATAATAATAAATTTCATCAGTGGTAATAATGCAAAGGGAAAACTGCATGTGTGGGGACTATAGAACTACTGTATTTTCTGCATGATTTTTCTGTATACCTACAATCTCCCTAATAAAAAAGATAATAATAACTGTAACAGTAACACATAATCAAGAACAGAAAATTCAAGTGGTCATAAAAGAATATAATGAAAAATAAAATTATCCCTCCTCCATCAACTGTCCCACTATTCAAAGCTTCTTAACATTCTAAAAGAAACTTAATAGTATATTGCTGACTTGACTTTAATAAATAATGATGTACGCAATATTAGTTCATCATTCTTTTTAATGGATACCTGGTATTCCACTGTATAGACCAGGGGTCAGCAAACTGCAGCCTGCAGGCCAAATCCGACCCACTGCCTGTTTAAACAAAAAGCTAGAAATTTTTTTTCTTCATGCATGAGAAAAATAGATAGAATAACATTTTTGTGACACAGGTAAAGTATGTAAACTCAAATTACAGTGTCCATAAATAAAGTTTTATTGGAATGCAGTCAGGCTCATTTATTCATATACTGTCTAGGGCTTTTGTACTACAATAGAGCTGAGTAGTTGCGAAAGAGACTCTATAGCCTGCAGAGCCTAAAATATTTACTATCTGGCTCTAAGCAAAACAAGTGTCCTGACCTCTGGTATAAACTACATCAAATGTTAGACATTAAGGTAAGAAATCATAGGATATTTAAATCTCTGTATGTGGGGTAAAAGGAGCAGCATGAGCAGAAGTAAAGAAGGTGCAAGTCTGAGGAATAATCAGTGAGTTGTCTTGTGTGGACTTGGGTAGGAAAATGACAGCGGACAGACTAAGAAAAATCAATGGTAGCCATAGTATGCCACCATTTGAATTCCAGGTTGAGGAATTGCCCTGCATCCGTTTTGAGCTGTTTTGAATGACATGAACTGGGTTCTATTTTAGGAGATTAATCTGGTTGTGCAATGTGGAATTAATGTAGAGGGTATTGCTAACAGATAAGGAAACTATGTGTAGAACTATTTCAGAAATCCATAAAAGAGGCCTTGAGTTCATGTGAAGATATAAATTGACATTATTTCTATAGCTGTGGAAATGAAAGAAAGGAGTCTGAGTGTTTATGTATTTGCTTATGTCTGTGTATGAATTTGTTTAAAAAGTAACTTAGAACCATTTCTTTTTATAAAATAATATAAAAATATACATTTCTACTGAACTTTAAGTCCATTCTCTTTCAATACACCCAGCTAAAATTTTAAATTTTGTTTTCCATGTAACAAACAGCCCAAGAACTAATTGAGTCATACACTAGCTACTGGATTAAGCTGGAGTATGGGACCCGATGATTTGATTATTTCTTAATGTATTACTTGTGAGCTTAAGGCTCAAAATATGGCAATGGAAGACATACAGGATTGTCTGTTATTTCAAAGGCATAATGAAGTGCTCATCATAATCTGGTTAAAAATCCTAAACAGCAAGAATGCTGGTCTCCTAGACAGAGTAATTCTAATTAACCTTATAAAAATGAGATTTGTACAGTATGTGGAAAATTAAGGATATAAACAACCATTAAAAGGAAAAGCCTAATCACATTGTAATAATTATGTTCAACTGACACAATAGGCAATAGTCACATAGCAGTACCATATTTTAACTGCCATCATAAATAAGATAAAATATTGTTATATTGTGTTATTATTCAAAGTAATATTTTATATTATTTTTATAAGCATGCAAATAAGTTGTTCTATTAACATAGGTATTTGAATGAGCCCTCTTCTTTTTTTTTTGAGATACTGGGGACTGAACCCAGGACCTCGTATGTGGGAAGTCGGTGCTCAACCACTGAGCCACATTGGCTTCCCCAAGTTGGTTTTTTTGTTTGTTTTTGTATTTTCAGGGGGCATGGGGAACTGAACCCAGGACTTCCCATATGGGAGGTGGGCACTCAATCGCTTGAGCCACATCCGCTGCCCCTCTGCTTTTTTAAAGAGTAGGCTAGACAAATTATATCAAATTATATCAGAAATGAACAAACAAGGAACAAATAAGTTAACATTTGTAGTAGGAGTTTACATAAATATCAATACATCTCAGGGTTGGGGCAAGAACTGGAAAAGGGAAAAAAATGGGAATTTGGTTCAGTTCTGCTTAGAAAAGCTTCATTTTCTTCTCCTTTATGGTTAATAACTGACCATCCCAATGATAAAAGCATAGTGGTTTTGAACTTTAAGTCTGTCTCGTGGCAGTAGTTAGGTTTGGGATTGTGTGACTTTGGCAAGATCCTTACCCACTACAAACCTCAGATTCGTCATTTATTAAAGGAAGATGATATTATCTACCCTGAGCTCAGAGAGTCGATAATAGCTTTAAATGCATTAATTAACTTAATGCTTGCCAGTGTAAGAATATTCAGTATTAAATAAGGGTAGCTACTGTTTTTTTTTAATAATATTTGCTTCCCATCTTAAGTTTTATGCTTTGAGGATTACTTTTAGGAGAGATGAAAGAGAGAGAATTGAAAATAAAGAGCATCTCAATTCTCCCCCACCCCCCAACCCCAAGCATTGCAATGTTAATAGTAGTTAATTATTACTGTGGCTCCTGGCCTTTAAAGGGCACTTGAAGGCCATCTTATGAGGGTTTTTATTGGGATACAAAACTGAAAGTTTCTCTGAGCGTCCCAGTATAGGGGTTGCCTACAAACCCCATCAGAACCACTGGACTTTGAAGTTCCCTTGTGATGCTTCCTGCTCACCAGAAACCCTGGCCAGGGGAATATCGTCAGAAACATCTCACTTACATATTTCTCTGAGGCCTCTTTCACAATATGCTAATATATTTAGTGGTCTACTTACAAGCTTAAGGAGTTGTGTGTGCTATAAAAATACTCTGTTTCCATAAATATGTAATAGAGGGAAAAATAATTGTGTACACTGGAAAGAAAATTCCGACATTAGCCCTATCTTGCTAGTTCTGGATAATTGGTGTCTATTCAAAGGGTGTTTATTGGAAAACTTCATTAATCAACACATACAAATCTCTCCCTTAAGGATGGTACTTTTATTTTACATTTTTATATTGTAGTGATTGTCCTCATATACATATTTTAAATTTCAGATGAATTGGGTGGTTGTTAGGAAAATTTCTTAGTCATATAAGGTTAAAATGAATGCCCCAGTTTTTAAAATATTCGTTTAACAATCATAGAACCACCCCAGATCTGGATTGATTCCTGAAAAGAGGGAAGTGATCATTTGCTTTGACTTGTTATTTCATATATTTGTTTCAGTTGCTTTGTTTGACTGAAATCTTAATTACTCTCCCCGCACATGTTTTGAGGGAAATATTTGATTTATGAATTAATATTATTAATATTGAGTTGTCTTCCTGAGGTCACAAAACAAATGATAATTTGAGTTTTCCTCCAGCAGCCTAGAATTTGAAAATACTTCCAGGGAGAAAGCAGCTTCAAATCCTCAGCTCACTTTTGCAAAATTTAGTCCTTCTAAAAATTTAGTCCTTTAAACCTTGCTACTGCTGTAGCTCTCTGACATATAAAATTTTATTGCGCTTTCCTAGTTGCTTCTAATGCGAGCAGTGATTGGCTACCAACTATCCCACCTTATCTTGAAAACAGAGGTAAAGAAACTTCATTTTACTTTATTTATTCTGTTATTAGAGACTAAATTGTAATCATATTTCTAAACCAATAATGTGGTAGTGAAAGGATTGTAAAATTCAGTCAGCCAGACCTGCTTTCAAATCCCAGCTTTGACCCTTATTCATTGTATAAATATGAACATGATGCTTAACTTCTTTAGGCATCAGTTTGTTCAACTGTAAACGACAGGTTGTTGTATCAATTAAATAAGATTATATCTCTAAAGCACACAGAAATATAATTGTCATATAATAGGTACTCAGTACATCATGGCCATTATTATATATGTTTGTACAAGCAAATGAAAAATGTATCTTTCACAAGAATTTTTAACCAGCATCTCTTAAATGTTAAGTAGTCAGCACAATGCAATAGAAAGAGTACTTGGCTCTAATTTTAGCTCCCTCATTTACCAGTGTGTCTTTTTGTATACTTTACCTGACATCTCAAGGCCTCAGCTTCCTCATCTGAAAATTGATGGGGTAAATGAGATGACCTCTGAAATCTCTTTTAAATATACAGTTCTGTAATTTTATGAGCATTTTAACAAACGCAATCCTGTAAAGTCTGCCTTGCACCCAATATCCCAAACTGTACAAAATAGAAAATTGTATCTTTAAGGATGAGGATCACTTTGAGTGTTTAATTCCATATAAACAAAAATCCACTATAGTTAAAACTAGGAATCTGGAAGATTCTTTATCCAGACATACCAAGAACAAGGCATCAACCAAATGAATATGAGCATTTATGGATATACTGGGAATGCAGACTACCTTGGATATTTGCATAGTGAGCATTTTTGGTTTTTGACTATTTGTAAGCAAATTCCAAGGTCCAGAGCAGGTAATAATTTTGTATTGTGCTGCAGCATGAATCTGAATTACGTGTGCTTCACAGATTGTTATGTAGGGGTGAGTCACTTAACTAGAAGTCTAGCAGCTACCTAACCTCACCATCTCAGTGTAGTCTTGTCTCTCTGGTATTGGTATGATGGAAATTGTCATGAAATGATTAAAAAAAAAAAATTCTTTGAAAACAAAGACATCTGCTTTCCCAAAGTCAAATTTTAGTGCTAGATATAGAAGAGAAAGCACAATGTTTGAAGAAATGAACACTGAACTGATAAACTAATCAAAGAACAGAACGCTGAACACCATACCAACTTGGAGTGTCCACGATACATACACAGAAAGAAAATTGAATCAGGAACCTGCTTTCATCAGTAAAAACACCTTATCACATAAAGAATAACGATTTAGTCAAGGTGAAACATCAGTTGATTGTAGTTTGAGTGTATGCACAACATACTTAGAATCCTATATGGCTATATGAATGAGAAAAAAAGCCAGGCGCCTATAAATTGAAGCAATAAGAGTTGAAGTCAGCAGTCTACAAAATTCATCTTTACCAAAAGCAAAAATTGGTTCTTGAACTTTGAGGAGATTATTTTGTTTTGCTTTCCATAAATGTGAAGTTAACAGGACAGGCAGCGTCATTCAACCAAATTGCTACAGAGGGAATTTCCTTGAAAACTGACAAATCACAAAGAAGAAAGTTTACAGTAAAGAAACTGTCTTGAAAGCAGATGGAATTGGCCTAAAATGCAAGAAAATGACCTGAAGAACTTTGATATTCAAGAATGAGAAGCAAAGGTAGGATTTCAGGCAGCCTTGTGTATTTGATGGCAACACAGCAGGCTTTAAGATTAAGTTATATTTATTCTACTATAAAGACTACAGTACATTTCTCTGACTAGGTATAGGCAATAAAATAAAAAATCCAGGGGCAGTGCAAGACTTGCTACCTTGTTTCTAATAAAGTTGGTTTTCAAGTGGTATTCATAAATTAGCAATGTTTGAATTCTCAATTTGCAAATGTAAAGGGTACTGTATTTACCTTCAAACGTATTTTTCATCTTGTATTAATAAAAAAAAAATCTAGACTTTCCTTGAGAAAAGGAAGTAGGTGAATAGGTGACATTTAATTGATTTCTCTCTCAATGCTATAGACATATTAAAGTAAGACCATTTATTACTCCTCTTTGAACCTGGTACTTTCAGGTCAAATTGAAATTTCATTTAGAACTGTACATTGCTCTTACTTATTCCATTACCTATGTCAGTGGCAATAGGCAAAAATGTATTTTCAGGAATGCATTTTAAAAGGTACCTCACATTGATTTCCAAAAACGACTGCACAGTTATTTAAGGAGGCCACAACTCCCTCCCTAATCTCTACTCAAATTGTTATTAATGATTAGAATGTTATGGCATAAAAAAGAAAAGTCATATCCCACAGTTGAATGTCTTAGGATATGAGATCTACAGATTCAATAATGTATTTATAAAGTATATCGCTAATGTTACATAGGAATGAAAAGGAATCATATGGAGTGGAAAATATGCCTTGAGAACCATGAGTAAATGCTTCATGTACAGGCGCTCAAAAAATCGCATCTTTTCATAGACTTTATTGGTTAACAATGATCTGATTTATTTCCTTGCCTCTAACACAATAAGATTGATCATTAAGTGTCTGTGTAACAATAAATATGTTGACTTATTTTTTATTTTAAATTCTTCCCAACTGGCACAAGTGACCTAGCAATAATTTTGATGAAAAATTTGTTTCCATAGCAACATACTTAGATGTCATTCTTTGTGATAAAATAGGACACACGTGAATAATTGAAGGCTACTTGAAATATAACAATTTAATTGAATAGGGGATAATTGAAACATATTAAGGGTAGATAAAATATCTTGAATATACTGTCAAAAGTTGATCTCTAGAAGAGTGGCTCTTTAAAACCTTCTCTGTAACTCCATTGCTTAATGAGACATCATCTCAGAAGCTTAATGGGCATTAATTAAATGGAAGGATGGTTGTACTACCTTGGCAATCATTACTGAATTTTATTTTTACTCCTTTATCCTCTATGATTCTGTTAGGATAGAAAAATATTATAATGGCTTCAAATGCCAGTAGCAGATTTGTTTTGTGCGTGTCTAACATCTTTAGGAAAGTATTGATTTCACCTGATGACTAGGCAGGAAATTCAAGATAAAACTATATTAATCTTTCAAAATAATTATTTAATTCTTTTGATTAATTTTTATTATTATTCATCTTCCAAAATCATGCAAATTATTCTTTGTGTGAACATATGTATGTATGTGCCTTGATGGCTTTTAGGATTTGCTTCTTTGTATACTATGCCTTTAGGAAAAATGTTTTCCCTTTGAGTATTTCAAAATAATGTCATTTAGGTTATTCTTCATCTTTAAAACTATGATTAGGATGACAGCTCCGTGAGCTGAGCATGTGGACATTGTTTCACTCATTACTGCAATCCCAGAACCCTAGAACAGTGCCTGGTACACAGGGGGCACTCAATTAAATGATAGTAAATTTGGGACTCTTAGATCATTACAAATGCAGATTCTTTAATATGCTACTTCCTGACTACACTGAAAGATTCCTTCTAAGTATCTATGAAAGTTCTGAATTAGAATTTGCACATATCCTTAAAGTAATTTCAGGAGTTATTCTCATCATTCTTCTGAAATATTCTTTCCATGGTGATATCAAACAGCCAAAATCTGTGACATACCTTTGCTGTTCATTTTTTTTTTTTTTTTTTTAATTTATTTATTTATTTTATTATGGGTAAAAATCAAAATTCTCACAATACATACAAACATTTGTAAAATGATATATAAATATATATGCATATATGTGTATTTGCTTACAAAAATGTTATTTTTTATATATATATATACATATATTTTAAGAGGTGCTTAGATTACCTAAAATATTATACGGAACCCACTCGGATTCCCATGTTGCCCACCTCCCACACCTCCCACCACATCCAACACAAACATCTCCCATAGTGTGGCCCACCAACCTCAATGAACTTACACTGCTGGTGGGACTGCGGTATGGTTCAGCCACTGTGGAGGACAGTTTGGCGGTTCCTCAGAAAACTTGCAATAGATCTTCCATATGATCCAGCAATTCCACTACTGGGTATATACCCAGAAGAACTGAAAACAAAAATACAAACAGATATATGCACACCAATGTTTATAGCGGCATTGTTCACCATTGCTGTTCATTTTAATCGAACTTGTTTCATCCATTGAAACTCTAGGTAGTCCATTCCGTATTAGCATTCTCTGGCTTCTCCATGTTTTGTTGTTTTTGTTGTTGTTCATTCTCTCCTGGTTCTACTTTTGCAGCTCCTTGGCTGACTCCTTCTCTTCTGTAGCCCTTATATGTGTAACATCCTCTCCTGTTATAAGCTCTACCTAAAGCATCTTATTCAGTCTCATGTTTTCAGCTGCCATCTTTATGTTCATGATTCTTTAATCTACATTTTAAGTCATCATCTCTTAAGATTCACACTGAGACTTCTATGCTATTATTCTTCAGGTTCTTCATACTTCCTAAGTACAAAAACTCATTATCTTCCCCCTGAAATGTGTTGTCATTCTTTTTTTTTTTTACTTTTTTTAAAAATTTTAACTATTTGTAAATGAGTTGAGCATTGAGTGAAAACTTGGTGTATTAGGTTGGATGACAGAAAGGACCTGGAGCTGCTGTTCATAGTGGTGTTAACGAATATATATATATATAGACACCCCAATGCATATAAGTTTACATTTTCTTTATTTTTAAAATTGCAACTTTTTGGACTCTATAGGCTAATATTGGGACATCTGGGTAAGATGGTAGACTGAAACTTTCCAGCTGATCTCACTTCTTCTAAACACAAGCCTAGTGCAAGGAAATATAAGTAATACCAAGTAATCCATTAGCAGCATTCAAACAACAGAAATGGCACAGGTGAGAAATGTATCTTTAAATATTGGCAGCCAGGTGCTAAAGAGGAGAACTGTATGAGTTACAATAAACAAGGTTTTATCATGGTAATCCCGAAACTTAAAACTGTTTATTACTCGCTCACATCGTCTGTTGCAAGTTGGCTGACTCTCCAGGGCAGCTCTTCTCCATGTGTTGGTTTAGCATTCCAGACTGCTTCAATCTTGTGAAGCTATACATCAACACACACTCCATCAATTGCTATGGCAGGGTAAGAACAGACTGGATAATAGAGCAACAGCAAGTAAATGCTTCCACCCAGAAGCGGCATATATCCTTTCTGCTAACATTTTAGTGGTCAAATTAAAGCACATGGACCTATCTAACTTCAAAGAAAATGGAAAATACAATCTACCCATATGACCAAGAGAAGAGTACAAGACATAGTAAACAATAGTAATATATATTACAAGAAATTTCCAATAGTGAAAACACAATCCTATTTCTACTTGCCCAGGCTCAATCAAGAAAGGGGAGATGGGAAAACACAAGTTCATTAAATGTTTCATAACATTCCTAGAATATTAGTTCTGGAATGAATGCCCCGCTGTCCAACATGCTGAGTTAACAAATGAGGAAAAATCACGAGTTCTCACCATTGTGTTTCCCTGCTGAAGGCAAATGAAGGAATGAGAGACAATGGTGATCCAGAGCTATCAGAAGAACTGAGAAAATAAATGTTACAAGAATTGCTGAAGAAGATAGTGGCCTAAGGAACAAGCACACAGGACATCACAGATGACATACTTCTCACAGATCAGGAAGTCCCTAGTCAAAATACATAAAATTTGCCTATATTTTCGGCCTCTTATCTGGAAGAGAAGTGGGAGAATGTTCTGGGCAGGAATAAGTGTATAGGATGGGTAAAACACCATCCATATCTGATTATTTGAAGATAATACACCCACACAGACATGGAGGGAAAATTTCATGGCAATAAATTTGATAACTGACATGAAAAAGAGAAATGCCTTGAAAAACAAAACTCACCAAATCAGAACTATAAAGAAATTTGCCCTATCTCTGTTGAAGAAATTGATTCCATTATATAGTTTTTAAAATTCTTTAAATAAAACTCCAGACCTACATAATGTCAATGGTGAATTTGATCAGACATTTAAGGAAGAAACACTAATCTATCACAAATGCTTTCAGAAAATAGAGGTGGAGAAAACACTTCCCAAACGCACTCTGAAAAAAAATTAAAGTACAGACCAATAATTGAGCATAGATTCAGTGAAAATCAGTTATAATACCCACTGGCATTTTTGTAGGAATTAACAAACTGATTCAAAATTTTATGTGAAATGCAAAGGGTCTACAATATCCAAAGCAATATTGGACATTGTAGAATTGGGTAAATTGCACCACCTAATTTTAAGGCTTACAGTAAAGCTACAGGAATCAAGACAGTGTGATCCTGTCATAAAAATTGAATAAGAATTGACTTATAGATTAATGGAACAGAAGAGAAAGCCCAGGAATAGATCCACACATGTAGATGGTTAAGTTCATATATCAACTTAGCCAGATTTTGGTATCCAGTTATTTAGTCAAGCAAGCACTGGCTCATTGTTCCTGTGAGGACATTTTGTGCACTTAAATCATCAGTATGTTGATTGTATCTATGGATGATTACATCTGCCATCAACTAAGGACATTGCCTTCAACAGCGAGAGAAGTCTCATCCAATCAATTAAAGGCTTTAAAAGCAGACGTGATGATTTCAGCAGTCAGAAGAGAGAATTTCCATCTCTACTTCAGCCTTCAGCCGTCCAGCTTCTCTTGGGGAATTTATAGAAAACCTTCATCAGAGTTGCCAGCTTGTGGCTTACCCTATGTAATTTGGACTTGTCCATCCCCACCGTCACATGAGATGATTCTTATAAAGATCTCATAATATTTACAGATATCTCATGTTGGTTCGTTTCTCTAGAGAATCATGACTAATTACATACAATTATTTGTTTTTTGACAAAGGGAAAGAAATGTCATTTTAACAAATGAAATAAATGGATACCAATATGGAAAAATAAAAGTGACCTTCAATACCTAACTTATACTATACACATAAATTAATTACAGATGGAAACAAAATCTAAACATAAAAGCTAAAACCATAAAGCTTTTAAAGACAAACATAAGAGGATACCTGCATGACTTGGGGTTAGCAAATGTTCCTTAGGTAACAAAATCAATAACCTAAAAGAAATCATTGATAATTTAGAAATCATCAAACTTATAAATCCTTCTGCTCATTTAAAGACACCATCAATAAAAATGAAGAGTCAAGCCACAAACTGTGAGAAAATATTCACAAAATATGTATCTGGCAAAAGAATAGTGACCAGGAAATATAATATTTTGCAACACAAAAATAAATGGCAAACAACCCAATAATAAATGGGCAAAATATTTGAGCAGATATACAAATCGTCAGTAAGCACTTGAAAAAATGCTTAACATCATTGGTCACCAAGGACTTGCAAACTAAACCAGGAGATACCAATAACACCCCCAGAATGGCTAACATTGAAAAGACTGACAGCCACAAATGTGGTGAAGATGTAGAGCAACTGAGACTCTCATACCCAGTGAACTTGCACAATCATTTTGGGGGAAAAACTGGTACTTTCTTATATAAACAAAATCTACACCTACCCTAATAGCTCAACAATTAAACACCCAGGCTTTTAACCGAGAGAATTGAAAATGTATAGTAACAAAACCTCATACAAAAATATTCATAGCAGGTTTAGACATGATAGCCAAAAATTAGAAACATCACAGGTGTCCATCAATAGGAGAATGGATAAACTAACTGCAGTATATTCATACAATGGAATATTACTTAGCAACAAAAAATAACAAGGCACTGCTAAATGCAACATCTGGGATGCATCTCAAAAACATTATGCTGTGTGAAAGAAGACTTACATATACAAGTGCATACCATATAATTTCAATTATATAAAATTCTAAAACTGATAAAATTATTGTGTGGGGGGAGAAAAAGAGAACAGTGTTTTCCTCTGGGATAAAGGGCAGAGATTATCTGGGAAGGGATATGAGGAAGTATTTTATTTTTTATATAGATTTGGGTTTATACAGATGTATGCCTTTATCCAAATTCAGACAATGTATCCTTAAGCTTTATGCCTTAATTGCATATAAATTATAAATTTTACATCAAAAGAAAAAACTTTCAATAAACATTGAACCCTTGTTAATATGCTTGGTGACGTATTCAGGAGGAAAGAACTAATGTCTGCAATATACTTTGAAATGCATAATAAATAAGATGGACAATTGAAATGAATAGAAGGATAGAGAGATTGATAAATATGTGATAAAGCAAGTACAATAACCTGTCATTGGTGGAAAATAGGAGGTGGGTATAAGGGTGTTTTAACTGTAAAATTCCTTCAACTTTACCATATATGTGAAATTTTTTAAAAATGTTGGTGAATAAAAGAATGAATTTTATATATTTGGGTGATTTCAATAACTGCTGACTCCAAATCATACACCAATACTGCATGGCAGTGTACTTTTCAAACACACATACACAAAAGGAAAAATAGACAAATGGGACCTCCTCAAAATTAAACACTTTTGCACCTCATAAGACTTTGTCAAAGGGTGAAAAGGCAGCCAGCTCAATGGGAGAAAATACTTGGCAATCACATATCTGATAAGGGTTTACTATCCATCATATATAAAAAGATACTACAACTCAACAATAAAAAGACAAACTACCCAATTAAAAAATGGGCAAAAGACTTGAAAAGACAATTATCCAAAGAAAAAATACAAATGGTAAAGAAAACACAAGAAAAAATGTTCAACATCACTAGCAATTAGGGAAATGTAAATGAAAACAACAATGAGATATCATTTCACACCTATTAGAATGGCCATTATTACAAAGTCAGTAAACTGTAAGTGTTGAAAGAGGATATGGAGTGATGGGAATGCTTATTCACTATTGATGGAAATGCAGAATGGTACAGCCACTGTGGAAAACTGTTTGGCTGTTCCTAAGGAAATTGAATATAGACTTGCCATGTGACCTGGCAATACCATTACTAGGTATATACCCAGAAGAACTGAGAGCAGAGACACAAACAGATGTCTGCACACCGATGTTCATAGCAACATTATTCACAATTGCCAAAAGTTGGAAACAACCCAGGTGCCTATCAACTGATGAATGGATAAACAAATTATGGTATATACTACAATGGAATATTATGCACTGTAAGAAGAAATGAAGTCGTGAAGCATATGACAACATGGATGAACCTGGAGAACTTTATGTTGAGTGAAGCAAGCCAGGCACAAAAGGACAAATACTGTATGATTGTACCATTATGAACTAAATATATAGTGTAAACTCATGGAGTGAATGATTAGAATATAAGTCACCAGAAAATAGAATGAGGGTAGAAAATGGAAAGCTGAGTTTTAATCTGTGCAGAATTGGTAAAAAGGTTGTTTGTAAATCTTTGGAAATGAATAGAAGTGGTGAAAACACATAACAGTGTTTGTAACTAGCAGTTATTATATGGATATGACAGCGGTTGAAAGGGTAAATCTAAGGTCATTTATATCACTAAAAGGAAAGCTAAAAAATGTAACAAGGGACTGTATAACATAGTGAAACCTCACGTAAATTATGAGTATGGGTGATATAGCATATATAAAACTGTTTTTACAAAATATAAATACAAATAAACTAGAGAGACAGAAACAGAATAGCAGCTACATATGGCAGGGAAGGATAGAGAGATTGAGAGGTGATGAGTTTTTTGTTTGTTGCTTTTTATTATTTTTATTATTGGAATACTGAAAATGCTTTAAAAATGATTGAAATGATGAATGCACAACTATATGATTATACCGAATACCAGTGATTGTACACTTTGGATAGGTTTATGCTTTATTAACATTTATCAATAAAATCATTTTGTTAAAAAAAAAAAAATCATTTTGTTAAAAAAAAAAAAAAAACACAGATCCAAAAATACAAAGCAAAAATTGGAACAAAATTGTGCAAATAAGAAGGTACATGGTTAATAAACAGGTCTATTTGACTTAAAACAATAACATCAGCAATTTGAGGAGGAACAAGTTAAGCAGGGACAGTTTCAGTGACGCTGCTGAAAGGACACATAGGTGAAGAGCGACCATCATTGGGGACGAATGGAATATCAAGAAACAGATCAAAGTGAAGTGTCAGCAAACGCCCCCCTCTAGCCTCTCTTCTGCCACCTCCACTTCCTCCACTTTTTATTTACATTGGCGAATGATCTTAATGTTCAGGACAAAATGAGTCAGAGGGATGGAAAAACTAACTTATTTGGGAGGACAATAGCATTTGGGAAAAAATAGATCACAATGCCAGCACCCTTTTCCAGCATGTGGCATTGTTCAAAGTACCATAATAAGATGACTCTCTGGTATTAAATGATACAGAGAAACAGGGAAGGGGGAGATACACTTACCTTTGACAGTGAGTCTACTCATTTGTTCTGGCTTTTTTGCTCTCATCATCTGCCCTACTAACAAAACCTGCATTCCTGAATAAGCTAAAAAATTCATTCCTAAGACTATGTAAATTATTGTTAACAGCTTAAAATATCTGCCTTCTGGGATGTACTCAACATAATTCAAAGACTGTAGGTAAAAGACAGGTATAAGGAAAGATTTGTTTGATTTTGTTCGTGCAATAGAATCACATATGTCTGGTCACCTACTCAGTTTATGGATCAGGTTAAGTTTCAGAGAGAGGTGAAGAAGTTTTCAAAGTTTTCATTGCTCCGTGTATCCCAAATAAAAGAATATGTGGCAAGATTTCCCCATGATTGAGCAATAAGCACAAGGAAAATACAATGAACACTTATAAGAAGTTTCCCTGGGAGTGAGGAAAACCAAGTTCTAGGACCAATCAGCTGTAAAGCTTCATCAGATCACTAATTCCTCAGAGCTCTGATTTTGTGAGGCATGGAACTCTTTGGTACGTAGGGAATCCAGGGTTTATGTCTTAGAGGGTAGAAGCCATAGGTCAGAGTTTATTGTAGGGAGAAGAGGCCCCTTCTAGAAGTTTGAAATGTTGTGTGGAAGACGTGAATACCATAATCAATGTTCTCACCCACAAAACAGCAATCGTATGTTATAATGTACTATAGTGTATTTACAATATAATTAATCAAGCAATGAAACTAATAAGAGTTGTATGAAGGTGGGATGCTTAGGGACAATATTTTTTTTCCTACTGTCCAAATTACCTCCCCATACCAAAGTGAATTTAAATCTACTGGACAATGGACACCTAACTTAATATCGTACTGCTGAAACTTTTTATCAGGCTTGATTTCAGTCAACAGACCACCTCAATCTCTTACTTTAAAACCTCACCTCAAATTCATTTAACCTGAATAAATGTTTCCATAAGAATCACCACCTTGAATAAATACTTAATAGAGGCAACCATCTCAAGTCCAGATCTCTGAAGACTGATCATTTGAGTCATATCTGCTGGAATCTGTGATTCAGCCATGGTTAGGGGTCACATTAACCACATTTAGTGGTCAACCAACGTGCTTACCCCCATTAAGCCTTTGAACCAATATCTAGATTTATTATATAAATTTGCTTAAGATGTTAGGCAAATCATAAATAACTTTGAATGCTTTCCTTTAAAATACTTACCAACCTAATTCAGCAATAATTTATGATACATTTTTAACTAACCATAATATAAACATGAATGAAAGCAATTCTCTTATACCTTTGGCTCGTTAGAATGTTAATCTATTCTCTACTCTGTCTCAAAATTGCTGCATTCAATTGATTTATGGGGCCTAGTCTTTAGGGTGGAAGAAAAAAAAAAAGAAGATACAAGAGTAGGATATGGTAGTGCGATTATTGAACTTCCTTTTCCTCCAAAGAACAATTTTTGCTCTTGCTGAAACCTGGTCTAATGTAATGGTTAATTTTACAGAACTGTCCCTGGACCGATGTCACTATAGCAATGTAAATAAACTACGAGCGTAGGATTCAGCCAGAGGGGAAAAGTTCATTAAGAAATAAAAGTGGAGAAGACAAAATTGCTCATTAAAGTGGCTAGCCAGAACTTTTTTTTATGAGAAGATGGATTAAAAAAAATAATAGAGGGTTACAAGATATTTTAAAGAGATGAATTCGAATGTGACTCATAGATTCTGGTTTCAATAAAATTCTGTGGAATATAGCAGTTTAGTTCCAGGGAGAAAGAGGACAGTTAGTGGACCTATTATAATATTTGAAGTATTCTAACATGAAACCTGACTTACCCACAAGCTGCAGAAAGTATACCATTAACTTCAGAATTGTGAAAAAAAAGAAAAGAGAGCATCATAATTTTCTTAGCCTTGGGCCCGTTCCAAGACAAGGAAAATCCCACTCAAGATGTTTCTATCTAAATCTGAATGCAAGGAAATTTTTTAGACATTTGAAAATCATTTTTAGCAGTCTGTAGCACTTCATTGAGCATCTGAAGGGCTTACTTTAAGAATGATTCGGTCCATTGTGGAACCAGTCAACACAGGAAAAATAGATACAACCCTTAGTTTTAAGAGGAAAGTAATTGAATCTTCCTATGATTATCCCTTCATTTAAGAGAGATGCATTTTTAATATCCTAAATTGAAGACTGAGTGTGTGCTATGTTTGATACAGCTTTTCAAAGGGAAAACATGTTCATTTTTTTTTCATAAATAAAACTGATTAGTCCATTTCCAAATATGAGACATAGCTTTGTATCTTTTTATAGTCTTTTAAAGAGGACAACAAGGGATTTAGTACAACTACTTTACCCCCAAAGGTAATGTGACGTTTGAAAGAGTTTGGGGTAGAAAAGCCAAGAGTCTGAACCTGAGATTTATGGTCATGGTCCAGATTAAGTCCGCCAGGCTAGCCAGCAAGGAAATAAATGCATTCACTCGAGCATTGTTGTTTGCCTATCCTGAGCCCAGCATTGTGATAGGAAAGTTTCCAGACCAGAAGTTTGCAATATAGCAAAAGCTGTGTGTTGGGGTTAAGGGGTGGCAGTGTCCATGAAACAATTGGTAAATACATCAATAAAATTTTACTTTTGCAGCCCAGACTAAGAGTTTGGAAAAGAAGAGTGGTGATCATCAGTCCATTTGTGATGACTTTATTTATAAGGTAAGACTGAAACGAAACTTTTAATGCTAGCTGGGCTACAGGAGGCAAGACAGAAATGTGGAATTCTTCTAGCTTGGTGCTAGACCTGGTCTATAGCAAGAGAACAATGTTTGTTGAACAAATGGCCTTTATTAGTGAGTAACCTGAGCAAAGACCAAACCAAATTGGATAGAATGTTCAAAGTGCACCAGGTATATGCCATTCATGGGATAAACTTTTAGGCAACTATTAACAAATTCACAGCAGTTGTCATTTATTATGTGCTTATTCTGTGCAAAATACTATATTACAATTATCACAAGCATTTCCATCACTGAATTCCTATCAAAACCCTAGGAAGTGGATATTATTACCCATTTTAGATATGAGAATATAGAAACTTAAAAAGGCTAAGCAACTTGCCCCAAAACACAATTAAAAAGTGACTACGCCACTGTTTGGGGTCCATTGTTGTTAGCAGGGCTATAATATTGGAACATAAGGTAGGGTTGGGATAAATGTGAGACTGTCACAAGAAAGACTGAAATGATTCTGGGGCAAAAGGGAGATGGTTCAACACGGTGGGGTTTTGAATGGGGTGTGGGGTGGTGGAGGTGAGGAACTGTAAGGACCAGATCCAGTTCCACTGGTAATAGAGTTGAGCATAGGAAACAATTTATTTTGTCCTTTTAGTACATTTATCTCATGGACTTCTATTTTTGAGTTAGTTCATCCATTCATTGCAAGTTTTGTTGTCTGCTTTGAGTTATTTACCTTGCAAATTAATTATATTTATTTTTTTCTCAGTTGAGAAGCATGGTGGAAATTGGAAACCCTGGCTGGAGGCTTTGCCAGACACTGCTTGCTGCTGGAGGTTTATCTCAGGCATGTCTCCCTTTCAAAGGTCCCTTCCAGCTCACTCCATGATTATTACACACTCTGCCAATTACAATTGCTGAATATTAACTGATTGTGCCACTTTGGAATTACTGCTTGGGAAGCAGGAAACCTCCTGATTTTATTTCTTTTATTACCCATGACTCCACAGAAAGGCAAATTGGCTAGGAAAAAAAAATAATGTGGGCTAGTAAATGCTTTGGGTACTTATTTACCCTCACTCTTTTGCTTACCCCTTTTTAGCCTCACAGTCTCAATCCCAATTCCCATCTATTTTGGTTTCAGTTGATTATATTGTTCTTTTATTTAATTTTTCCCTCGCATTTTCCATTCACTTAGAACAGGATCCCATATTAAATGAGGCTCCAGGCTCACTTAAGGATGCATTTTGCAAACCAAATAAAGTAAAATCATCAGTAAATTCCAAATGTTTTATTATGCTCCTCTACACATGTACAAATTCCAGTAAGGCTTTAGTTATGAAAACAATTCTAAGGATTCTAGATGCAATTAATAATTTTTTCTAACCATGCCATTTAAGTCCATTAGAAGCCTCTAATAGATTCAACTTTGAGAGAGCAGACTCGGAGAGAACTTGGACAGACAGAAGCCAAACCAGAACTTGTCATAAATTGCTTAGCATCAAAGAAAATGTTGAAATAAGGACAAATCAAGATCTACCAGAGAAAATATAGGAGACTGGCAAGACAAATGGTTTTGTGACTCCCAAAGTCACCTAATCCAATGTTCTGTCATCGTAAATTATAATATATGAAAGAGACTTCACCAGTTACAATGTCAAATCCCCTTAGTTTGGAGGTATAAAAATTCAGGTTCAGGGATATTAACTAACTGCATAGCAGAGTCTTTAACCCAGAACTCCAGACTTTCATTTAACCTTTCACACTGATTTGCCTGGATTATAATTCAAGGACTAGATAGTCCAATCAGCAATTCTAAATTTTTTTCTTGGACATATTAGACTTCTACTCTTTTTGTCATTGCTGCCTTCCAGGTTTTTCAAACTAATATTTCTTATGTAAAGCATTGAATTCATTCCAGACATATTCAAAGGGAACTGAGTATGACAGGGTATTACAAGCCAGGGAAGTCTCCACTGAGGATCTCTTTGCTGAGTTGAGATAGCCCACTTGGGACTCCCACGGAGAGGCTCCTGACATAGAGGTCAGGATGGTGAGAGCAAGAGGGACGGGAACACTTGGCTCCTGCCACTCCTTGGTCATAGGGCTGCTTCCAGAATATCATCTACAGAGATATGATTCTCTCACTAAGCTGCCAGCATCTGTCTTCAGGCCAAGGGAATATTTCTGGATTTTCACAGGCATATATAATGTACATATGTGTATTTATGTGTGTATATACATATATGTATGAAATAATTTTTAAAAATACTGGATTATTTTTTCTTCCCTATCTTTGCATGCCCCAAAGTATGAAAATAAAAACCAATCTTAACTCTTGGAAGAAAATAAACAATTTAACCAAGATATATACACTCTAGATAGCCATAAACGCTGTGTTCACTATCTGCTATTAGATTTCAAGATTATGATATCCATTTATATATAAAATTCTCCTCCCTGAATCCCACCCATCCCTCTCTCACACATGCATGCGCACACACATTTGTTTAGTTTCATCTTCATCTTATGATGGGCAAAGAACTGATGGCCTTTAATACACAACTTTTGAATCTTGGTGCCTCAAATTTCCACTAGGATTATTTAGAGTAGCTTTTAAGAAGATAGAGAGAAACAGAAAGTGAAATAACTCATTATCAGTTCATTCTACAGTCAGTAGGGCCTAGAAGAATAGGACCCACGACAGGGAAGTTTTGATAAGGTTTGGAGATGGAGAATGATCAGTCGATGGAGAACTGACAGGAAGGGCAGGGCCCATTGAGAAGCTGGAAGACTGTGAATTACTACTGCGCATGCATCTGGGAGAAGAGATTGCCAAAAGTAAGGAGGTGGTAGAAGTGTGTCCATATAAAATTCATTCACTTCATAATTTTTTCTTAAGTACTAAATATAAGAACTATAAGATACATCTCTAGTGAACAGTTTTGGGGTGAAGTGACTCACTAAATTAAATGCATACTAATCTCCATGCATGAACATGAACCTATATAGTACATAACCATGAAATCCTCAAATTAGACAAAGTTTGAGTTGATCTAAGCCATCTTCACATCTTTGTCAATTAATTGTGGCCATCCAAAGGTATGAACTTAACCACAGTGGCAGACTTCTTTTCAAAATTGTGCTTGTAATCTTATCCTCAGCAGAATCTTTAAGAATGACAACATGTTTTCAATACATATCAAATAATACTGGGGTTATATCTCCATTTTCTATTTCATTAAATTTGCAGTTACATTTTATTTTCTTAGCTAAGTTTTGTATTTCTAGAAAGTTAACATATTCTCTTGACCATCAACTGGACACCATGGACCAATTGATGTTAGGTGCCAAAGTAATATTCCTTCAAATTCATGAATTGTTCACATTAATTACTGCTGGATTTCAAACTACTTTGATCTATTCTGAGAGATTTCACAAGTTCTACTGTCTGATATATGCCAAGGAGTCTTCTCTTTATACTATCTATTTAGATACTGCAGAAAAGTGTCACCTTTTAAAAGGCCTTTTTAGTCATTACTAGGGATTCAAATTTAATTCAACCACATGTGGAACTTTCAATGCAAATAACAAATATGACAATTAAGGAGACAGATTCTTTCTATATACATAAAATAACAATATCAAAGCCAGCTTTTCCTTGGGACTATCAAGTTCCTTTTATATATATATATTTATTTATTTTTAGAGAAGTTTTGGATTACATAAATGTTACATAAAAAATATAGGGGGAAAAAAATATATATATAGGGGATTCCCATATACCCCACTTCCTCTCCCTCCCACACTTTCCCACATTAACAACATCTTTCATTAGTGTGGTATATTTGTTACAATTGATGAACACATATTGAAGAATTGCTACTAACCATGGATTGTAGTTTACATTATAGTTTACACTTTGCACCACACAATTTTACAGGTTTTGACAAAATGTATAATGGCTTGAATCCATCATTGTAATGTCATGTAGGACAATTCCAATGTCCCCAAAGTACCTCATGTTACACCTATTCTTCCCTCTCCCTCCCCTCAGAACCTCTGGGGTCCACTGCCTTTCTATCAACGATACCAGTTCTTCCATTGCAAGAATAATCATAAGTCTACTTAAGTCCATAGTTGCATTCCCCCCTTATGTTTGTTCATTCCTCAATCTTAGCAAGTTCCTTCTGATATTGGTTGTAAGATACATTTCAATTTCAGATACATTAAAATGTGAAAACACACATCAGAGTTTCAAGAAAATATAGAGTAGATAACCTCCTCTCCTTCACTTTTACATAGTTTGAATGTTCCTGCATCTTTGACTTTTTCTCATCCTTTTCTTCTGTATGCCGTTAATTTCAACTTCCCTCCCTTGCTCTGATAACCTACCATATCCAATCTTTACAAGTTTACTTCTCTGCCTGTAAGTAGCACTACACAATCACATTTGTTCTGTTGTTTTCTTTCCCTTAAAAAATGTTCAGATGCTGCATTTCATTACCTGTAAACTGTTTACCTATATCTCTCCAACATTTCATTGATAAACGTTTCGAAAGAATAGCCTCTTGTCTCTGTTTCCTTACCATCCACTAGCTATTCCAATCCTTACAAAGAAGCTTTAACCCCACCATTCTAATGAAATTTCTTTCTTTTAGGCCCTGATGAATTCCTAACTGCCAAAGCTTAGTGTGTTTCAACCTTATCTTATTTGACCTTCAGCATTTGCTCTCTTTGTACATTATTCATAATTTGATGCCCTCTCCCTCTTGGCTGCCAACTTTTTACTCTCCTGGTTTCCTTCTGTCTTTCTGACACCCTCCTCCCTCAAACTTTACTTATTCTTCTTCTGCATAATTTACTCCCTCCCCCCATGAAATAATGGACCATTTCTATGGTTCGTTTTCTGTGTACAATTTCCTCTAGCTAACGCTCACACTCAATAACCTCAGCCACTCTCTAGCAGCTTTAGGTGAAGGGTTCCCAAACTGTAAATGGTCACTTCATATCTCTTCCACGTTTACAGTTGCCATCTGTTCTTGGTTGCATTTCAAATTGGACAAGGCCAACACTAAACCCACTATTACCGCTCTCCCTCAGCTAGTTACACCTTCTGACTTTTAAAAAAAATACAACTTTTATTTTGAAATACTTTAAAACTTATAGGACATTTACAATAACAATACACTATTCTGTTATACATAAAAACCCCAGCTCAGATACCAGCTCTATCAATTTTAGCATTTTGCCACATTTGCTATTTCATTCTCTAAATCTATCCACCTACCTCTGTATCAGTCTGTCTATCTATCTATCTCTCCATCTATCTATCTATCGCCATCCATTTTCTAAACACTTAGGTGTACACTGTATGTATCATGTTCCTTAAGCACTTAATTCTACCATGTACAAGAACAAGGATATTCACCTATATAACCACCTTAAGTGCAGTTCTCAAGTTCAAGAAATTTAACATTGATATAAAGCTAATAGTGTATATTCCATTTTATTCATGTCCTAATTATGTCCTTTTGAGCCTTGAGCATTTTCTCCTCCCTTGTTATATCCCACCCAGGATAATGTATTGCATTTAATTGTTACTGTCTTTTTAGTTGCTTTTATTATGGTGGCAACATATATACAACAAACTTTCCCATCTCATCTCTCCCAAGCATACCCTTCAGTGGGACTAATCATATTCACAATGCTGTGGTATCCTGACCACCGTCCACTACTAAAACTTTCCCATCTCCCAAAACAGAAACCCTACACCCACGATGCATTAACTCCCATTCTCCTTGCTCGCACACCCCGAGCCCTGGCAACCTGTACTCGTAATCTCTGTCTCTATGAGATTGCATATTCTCCAATATTTTCTTTGTAGTTACCATGGGGTTTAAATTTAACATCCTATAAAAGTCTCCTTTGTTTTGATACCAATTTAACTTCATCTACACAAACTATGTTCCTATATCCTTCCATCACCACACAAGTGTGTAGTTCTTGTCACAAATTACATGTTTATTCATTATGAGTCCAAAACCACTGATTTATCATTACATTTTATGCATTAGTCTTTTAGATCCTGTAGGAAGTAAAAAGTGGAGTTACAAACCAAAGATACAGTAGTACTGGCATTTATATTTACCCATGTCATTACCCTTACTGGAGATCTTTATTTCTTCATGAAGCTTTGATCTATTGTCTACTGACCTTTCCTTTCAACCTACAAGATATGCTAAAGATATGCTAAAGCATATCTTGTAGGGCTGGTCTAGTGGTGATGACCTCCCTCAGCTTTTGTTTATCTGGGGATGACTTAATCTCGCCCTCATTTTTGAAAGACAGATTTGCTGGATATAGAATTCTTGGTTGGCAAATTTTTGCTTTCAACACTTTAAATATGTCTTCCTACTGCCTTCCTGTCTCCATGGCTTCTGATAAGAAATTGGCACTTCATCTTATTGAGCTCCCTTGAACGTGACACGGTGCTTGTCTCTTATGGCTTTCAAAATTCTCTACTTATCTTTAGTTTTATTACTCTGGTTTTCAACTCTGTTTGGTTCATTTTCATAATTTCCTAACTCTCTATTGATATTTTCTTTGTGTTCATCTACTATTTCCTGATTTCCTTTAGTTCTTTTTTCATGTTTTCCTTTAGCTCTTTGAGCATATTGAGGACCATTTTTTAAAAAGCCTTTTCTTGTTTATCCTAGTCTGGTCCTCCTCACTGATGGTTTCTAATACTTTCATCTTCTGCTTTTCATGGGCCATAGCTTCCTTTTTCTTTATATGTTTTGAGAACTTTGTATGTTTTGCTGAAACCTGGACATTTTGATATTTTACTGTATCACTGGAATTTAGACTCTGAGGCATCTGTTCCTTAAGCTAGAGTTAAGACAGAACTTTCCTTGGATGCCAGGAGCTAACAAAAAGGAGAAGGAGGAGGAGGAGGAGGAGGAGGAAGAGGAATAAAACACCTTTCCCAGTCTTTGCAGATTAAGCTGTGTGAGTGGTCCCCTTCAGGGCTTATCCATATAGTGAGTTTAGAGGATGGTTCAAGGCCACAGCGAAGGGGCCTCCCTGGTCCTTTCTGCACATGTTTCTTGTCTTGGGCATGAGTATTTGGACCTGGGAATTCTCTCATTTACACAGATACAAATGTCTCCTCTTCCCTAGGAAGCAGTTTCCTCATGGTCTGGGCTCTACACTGTATGTCCTACAGCCAGCAAGGCCTTGCCCCAGGCAGCCTGATTTAACTGCTCTACCCAGTGTTCTGTAGATCAGCTCTGTGAGCTGCCTTCTCCATGCAGGTCGAAGTGCCCTGGTTCAGTCTCTGAGAGACTGGTCCAGACTACATGTTTCCAGTATGTGCGCAAGAGTTCCTCTGCTCCCTCTAGAACCAGGAATCTACTGGGAGTTCAGGCTGGTTCCATGCTGAGCACCAGTGAAGGAATGGGGAAGAGGCCCACCAGGGTGCCCAAGATCCTAAGGCTTTTAAGATGCCTTTTACTTGATTCAGCACTTGCCCTGTTACATCATTCAGTCCTTTAACTGTTTTCTGGACCTTTGGGAAAGATGTTCCTGACAGTTCTTGCTCGTTGTTCAAAGATTCTTAAGGGTGATGGATCCCTGAAGTTTCTCACTCCACCATCTTGATGGGGGCAGACCTCTATACCTCCTGACTTTTTTTTCCTTTATCTTCTATGTTTTTTACTAATACATTGAGAAATTCATAGAAACTGTCTCAAGAATATGCATATTATTTCCACCTGTGTTAACCCAAGTTTTTCAAGAAATTATTTGTTATTTACACAAAACAATGTGATTTGCTGCCTTTTCAATAGCTATAAAAGGCTTAAATTTACAAATTGAACTTTTTAAGAAATATTTGCTATTACAGATTCATAGTCAGCATAGTCCTTCAATGACTGTACATGATCATTTAGTATAAAGGTGCATAAAAGTTTAAAGATCATGCAGGAACTTGTTTATTCTGTGATCTGTGACCTGGTTCTGTAGAAAATTATATGTCCTTATTTTCTCTGATCTACCTTTAGTTCCAACCTGAATCTTTCTAGCATTGTATCTTTTACTTGTTTCTTCTCGGTGCATGCTGTAAAGTTTTGCATGTAGCTTTTTCATAGCCATCTCTCTATTTCTCAGTTGAGATCTCTCTCGGTATTCAGAGACAATACTTGCATCATCTGTGGTATTCACATGCTGCCCACCAGCTCCACTGGCTCACCTAGTGTCCATTCTCAAATCTTTAGGATTCATCACCAGATTAATTTCAGTAGGCTGGGATAATATTGCTACAGCCATGGTGCTGGAATGGATGCAGCCTTGTTTCTCTGTCTTCGGCACCCTTGGTACCCCGTGCACACCTTCTTCGAATTTCATATGCTTCAAGGCTTCTGAACCCCCGCTGCTGGCAGATGCATGCCTGAGGCCGCCTACTTCACTTCGAATATATTCCAAGGTCTCAAAATGCCACCTTTTAAATGCAGCGTATTGCTGATACATATCAAATATCTCTGAAGTAAACAGCATTGCCTCCTTACCCCCGGCTCCTGCAGTTACCTCCAGGTTCAAATCGTTTTCATCTGTTTCTTCGGATGCTTCAAGTGAGCTATTTCTGTTTGACACAGAGTCATTTCATTCTGCATGTTTCCTTAAGTCTTCATTCTCATCATGCAGCAAGCGCTCTGTCTCCCCAGCTCCTGCTGCTCCTCACCTAGCAGTTTGGTCATCGCCAGCATTTCGGGCCCCCTGCCCTGGAGCTGGGCTTCAGACGCTCCCTGGCACTCGAGGAAAGTCCACAGAGGCCCTCCATGGGCAAACAGGTCCTCCAGTGGCGGCCTTCCGTAGCTGACTGGGCGGCCACGGGCGTCGGACCAGGAGCCCTGTGGGCCCACTGATGCCGCCGCCGTGCCCCACCTCCTGACTTTTTAAGGCTGGTTCCATTCTCCCAATTATCCAGACTTGAAAACTTGAATTCATCAACTCCTCCCTTTCTCTCACCCACATTAAGTCAACGGGCGAAGATTGTAGACATCATTATTTTAAAATGGCTTGTTTCTCTTCCTGCCTTTTCATTCACACTGCCTGAATCCTGTTGAATTTATTTATCAGGATTATGCATATAGTCTGTTATAAATGGTCTCCTTACGCTTGTCCCCAACCTGCTCCCCCCTCAATCCAGCCTCCCCTCCCCAAAGCTGCACAATTCTGATCACACCACTCCCCAACCAAAAGTCTTAGCAAGCGCTCATAAATAACTGCTTAATAATCTAGCCTTGGCCTAGCATTGAGAAGATCCCGTAAGTGAGCCCAACCCACACTTTGTTCAAGACTAATCTCACGCTGAAGTTATTCCATCCAAAACATTCTTAAACTTCATCCAGACTTAAACTCCTTCATGTTCCCAGTGTCTTCTAACCTGTATTCTCTACAGCTAGTATTTCAACTCTTCCCCCATTCTTCCTACCCATGCCGCAATTGCCGACTTATGCACAGCAGAAGACTTCACCTCCTGCTTCTTAAAGAAAATGGAGGCATTGGGCAGACACTGTCAACTACCTCACTCCATACATATACACGAGTTTATTCCCATCCATACCTGTTATCTGTTCTTTCCCTACATTTCAATAAAATAAGCGGCTTCTTCCTGCCCAGCATCTATCCTTTTATCTTATTCTGCATCCCATATCTTACAATTTCTCAAGTATCTTGCTTCATCAGTATGCCCTCTCTATCCTCTATCTTCAACCTCTCACTCTACACTTTCTCCGACCTTCTCTCCATCTTATAATGAGTTGCATCTCACCCTTATAAAAAAAATGAACCCTTTCCTAACCTTAAGTTCTCTTTAGCAATCAGTTTAGCTTCCCTTTAAAAATACTCTAGGAAAAGTAGTTTGTACTCATCTCTCTATTTCCCTTCCTCATATTCACTTTTCCACTCATTGCAATATAGTTTCTTTTCCCACCATTCACTGAAAGTGCTATTACCATGGTTTCCAATAACTTTATAGTTGCTAACTCAAATGATTGTTCTTCAGCTTTATTTCAATTGACAGCTTTGCAGCATTTGAAACCCTTAAGCAATCTATCATTATTGCAAGTTCTCCCTCCCTTGTTTTGGATGACACTGATCTATCAGGGTTTTCTTCTTATCCCTCAGACCATTCCTACTTAGTCTTTTTTAATGGCATCTCCTTTTCACTTCTCTCCTCAATTGTTCTATCCTCAGACCTCTGATCATCAGTCTCTCTCAGAGTGATTTCATCTATTTCCACAGATCAACTATCATCCTTTTGCTAATGACTCCCAAATTTCTACTTCAGTTCAAAACTCTGCCTTGGGCACTAGAACTATAAACCCATCTATCTCCTGGTAATCACCACTTGGCATCTCAAACCCAACTTCATACACATATACAAAAATACTCTTTCAATGCATTCATTTTCTTCATCCCCAACCACTACCAAACCAAATCAATCCTTCCTCCTCATTTTCTACCTAGATTTATGGCACAATGATCCACATAACCACCCATACAAGAATCATCCTATGAGTCTCTTGATTCTGTTGACTCCGTTATCCTAATAGCTTGTCAACCCAAACTTCTCTGGAGCACTACTACAGCGTCCTAACTGGTCTTTGCCTATGGTTCATTTCACAGCTCCACGTTTCAGTCTCCACAATTCTTCCAAAATGGTATTTTTACCATGCATATTTGACAATGCCACTCTCCTGCCTTAAAACCCATTATGTGAATTCCCATTGCCTTAGATGTTTGACTCTAAAACCCATATTCTTTATACTACAGAATAAAAATGAATTGTAATGATAGTATATATAGAATTCATTAGAGTTTACAAAGTATTTTCACACATATTACTTAATCTACCCTTCATTATACCTTGTGAGATCTACATCCATGTTAATTTTACAGGTGAAAAAAATGGCAGTTAAAAATTGTCAAATAAACTACCCAGGATCATTAAACCAGAGAGGGATAGAACTAGATCTTGAAGGCCCGTCTCATTTTCTTGGACTCTACACTCTTTCCACTCTTTTTACTTGGTGCTTATCACTCTGTTGCCAAAAAAGTAGGCTTACTGCCCAGAATGCACAAGAACCAATTCTGTGACACCAGAGTTTCATAGGAAGAAAGAGTTTTATTACAAGGTGGCCAAGTAAGGAGACAGGAGTGAGGACAAATCTGTCTCCCCAACTTGGAGGGGTGAAAGATTTTTAGAGCTTTTTGTTGGTAGAGGTCTGCTGCATTGCCTATTCAGTTGGGGTGTATCTATTGCTGATCAGTTTCTGTTCTTAAGGAGTGGTCTCTGACGTTGCTAGAACCTGTGTTTGTTGGACCTCTCACTTCTTTTCAGGTTTCGATGTCTCTTCCTCCTGTAGTTTCTGCTCACTTTGGTTCCAGCAACCAGGTGTTTCATGGTCTAAGGTTAACATAGGTTAGATTTATCTGTTATCTGCACAGACTCTAAATAAAAAGGAGAAATTAGAGAACAAAAAGGGAAGAAGAAAATGGGAAGTTAGCCTTGGTTGAAGCAAGCCCCTTATTAATAAACATGTTAGGTAAAAGTTATTATTAATATTCATGAGGAGGTGAGCTTTCAAGGAAAAGGGAAATAGGGGCTTTTCCAAGCAAGTAAGGGAGGTATTTTTTTTTTTTTTTTTCAGAAAAAAAAAGTGGAGATTATTGCAAGCGAAGGGCGTAGCGGTCTTAGGAGAGTGGGCTTTCTGATGATGACTGCAACTCTACCTCAGTGGATCTCAGAGTTGGATATCAGAATCACCTGGGAAGCTTTTAAAACTTAATGATGTTGGGCTCCACCCACAGAAATTCACAAATAGTCCAGAGGAGGAGCTGACTCTGTGTTTTATTTCTCTCTCTGATGATTATAATGTATATCCATGATAGTTTTAAATAAAGATATATTACCTGTACTTCTTTAGCTGCTTCTTGAGGTCAGGATCATCTTCAAATCCCACTGATACCTCTTTAGACTTTAAATATAGTCAGCATGCAAAAAATAACCAACCAAACCAAAAAAAAAAAAAAAAAAAAACTTGAATGAAAAGATATAAAATAGGTACATTACCATGACATAACCAGAATGATAATCAAGTCAAATTTATGTGGGAAGAAAAAGGTTAATGTCAAAATTCGGAAGACCAAATTAAAAAAACTAAGAAAATGTTCAGTCTTGGGTTTAAAATGTGGCCCTAGAAAATAAAAATAAAAAAATAAACAAACAGGTCTTATGTTCTGCTAGAAGAAGTTTGTTGCTGTTCTCATCTGTTCTCTAGTAAGTTGGCCCCACTATTTTAATGCTGGCATTTACTAAATTGTATTTTTGAAACAGTTTGCATAATCTCATTCATTTGCATCATCTTTTTCTCTAATGTATCTGATGTTAGAGGATATTGACAGTGCTGTATTTAATAGTGAACCAGTTTTTCTTTTCCTTGCAGTCCAACCCTCTTATACATTCTCATTTTTAAATGCAAGGAATGTACAATTGTTTTAAAAAGAACAAGCAGAGGAGAAATTGGTGAATAAAATGTAACATTTAAGTTCTTCCCCATGATACTTGAGAAATACTAGGACAATGACATTTATGAGCCTAGGTGAAAAAAAAAAAAATAATAAGATTTGCCATCCAAATCAGTTAAAGAACAGTCCTCTGCAAACTCACCCTTCAGTACTTTTCCAGAAAAGGAAATATCTGCTAGTGTTCTGGATGCCTCCAAGCAAGACAGACTCCCCATCAATACTCATTGTGGAAACTCTGCAATTTCTGCAAGAAGAGGATCTGCCTCTAGGCTACCGATGGGCTTGATGACCTGGGTGAGATGGATTGCAGTACAGGGATTAGCAGATGTTCCCAAGGAAGAACTGGGAAAGAGAATTCAGCTTTGCTTCAGAACAATACCTTTCAAACTTGTTTGCCTGGGATAGTAAGACAAGTGTCTTATATATTGACCCAGTGTATGTGTGTGTGTGTGTGTATTTGAAACTAAGTTCACAAGGAAGAGTTTTGCAATCCATTAGTGGCTCATGAAATCAATTTAGTATATGGAAAAAAAGGAATAGAAAAGAAAATATTAGTTTGCCTTATACATGTTAAAGGTAAGTACTGTTTTGTGACTTCAGTTCATACACTAATTTCTAAAAGGCATAAGCTCATAGGAGTTTACTAAATCTAAAGATATCAAATTAAGTTACAATATTTATGAAAGGAGATGAAATAAGCTTTTGCCCACCAGTGGGTGCCAGGAAGTTTCAATTATCCATTCCATTAACTTACTGAACAAAGACTATGTTTCAGGTACCATGTTAAACAGAGGTAAAGAAAATTCCCTGTTCTTGAGTAGTTCTAGTTCCAAAATCTTGTAATTTCTCCTCTGTGCACTGGTTATGACAGCCTCAGCCTTACCTACGTGAAGAACTCTATCCAGGGCCATATTTGAGGGAGAAGGATAAGCAAATAGTTGGGGAAAGGTAGACAAAGCTGGGAAACTCTGTGTATTGCTGTCTTATTACCATTTTTCTTGTTCTGTTTTGGGGTCTCAGACCCTGGATGTCCCCATTGCTCAGGGTCCCCAGATCTGGTGTCTAACTGAGACCTGCACTCTTAAGCAGTGACTTCCTCTTTTGCCTCAAACTTGCCCTATCAGCTCAAAGGACACTGCCGTAAGCCAGATAAATTATGTCCCTGCCCTCTGTGAGCTTTGGAGTCTGGTAGCAAAGAGACGTTAAACAGTAAGAACAATATGGGATTATCGTTCAAAAGGAGAAGTAAAGGAAAATAGGGGAATTTATAACAAGGTCATTTAACCAAGTCTAGTCAAAGGTAAGGCTTCTCTGAGGCAACAACATTTAAGGTGAAGTCTGTGGGTAAGTAACCATTAGCTAGGTTTGAAGACAGGTTTTGGGGGATGGGTCTTTGTGGATAGACTGTCTCTTTACCTGACAGACTGTAAACCTTTGGGCAAATTTTTAACCTCTTTTAAGGCTCAGATGTCATGTGTATAAAATGAAAGAAATAAACCAGCCTCAGGGGATAGCATGTAAAGTACTTAGCACAGGACCTGCACTTAGTGGTGGACACATGGCCACCAGTAATGGTAGTGGTAGTAGAGGTGGAACTAGTAGTGGTAGTGATGATATGCAGGCAATGGAATGCTTATTTCCAGCAGAAAGATGAGATTTATGTGTTTTCACAGTCTTAGAATCATGGGAGAGCTGCAAATTCATGTGTCTCTTTCATCTGAATTAGAAGTCGTTTGATGAGCAACAAATGGTTCTGTGCAGCCCGCAGGAGGAGGCAAACAAATAGCCCTCAGCCTCCAGGGTGTTGATGCCGTTGACTTGGAGCAACCACCTAGCAATAGTGGCCCAGGAAGTCCTACAGTTATAAATCTTTCTTGAGAGCAGGAATGTGTGATTCCTGCTTTCATTAACTCATTATCCTTTATATTAAGGTTTACACCAAGACTTCCTTTCTTCTTTCCAGGAGAAACTAAACCTGTTTTAGTAGTTCAGATTGAAGTTCGAGTATGACTGATGCTCTTTTGTCAGTTATGTCAAATCACGTAACTAATTTGACCAAACATTGTGAATAGAAATCATTTTAATAAATACAAGTAATTGTTTCATCATATTGGCCCAGCAATAAGCAGGTAATGTCTATGTAAGTGAATATGTTTCCCAAGCATTAGTGGAAACCCACACTCCAATACTGTTGCTTCATCTTTCTACCAGAGAAAGGAAATTATTATTTAGGTCATTCTTTCTTAAGAATGATAACAGTCCTTCATAAACTCTTTTAATTTGAAGTAGTCCATTTTTCATCTTCATAAAATTTATTTGTTGTGATGTCTTTTTCATTCTATATGAATATTTACTTTCAGACTTAATTTTGTGTTTCTAATTTTGTATTACAGTTCTTAAGGAAGATTCTCCAAAATGTAAAAGTTTGAGTCTCACAATAGTTCTGGATTTATTCCTGATCTAGAAAAAGTATCGTAAGGACTAAAATACACCAAGATGTTAATAGTGAAAAAATTGATGAGATTCTGGGTGATTCTTCTTTTGTTTTGCTTTGTTCTCCTTTATGTTTTTAATGCATCAAGCATGAATTACTTATAATCAGAAAAAAACTTATAATAAAACTGCTTAGGGAAAAAAATTAATAAAGTAGTCCGGTATTAAATAAGCAGTGCTCAGTGAACATAGTATCCCAAGAATGCACCAAGGTGAGAGAGCCCAATGACACACATTAATATAGAGGATAATGAGTTAATGAAAGCAGGAATCATACATTCCTGCTCTCAAGAAAGATTTATAATTATAGGATTTCCTGGGCCACTTATATTGCCTGAATATTTTTTTATTCAGAAAATAAAGAAATTGGCTGATTCTAACACATTTTACTAAAGATATTTGTATATGACTCCTGAACACTCTAGCTGAACTAGATTACTCATGGTTTCCCACAGACAATCCTCAATTTCCTGGATCCCCACCTTTTTTATGCCACTCCTTCTATCTGTAACAACTTCCCCTACTATATAAAATCCTACCATCCATCAGATCCATCCCAAACGCCATATTTCTTTTAAAAGCATTGTCCTTCTGGTGCTCTGAAATTTAACGGGACCTTCCTGTTTAATAAGCTCCCCAAATACTCTGGGTGATAAACGATTATGTTTATGCTACATGCATTTTTAAATTATTTATTTGCCTCTCTTCCTTTCTAGATTGCAAACTCCTGAGACCACCACTGGATCTTACCATTCTTGCGTTCTTATACCATTTTTCACAATGCCTTGTACTAAGGTTTAGCATTGGAGTTGAGAACATGGGCTTCAGTGTCAGAAGGAAATAGAATGGAGTCCTGATTCTGCCATGTACAGACTGTGTGACTTTGGTCAAATGACTTAACTTTTTAAAATCTGTGTCTCTTCATCTGCAAAATAGCTAGGGACCAGGACGCACCTGGGATACACATCAACATATTGGGTGGCCTGGACATCTAACATTTCTTAAACTGCTTTGGGTCGAATAGTATCCTTTAACAATCTGATGAAGGCTCTGAATTTTGCCCTAAGAGAAATATGCAGACCTGCATACACATTCAATGTTACACAAAAACCCTGCATCTATCCATTGGTGCTCTAGAGCAGAGGATCTCAAAGTGTGGTATACCTATCTCTGCAGGTCTCCAAGACTCTTTTAGGATGCACAGGAGGTAAAACTTATTTTCATAATTATATGCAGTTATTATTGGACTTTTTGTCTGTGCTGACATTTGCACTGATGATGCAGATCAATGATGGGTAAAACTGTTGGCCCTTCAGCTTAAATCAAGGCAGTGGTACCAAACTATACTAGTGTCACACATTGGCAGGTAAAGAAAAAGTTAATTCACTTAAGAAAGCCCTTGGGAAATGGATGTGGCTCAAGCGATTGGGCTCCCATCTACCATATAGGAGGCCCAGAGTTTGATTCCCGGGACCTCCTGGTAAAAGACAAGCTGGCCCAAGCAAAGAGCTGGCCCACACAGAGTGCTGGCCTGAGCAGAGAGCTGGCGCAGCAAGATGACACAACAAAAAGAGACACAGAAAAGAGTCAATAAGAGACACAGCAGACCAGGGAGTTGAGGTGGCGCAAGAGTTTGGATGCCTCTCTCCCACTCCAGAGGACCCCAGGATGGGTTTTTGGTGCCACCTAAAGAAGACAAGCAGACACAGAAGAACATACAGAGAGCAGACAGGGAGTGCAAAACAACTGGGGAGGGGGGGCGGGGAGCGGGGAATAAATAAATAAATCTTAAAAAAAAAAGAAAGCCCTTGGTTATGCAGTAATAATTAGCAATTTTATTAGATCTCAAACCTTGAGTCACATTCTTTCTATGAAATGCTAAGTACACACCCAGCACTTCTGTGGCATACTCAAGTACAATGGATGTCTTGAGGGAAGGCACTTGTATTTGAGCTATAACCACTTTTTTTTTCTAATGGAGCACTATTTTTACTTAAAAGAATGACCAACAAAATGTTATTCAAACTATATTTTGGGTATTTGACAGAAAAAAAGAACAAAGTGAGCCTTCAAAAAAAAAAAAAAACACGTAAAGTGTTTGTTGCCAAAGATAAAATTCAAGCTTTCAAATGAAAATGAGAATTTTGGAAAACTTCTATATGGCCTTGGGACAGCTTCCCAATGCCTAAAGACCTCTGATGAGTTTATAGGTGATATTAAAAAATATGACTTTTATATATAGTATAATGAAATCTGCCAAAATTTGGAAGATCTGCATAATGCAGTAAACCAATATTTTCCAAATGACAAATATATGTTGGCACAAAATCATTCTTGGGTAAAAGTTCCACTCAAAGCAAGCAAGGTAAACCAATAGATTTTAATGTGACCAAATTTTAAAAGCTCATCAATAATAGTTTAAATTACACATTATATGTAATGTATATTTACATACTTAATAATATAAATAATTTATATTTATATACCAAATACCACTTAATCAAGTTATGCTATAACATCAAAGCAAAATAGTCAAAATTATCTGAAAAGTCCAATAAAATACTCCTCCCTTTTACAACTATGTATCTGTGTGAGGCCAGGCTCTCTTCAACCAAAACAATATATTGCCACAGTTTGAATGCAGGAAGCAGATATGAGAATCCTGTTGCTTCTATTAAGCTGGACAATAAAGAAATTGGCAAAAATATGAAACAATGACATTCTTCTCACTGTTTTTTATGTTTTAGAAAATATAGCTATTTTTCATGGAAATTTTAATTATGCAAATTAAGTAAGGGTTTATTATTTTATTTTTAAATGAATCAATAAATATATTCTTAACAAATTGATTTTATTGATACTTATTAATAAAGCATAAATCCATCCAAAGTGTACAATCAATGGTATTTGGTATAATCACAGTCGTACATTTATCACTTCAATCATTTTTAGAGCATTTTCATTATTTTAGTAATAATAATAAAAATAAACAATATCCAACCAACCAACAAACCAAAAATTCATCATCTCTCAATCTCTCTATGCTCCCCTGCTGTACATAGCTGCTACTCTATTTCCATCTCTCTAGTTTATTTGTGCTTATCTTCTGTAGAAACAGTCTTATATATGCAGTATCATCCATATTTGTATTTTACATGAGGTTTCACTATGTTATATAGTCTCGTGTTACATTTTTTAGCTTTCCTTCTAGTAATATAAATGACCTTAGACTTACCCTTTCAACCACTGTCATAACCATATAATAGTTCCGCTAATTACAAACACTATTATGTGCTTTCACCAGTTCTACTCATTTCCAAAGATTTACAAACAACCTTTTTACCAATTCTGCACAGATTAAACCTCAGCTTTCCATTCTCTACCCTCATTCTATTTTCTGGTGACTTATATTCTAATCATTCACTCCATGAGTTTTACACAATATATTTAGTTCATAATATCACAATCATACAGTATTTGTCCTTTTGTGTCTGGCTTGATTCACTCAACATAACATCCTCCAGGTTCATCTGTGTTGTCATATGGTTTATGACTTCATTTCTTCTTACTGCTGCATAATATTCCATCATTTGTATACACCACAATTTGTTTATACATTAATCAGTTGATGGATAACTGGGGTGTTTCCAACTTTTGGCAATCGTGAATAATGCTGCTATGAACATCGGTATGTGGATGTTTGTTCATGTCTCTGCTCTCAGTTCTCCTGGATATATACCTAATAATAGTATTTCTGGGTCACATGGCAAGTCTATATTCAACTTCCTTAGGAACTGCCAAACATTCTACATTCCCTCCAACACTGAATAAGCATTCCTATCTCTCCACATCCTCCCCAACATTTACAGTTTTCTGACTTTTTACTAGTGGCCAGTCTAATAGATGTGAAATGATATCTTATTGTTGTTTTGATTTGCATTTCCCTAATCGCTAGTGATGTTGAACATTTTTTAATGGAATTTTCACCGTTTGTATTTCTTCTTTGGACAGTTGTCTTTTCAATTCTTTTGCCCATTTTTTAATTGTGTAGTTTGTCTTTTTATTGTTGAGTTGTTTGATCTCTTTATATATCGTGGATATTAAACCCTTATCGGATATGTGATTGTCAAATATTTCTCCCATTGAGTCGGTTGCCCTTTTACCCTTTTGACAAAGTCCTTTAAGGTGCAAAAGTGTTTAATCTTGAGGAGGTCCCATTTATCTATTTTTTCTTTTGTTGCTCGTGCTTTGGTTGTAAGGTTTAAGAAACTTCTGCCTACCACAAGATCTTAAAGATGTTTCCTGCATTTTCTTCTAGGAGTTTTTAATTGTCACTATTATATTTAGGTCCTCGGTCCATTTTGAGTTAATTTTTGTATAAGGTGTGAGATAAGGAGTCCTCTTTCCTTTGGGTATAGCTATCCAGTTCTCCCAGCACCATTTGTTGAATAGACTGTTTTGTTCCAGCAGGAAGGGCTTGATAGCCTTGTCAAAAACCACTTGACTGTAGATGTAAGGGTCTATTTCTGAGCTCGGTTCCATTGGCCAATCTGTCTTTATGCCAGGACCATGCTGTTTTTACTACTGTAGCTAAGTAATATGCTTTAAAGTCAGGAAGTGAAAGTCCTCCAACTTTGCTCTTTTTAAAGACATTTTTGGCTATTCAGGGCCCCTTATCCTTTCAAATAAATTTGATAATTGGCTTTTCCATTTCTGCAAAACAAGCTGTTGGGATTTTTATTGGGATTGTGTTGCATCTGTAAATCAGTTTGGGTAGAATTGACATCTTAATGGTATTTAGTCTTCCAATCCATTACCACAGAATTACCTTCTGTTTATTTAAGTCTTCTTCAATTTCTCTTAGCAATGTTTTGTAGTTTTCTGAATACAGGTCCTTTATGTCCTTGGTTAAGTTTATTTCTTAATATTTGATTCTTTTAGTCACTGCTATAAATAGATTTTTTTTCTGATTTCCTCCTCAAATTGCACATTAGTAGTGTGTAGAAACACTATTGATTTTTGCATATTAATCTTGTATCCTGCTTTGCTGAACTCGTTTATTAATTCTAGTATATTTGTGTGGATTTTTGAGGATGTTCTTGCTATAGGATCATATCAGCGAATCAGTGAATAGTGAAAGTTTTTCTTCCTCCTTTCCTATTTGGGTGCCTTTTTTCCCTTTATCTACCTAAGTGCTCTAGCTAGAACTTCTAGGACAATATTGAGTAACAGTGGTAACAGGGGGCATACTTGTCTTGTTCCTGATATCAGCAGAAAAGGTTTCAGTCTTTCACCAATGAGTACAGTGCTAGTTGTAGGTTTTTCATATATGTACCTTTTCATATTGAGAAAGATTTTATTATACATATAGTTTTAAATTATTGTATTTTTAATTTCTAGTACAGGAAATAACTGTTGTCATAACCTAGATAAACAAAGCTCTTTGGAGTCCTCCATAGTTTTTAAGAGTAGGACTGTCCTGAGTCCAAAAATGTTGAGAACTACCCAGGAGGTTCATGCTCTCAGGTTAAGAGCTCCTGTTCTAATGAGAAGCCCACCCTCTCATGAGGTGAGGTATGAGCTCCCACCAGGCCAACCCTTGGTTTCTCTTTCAGTCAGGTCTCTCTGTTTCACTTTAGCTATGGAAAGTGGCAGGTGAACCAAGAAAAGAGCTGGGTCTGAAAAGTTTTAAACAAGAATCCTCCTTACTTTATTCCCCCCCAATAGTGTCCTGAAAATGTAGGTGAAAATTAGATTTTTTGGTAAAATTGAATTGTGTTTTGGATGCTCTGAGATGCAATAATTTTTGTAAAGAAAATATGCACCCATTTGCAGTGAATGAACATTTTCATATGGTGGGTCATCTTTGCATGTCTTCCCCAATCCCCACACCCAATTTAAAAGTACTTTTTGCAGCTGGGCCATCGTTTCACAGATAATTTGATTATTTATCAATTAGAACAAGAACTGAATGGCATGTAGACAATTAACAATTTTAATACAACTTATATACCTTAAAGGCACAAACAGTATTTGTAGAAATAGGGATGGAGCAAAAGGCCCACTGATTCTACTTACAATCCTCTCCTGCCTTGCCAACCACAATGTACCTCAAATTAGGCAAAAAGTCTAATTTCAGACTGGTGAAATTCAGTTTGGTGAATCTAACACACAGTTAACACTTTCTGGAACTATACGAAAACATTTGACCAAAAAAAAAAAAAAGAACTTTCCTCCTCCTCTACTGTTTAGATGGATTTAAAGAAAGTGTTGAAAGAAAGAAAGAAGAAGATCGGAGAGAAGATGGCGTTAGTGTAGGAGGGCGCACACTGCAAGCTCCCAGAGCAAGGCGGATTGGGGACGGGGTCCTGCCCGGGGGTCTGTGCTGTGCACGCGTGGAGTGAGAGGCTTGGGACATCTATCTGCGCGGATCGGCGGCGTGGACCAAACGGTGGAGATTCGTGAGTTTTGAGGCTGCCGGTGGAGGTTGGCACAGGCGGCTGAGCCCCGCGGTTACGGAAATAAAAAATAAAACGGCCATTTGGAGCCGCGGGCGGGGGCGAAAAAGTTTTATTTTCTGGGGAGCTGGCTGCCTGGCGCCCCTTGGACCTTGTGTGAACAGAGCAAACAAGCTAGTCAGCACCCGGTGAACCGGAGGGGGGATATTGGTCGGGGAACGCAGCTGATTTCCCTAGCCACCCAGGGATAAGACCCGGGCCGCTGCGGAGCCAGGAGGAAGGGACACTTCCCAAAGAAGGGAGGGTTCCGTTGGAAGACAGGGAAGGGTATTTTATATTTTTAGACATCGATCTGGCTGCCTGCACCGCCCCATAGCTTTGGGGAGCAGATAAGCCGAACTGAAGCAGCACCAGGCTGAGAGCAGACGCGAATCTGCACTCAAACTGATTTACTGAGCAGCCCGGTGACGCTGGAGCTCGGCGCCAGAAGGGGCGGAATCCGCCGTCTTTAGCACTCCTCACTGACTAACATCAGAGTTTCAGCTAACCTGGGGAGTCCGGAAAGTGGAACGTGCTTGATTAATTTCCACGGGCCCAGCTAGGGTCCCTTCCGTAAGGGGGTTGGTCTAGAAGAGGAATTATTTTGGGTCTGGCATTTGGCTAAAAAAAAAAAAAAAAAAAAAAAAAAAGTGAGGTCACCTCAACAATTGAAAAATTAATTCTTTTTAATTTAGTTTAATAGCTAAAAGCTGCTTCAGGACCTGCATATAGAACCCTGTGGGGAAATTCATTGATAAACACAAGTAGGCAGGAAGGATCCATGTGGACCCTAGGGGAATCATTGACCCCCCTTAGCTCTGTTTGACTGCTTGCCTGTGTGGATCATTGGTTTCTCTCTGTTACTTTCTGGTCTATTGCTATTATTCCCATTTTCCTCCCCCCTTCCTTTTTCCTTCTATTTTTTTTTTAAATAGGTGGTGCCAGCTGGTCGCTTATTTGCTGGGCTTCTTATTCAGTAATTTCCCACTCGCTGTATATATTGATTCTGTATTACAAACTATCGCTTATCCTTCCTGCATGTTTCTGCCTTCTGTTTTCTGTTGTGGCTCTTAGAGACAACATATTTTCATAGGCCCACAACTTAAGGGTGTCAATTTATATCCCATCTATTTTGTTTCCTTCTTCTTTTTTCTTTTCTTTTTTTTATTAGTATTAACTTTTTCCTTTCAGACCTTTCTCTACTATTTCTCTACCTCCTCATAATTCTAGCCTTCTAAATCACTATATATATATATTCCTCCATTTGTTTTCCCAGTCCATTATAGGAACTACATATTTTTTTCTAGTACTCTACACTGCCTACACAAGTTAAATATACATCTCATTAAGTCTCATTTTGCCCCTCTTCTAACTTTTATCAACATTTCTATTATCCTTCTGCCTTCCTTACATCTTTTGATTCCTCTGGCCCTAACCTTTTGCCTTCAAGG
>JAKSZT010053929.1:38808249-38848340 GCA_026826555.1 Tolypeutes matacus | reverse complement strand
AGTTTTTGGGTAGGGAGGGGATGAGCAGTTGAAATACAGGGGCTTCTCTGGGAGTTGGAGGTTGTCCTGAGTACTGTTGTGGCAATGGATGTAGGCCATTTTAAATCAGCACACACCACTCAGAACTGAGTGGGAGAGAGTGTGGTCTACAGTGTGAACTGTGGTCTATGGTTGGTGGCAAGGCTCCAGGATGTGTAAGTTCATTGAGGTTGGTGGGCCACACTGTGGGAGATGTTTGTGTGGGATGTGGTGGTGGTGTGGGAGGTGGGCAACATGGGAATCCCAGTGGGTTCCGTGTAATATTTTAGGTAATCTAAGCACCTCTTAAAATATATGTATATATATATATATATATATAACATTTTTGTAAGCAAATACACATATATGCATATATATTTATATATCATTTTACAAATGTTTGTATGTATTGTGAGAATTTTGATTTTTACCCATAATAAAAAAAAAAAAAAAAAAAAGAAAGAAAGAAAGAAGAAAAGTTTCCTGATAGAAAAAGGAGGCTTTTGACCTTCACGTGGGTTGTAAGGACTTATTGACGTGCTAAGATCTGATCAGAAGCATTCAGTTCACAATCTTGCCCTCAGCAGAAAACCATCACAAGATGGAGACACAGATGGACTACCTCCCTACTACTTGGTGGGATCTGCAGTCAGTTTTGCTGCATAGAGCCCTAGAATCAGCTGAATTGGTAAAAGTCCTGGAGTTCCGAAAACTTTTGACTGCCTTACCTACCGGCTTCCAGGAGATTTTAAGAGTGAGCCGTGTTACAGCCTCTGGAGAAATACAAATCTCTAAATAGGGAATTTTAGCAGACACTGCAGTGTCTGAAAATATGACTGGCATAACTGGGATTCATAGTAAAATTCCAGGAAGCCCACAGGGCACGAAGGAGATCCATTTTCTAGGAAGAAATGTTAGAAGGGAAAAAAATTCTTCAGCTTTAAGATGTCTGTTTAAGATGTTACAATCTCTTCTCTGCCAAATAACGCACACTATCATTCACGATATCTACTGATGAAGGGAGAATGCTTTGAAGATTTTGATTTCTGAGTGTCCACGCCTCTGCATACCCTTCCTTCCCTTAGTGATCTTAAGCAAAAGGTATTAAAGGTAAAGTGTACTATAAACATGAAAAATAAGCTCTGAGTTCTTGCCTGCTTCTCTGCTGGTGCAGTAAAAGTTAAAAAATGAAATAAGATTATAACTTTAAAAAAATAAATTCCCTCCAAGTTAGTCTTTATGGTATTTCTCAAATACTGCTTCTCACTTTTGGGTGTTTCCCACTCTCATTTCTATCCCATGCTTATTTCTACCCACATGTATCCAAATCTGATTCCAGCTTGACTCCTTGCCTCCCCTATTCTTCCAGGAATCATTCATGAAGTTCTTGCCTACACCTGCTTGGTGTCTTATACACTTGGCTTCACTTAATTCTCTGTTCATATCATAGTAATTTCATTAGTTCAATAAATATTTATTGGGCAAATGTCAACTCTCAACCACAGTACAAGGCACTAAGTTCCCACTGTAGAATAAAAGACACCATACCTATTCTTAAAGAACTTTCAGTATTTGGGAGAGACAAGGACACAATTTTAATTCAGTATGATAAGTGCTATAAAGATAATTTTCATGTATACTTCCTACCTGTGGGTTTTGTCTCCACATCTTGGTTTTGAATTCCTTAAATGTGTGGTTATATGTCTCTGTTTCTTTTAAATCCATCAAAGAAACCTCAGGCCAGAGACAGTACTCAATAAATATTGTAAACTGAAGAAAAGAGATACTGAGTCCTCACTTAAAAGTAGTTTGTCCTCAACCACATCAGAGGTTTGAGCTCTGCCATATCCTGTGTGTGACTACATCCGAACCAAAGGAGGTACAAGAACTCCAAATGGAGTTTTCCCAACATCTGTGGAATTGGGTGTGGCCAGTTCCAAACCATAGTCTGTGCCAGTAAACCTCACTGAAGAATTGGCAGAGTAGATAAAACCCCAGGAACCTGGGACTTCACAAAGCCTTAATTTCAGACTCTACAGGGTCAATGCATTCCTTACAAATAGCATACAGTAATAAAATGAATAATTTGGTGTTTGGAAAGTATCTCCTGACAGGTCAGACTAGCCCAGAAGACAATGGGGCCAGTGGTTGGAGTTTTTGCCTAATTTGAGGTACATTGTGGTTGGCTAGGCAGGAGAGGAGGGTAAGTAGAAGCAGTGGGCCTTTTGCTCATTCTCTGATATCTCCTCAGAGTGACCAGCATTCGGGCCTAGGATATACAGCAAAGTTCCCACTCATCTTTGCACTTCAGCTCAGTCAAATACTAAGACTATAAAATACAGATTACAAAGGATTGTCATTCCCAGAGCAAGTTCATGTAATTCAAGCTTTGGATCTTTCCCATGATGCAGTGAATTGGGCCACCCAGGAATTTTTATCCCAATTTCACTCATGTTCAAATTGAGGTACAGAGAAATTAAGTAACATGTTTATGGTCAATGGCTGGTAAATTCAATCACCAGTATTGATCAGATATTGAGAGAGACCTAGCAATTCCATATTTTTTAAAGAAATAGAAGAAGAAATGCCAAAACAGAGTGACAAACATCATATAACCTTTTGTAAATGTTTTTATTTGACAAATAAAAATGAACACAAGAGGTCCAATGCATAATTTTTATAACATAAGTGTAAGAATGTGTGTGTGTGTGTGTATTTTACTACATTTTATAGCCTGGTAATGGTCACAAGTATAAAGTTGTTTGATGGACATTTGGTGGCAAACAAACTTTTACTTACCTTTGCAACAGCAATTTCCCCATTGGCAGCAATGTTTCCAGTCCTAGAAAATGAAGGAAATGAACTATTATTGGTCTAATCTAATCATAATCTTATCTCCTTTATTAAGGGTGGTCATGAGACACAATTCTGGTCAATGAGACATTAAGAGATATTGACTGGAGGAGGTCTCTGAAGATGAAGAGCCTAATAGAAAGAGAAGTTTTGTTTCCCCACTTCTATCCCTTCCTACTTTAGATCATGCTGTGTAAGGATATGATGTCTGGAACTGTGGCAGCCATTTTGAAACAATGAGGTAACAATATTAAAAAAAAAAAAAACAAGTGCTAATCATGGCAAAATGTAAAGATGGAAAAGCCTGGGTCTGTCATTGATGATTTTATTGACCCACTAGGATTGTCAGCTTGCAGCTATTTTCTTAAACAATAACAATTTCTTAAAAAAAAGAAAAAAAAAAAAACCAACTTACCAACTTAGTTCGATTTCCTCTTATTTGTAGTTGAAAGCATCTTAACATTTTTAATAGTTTTAAGAACTATTTACTTCTTTCTACCTGGTTCTTGACTATATGAAAAACTACTTTTGGAGAAAATATTAATATATAGATCACAGGCCCTTTGTGAATGTAAAACCAGAGCCATATGCCCCTGTGATCTCCCTGGTGAAAAACTTTCTCTGCCCATTAAGAATGATAGTCAGTCTAGGAGTCCTCAGCACCTGGACTCCAAGACAGTGTTCTGTTACACAGTGCTCCATGGAAGCACCGCAAGGGTTGACTGGTCTTTCTATCATGCAGGGAACCAAGACTCGGGTACCACATTTGACTCCCTGTAAGAACGACATGAATACAAGGACAAAGGTCAATTCCTCTTTGGCAAGAATTTCTAAGAACAAGTAGGTAGTTTTGAGAGTATTTTGAAGATCAGCAGAAGTTCAATGAAAACAGAATAACTTTCCCTTCATGACTGAATATGCAGGGAAGATAAGCGATAATAAATCACTTCAGAGATACATAGCATGATGCTCATTCTGTGACTTCTCAGGATCTCAGAAAAATTATGTAAAGGATGCCCAACTACACATCACATTTAGGCATTATACATGTGAACAAGAAGAAGAGAAGCTCACTTGCTGTACTGCTCTCCACTCACTCTGTGTGTGGTGTGTGGGTGTACTTAAACAGTATGCCTATTTATATTCAATCTACATATGGACGCTATATATGAATTAGGTATCTATAATAGATATATTTTAAATATTTGTTTACCACCAACTGTTTAACTGAGATTTCCATGAATAGGATAAAAGATGTATATGCTAAATATATATGTAGATGGATATCGCTATCTGGTACAATTTACTATTATTTCATTTTATGGGCAAAACAGGAAAAAAAAACTTCCAAATAATTAAATACCTTTTGTCCATTCTCATTTCTCACACCATGAAACAATATACTTAATGCATAATACACATCATTTTTAGGGGAAAAGGAGGAGAGGAAATTATTTAGGTAAAAGAGGAACCTCAAGTTTAAAAAAAAAAAAAAAACTGGCACAGAGAGAAACTATTGCTCATTCTTTTTGAAGAAAATTTTTGCATATTTATTTTAAGTATCCAACATAAATGTAAATATTTTAAACAAACAAAAACATGCCTGGGATAACAATAGACCCTTTCTGAGTTGGGGGGTGGAAGCCTGCCAGGAGTAGGCATGTATATTTTTAAGCATACTGCTTCAAAAAACAGGATGTCGGGATGTTGCATCTTTAATTTTTCTGTTAATTATGGATTGAGCATTGTTGTGAATCTTGTCCTCAAAACCGAGCTCAGAAAATAAGAGCAGATGCTCATCCCCAGGTTTGGCTCATATGGGAATTGAACGGAACATATTGGTTTATAATTAATGTAATTTGTTGGATTATCTTTTGTGAAGGAGCGAAGGTAAACAACCTTGCAGCATTGTGGTAATATCGTCTGAGCTTGGAGCTTCTATATTCATGGAGGGAAAATAGAGAATAAAAAGTTGAAAAAAAAAAAAAAAAGCTTTTCCTGCCATATTACAGGGAATTTTCATATGTCTGTCACACTCAAACATATTTTAATTAATGCAAAGAAAAGAACTGCGTGAGAGGCCCTAAAGCTAATTACGAATAGTGTATAAAACGGGAGCCATTGGTTCCCCAATGGGAAATTTTGATAAGCTGAATTCTCTTTTCTATTTGCTTTAATTTTATTGTGCATTAGGGAAAAAGAAGGGAAACACTTTCCCTTCTCTCTATGCAGGAAGTGGGGCACAACACAAAATTCATTGATTTGAATAATTACACTTTGGGGACCACTGTGATAATAGTGAGAAATATACCATGCCTTTTTTCCCAAGGTCAGAGCACTTTGTATATATATCTAACCTTTGTTCTCTCCTCCATACCCCTCAGAGGTAGAGATCTTATCTTCACTTTGAATGAAATCATTCATGAAGAAAAGAAAGTAACCATAAGCTTTGTTCACACACAAGCAAGCCAGAAAGGATAAATATCTTTTTCCAAGTATAAAAAATTTCTCCGGCAACCAAAGAGGTAACTTGCGGGATCAGAGCGACCCAGGCCTCACATTGCTCGTGGATGTCCATATGTAATTTCAGGGGTCGAACAATCATTAACATCCAGTTTTGATATTACATCACTTGAATTTTCATTTTGATATGTTTCTGGTTATTTTATGCCATTTAAAAAATTGGGTTTCACAGCTTCTGATAATAAAGGATAGTAAGTTTGAAAGTCTTTGTCAGCTTTCTATGAATAAGAGGGAAAAAGTCCATTTTAATAGACCATTTGCTTTTCTTCATGTTTTCTTATACATGATTGCTGAACTTACATTATTTTTTCCATTGTCTGTAACTAGAAACCTAGATTGGGGTAGCAGAGGTCCACAATTTGATAGAATTTTGGGAAAAGAAATGAAAAGTGAGGACATTAAAAAAATTTTAAGAGCAAATAATGTGTGTCCCTTTTAAAACAATTATATAAAATAATAATCCTATTTTTTATTGTCTGAAATGAATTTCAGGTTTCACAGAAATTATTTCTTCTGGAAGCCTTTTCAGAACTGATCCCACTTCTCCTTCTTTCTATATACATTTGACAACACCCAATTCTTTTCCATGTGATTTTATTTATCACACTCTAATAGAATCACCTATTTGTCTGTTTCTCCCACTAAAGTATGAGTTCTTTAAGGGAAGAATCCTTGTTTTATTTACCATTATGCCATGATGTTATACTCTATAAATATTTATTGAAACAGTGGAATAAATGGAAGAATTTAAAGACTGGGGATATTTGTTTCGTTAGCACCATTGTTATTATCTTTAATTTAGAGATTGTTCATTTAAAGAAGTCCCTGGAAACCAGATCGATGACAAATAAGATAATACTGAACTCCTTACATGTTCATAGTTTTGCTGGATCACTTGTCAGAAGTCAGGATCAGAGCAAGATGGAAGTTCCAGGTCCATTAATTACCAAATATCATCTACTGAAACCGAACAATATATTAGGTACTGAGAAGGATACAGTGAAATTGTTGGGGTTGAGTCCTGCTTGGTGGTTGGAAAGATACAACTAAAGGTAAACAACAACTGCTGATAAAAAGTGGTATGTAGTTAAATATTAAATTGGGTAGTATATGCTTTCCTAAAATGTAGAAGTCCAGAACAGAATAAAGGTTTTAGGGCCAGAATAGTCAAGGAAGATGTCAGAGAGAATACGGAACTTGGATGACTTGTGTTGGTTAGTATCTGCTCTGGCCAGGTGCTGTGTTAGATGCCTTTACACAGAATCTCATTTAATCCTCGCTATCCCTTTTCAAGCTAGGCATGTTATCCTCATGTTACATAGAAGAAAATAATACACAAAGAAATTAAATAACGTCCCCCAAATCACACGTTTTTGAATCATGATTCTTTTACAATATTATATGGTGACTGACAGGATATATAAAAGGAAGAGAGAAATTAATTTAACATCAGTCAGTAAAGGAAAGGGCATATGTAAATAGGTGAAGAAGAACCGGTAGAGAGCCATTTCACTAAAGACAAAGAAGTAGAGAGTTTCAAGAAGGAAATACATTGAATGGTGTCAAAACCTGCAAAAGAGGTCAAGGAGACTGCATTTGCCATTGTGTCTGAAAACAAGGATGGCGATTTTTGAAAGAATGATTTTGAAAGAGTGAGTGACTGAGCTGAATCTATGCTCTAGAGGTAAGGATGGAAGTGATGATGTGAAGGTGACATGGGTAGAGGTCTGACATAAAAATAGAGCAGATAAAAATAAAATAGGAGAAAGAGTGGTAGGGTCAAGCAATGACTTTCCTCAAGATGAGGAGGTGTACATTATTAAAACTAGGGGAGAGAGAGATAGAACGGAGTAGGAAGGTTAAGTGTGGAGCAAAATACCTCAATTGAGTGCGCCCGTAGAAGCGTTAACACTTCTGAGACTCTTCTGATTCTGGGAAATTTGAAGAGCTGTCTGTAGAGGTAGAAGAAGATAGGGCCAGATGAAGATGACAATAAATAAGGGATAACCTTGATCTTTTAAGAACAAGTGAGCTCACCAACTAAGAAGGAGTGAGAGAAGTGTTGGAGGGTAGAGGAGAAACAAAGTCTGTGGCAGCTGAAATGGGAATGATGAGAATGAAAATCTTCATTCCACAAGATTATCTATATAAACCTGACTGCTTATGGGGTAACATCCTTCTTGAGCAAATAATGTAATGATTATTTGGCCCTTATAGATCCCCAAAGGACCTTAAGATGAACTGGATAGTATAAAATGGCAAAGTCTTCAGTGCAAATTTCTTTTTAAATGGACAGATTGACCAGAAATTCTGGTTCTTCTCCAAAATTACAGCCAGTCTTCAGCAAATATTGGGATTATGAGCCAGATAGCAATTCAATCCTATTTCTCCTACATATCATTGTCTCTCAGGCAACAAAAATCAGGTATTTATGTATAAGATAAAATAAAGGATTGGTTTGAAAAAACTATATTATAAAGAAAAACATGGTGAGCAGCATTTCTAATACCTAGTTTAAGAAGCTTGGCTAGCACCCTTATTTATTTATTTATTTTTTAGAGTAAATAATTTGTTTCTAAGGATCAAAATTTTTACCAGAAGGTTATTTGCAAATGTAAATAGTAGAGATCTACTAATCTCTCATCCTTTCAGGCATGTGTTATTTTTTAAAAATTATTAATTGCTATTCAAGCTGAACTTCTTCATTGATAACTAAATTAAGGATGGCAAAAGCTGAACAGCTGAACAATATCCACGCAAATATGTGAAGTGAACCAAATTTAATTTTGGATATTTTCTTCTCCTGCCCATATTAATTTCAAATGACCATGAACCCAATTCCCAATTTCTCAAACCCTTGACCATCTACATATTACTGCCATGTTCCCAAGGAGTATAAACTGCAAGGAAGACACTGCAAGCAAATCACACTTCATTATGATTATCTTAGTTTTGGGCACCAAATCCTATTCACGATAGAAGACTATTATTAACATGGAATGACATGGACCTCACTTTTTTTTGCATCTATACAAACAAACAAACAAAAAAATAAACAAAAAGCCCACTATTAACAATGTTGAAAGACAAATGAAAGTCTTGAAGGGAACATTTGTAACAGATTTATTAACCAATATCAACTATGAAACAAATGTCAAATAAAAACTAATATCAACTACAACTTGCAAATCAATACGAATAAAGTCCAAAATCCCAACAGGAAAAAATGGGTTAAATATATGAATAGGCAATGAAGAAAAGAGGGATATAATAGATAAAAAAAATAGATATACTAGATCACTATTATGATCTATATAATAGATTCACTATTAAGAAAATGCAAGTAAAAACAATGAAATACTACTTTTGCATGACAGATTCTTAATAAATTACTGATAATTTATTCAATAATGGATGAGGAAAAACAGACACTTGTATATATTGCTAGATGGAATGTTAATTTTTTAAACCTTATGGTAGAAAATTTGGCAATTCATATCAAAAGTGTGTAAATCTTTAAAGTATTTCCCAAAGGAGCAACTGGCCATATGCAAGCATATAAGGAGAAACACAGACACAAGGAAAGTCATAGCACTGGGGATTATGATAAGGGAAAACTGTGAAGAACCTAATTATCAAGGAGAATTGGTTAAATAATTTTAGTGCATCCATAAAATGGAATTATCTGTATCCTTTAAAAGGGATGATGTAAATGTATATTCATTGATGTGGAAAATTATTTTTGACATATTTTTAGTATAAAAAGGTCTGAAAATAATATATGTTAGATAGTATACTCCCATGTACATAAAGCAATGTGTTCATTCCTAAAGAGGAGAAGTCTGGAAAGACATTTATAAAAAAATTCTGGCTCTGCTTTCCTTTATATGGTGGACTGTGATGTATTTCTTTTAATTATTCTCCACTACTTTTTCATATTTATTATTTTTGTGATCAGGAAAAATATAAAATAATAAATGATAGAACTCTAAATTTAGAACTAGGTGGTACTGGATATATCATCACTTCCATCATTTTCAATTATAGTTGACAAAATTGGTGCAGAGAGATGAAATGCTTTGGCCAGTACCAATGAGTTAGTCTCCTGATTCTCTGTACTCTCTCTTCCCTCCCATAGTGCCCAAGCCTGAGTAAAATATTCACAGCAATTAACTCACTTAGATGTTGTAAGTTGGTACAGGAGAGTCTTCATTTACAGTTGTATTTTAAGTAGTTTAGCAAATTAACTTCTCTATTCAAAGAAGAGAGAGTAACTCAAGAAAGATGTGCTGGAATATTGAAACCACAAAAGCTAGAAAATATTCTGAAAACTTCAAAATTTATGTTGGTTAATTTTAGGCACATAAGATACAATATTTCATAGAAACTTGAATTAAGCTACAGCAATAGCAATTGGTTTTGTGACCTGCAAGCTAGATTTAATATCATAAACGGACTACATTTTCAGCTTAGAGATATGTTTCTCTAATGAGTCACAAACACAACTGCTATAATAATAGTTCCATGCCATATTCACAAGAAAAATGTTCATTCAAACAGGATGAGAATCTTATTAACAGACTGACGACTTTCTGATATGGGATGTTCAAATTTTCATATCCTTATAAATTAAGAAATACTAGAACAAAGTGACCAGATGTTCCGCTTCCTTCCTGGAATTTCAAATGTATGTGTGTGCATGCATAGGCAGATACCATTCCTCCGCAGAACAGAGATTTCTCATCAGAAAATGTGTGCCTTCCTGAGGCTGTCATCAGTACTCATTTATTATCCATAGTGCTTACATTTTAACACCTTGCATTTTATATCTTCTTTTATACAGGCTACACAGATTTCAGAAGTCATTCTAAAAGAAAGAAATGTCTTTCTCCCACTAGAGCTTGGCATAAGTGCCCAGGAAATGCTAAGTAAAATTTTGGGGAAATCATCCATGAAACCTAAAGAGAGTTTTGAAATACCTAATTTTTCTACCTTTGTACTCTAGAAGTTAAATGATTCATCCAAATAAATTAAAGTAAGAAACTGGTAGCAAAATCTCTGCTTTAAACAGTTGTAATCCCTGTCTTTTCTTTTCATGATCTTCAGGTATCGATCCCCTTCAATGATTTCAGTCTACCTTTACCACAAGTATCAGGAGAAAGAGAATATTTCTCAGAGATGAAACTACAGTACAGTTCAAACAAGAATTCTAAGACTTGGTGGTAAAATACTACTGTGAGGCTCTTGTGAATCTACATGACTGTGTTAGGAAATGTATGTAAGGACCGTTTTAATAATACACTTTTTACAAACATTTCTTAAGTTCATAAATATATAGCATTTTTTTCAAAATTAAAAAATAGCACACATCATTAAATAATAGTCATGGCAAACATCCCCCAAAAAAGGATCTTCTAATACTCATTGCTATTTCATTTCTAGCCTTCTTCTGAGCCACAACCAAACTTTTATTTTTCAAAACTTGTCAGAAAGCAATGAAAAACAAACTGTTCCTTGGCTGAGACTATGAATTCTTGGCAATTAACATAATAAAAATAAATCAACTTTACATTGATTTACGCTGTACCATAATAGGGCTACAGACTATTTTTCTTATATTGTTATTCTCTTTTGAAATGTCATCACTAGTAAGATGCAAAAAGCATGTTATTTTATCTTTATTTATATAGCTATAGGATGTTTAAACTTTCCAAACCATAGAGCTGCATTCCAGAAGTAGAAGTCTAGAGTCTAGACTGGTTTTCCTCGTAGGATGATTGATTTGAGGATGAAGAAATATCTTCTCTGAAGACTATCCTAAACCAGCCCCTAACAGTTTATTTTATGGCCAAAAATTCACCACTTAGAATTTCTTAACATTTCTTAGCAGTTTCTGGGCTACTCCATTAAAATACAAATATCCTTGGAAAGGTTAACATATAAACCTATTGTCACCTTAGAACAGATTAGAGAACCAAATTATTCCTGCATAAACGCTGTCTGAGAGTAAAAACCCTCAAGAGTTTGGATAGAGAATAAAATTTTCATTTAGAGGTGATGTAAGAAGTGACAAACCCAGGTCCTCACTGAGTCATAAGAAGGCTGGATGAGGATCAAAGAACTATAATCAGAGTGTGATCTTAGCAGTTTGGTAAGAAAATCAGGATCTGCCTTTGAGCTTTGTGTTTCTTAGTTAAGAATTCACCTAGGCACAATTTCATCCAGACCTTTAGCAGGATGGAATATTACCCTCTTCCACTATCTGCCACCAGAGGTACCAGAACAAAGTAAAGGGATAGGTCCTTAGGTATAAGCTAACCAGATGGTCACGGACAAGGTGTAGTGGGTTGAATTGTGACACCACCTCCCCCACACACACCCCCAAAATAAAATTATGTTCAAATCCCAGTACCTGTGACTGGACCTTATAAGGAAAGAGTCTTTGCAGATGTAATCAAGTTGAATTGAGGTCATACTGGATTCGGGTGTCCCCTAAATCCAATGACTGGTGTCCTTATAAGAAAAGAAAACAAACAGACATACAGGGAAGAAGACCATGTGGAAACAGGCAGAGATTGGAGTGACTCAGCTATAAGCCAAGGAATGCCAAGGATGTGAGGAGCCAAAGGAGGCAAGGAAGAATTTTTTTCCTAGAGCCTTCATGGGAAGCATGGCCCTACATCTAGAGATGTGCATGTCTAGAACCATATACAAGCAGATCCATTTTTCCCACCGACTCTTGGATTTATTTCCTCCAACTTCTTCCTGCATTCTTAAATAGAATTAGAGAAGTATTGTATGCAATCCAAGGTCCTCTGAATCCTGCCTTTGAAATAAATCAGACCCACAGAGCCGCACCCTGAAAACCATGGAATTCTCCTCTTTTAGCATCTACTACTACCAAAAGATTGTAAGGATAAACTTCGTGTGAAAGAAGGAAATGCAGGGTGGATTTTTCAATAATGCTTTACTAATATGATTCCATTTTTTTTAAAAAGTTAATAAATGCTTGTTTCTACCACATGGTAATAGTTTATTTGCTCAAGTTTAGTTTCTGAACAATTTTAAAATCATCTCCATAACTTTATGTCAATCAGAATTACTCTAATTTATGCTTATATCGCAGGGATTTTTGGAACTGCCAGGGTCATATTAAATTTATCCTCCATTAAAAAAAAAAAATTTTTTTAAGATTTTCATAGAAATCTCTAAAGGCTCAATATAACAGAATTAAATTGTGACACTCCTCCCCCTTCAAAAAAAATTCCCAACCCCCTTTCTCATAGACCAAACAAGAATCTAAGATTTAGGTATTACATTACAATTTTAACAATTAAGAGAAGATACGTTCTTCAAGATCTTAGAAATAGTAGATTTGCTGCCATCAGAATATTCAAATTTCCAACACAAACCTTTAACAATCACTAAACCAGAGCTTTACATAGTAGATGATCCGTGAAGGTTTGTTGGTCATAATGTTTTTATTTTTAATAAGAAATGAACAAAGAAATTCTCCAGTATACCTCAGCAACTCTTCTGTTTAACTGGCTTCATGCTCAAGAATTTCTTGCTGTTAGCTAATCTCTCACTTTTCTATGCATCCTTGCACAAAGACAAGTCAGAATTGTTTTCTTAAGTTCTTCCTCTTCATCTTAATAAATAGAAGATCTAAAATGTTGCTCTATCATTTAATGCAGGAGGTAAGGGGAAGGTCAGCCACCCATCCTCTTTTATCCCATTCTTTAACAATTTTTTTCTAAGAAGATGGCTCTCAGCTTTTCTTGCTAAAACATACAACTGAACATATCAGGCTATTTCTTATATGATTATGTGAAACCTTCTTTGTCTGTAAATCGACTCTTTACAACCTAACTCAAGCCAACTGTTGAGATCACATCTCAAGACTTCCTCCACAGGAGCCACCAAAGCCTAAACTTTGTCCAGATTTCTTTGTTTGGCAGTGTCATCCCAATACTGGCTGCTCACTGAAAAGCATAGATCAGAAAAAAGAATATTAAAATCAGGTACTTCTCTACCTAACATGCAGTGCCCACTGGAATGAGAAAGGTCAAAACTTTTCCTGTTGTAGAAAATTCTATTTCAAGACCATCAGTGTTAACTTGGAGCTTCACAAATCCTGCCAGATCCTTCTCCTTTTGGGCATCAGGGACTTTGCTTCCCCGAAACCAGCTGCCACCCATAGTCTATTAAATGCAAACAATTTTAAAAATAACATTTCTCCCCTGGCACAAAGCAACAAAAGCTGGGTTTCTGAGAGAGGCATCCAGTCTCACTTCTGGCTCTGCCTTTGAACCATTTTAGACTTTCACAAAGTGAAAGAGCATTGGACCGCTATTGTCTTTTTAAAACATTTGATCTCGTTTTGGCTTATCATTCATCCTGGGACCGGGTGGGGAAAACTTTACATTATAATATTAGTAAGAAATGCTTCTTGAAAATGAAATCTTGTCAAATTTGATGTTTTGTCTTCTTGGACACAAGGGTGATTACCTATTCTAGAAATAGGTGGAAAGTAGGAAGCTGAAGAACTTGAAAGAAAAATATATTTAGAGTCATGTTTAGTCGGCAATATTATTAAAAATAAATTCTTTTGTAGCCTGTCATCTAGAAGTTATGAAACTCAGTAGCATGCTTTTTCTCCCTTTCAAATGAATTTTCTTTTTAATGAGTTTGGCTACAAGTATAAATGCTTTTGGCGAGGTCATCTTGAACTTGTGGCTTTTCTTAGCCTTTGGGGTCTACACCGAGTTTTCTGTTTTTACTGGAAGTTTAAGTTTTGTTGACTGAACTGGCAGTTTCTTTGTGAGAGCACTTGGTCCCTTAATGTTTTCTTTTTTTGGTCTCTTTTGCTGTTTAACAGAATGACTTGAGGATAAATTTGTTGCCTTGGATAGATAAATAAATCTGACAGAATAATAAATGACTCAGTTAACTGGAGCAGGAAGGGGGAAATAATAGTGAATTAATTTTAAAAAAAGAAAACATACCCCTCAATAAAATACTCTAACAAAGACAAAAGCTATTTTGAAAAAAGTTTACTATTTTAAAGAAAGGAAATAGTCAGTTCTTCCTACTGTTTCCTTAGAGGCTCATTGCAAACAAATTGTCAAATTTACTTGTGATTTTAAAAAGAATGACTAACAGAGACTATAACTTGACTCTGAAAAAAATACCTGACATGACAGATTCAGGCTGGCTGAGAGAATCAGGCCCTGACTGTGTGAAAATAGGAGTGTTTATCTGATGCACATAACACATAGGTTCTCCTATAGTCGATATATGTTCTCAGGGATGGTTGTGTCCCCTGCTGTAGAGAAAATAATACAGATGTATGTTTTCCTGGACTCCCTTCATACCTCCTTCTCTGAGAATCTTCTGTGAAATGCACAAAAGTCTCCTTTTTTTGTTAGCTCATAATTCTTCCTCCAGCTGATTCAATTTTTGCAACTATTAGAAGGCTTGGAGTGTTCAGGCTATTGGGCATTTTTACAAGCCAAGTGCAGTTACCACAATTCGTAGCTCTGTACTCTGGTTAACAAGGAGTGGCCAAATAGAATGTTCATGTATTTTCCATTTGTAAAGAATATTTGAATAATATTTAAAATAAGATCATTTCCTTAATGACTCAGAAGATATTTAAGTAATTTACAGTAGGGGGGAATTTTGACAGCTTAAAATTATGTACCATATATATGGGAATGTATATAGAATGGGACTAGATAAATCCTTAAAATTTTGAATTTTAGATATATGTAGGCAAGATCTAAATTAATAGAGTCCTCTGATCTTTAAAGTAGGAATACTACTACTTATGTCATTAGGACTTTTGGAGAAAAATTAGCATAGATGAGGGGCTTAGAATAATACCTGGCATGTGTTATATGATAGATTCAGAAGGTATTAATTATTTGCTTCCTCCCCTTCCTGTATGGTATAGTGGGAAGGGCATGGAATTTGGCAGGGGGGAGTCAATCAGACTTGTTTGAATTATATCTCCACCAACCTCAAGCTCCTAAATTCAGCCAAGTTCTTAACTTCTTAAAAGTTTAATTATAAAATAATACTAACTCATAGGATACACGTGAGGATTATACAAGATAGCATTGCCGAACTCAGAGCCTAGGACATAGTAGGTGCTCATTACTCCTCTCTCATATCTTAGTCCCTAAACAAGAACAGTGGATTCAATAAAAATTAGTATTATATACACATGCAAAAATTGCCTGAGGCCATCCATGACTACTCATTTAGTTGCTTCATTTACTGGGCTGAATATTGCCAATATTCACTCAGGTGCTTGTTTTAGGCTTTCTGCACATGACACTTAGATACGAGAATAGGCTCTGCTATCAAGTAGACCTGAACTGAAATCTCCATACTGCCACTCTGTATCTCCGGTCCCCTTTCTCTCTTCCAGTTTATATTATATTTCAAGTTGATTATAGGTTACTCTTGATGTTTTAACATGTACACAAAACTTAACAAAACACAAACTTAAAATATCAACACAGAAAAGACCCAGTGCAGTATTCTAGCTGACTCTGGGAGTCTCCTTCAGAGAGGTGTGTGAAACAAGGTTTAGTATATCCAGAATTCATCTGATTTTCTGGGAGTCTCTCTTCTAAGGGGGCCCCTAATGATCCCCTCCTATTGGAATTCATGCCCATGTGTATTTCCCTCCTATGGAGTCCAGCATGTATTAGTGACTCACTTTTAACAATAGAATATAGCAAAAGAGATGGCTATCACTTCTGAGATTAGCTTATAAAAGACTAGTTTTGGGAAGCGGATGTGGCTCAGGTGACTGAGCTCCCACATACCACATGGGAGGTCCATGGTTCAGTTCCCAGTGCCTCCTAAAGAAGACAGCGAGCTGGCGTGATGGGAAGGTATGGCAAACTGACACAACAAGATGACGCAACAAGATACACAAGAAGAAAAACACAATGACAGACATGACAAAGCAGGGAACTGAGGTGGCTCAAGCGATTACACGCCTCCCTTCCACCTCGGGAGGTTCTGGGTTCAATTCCTGGTGCCTGCAAAGACACAGCACATAGCAAGTTGAAACAACAAGGGGGTGAGGAGAAATTAATTAATTAATTAATTAAATCTAAAAAAAAAAAAAAAAAAAGACAGTAGCTTCCATCTTGCTAGCCCTTTCTCTCTCTGGTTCTTCTCACTGGCTTCTCTGATGAAACAAGCCGCCATGTTGTCACCAACACCTTGATGCTACCTTGTGAGTCAGAGGACCCAGCTCAGTGAGCCTAGATTCCTGACCCACAGAGACAGTGAGATAACAGATGTGGCTGCTTCAAGCCCTAAATTCAGAGGTAACTGGTATGCAGTAATAGAAACCTAATACAGATATGTGAGGCACGGTGACTAAAATTATGATGGAATAACATAGATTAAAACTGAAAAAGAAATCTTTATATTTTGTTTTTAAATATTAATAGTTTTCATTTCCATGTCATTATTTAGAACATCATAGCTATTGCTTTTGCCCAATTTAGAACCTTAGTTTGAATAATTATTTGTTCCCAAACGTCTTATTTGATTTGGTAATTCCTAAACATCACTCCAAATGATGAGAAGACAATACAGTCAAATGACCTATTGAAGATCATTAAAACCCCAAATAGTTCTTGTACCATCAGCAACAGCTGCAATACATATACTCAAATCCAACAATGTAAGTAGCCGTCAACAGAGCAGATATAATTTAGTCAGTGAAAAGTTCGTCTTTTTTTTCCCATATAGCTCAATGATCTCATAAATGACAAACAGAAGTAAAAATAATGCTAAAATTATCATTCCAAAAGTTGTCAACAACCATTTTAAGAGATTGGCCATAACCCACTTTCCCCAGCATGAAGAACCAATTCACAGAGCAAAAAAATCGAAACCAATCAGATTGCTCAATGGTGTATATCACAACAAAATTGCCACATCCTGCTCTTTGACTGGATTGGCACTAGCAGGACTCTCAGCTCTCAATGAGCCATGCAACTCCCACTAAAAAGCATTCTGCCTTGCAAACCACAAAGTTTGAGAAGGGGCCATTTTGCCTAGAAGAACTTTAGTGTTAAGATCCCAGGCAGGAGACTTATCACCCTGTGGGGCTCCCAGCCCTGTCATGGCCAGACGCTGGCTCAGCCAGAGTAGCCCTAGCTTAAATCCTCAGTTATTGGAAGTGAAGCCTTGAAATTTGTTTGGGATTGCATTGTATTTTGTGGTGTTCATGCTATATTATAGCATTAAATAAGCAAATAAATAGATTCTCAGAATTACTTACGATTTTTTCACTATGATATCTTTTCAGATAACTATATTCCACCTCATGTCCTAGCTAGAGAATGCTGTAGCCAGAATCAAGTCATGGGGAATTGTTCTTCTCCATGCAAATATATCAACAAGAGTAACTCCAAACGATTATATCTACCAAGACTGAGAGTTCTACTCTGTTATGCCAAAGCTTCTGTCTAAAAATCGTAAAAGACAGTCATTCATTTTTTTCCAGGTATTCTAAGTTGGCCAGAGCACTGCACTAATTGACAACAAACTGCTGGATTTAATACCTCTGAGGCTCATGGATTCCCTCTGTTCAGTGGCCACAGACTGAATCTCTAACTCTAGCCAGATGTTTTATGAATGGGCAAGACCACAAATCTATCACTATAACTAGAAAAACAACCCAAATGTTTGATATACCACTGATAGTTCATAAATATCATTTTGAAATGCAAAAAGAAAATTTCTCTACAGACCTATTGTCTGGTTTGATTTTTATTTTTCATGGTACCCATTAGTTCACACATCTAAGCTATTACTTATTTTAACCTCTTGTTCACAAACCTCCTTTCCCCAATAGCCCAGAAATTCCAGTTCACATAAATTAAAAATAGTGCCCTAGCTTTATATAAATTATATAGATATACATTCACCAGCACACAGAAAGAATATAATTTTAGGCCGGTAAAAACTAAATTAGTTTTAATTTACCTCTCTAGAGCTTCTACAGCTTTTTCCATTTGTTCCATGCATTATATTGAAAATATTAAGATTAATATAAACTACATCCCCAGATAGACTTTGTCAGACCTCTGTGATTCACTCAGAAATGTGTTGATGAAACAAATATCTTCTGAGAGTTAAGGTAAGGATGTTTGAAATTTATCTTCTTTCAGCCAAGAATAAAGTATTATTTACTAATTTTAACCAGGAGAACCAAATTTTGATTTCTGTAATGGGAGAGTAAAAGAAATTTGTGCAAATTAGAAAACTTTTAAAAAGTGGCTTATAATTTATTATAACATTTGTAGTTATTAGGAGTAGCTAGTAATATGATAATCCACAGTATTTACAGTAAAATCACAATAATTTGTCATGAAGAGAAAAATGGAGAAAAAATAAAAACCTTATTGGAGCTTAGTTAAATGTTTTCAGTATTATATTCTTATATCAAAAGCCTTAATAATGTTTGTACCATTCCATTAACATTATGCCTCTGAGGATTTATACAAAGGAATATACTTGAAATGGAGATTAAAAACTCCTATTTCCACATTTTTTTTCCAATAGAATATTCTTAACAATAGAAAAAAATGGAAAAGATCTAAACGTTCAATGATTGATAAATGGTTAAATAAATTAAGGAATAATATGTGATTTATCTTTCCCAACAGATATTTATTCTCTACTATGTGCCAAGTATTGTGCTTGCCTCAGAGGATACAGGTATGAGTATGGCAAGCAGAGCTCCCAACTCCATAAAGCTTACTTTATTCAAAATGGTGAATGAAGAAGACAAGGACAAAAAGATAAAATAGAGAGAAAAAAGAGAAAAGAAGAGAGAGAGTGAGGAGTGAGATAGAGGAAGAGAGAGAGAGAAAAGAGAACAGATTCTAACCTGGGTAAATCATTAGACCTTGATGACGTCAAAGCAAATGGAATGGAAATCATATTTGAATAAAAATTAGAAAAGCTTTTCTGAGTTTGTCATTGATAAGGCTATACCAAATGACAAGCAAAATTATAAACATGTTCACATTTATTTAAATCCAGGGTGGATCTAGTTTGTTTGTTGGGTTTCAAACACATTTAATGTTTAATCTATGTGGGAAATTGTGTGCCTATATTCTAGGAGTTAGGGATTTTCTCCCTCAAACAGGAAGCCAATTTCCCCCATACTATTTATTGGGTAGTTTATTCTTTCTCCATTAATAATAACAATAATATTAGGACTTTCCCAAGTTCAGCCCATGGCGAATGTTTTAATTTGCCAGGGACACTACGACAAATACCACAAAACGGTTGACTTAAGCAACAGGAACTTATTATCCCATGGTTTTAGAGGCTGGGAGTCCTACCTCCAAGCCTTGACATGGCAGGCTTTCTCCTGGAATCTGTAACTTTTGGGTGCTGCCCTGCTGCCGTCCGTGGGGCTCCTTGGCTCGCATCTCTGCTTGGTTGCAGGGCAGTCTGCCTCTCCCAGTGGGCTGGGCACTCTTCTTACTTCCGCTGACTTCTGACTTCTCCTGCCCTCTGGCCCCTAAAGACTGACTGCACCTCAGCTTCCTCTCTTATAAGTCACACATATTAAGGCCCATTGACTCAATTTGTTCCCACCTAAAAAGGATCTTTGACGTACTTACTCACAAATGAGTCCATATGTTAAGCAATAATAACATCTTCAAATGTCCTTTTTGAAAAATGATTTCACACTTACAGTAAAGCAGATTAAGACTTGAACATGCCTTTTGCAGGGTACATGATTCAATCCCCAACAGTGAATAATCAATAAATATTTGTTGAAAGAGTGAATAAATAATAGTAACAGCTAAAATTCATCAAACTCCTTTTCTGTGCCAGATATGCACTATACAATACTTTTAAAAATCTGATTTATTTTTAAAAACCTAATTTAATCCTCCTGACAATAAGTTGAAGTAAGACTTTTATTCTTATTTTATACATGAATTATCTTATTTGATAAAAATTACTTGCCAAAGGTTATTATGCTTCTTTGATGGATGGAGCGGAAACTTTTAACCAATGAAGTCAGACTTCAGAGACAGCACTCTTAAAACTACACAACACAGCTCCCCAGAAATGTGAAGACCCACACATATTAATTCATTTAATCATACGTGTATGTCCACATGTAGTCTATTTCTATCATTCTATTTCGAAAGCTTTATGGTATTTTTATACTTGCTGAGTCAAGTCCCCTGCATTATTATTCTCCTCTCAAAATTCTCTGGGCTATTCTTACAAATTTTCTTTTCCAGATAAATTTTTGGATCTGCTTGTCAGAGTCCACTTTTAAAAAATCTTACTGGAATTTTACTAGGTACTGCATGAAAACAGAAATGAATTAATAGTTTGATGTGGGGAGAAGTGACATCTCATCAGCGTTGAGCGTTCCCTTACAGTATCATGGTGTGTCTTGCCCTTCATTTGTTTCTACTTTCTGATCCTTCAGTCAAGTTTTAAAGCTTTCATCATCTAGGTCATCCATACTTCTTTTTCAATTTATCCTTGGATGTGTTATAACTTTTGTGACTATCTTAAATGGGTCTTTTTTCCCATTGCTTTTTCTAGTTGGTTACTTCAGAAACATAATAAAAGGTCCAATTTTGGAATAGTGATCCACATTACTGAACTCTCTTTTTATAATGTTTTTCAGTTGACTCTTGAATGCTCCAATTGTATATCACTTTATCTACATATAATAAAGTTTGCGAACTTAAATACCTTTTAATTCCTTTTCCTATCTTATTGCACCTCCTAGGATATCAGTAAATTGTCAAAAATAAAGTCCCTTACTAGATTTAATTTCCTCATTTGAAATTTGTTACTATAGTAATGATGATAATGTCTACATCAGTGATATTGAGAGGAGTAATGAGACAGCATGTGAGAAAGTTCTTAGAGCAATAAGCACATGGTTTGCCTTCTGCATCAAAGATCATCACCTTCACCATTATAACTGTTATAATCTTTCTAATTTTCACCATGTTAGTTAGCAATTTATAATAGATATTCTTTTTCAACTTAAGGGAGTTTTCTTCTATTTCTAGCCTCATCTCAGGAAAAAGTGTTGATTGTTTTTCAAATATCTTTTAAGGCCTTTCAAGCTGATCATGTGGTTATTCTTCTGTCATCCATTGAAGTGGATGATTATATTTCAGATTTCCTACACTTGAACCATTTTTGCTTTGAGTCCTACTTGATCATTACGTGTGCACCACTGGGTTTATGTTGCTCACTTTTATTCTTTTAGGATTTTTCATGTAGTCAAAAGTGAGATGTCCATACTTTTTTTTTCTATTTTCCATGTTCAATTTTTTTTTTAAATTCTTTTATTTTTAAATAAGTTTTAGATTACAAAAAAGTTACATAAAGAATATAAGGGATTCCCATATTCCCCTTTCTCTCCCCCTCCCACACTTCCCCACATTAACAACATCCTTCATTAGTGTGGTACATTTGTTACAATTGATGACCCCATATTTGAAGCATTGCTACTAACCATGGACTATGGTTTACATTATAGTTTACACCCTGTCCTGCAAAATTTTGTAAGTTATGACAAAATATACAATGGCCTGTATCAGTCACTGCAATATCATGCAGGACAAATCCAATGTCCCAAAAATGCCTCCATATTACACCTATTCTTCCCTTTCCCATCCCTCAGAACCTCTGGTGGCCACTGCTTTTACATTAATGATAAGAGTTCTTCCATTGCTAGAATAATAGTAAGTCTATAGTAGAATAATAATAAGTCTACTTTAGTCTATTGTTCATTCCCCAATCTTGAGGATTTGGGGATGGTGATGCCCACTCTGCTTCTTATTAAGAAGGGCTTAGATCCCATGGGGCAGATGTTTGGCGCTATCTTGCTTGCTGTTGTAGACACTCTCTGTTCCTTGGGATGGGTGTTGTCCATCATCATCTCCTTGTTAGTTGTCCTGGGTGAGTCCAATTTACTGAAGAGTAGGTGTTGAAAGGCTGCTGAAATTCAGGGCTCAACTGGCACATGAATGGACCAAAGATTTAAGTTTCTGGGACATATATTTATCAAGTAGTGCTAATTATAGGTTCAAATACATAGGGCATTTTTAGGGCATTAGAATTTTTCAGCATAATCTTGCAATATCAGATACAGGCCACTTCAAATTTTGTCAAAATCTATAAAAGTGTACAATCCAAAATGTAAACCATAATGTAAACCATTGACCATGATTAGTAACTAGGATTCAATATTTGTACATCTATTGTAACAAATGTACCATCCACATGTAAAATGTTATTAATAAGGGAGAGGGGGGAAAGAGGAGAGCATTAGACATATGGGAATCAACCTGTATTCTCTATGTGACTTTTCTGTATCCTAAAGCTTCTTTGAATATAAAATGAAAAAAAAAAAAAAAGACTGGGGGAATATATGGAAGAAAATGTCACTCTATATACAAGACAACAGAATTTACAGTGAGGAAAGACACAATGTCTTAAAAATTTTATCATTTCACATTGTTTTAATTTTTTGTATTTTATTGGTTATTTTTTAAATTACTATTTCTTTTTCTTATTAATTTTATTTTATTATTTTGTTGGCTTTATTTTTGGAGAGGTTTTTGATCCCAGAAGGGTCACAGCAGTGATGGGGGAGGATCACTGGTGCAGGATGTCAGTGATGTGAGAAGCATAGGAAGGGCTTCACCTGGGGCATGCCTCTAAGACATGTGAATATGTTCAATTATTCATGGGACATTGTCTCAGTGGGTGGAGATCCACACAATAACCGAAAGAATATTGAATTCCCATCCTGGGGAGTCCTGCTACATTCTCTAATAGGATAACAAGAATCCCCTGGGTGCAAGGGCAATGTTTAGTGAAGGAAGACAGACCATTATGTCAGGTCCTTGATACTGATGATTGTGCTTATGAACCTTTTCTTGTGAAATTGAAATTTAGCCTAGTATTATATACGGCCTAAGAGTTACCTCTTGCAAGCCTCCTTGTTGCTCAAATGTGGCCTCTCTCTAAGCCAAACTCAGCATATAAATGCACTACCTCCTTCTCCCACCCCACCCCCCAGTGTGGGACATGACTCCAGGGAATGAGCCTCCCTGGCACTGAGGGATTATTACCAAGCACCAACCAGCAACACATCTGGAAAAAGTCCTTGACCAAAAGGGAGGAATGGTAATTACAAATGAGTTTTTATGGTTAAGAGATTTCAAAGTGAGTTGGGAGGCCATGCCAGAGGTTATGCTTATGCAAGTCTCAGCAGGATCTTATTGACTGCCACAATAAACAGTGCCTGAAATAGTGGGGCTCCTCAGGGCCCTAGGGATATCCAGAAACTATAAGCAGGGCAGACAGTTCAGGAATTTGGCACCCCGTCAGTGGGTCTTACTTTGGAGTTTGTGCTCCCTAGTGTAACAGAGTTAGACTCATTTATAGGTTCTCTACAATTTTGGTTTCTTGATAATTTTGTCTGGGAGAATGAGTTGAGAAACTCTCAGTCTGTATCCAAGGGCCATAGCATTCACATACTAGGAAAGGTTTAAGTAAATCTTTCTTATAGACATTTCTGTGTCTGGTGCTTATTCAGGGGCAGGTCTCTGAATAGCTTTTTAATTTCTTTTATGATCATTGATCTAATCTGACTTGTGTCTTTTGGTGTCTATTTTAGTAATTTATACTTTCTTAGAAAATGAATTTTCTTTAAAACTCCATTCTGTATCTGTTGTTTTTAACTTCTATTTCTCCAAATCTAACTTGCCAAAGATCAATCTATTTTATTGTTCTTTTCAAAGAACCAGCTTTTAGTTTTATTGATCAAGTCTACTGATTTTAAGTCTGATGTCTTGTGATCTATTTCATTAATTTCTCCTTTTTTTCTTTATTAACTTAGTCCTCCTATTTTCATTTTGCTTATTTTGTTGTTCTTTTTTCAGCTTCTTGAGTTGAATCTTCGATTCATTCAGTTTTCAACTTTCTTGTTTCCTAATGAATAAATTTAAGTTCATAATTTTCTTCTCTCAGCAACCATTTTCACCAAATCACAGGGTCTTTGATTTGTAATGCTCTCATCATACTTCATTTTGAAAGAGTTTGAGTTTTTATTTTCTCTTTAAAACACATAAGGAGATACAAACTTATGTCTTCCACTGTGTTACCCTGCTTAGGTATGATATCCAGAGAAGCTGCTGCCATCTTCCAGCTATCTTCAATCTGAAAAGAAGCCTATCCTCTGATGATGAGAGAATGGAAAACAAAAAGAAGCTCAGTCCTTCAGGTTATACTTAAATCACCTGATGAACCAACCAAGGAATTGCCTACCTTGGAACTTTTTTATAGAAGAGGATAGATTGTCCCCATTATTTATGTTTTTTGAGTTTTCTGCCATGGCAGCTGAATCATTTGAACTCTTGCAATACTTATAGTCTCTTTTTTCTATTAATATCTAGATTGATAATCTAATCAGTCTAATCAACATCTTCTTACTGGTTTAAACAAGAAAATAAACTTTCGTTCACCATATCCCAACTTTGTCCACTCATATAGAAACTAAGTTATACATTTTAAAAATTATTATATTTTTTCTCTACTTTGAATTAATAACAATTATCTAAAGTCCTTTAGTCTTATTACCTTCCATTATTTATACTTAACATTTTATTGGGGATTTTTTTTGTTTGTTTGTTTACCTCTTTTCTTGAATCTCTCATATGTTTTGTTCATGGTTTTATTTTTGTTTGATGTGAGAATATCATTGAGTACTTCCTTCAGATTGCTGTTGAGTCCTATCTTAGCCAGACATAGAACTCTAGTTTTATATACATTTTCCCACATAGTTTTGAAAATATTCTCCATTGTCTTTTAGCATCCTATGCAATCAAAGAAAATCAGAATATGCCTTATAAATTACCTGACTTTCTCTCTGAAAATTTTTGCAGTCCTTTCTCCAAATCCTCAAAATCATTTGCTTAGGATATTTCTTGATTTATTTCTTTTTTTTATTTTTTGCTATTTTTGCTTTGTAGCCTTTGTTGTTTTAGTCATAAAATTCTGCTATATACTCTAATAACAAACATGTCTTTCTTCAGCTCAGATAAAAACTTCTATTCTTTCCTCCATCATTCCTTTCTTTCCTTCTCTTGGTTGGCTCCTTTTGGCCTCCTGTTAGAAAGCTGTTAGAACCAATGACTCTGCCCCCCACTCCCCCTTATTTTACAAATATTGATCATTTGCACTCTGTCCTATGATAATATCTCAGTTCAACTTTTTCCTGGGTCATACATAGAACACCCAGGTTAGTTCATGGCTACACAGTTTCCTTGTACCTAGTGTGGTCATGTGACCACATTCTGACCAATGGAATATAAGCAGAAGTTGTGGACACATATTTCTGGACATGTCCTCAAGGAGTGACGCATACCTTCTCCTGCTTTGTTTCCTCCTTACTGCTGGCTAGAAGGTAGATGGACTGGCCGGCTAGGCAGCAGCTATCTAGAACCACAAGGTGGAAGCTGTGTGTTAAGAGAGGCAGAATACAAGACAGAATGAGGCTGAATTGTCAATAATTTTGGAACCAACATATCAAGTCTAGATTGTCTACATTTACATGAGGAAGAAGCAAACTTCCATCTTTTAAATCCATTGTTGTTTGGGGCATCTTTCACTCATGACCAATTCTAATCCTAACTAATACAAGTGGCATATATCCCAGTTTAGCTTCTCCATTCTGCTGCCACTCAGATATCATGACTGCTCCTTGCTCAGTGTTGAGAAGAACTTCTCAGTTTAATCACATCCACAGTCCAAGTTAACTATGTTTTTCCAATATTGTTCAGCTTTTAAACTGGCACAGTACTTGGAATTAAAAAAAACCTGCTAAGCACTTGCAATGTGACCTTGGATAAATCATATGACACTTGTGTCCTCAGTGTCCTCACTTATCAAATAAATAGAGTAAATCTTACCTTTTATAATAACATCCATTTCCTATTCTTGCAATGATGTTGCGAAGTAGGTTTTATAAATGATACTTGCAGATGAGAAAACAGTTTCAGAGAAGTTAAGTACAGATCTGAAGATTGCACAACTTTGAAATTGGCAGAAAAGAAATTTGAACTTGGGAATTTTATATACTAGTATCTTTTAGCTACACTTTATCTACGTCTTGCCTTGTGAACAGTAACTGAGGTAACCTGTGCAAAGCAGCTAGTTTGCCTGCCACAGAACAGATGCACATGACATGTGGACTGTCTTCCCCTCTGCTTTTATGTGTTTGTGAAATAAGAGCATTGTGCTTTCATTCTCCTCCACGTACAATCTTACATTAGGACAGCTTTGTATAAGAATCAGGCCATACAGTTTTCGTGTTTAAATAAAAAAAAAATATCATAGAATACAATTTTACCCTTGAAGAATCCCAGGACCCAGTAATTTTTCAACAGATTGAATGCATTAAGCTTTTGTATATACATAGACCCATGCTGGAAGATATACAAAGTTAATCGGAGAGTAACAATTCCTGTCCTCTAAGAATTTATAACCTAAAATATACCACAGAGACGTGGGCTCAAATATACAAATTCAAACAAACATCAACACATGAATAAAGAAGAACAGTGCAACCTTTCAATTCTGTGTTGAACAGAACTGCTTTTAACATACACACACAAATTGGAATAATACTTAACACAAGTCAGAACCCTCATGAATGGCGGGGATGGAAATTTGTCTGAAGGGGGAAGGCATCCTCTCAATTAAGTTCACACGCCAGGATTTCCCTAGCAGATATACAGTGCCCCCCAAAATAAGTTCTCGGGTGCAGGGGTGCAAAGGTACATTTGCACAAACTAATTATTAAGCAAAATGGTCCCATGAAAGTGAAGATTTTTTTTCTAAAGACAAGGGAAAAAATAAGAAAGAAAACTTTCAAATGATTGTTTTCTGCTGAAAATATAATTTGGAAACAAAGAGGGGCAACGATTTTCTTCCAGGTTTTGACATTCAGTAGCATGCCTGGCTTCTGGGAAATCCTCCCTTTTACCCATTAGGGACCCTACAGACTTGGAAATAAATTTAGGATAGAAAATGAGTAACAAGGCTTGCAACATGAAGAAACCAACTAGCCAAATTTTTAGGTAACCTTTACTATATGATGGAAATGATGCCGCTAAAGTCAGAGCTTCTTCATGGTATACTTCAGTTTGAATGAAATACTTTCTTGCCCCATTTGTGAATAGTCCAGGCTATACTTCCCTTAAGCAGCAGACCTCTGCACTGGTTAATTCAATGACCTTCCTTTCCTCTCCCACTTCCCTATTGCTCAAATTCTTTTTCTCCAAGCCGGACTTTCATTTAGCAAAAACTTCTCACAATAAATTTAAGTAAGTCAAGTCTACTCTGCTCTTCCTCAAAACTTTAAAAAAAGAGCAGTTTCAATTGCAGCCCCTGGACAAACCTTTCACCTGTGTAATGACAGGATAAAAAAAAAAACAACAACATTAAAAATAAACAAACAAAGCAAAACTCTATCTCCACTCCCACTTATGAACTGTGTCTGGTAGACTAACCTGAAAATTAGAGTGGGAAAGATTCTGCAGTAATTCTATGGCTATATATAAAGACAGCCCCAAGCAGAGGGTTTTCATCTTCACCTGATTTATTCCTTCCTTTCCTCCATCTATTTCATTCCCAAGGCAGTGACTCAATCTTTTCTCCTATTGAAGTCATTGAAAGAGTGAAATCTATCTTATCCAAGAAAAACAATTTCATTCATCATAGTACAGTCACATCGATTAGGAGTTAACAGATAAAATAAAACATGAAAGCCTCCCTTTTGACTCATGAGGTCTTTTCTGAACATCCCTGGTGCTCTGGGACAGCTCAATACAATCTCTCCACAATTTTCTTACTTATTTATTTTGTGCATGTGTTCATCCTTTCGATCTTTCATTCATTCAATCTACAAATATTTACTGAATGTCCATTGCATTAGCACACACTAGACTAGATATTTGTTACTTAGCACTTAGTTGATATATGGCTCATGCTGACAGATGTTGATTGAGCCTTCTTATTCATACATCTTATCTCCCCAGCTGAAATATAAGTTTCTTGAGGGTGGAGACCATATCTTACTCTTTTCTTCATTGCCTAGCAAAGAGCTTAAACAAGCAGTATTTTCTTGGTAAATAATTTGTATTATCAAATACCAGGTTTAAGCCACATATTAAATTAAAAATTTTCTCAATTAAAATTTTTGAAGCTTCTTTCTGGTCTATGGACTATAGTGGGTACAATTCACCTCTCTCTCTACAAGTTAGAAAGAAATTCAATTTCTGTCTTTGGGGATTCACCTACATTTCACATACTGCCAGATGTGCTGGTTACACATGCCTGCTTTGTGAATACAATAAGCCCAACTTATTTTTATTGACTGAATTGAAACAATGACTAATTTCATTCCAGCTTCTGCACAGTGCCACAAAACTGTAGCTACCATAATGATATTATAAGAACTTGAACTTCAGTTCAAGACTTGCCAACTGGAAATAATGATGTGGTTTGACTTAAAACTGTTGTTGGGAAGGTGAAAGTTCTATCAGTCTTCATTCATTTGATATAAGTATATAATTGCTCTATTTGTTCCCCAAATAAATGACTGTAAGATCAAGGAATTTATAACATTTAATTAAAATGTATATATTACAGAGTGTAGAAAATGGGACTCTGTTGTATCAGTTTCTATTTAGTGCCCAACACTGAAAATAAAAGTGTTGTTGCTAAACGTCCATACCTTCTATGTGGTGCCAGAGTATTTACGTAGGATTTATTAATATGTCAAGCAAATACTGATTCTGCCACCCTAAGCCCATCACCTAACTCTAGACTATAGAAAAACCTAGAGATGAAAGATGAAAAAGATTTTAAAAAACAGAGAGAATCTCTAAGGAGCAGGTTGTTGGGAGCATTTTGTGTTTCCTCTCTTTTCCTCAAGAGGAGAGGAACTGCTTGCCACCATCCCCTGGCCCAGCTACAGGAATGGGGCTGCAAGAACCTCTTGGAGAGTTTGAGGTGAGTCTTCCATAATTTAGATCCTGGTAACTGACTCCTACTTAGAAAAGTTTAAAGGAACTGAAACTGCTATCACTGATGGCATAAGAAGAAAACAAGCAGCTCTAGTGGGAGAAAGCTTCATTTCTATTAGTGATGGATAGAAGGAAACTTCTTGAAAGTGGCTAGGCTTAGTAATCTTGAGTCATTCATTCTGAGTCCCAGAGCTAGGTCTCCCCCCACAAAAAAAGAGTTTGTGTGGGTTGTGCTATCAGAAAATGATCTAAGGGACCAGATAAAAAGATATCTTCTACTTTAGGGAAGAATGAAAAGAGAAGTTCCCAGTGAGGGAGTGAATCCTAAATGCCCACAAAACTGTCCCAGAAGAAAAATAGCAAAATTTTGGCCATCTGCTAGACCTAGAGGACATGAATCCTAGATTTCTACTGGACCAATCAGTTTATGTCTTATCACCTTCTTACCACTTTTCCTTCCTCTTACCAGGCCCCAAAGGACCAGAGGCAGACTAATGAGTGCTATTTACTTTCTCATTAGTTCTTTTAGTATACTTGCTTTTGGAGCTAATTCACCATGTTGTGAAAAAGCCCAAGCAGCCTGAAGAAAGTATTACGTCAAAAGAAATCAGACCCAGGCTGAGCTCCCAGCCAGCACTAACGTGTCAGCCATGCATGAGAGCTGTCTTGAAAGTGGATCTTGCAGTCCCCAATTGAGTCACCCAAGCAGATACATGTGGAACAAACACAAGCTTTCCCCATCCAGCCTGCCCAAATTGCATATTCATGAGCAAAATAAATTATTATTGTGAATCAAAGTCATTAAGTTTAGGGGAGGTTTATTACACAGCAATAGTAATTTGAACAGATTTCCAAGCCTAGGTCAGGTCTAAGCTAGAGGTAGAGGAGAAACTTTAATTTGGAAGAGATATTAAAACTTTGATAATGAATGAACTAGATTTTATTTGGTACGTCTACTAGAAAATAACACTATTATTGTGAAAAATGACTGGAAAACTATTGACTCTGCCTGAGAAGTTGTCCAGAGATAAACAGGTAAACTATCCCCAAAGCTAGTTTGAAAGTCAGTAGTAAGAAACAATAAAGCTTTTAAAATTGTTTTCTGCTCACACCAGACCATGTCATCCCTTTACTAAATTCATAAAATAAATGATTATGCTAAAATGTTAAGAAGGTTGGAGGGTGAGTTAGAGTGGCAATTTAAAGGCACAAAAATGGCACTATATTTGAATGTTAGCTTATTATAATTTTGCAAATTAGAAATGGCTTTTTGTGGGAAAAAAGCCACTAGTTCAGCTTAAATCAAGTTTGAAATCTTTCAGCAGGAAGCTTCAAAGTAAGCATGAGATTGTGAACAATCTCATGTGTACTTTTTTTATAAAAGCACAAAAAAGACAAAAATATAATCTCTTCATTCCTAGTCCAGGAACTTTTTCTTTATACCAACTGCTACCTGATATTTATAAAATACAAGTCTTCAATAAGTACAAAATTGCCTAGACATATATTACATAAACTAATAGATATGTATAAACAATGTATAAAATAAAAGCATGTTTCATTGAAATAACATTGTTGAGAAGCAGCATATTTTGAAATTTCTCTATAATTAATATATTTTTCAAATGAAGAATTACTTTAAACTGTCCAAGAATATTAATTTATAATTATGATAATAGCATAATTATTCATGTCCTAGTAGCACATTTTATAACTTTTCATTCATTCCATGAACAACAATTGAACATCTACAATGTGCCAAGTACTATACTAAGGGCAAGGCATACATCCCTGAACAAGACAGAAAATCTGGAATATAGAGTCTAGTAGAAAATAGAGATATTGTAAAAAATAAAAATAAAATAAATAAAATAAAAAGTATGATGAGTATTATAGAGTAATTAGCTTTATATAAATCACTTAATCTAGCCAAGTCTCAGTCTCCTCATCTGTAAAATGAGGATTCTTCTAGTCCTTTCCACTTAGCATTATTGCGTGGATTAAATGAGATAAATGGGCTGGATACTTATTATTCCCCAATCCATGTAAGCTCTAACCATAATTGTTATGGTTACAGGGTGAGTAGGGAGTGTATAGCGAGGGCATCCTTCTGGTCTTAAGGGACAGGGAGGAGCTGCCTAAGGAAGTTAAATTGAGGAAAAGTAAAAATTAGCCGAATAAAGTCGGAGGGGTGTCCTAAGCAGAGGGAACAACACATTTACAAGTTTGCAGAGCTGGAAATGAGAGACAATGTACCTCATTTGGGAAACTACAGCAGTGCTGTCCAATAGAATAGCCACTAGCCACATGTGGTTATTTAAATTGAAATTTAACTTTAAATAAATAATAATTAAATAAACTTAGAAATTCAGTTCCTCAGCTGCACTGGCCATATTTCAAGTCCCCAGTCACCACTAGTTGCTACCGTATCTGACAGCACAGATACAGAAATTCTATTGTTGCAGTAAGTTCTATTGGAAAGTGCTGAGCTGAAGTTTAAAATGGCAATGGTGGCTCATGGAGCTGGAGAAGCAGGTAGGAGTCAGAGATTATAGTGGACCTTGTCGGCCATGTAAGCCATATTATCCTAAGGGCACTGGGAATCTTTTCTTAATAAATCATCTATTTTTATAAAATAAATTAAAATTAAACTATTTTTATCCCAGTCTCCTTACATCAATTTTTAATTGTTGTCATCACAACATACAATTATGATATAAGTTTCCACTGTGGAGAAATCAAAGCAGTGATAAGTACATTTATGTTTATTTTATTATTTTTTTTTAAAGATTTTTTATTTATTTATTCATTTATCCCCCCCTTGCTGCTTGTGCTCGCTGAGTCAGCTAACCACGCCGTGCGGGCGGGATTGCCTTCACCAGGAGGCCCCGGGAACCGAACCCGGGGCCTCCCATATGGTAAATGGGAGCCCTACTGATTGAGCCACAGCCGCTTCCCTACATTTATGTTTAATGCACTGCCATTCTGTGACTTGCCCAAAACTCAATAGTAACCAATCTGAGTTCAAAGTAGAATCCAAGTATCTTGTCTTTTGGACAAAGGGACCTATGACTAAAAGGGATCTGTGACTAGATGTAACTATATTTTATATTTTTGCTTACTTGCAGAGAACCATTTATAAGAGATATTGATATTGCTATCTACAGATTTCATTTAAAATAAACATTGATATCATCAAAATGTTACAAAATATCCTTTTGAAAGGAAAGTATTTTTTCAAGTTTACTGTCTACAAACAGCCTATAATTTTACCTCTATATTTTCCTATCCAAGGAAAGTTAGACACTTCTATGTGGAAAGCCAAGTAACCTTGAGAAGGGTTAATTGTTGGCACAGTTGTTAAGAGAGGCATTGAGAACTGTGCAGAAGACATGTACAAAATCCAACTAACGTCACATTGTCCTTGTATCATGGGCATCGTCACAGCTTTTAAGATTACAATGTGGTCTTTTACTAATGAACTTTGCAATATTAAAAAACATGCTGCTATTTCTTTTAGCAATGTGCATTCCTTACATTATTAATCTCTCTAACCCCTTCATGTCCTTACTATCTAGCTATAAGAACACTTGAACAAATAATAGAGCCCAATAAAATTCTTCACTGCAGAATCTAAAAGGAATGCTACATGAGGTCCAAGAGAAGAATAAAAACATTTCCTATATCTGAGGAAAAAAGAATTCAGATTAAAGCCAATTTATATTGGGTGGTTTTACAGGGCTTTGTTCTTGACTTCAACTTGGCCTTTTCAAGAGCTTGTGAAGGTTACGATACTTATTCACAAGAGATAATTCATTATAAATGGAGAGATATGTCAGGACGAACAAAGCAATCTGCAAATTATTAGGCATTATATTCAACCACGTTGTTATAATGTACAGCCCTCAGAAATGGTGAGGATGGATGGCATATTCAAATGAATTGATTAAATAAATCATTTACTAGCTGAACTTTGATTTCACAGTATTTATTTCTTTAACTTATTTTCTTAACTCTTTGAAATCTCCAAAGTATAAGGGTCTGGTTTTAATATGATCACCAAATTCATTCAATTAAAATCAAATTTATTTTAAATTTACTTATTCAACTTTTACCAGATCTATTATTTCCCAATCCAATATAGTTACTGTTCTGTAGTTGTGGTCACAGATATCTATTTCAACATCTCTAAATGAAGCTCACTAATTTAAAAATGAGGCCATGAAAAAGACTGAGTTAAAACACTTGCCTTGCACTATTCCACAGACAAATGCCACATTATTATCATCAATTCTACACAAAATGAATCCTACTTATAACTATGCATCCATGGAAATAACCTAAAACATTGACAACAAGGAAATATTTTCCAGCAGTTGTCAATGGGTGAACCTAGATGTCATCCAAAAAGCCAAGAATTCCACACTCCAAAACCTTGAATATTTGCACTTGAAATTTGTTTCTCTGAAGTGTTCAGTTAAAAAGGACAAAGGATTTAAAAATTCACGTTGAAAACTTTTGTCTACACTTAATAGCATCATTTGGATTCACAAAGTAAAACCAGGGAATCTAGAGTTCACAGACTAGTTAAAAAGCAAGTAGAGCTTTGTTATAAAGGGAGGTATTGACTGGTTGAAATAAGAAATACCTGTCCATAAGCATCATGTCACAAATCTACTTCTACATATTTTCAAATCATCTATCATAAATTGTAAATCCAGCATTGTTTTCTGAGTCACAGAAGAACTTAAAAAGGTTTTCATTCATTCATTTAAAAATTACATTCATTGAGTGTCTACCATGTCATGGATTGTTCTGGCTTCTAAAGATGTGGAAAGAAGAAAAAGACAAGGTCTCTGCCCTCATGAGTTTAGGATGAATGGAGAAAAGAAGAATGGCTTAGAAAGGCACTTCATATTTGATCCCCTCCCCTGTGAGGTTAGTAGGGTAGTTACCTCCAGCCCTGTTTTGTTGATGAAAACAAAGCCCCTGAAAGAAGAATCACTTGCCCTCCAACTCCACTTATATGGCACAACTTTTACTTGAACAAAATCCATCCATCTCTGAGTTCAAGAATGAAGAAACATAAGGGGGTAATAGAACTATGGACTAAAGTAAGAAATTATTATTATTATAGCAATGGAAGAACATGTACCATTGATATAAAGGCAGTGGCCACCACAGGTTCTGACAGGAGGGAAAGGGAAGAATGGGGACATTTTTGGGATATTGGAATTGTCCTGCATGACATCACAATGATGGATACAGGCCATTACACATTTTGTCAAAACCGATAAAATTGTGTGGGGCAAAGTGTAAACTATAATGTAAACTATGGTCAATGGTTAGTAGCAATGCTTCAATATATGATCAATTGTAACAAATGTACCACACTAATGAAAAATGTTGTTGATGTGTGAAAGTGTGGGAGGTGGGGTATATGGGAATTCCCCATATTTTTTACGTAACATTTATGTAATCTAAAGCTCCTTTAAAAAATAAAAATTAAAATGTTAAAAAAAAAGATTCCTCCATAAGTTCCTATAGTATACCAAGCTTGAAATTAGATGACTTGTAAGTGTGCTTACTGATCAAAGAACCAATATAGTTTAAGAACTTGATAGGAACTTATTTACAGAATATTCCTGTTATTTTACAAATGAGGAAAATGGAGAGCAAGAATTTGATCAAGTCTCAGGACTATGTGGAAGGAAATTCAGATGGGAAGCAAGGTTTCCTGAATATGTTAGTGGTCTCTTCAGAACACGACATTGTACCCCAAATTTTCATGCTTCCATAAGAACCAGGATGTTATCTGAGACCACAAAAGATAGCATCAATATCTTCTTTGGAAAAGAACATTTCTCTCATAAAGACTAAAAGAGCCCAGAATTTCCTTTGGAAAATAGGTTGAAATAAAATTAAACCTGTATTACATGGAGGTAATGTATTTCCTTTAAAAAAGAAAAATACACCAATGGTAAAATCATTGGTGCAATTAAAAGGAATAAAATATTACTTGGGTTGTAATTATCTGTGAAGAAGTCATTCCCTAGCCAGCATCTTTGGGGAAATTGATTGTTTCTTTATGCCCTTTTTTTACACATTTTCTTAGATCTAATGGCTGACGAGTGACCATTTCACTACCATAAGATATCTCTTCTCTTTTCCAGAGTTGATCCTCTCCTTGTGCTTAACAATAGCAATAGTGTTCGTAAGACTTATTTCAAGTACTTGGTTGCACCTTGGTTTTCAGTCTCAATGTGCCTTTGTGGATGGTTTCATGACAGCATCCCAGCTTCTCCAACATTATCCTGTTGGTAAGAGACCATGCATATTTGCTGAATTACACATTTACTCACATTGTTTGTCCTATTCTGTCCTTGTGGTCAATGAAGAATGTGTCTGTCCCCAGAGTCAGTAAGAGGAGCATAGACTCCTAAGTATGTCCACCTTAGGTTATGTTCCAATGGACTTTCACCTAAGTACTACTATTTTGGTGTGAGGAAGGCCCTTGCCCATACCTCCCCCACCTGGACCTTTGCCAATCCATGCAGTTATTAATCCACCTACCCCACAGAATGGAAGCTACTCAGGAAGTGGTGGAATATCACAGAACACCAATGTGGAAATAAGAGAACCAGAGTTTGAATCCCAATCTATGTAATCTTGTACAACATTTTCTGTATCTCATTTACCTTATCTTTAAAATTTAGATGCAAACTGTACCCACTTCACAGGCTATTTGGGAAAATTGAATGAAGTAATTCAAGCATAGTGGGATTCAATGAAATTTTCTATGTAAAGTGCTGAGAATAGGACATGTCTCACAGTACAACACAATGCAAGTAAGCCATTGGTATTAGCTCTCATCTTGTCATCTGAAAAGCATTATCATTCACAGGCTGACTGTTGCTGCTTTACACACCCACGGTACATGCTTTGTTCTCAATTTGATTTAATAGTGTTACAACCCCCAGGCCATCTACGCTATCTAAAGTACACATACAGGGAATTATATCCTGGAAAGAAGGAGAGCTTCTGTTAATACTTGGTAGAGAAGAACAAGATTTCGCCTCACTGTTTCCTCCCAGATATTGGAAAGTATGGCACTCTTTATATCAAAGGAGCTTGGTGAAACTCAGGCCGAAGTTCACAGCAACACGAAACAGTGTGCCTGGCTTTTACTACCTGACGCGGGCTGTTCCAAGCACTTGGCCCACTATAACGCTCTGAGGCTGCTGCTATTAGCATCCCCATTTTACAGACAAGGAGAAGAGGCAAAGCAACATAACCAGGACCGCGCAGATGAAAATTGGGAGAGCCAGGGTTTGAACCTAAGTGTTTTGGATCGATAGTCTGGCTCTTATTATCTATATTTTATAGCCTTTCATTGTAAAAGTTCTCAACATAAGTCTGGGTTAATCTGTTATAAAAAATAGTCATGGAAATAGAAGCTATGCATTTTTATGTATGGGAGATACATAAAAGGAGAAAAACTCTCCTTTTAGTGGAAAGAGTTATTCACAGAATATTTATTGAGATCCTATTATATGCCAGGTACTGTTCTAAAAACTGGGAATAAAGCAATTGAGCAAAAAGTCCCTTCCCTCATAGAGATGACTGGGGAAGATAAACAATAATCACATAGACAATATAATTCACAGAAATAAGAAAAGCAGTTTAAGAGGTTAGAGTGTAAATAGGGACAGTGTACCAGAATGGTAAAAGAGATGTGTTTGATTATAAATACTTTAGAGGAAAAATAGCCACAGCCTATAATGAGAGATTCCCAACATTTCTACCTTCCCCTCTGTATTAGTCAGAGTTCTCTAGGGAAACAGAATCAACAGGAGATATCTGTAAATAGTATGAGATTTTATAAAATTCTTTCACGTGACTGTGGGGATGCACAAGTCCGGATTCCACAGGCAGGCTGCAAACCAGGGACTCTGATGAAAGTCCAGTGAAGGTCCTTGATGAGTTTCCAGGAGATGTTGGCTGTCCAAAGACGAGCTGGGAAATTGTCTCCGAATGCTGAAATTACTTCCCCTTTTAAGGCATTCAACTGACTGGATAAAATGTCACTCATTGCTGATGGCAATCTCCCTGGTTGATCGTAGATGTCATCAGCCAACTATGCAGTAAACTCTCTGATGACTAAAGTCCATAAATGCTCTTGTATTACAATTAGCCCAGTGCTTGCTGGACCAAACAACTAGGCACAATTACCTGGCTGAGTTAACATATTAGCCTAACCATCACACCCTCCCTATCCAGGGATCCAGAGCCTACACCTCTCCCCAGATGAGCCATGATACAGCGTCACCTAGGCCCAGCCCACCCAACCCTTCTGTTAGTGCAGGAGCAACTATGGGTGGAAAAACACAGCTGATACTCAAGACCTAAAGTATTGAAACTTACACAGCCCCAGTAGACACTGATGGGGTTGCATACTTAATAGATTCAATAGAGGAATGGGAGTGGGGAGACAGGATAGTGGATGGGTTAGGGCCAAAGGGAGAAGCTTCAGGAAAAGAACCAGAAAAGGAAAGAGACAGGGAATGACAGGATTCATGGAAGACAACCCTCCAGAGACTGGGGATGACTGTTGACAAATTATACAACTGTGGCTCTTCAAGTGTGATACAGGCTCCCTGGGAATCCCCAAGACATTTGAAGAGGTCTATAAGGTTAAAACTATCTTCATTATATTACTAAGATAGTATTTACTTTTTTCACTCATTCTCTCACAAGCATACAGATTCATGAATATGGTTTTAGATTCTGTATTACAACTAACCTTTAAGAAACTATCACTTGTTGAGTTTTGGTAGAGTGGCAAAGCAGAATATCCACAACGAAAAGAGTACAGACATACGCCTCCCTTTTCTAACTATGTATCTGTGTGAGTCCAGACGTTCTTTTTATATTTCAACCAAATGAACGTTTCAGTAGATTCAATGCAGAAGCAGGTATGAGAATCCAGCTGTCTTCTCTTAAGCAAGACGTTAAAGAGATTTGCAAACAATGCCACTATTCCTAGTGAACCTTTTTGTTTGGAAAATATAGTTAATTTTCATCAAAATATGTTAATTAGGTTAACATGTAAGGGGATCGTTATTTTTAATGAATTAATAAATATTTCTAATATTTCTGAGTTCGAATATAGTATGATAAATATAGGTAGGTATAACCCACATATATAAAAGTTGTTTGGGATCCTCAACAATTTTTAAGAATTTTAAAAGGTCCTGAAGCCAAAAAAAAAAAAAGTTTGAGAACAGTTTGTTTATGAGGTAGCGAAGAAGCGAAACAAAATATAAAAACTTTGGAGCAGCTACCTGTTCCGTTCCATTAAAAATCTGCTTAGAACTTGAGGCAGATTAATAAAAATTTTTAAAAAAAGAAAGAAAGAAAAAAAAGTACAAGTGCTGGAGAGGATGTGGAGAAACAAACACTCCTTCACTGTTGGTGGGACTGTAGGATGGCGCAGTCTCTGTGGAAGATGGTTTGGAGGTTCCTCAAGAAGTTGAATACAGAACTGCTTAATGATCCAGCAACCCCGTTACTAGGAAAATATTCAGATTTACTGAAAGCAAGGGCACAAACTGACATTTGCACACTGATGTTCATAGCAGCATTATTTGCAATTGCTAAAATATGGAAACAGCCCATGTGTCCATCAACCAATGAATGGATTAAAAAATGTGGGATAGAAGATGGCGTTAGTGTAGGAAGGCACACACTGCAAGCTCCCAGAGCAAGGCGGATTGTGGACGGGGTCCTGCCCGGGGTTCTGTGCTGTGCACGCGTGGAGTGAGAAGCTTGGGACATCTATCTGCGCAGATCGGCGGCGTGGACCGAACAGTGGAGATTCGTGAGATTTGAGGCTGCTGGTGGAGGTTGGCACAGGCGGCTGAGCCCCGCGGTTAGGGAAAAAAAAAAAAAATGGACATTTGGAGCTGCGGGCGGGGCGAAAAAGTTTTATTTTCTGGGGAACTACCTGCCTGGCGCCCCTTGGGCCTTGTGTGAACAGAGCAAACGAGCTAATCAGCACCCGGTGAACCGGAGGGGGGATTTTGTTCATGGAACGGAGCTGATTTCCCTAGCCACCCAGGGATAAGACCCGGGCCGCTGCGGAGCCAGGAGGAAGGGACACTTCCCAAAAAAGGGAGGGTTCGGTTGGAAGACAGGGAAGGGTATTTTATATTTTTAGACATTGATCTGGCTGCCTGCACCGTCCCATAGCTTTGGGGAGCAGATAAGCCGACCTGAAGCAGCATCAGGCTGAGAGCAGACGCGAATCTGCACTCAAACTGATTTACTGAGAAGCCCAGTGACGTTGGAGCTCGGAATCAGAAGGGGCGGAATCCGCCATCTTTAGCACTCCTCACTGACTAACATCAGAGCTTCAGTTAACCTGGGGAGTCCGGAAAGTGGGACGTGCTTGATTAATTTCCACGGGCCCAGCAAGGGTCCCTTCCGTAAGGGAGTTGGTCTAGAGGAGGAATTATTTTGGGTCCTGCATTTGGCTAAAAAAAAAAAAAAAAA
>JAKSZT010053929.1:38748695-38798249 GCA_026826555.1 Tolypeutes matacus | reverse complement strand
GGGAGTCTCCGGCACTCCGTGTGTGACTTTGCTGTGACCTAAAACTTCTTTGAAAATTAAATGAAAAATTGGGAGACAATGGGGATTGAGAGGAGGAAGGTGTCATGGCACACCAGACATCCCATAACACAGTGATAAAAGGCAGAGAAAAAAAGAAAAGAGAAAGGAAAAAAAATGAATATATATATATATTAAGGCATTTCCTTTGCTTTTTTGCCCATTTTTTGAATGTCCCAATCCACTAAGTATATTTTATTTTGTTTTGTACTTTGTTGGATTATTTGTTTTTTTTCCTTCTCCTTTTTTTTCCCCCTGAGTCTCCTTATGTTTGTCTCTTGCATGTAAGCTTATCATACTTGTTTCTTTTTCCTAGTAAGTGTATTTGATATTTTATGGACTAAATGTTCATGGAGGATTTGGATCACAGAAGGGTTACAATGGGTACTGCAGGGGATTATTGGGGGGGTGTCTGGGGGGGGTTCATGGGGGTTGGTTCTTCCGAATATACATGAAAGATATACAAAATCATTCAAAGGATCGGGGGATGGGGCATGGTCACGATGGGTGGATAATCACAAAATAAATGAGGGAGTCTGAATTCCTAGCCTGGAGAGCTCTGCCACAGTCTCCAAGGGAGCAGCAATAGTCCTCTGAGTGTAGGGACAGTGCCTGTCAAAATAGGATGACCCACTGATGTGTTCTGTTTTTTTTTTTATTGATGACTACCCTTGTGAGTCTTTGCTCTTGTAAATGAGATTTAGTCTGCAGTTGTGGGGTGCCTAAGGGTTGCCACCTGAGAGCCTCCTTGTTGCTCAAATGTGGCCTCTCTCTAAGCCAAACTCAGCATATGATTGCATTACCTTCCCCCCAACATGGGACATGACTCCCGGGGATGAGCCTCCCTGGCAACGAGGGATTAATACCAAGTGCCAACTGGCAACACAACTGGAAAAAGACCTTGAATAAAAGGGGGAAATGGTAAAGACAAATGGGTTTAAGTGGCTAAGAGACTTCAAAGAGAGTCAGAAGGTCATCCCAGAGGTTAACTCTTACGCACACCTCAGTAGGAGCTCATAGAACATCTAAGTGCCTATCACCCCACACAGAGGGGTTTCTGAGAGCTCTGGAGACACCCAGGTCCTATATAAGGGGGGATAGCCCCAGAGAGTGATGCCTTATCAGTGGGCTCTATTTTGGAATCTGTGCTCATGAGAGTGACAGTATTGGACTCAAATAAGTCCTCCCTGCACATGGTTCACCAGTCCCTTCTATTCAAACCTATATGTGATGCTGGAGTTTTTAGGTATACTTCCAGAGACTGGAGCCTCTGGCCTACCTATGTGCCAGGTGTGCATGAAATCTCGGTGGAGCTGCAACTCCTACCCTACAGCTCAATGGACTCATCCAAGTCACCTGGTGAGGAGACAACGATGGGCAATGGCCATCCCAGGGAATGGAGAGGGCCTGCATCTGCAGGCAGGATCATCCCACCCACCATATCCATGGGATATAAGCCCTCTCTCACTTGGAGTTGGAGTGGACATCACCATCCCAGTCCCCTCAGGATTGGGGGAAGAACTATGGACTAGAGTGGACTTGATGGTATTCTCTTGTTCACATATGGTGATTCTAGCAATGGAAGAAATTATAACAATGAGGTGGATCCAGTGGCCACTTGACACTTTTGGGGTAGGGAGGGGATGAGCAGTTGAAATACAGGGGCTTTTCTGGGAGTTGGAGGTTGTCCTGATTACCGTTGTGGCAACGGATGTAGGCCATTTTAAATCAGCACACACCACTCAGAACTGAGTGGGAGAGAGTGTGTTCTACGGTGTGAACTGTGGTCTATGGTTGGTGGCAAGGCTCCAGGATGTGTAAGTTCATTGTTCATTGAGGGTGGTGGGCCACACTTGTGGGAGATGTTTGTGTGGGATGTGGTGGGAGGTGTGGGAGGTGGGCAACATGGGAATCCCAGTGGGTTCCGTGTAATATTTTGGGTAATCTAAGCACCTCTTAAAATATATGTGTATATATATATATATATAACATTTTTGTAAACAAATACACATATATGCATATATATTTATATATCATTTTGCAAATGTTTGTATGTATTGTGAGAATTTTGATTTTTATCCACAATAAAGATAAATAAAAAATTAAAAAAAAAAATGTGGGATACACACACAATGGAATACTGTTCAGCTATAAGAAGAAATGAAATAGGAATGCATATGACAACATGGATGAACCCTGAGGATATTATGTTGAGTGAAATAATCCAGATGCAAAAGGACAAATATTGTATGGTCTCACTAATATGAACTAAATACAATGTGCAAACTCATGGAGGTAAACTCTAGAGTATAGGTTACTAGATGATAGAATGTGGATTGAGAATGGGAGTGATACTTAATGCAACTAGAATTTTTAATAAGGTTTATTGTAAAAGTGTGGAAATGAATAGAATTGATGGTAACACATTATAGTGAATATAACTAACACTGCTGATTTATAAATGTGATTATGGCTAAAAGGTGTAGTCTGTGGATATAAACGTCAATTGAAAGGAAGCTAGAGAATAATCTAGGCACTGTATAACAGGGATTTTGGTAGTGGATGAAGATTATTGTTAGTAGTGTAAATACAAGAATGTTCTTTTACAAAGTGTTAAAAATATGGTGGTACATGGGAAATAACAACTAATGTAATTTATAGATGATAGCTAACAGTAATATTGTAATATTTTTGCAGCAATGGCAAAGAAGATAAATCAATTCTTAGGGACAACAATTAGAGGGGTATAAGGGAGTATGGGATTTTTCCTTTTGGAGTAATGAAAATGCTCTAAAATTGACTGAGGTGATGACAGCACAACTCTGTGATGAAAATGAGAGCCACCAAGTATACACAATGAATGAATTGTAAAAAGCATTGGACTGTATAACACAGTAAATCCTGTGGTGGAAGATGGATTTCCACTGCTGGTTAACAGAACAAATATGAGAATGTTCTATCATGAACTATAACAAATATATAATACAAGGTGTTCATAACCAAGTGGGCTGGGAGAAAACTACACCAAATGTAAGATATGGGCTGTAGTTAGTAGTAATATTTTGATGGTGCTCTTTCATAGTTTGTAACAAAGGTTTCACAACTACTCAAGGTGATGGTGGTGGGGTGATGTATGGGATCCCTGTATGATTATATGCATGTTTGTTTTGTAATTTCACAATTTTTACTATACATTTATTGTTTGAGACAGATTGTAGTTTCCAAAATGGCCACAACAGTAATCTTGGTCCCACATGCTCTTGCAGAACTGTGACATTCCTCCTCCCATTAAACTGTGGAGTCTAGTCCCTTCCCCTAATTTGGCTCAGTCTTAGTGGTTAACTTCCAATTCAAGGAATACAGTGGAGGTGATGGTACAAGCCATCTTGGGCTGGGTGTAAAAGGTGGCACAGCTTGGACAAGCCTTCAGGCAAGAAGTCCAGCTTGCCCAAAGCTGTAATGCTGGAGAGACTATTCAGAAAGTCCCTGAAGACCCCGATCTATTCCAGTTTTGAGCTGCCCAAGTCCTCTCAACATAAATCTCCATAAATAAACTTGCTTTCAGATGATATCATTTTTCAGCCCTCAAGTCACTGCAGCTGACCCCAAATGGAACAGAGGGGAGCTGCCCCTGCCCAAGTCCTGTTCAAACTGCAGATTCATGAGCAAACTAAATGTTGCCATTGTTTTTAAAACACTGAGATTTGGAGTTATTTGTTACAGAGCTGTAGTAACTGGAACAAACCCTCATCTGGTGCAATAGGACTTGTCTCAGGAAAGGTGGGCTATACATTAACTACAACAGGTAGTAAAAGGGTGTCCACTTCTTCCATGGTCATCCATAGACAGGGAAGAACATCAGCCCATAGACAACTACACAGATGAAAAAACAATGAGGTCTATTTCCTCCCTTTCCCATCTCCAGAGGGAAGCATAACATGCAAGCATAACATGCAAATAAATCAAAGAAGGGACACGCCAAATTGAGTTACAGAACTAATCAAGACTATTTTGTGGAAAAAGAAGAGAGAGGGGAATGGCAGCTATGAGAAAGAATACTTTATAATTCAATTTAATCAACATTATATCATACTTCTTTATATAACAATTATATTATATATAACATATTATGTCAATAGCTTATCACCAGTATTTATTGAGCATTTACTACATGCCAGGCACTAATAAAAATGTTTTATACCTAATCCCACATTTAATTCTTTTCCTTATATATCCTAGACCCTATTTTACTCATGAGGAAACTGAGGCACAAGTGAGTTAAGTAACTTGATCAAAGAAAAACAGCAGGTGCTAATTGACAGACCTGGATTCCAACCCCAGCAATCTGACTTCATAACCCATGTTCTCAGGCAAGTCCTGGTTGTACACCCAGAGCTCAGATTAAGGCATACCAGTAAGACTTTACCCCCGGTTCTATTATTTGGACTTTATTTTTACTCCTACTTAAGTCAAATGACAAGAAGTAACAGTAGGTACGACAGGATGTTTTCATTTATAAAGAAAGGAACTACAACTCAAAGTGACGTAATAAAAAAGGAATGCTATATGCTTTCATCACTAGAAGTCCAAAAGCTGACAAATTTCAGGCAGGGTTTAGTCAGAGTTCTGGCTCTATTTCCCTGCCGTCCCTGGTCTCTGCCTTTCTTCCTCAGGCATGTGATCACAAGGAGGCTGCCTTCCACAATCAAGCAGAGCTTCCATGTTCACTTCCCCCAGGAAAGAGAGAGACACAAACTTCTTGCTTTTTTTTTTTAAGAGGAAAGAGGAACTCTCCTCAGGACTGGAAAAAGGCTGAAAAAAGTCACATGACTATGCCTGACCCAATTACTGACAAGAGAGACAGGACTACTTTGACAAGCTAAGACCCAAGAGAGGCCAGCCCTGGAACTGGGTGTTAGACTCAGTTGTTGTCCCCCCCTTCCCCACCCCTGGACACACAGGCTTCACGTTCATATTAGAAAGGAGGAAAAGGGAAAGGATGCTGGGGAGACACCAGCAGTGCTCTACATAGTGGAAGACACAGCAATCGGACGACAGAGGCAGCAGCAGCCACCACTATTTACTGAGCAATTACTATGTGCCAAATGCCCTGTTAAGTTTATTGCCAATATTAGCTCATTTAATCCTCACAACAACTCTATTAGGAAGATTCTAGTAGTGTCCTTATTTTACAGAAAAGGGAACCAGATGATGCTCAGGGCTGAAAGCACACAGCTACCGATCAAACTCAGGTCTGTCAGATTCCAAGCCTAATAGAAAGTTGTTTTCTTCCATCTGGAATTCAGGATTTTTCTGCTACATTAAGATAAATGCATCTCCATTCCCGAATATAATCTCATGCTGCTGGAAGTTTTCATGTTCTAACCTAAGATACAGGGAGAGGAAAAATATGGCAAACTTTTAAAGGTAACAGTTCCCCTTTTTCTCTTGGGAGGTAACTGTCTCTGCAGCACCGTGTGAAGCCCTGACAAATGGCAGGTGGCTTTAGGGACAGGATGGGAGGAAGAGAACGTTAACAATTTACTATAAATGATTTTTCAATTGAGGAAAAATAGGAAATGTGCCAGAAGGCTGTGGATCAGAGGTCAACACCTGCTCCTCCCTCCACATGTCCACAGCTTCTGACATTTCATCTGCTGGGAAATCAGAAGGCACTGAGATGCCAGCCAAGCCAGGGAGCACCAGGGCCTTTCTGCCTGAGACTGCCAGGTCCTAGCCTCCCAAATGCTACTCAGAGGCACGGTGCTCCTTAAAATGACTCACCCAACCCCCTTACCTTGTAGCAAAATAAAGGCTAAGTGTGACTTTACATGGAGAGCAGATGCCTGGATGCCTCATTGGTACGTATCCTAAGTGACATATGTATTGCTTCATTACTAATATGCATTCACAGGAGTCTTTGAGAATAAATGAATGGAATGTCCCTCTGGAAAATACTTAAGTATTAAAACTTATGTCCTGGCTCTGTTACCTGTTGACAAAAATTGGCTTGGGGTTCCAGTTTCTAGTGGTTGATTTATATATATATATATATAAAGTCCTGGATGAACAGCAAGTTTTCTTTCTACCTCCCTAGGCCTGCAGTTGAGATTTTTCTAGCCCCAAGGTCATTGGTAACAAGCCCTTCCTACTCCCAGCCTTATATTGGGAGCTCAAGGACGTTTGGTCTGTACTGCTCTTCCTGAATAGAAATTAAAACTTCAGGCCACAAACTTTAAGACCTATACCTGGTTCCTATATCCCTGTGAGCTGTTCAGCCTCTGCTCCTTTCTCGCTTTGAGGTAACTCTATTCCTCATTGCTGTGCATTTCCCCATCTTAATTGTGAGCTCCATTAATTTGGTATTTTTTTTATTAGAGAAGTTGTAGATTTACAGAAAAATCATGCAAAAAAAAAAAATTGCGTTCCCCTATACCTACCCCCATTATTAATGCCTTACATTAGTGTGGTGCCTGTTACAAATGATGAAAGGATATTATTATAATTGTACTATTAGCCTCAATGAACGGCTTACATTAGGGTTCCCAGTTTGTTTTGTAGAGTCCTATGGTTGTTATTTTTTTTTTTATTCTAGTAACATATACAACCTAAAATTTCCCCTTTGAACAACCACATTCAAACATAATTCAGTGAAGTTAATTTCATTCACAATGTTGTGCTACCATCACCACCATCCATTTGCAAAAGTTTCCTATTCTCTTAGATTAGTGGTCCTCAGACAGCTGCATTAGTATCATCTGGGAACTTCTTAGAAATGCAAATTCTCAGGCCTCATCCCACCTACTAAATCAGAACCTCCTAGGACAGTGCCCAACAGTCTGTTTTTATGAACCCTCCAGGCGACTCTGATACAGGAGGAAGATTGAGAACTGCTGTTTTAGATCAAGAGCTAAACTCAATAGCCATTCATTCCCACTCCCCCAATGGATCCTTTTCCCCCTCAATTTGAAACCTGCCTATTCCTCAAAACCACTACACAAATGAACAATGAATCTAAAACAGGTTTATTGAAAACTCACTGTGTGCTCTGGTTTTAGTGCTGGTGTTTTCCTTTAGTGGTAGTAATCACTGCTTTCTTTTGCTTGGTCTTCCTTGTGCTTAACAGCACATATAGGCCAAGCTGATGAAAATGGCTTAACAATGAATTATGTGGTAATGGACCAGAACAGTCCCAAGCAAGGATCATGTATAACACCTGGCTTCAGAATAGTATGATAACCAACTGAACAACACTTTCCTAAATATTGCTTGGTTACATTATACAATGAGATAATTTTTCTAAGCTCAGTCTACAACTAGTGATTATAAGAGAGTATGCCAGTTTACCATCCCATGGAAGCAATGGTTTTAATTTACCAATAGTTTTTTTTTTTAATTAAAGCACTACACTAAAGTGTTTATTTAAACCCAGTTTAGTTACTGCAAATGTTTCAATCAGCTTCTCAGCTTCAAACATAGATTTAATTAGTCTCCAGTACTAAAGTTTAGTGCATTTGCTCATTAAGCAACAATATCGCCAAACAAATGTAAATAAATTTACTAATATTCTTGAATAAAAGGATGGTGATAAAGGGAAATGCATGCTGAGCAGTAAGTATGTCCTGCATAATTTTAACATCGTAATAGGTCTGTGAGGGCCTAATAAGGTTAAGTAACTTGCTGAAAGTCATATACCTAATAAAGGATGGGATGAGGTTTTGAATCTGAGTCTAGTTAACCACAAAGCTGATGCTCTTTCCTTATAACATGTGAAATCTAGGATAAAGAAAATTTAAATATTAATCAATTCTTCTATTGAAATAATTTTGGATTTACAAAAAAAGGGCAGAGTTCCCATATATCATCCTTCTTGAGTCATCTTGAGCCAATGTATAATGCCTCTTTCCAAATGCTTATCAAAATTATTTGAATAATGAAATCATTAAATATTAAATGAAAAAGATAAAATAAAAAATAACATCAGGTTGAGTGAAATAAGCCAAACACAAAAGGACAAATATGTATATGATCCAACTGTTATGAAATAATTAGAATAAGAAAAATCATAGAGTCAGAAACTAGAATATAGGTTACTAGGGGCCAGAGTAGGAGTACAGAAAGGGGAGTTAGTGCTTAAATTGTACAGGGTTTCAGAAATAAACCCATACATCTATAACCAACTGATTTTTTACAAGGGTGCCAAGTTATAATGATTGAGGAAAGAACAAGTCTCACTAAATGTTGCTGGAGAAATGGATATCTGCTTGCAAAAAATCTAAGTTGGACGCCTTACTCACACCATATACAAAAATTAACTCTAAATGGATCAAAGGCATAACCAGAAGAGCTAAAACCATAAAACCCCTAGAAGAAAATATAGGTGGGAACCTTCATAACCTTGAATTTGTAGTGATTTCTTGCATATAACACCAAAAGCATGAGCAACAAAAGAAAAAAATAGATAAAATGGACTTCAAAATTAAAAGCATTTGTACATCAAAGGACACTCAAAAATGTGAAAAAATAGCCTATACAATGGGAGAAAATAATTGCTAAACATGTGTCTGATAAGGTTTTTTTTTTTTTTTTTTTAAAGATTTTATTTATTTATTCATTTATCCCCCCCCCTTGCTGCTTGTGCTCGCTGGGTCAGCTAACCACGCCACGTGGGCGGGCTTGCCTTCACCAGGAGGCCCCGGGAACCGAACCTGGGGCCTCCCATATGGTAAACGGCAGCCCCACTGATTGAGCCACAGCTGCTTCCCTTGATAAGGGTTTAATGTCCAGAATATATAAAGAACCCCCACACTCAACAAGAAAAAGACAAACAGCTCAATTTTAAAATGGATAAAGGAATTGAAGACATATTTTTCCAAAGTTATACAAATGACCAGTAAGCATATGAAAAGATGATCAAGGAAATGCAAATCAAAACCACTATGAGATACCATTTCATACTCACTAGGATGGCTATCATTAAAAAAAAAAAAAAAAAAAAAAGCATAGAAACAAATGGTGTTGATGAGGATGCAGAAAAATTGGAACCCTTATATGTTGTTGATGGCATTGTAAAATGGTGCAGTCACCATGGAAATCAGTATTTCAGTTCCTAAGAAAACTGAAAATAGCATTACCATGTTAAAAGAAAAACTTTTCATGCAATTTAGGATCTCACAGCTTTATTGAGTGATTTATGAATTGGGCAGCATCCCATTCAGAAAGTAAAAGGGAGCTCCACCAAGGAAGTGGAAAGGGAAAGCAAATGTGGAAGCAGGTGAGGAAATATACTGACTGGCTGATGTTAAGATTCCATTTTACATAGAGGGGGTCTTACAGAGTGAGGAGTAGATGAACAATGGTTAATATGATATATCCAATTTGATAAGCTATCTTTCTTGGACCAAAACTGATTCATCAACACATGTTTATCTGAAGTTCTGTAAATTCCATTGTTCTATTTTCTTGGAAAGCCCCAGCAGGTCAATTACTTTTATCTTCTGGAAAATCCTTTCTTGGAAATGCAGGCAGTCATTTTGTTTTATTCAATAACATATTATCCAGACATTCCACTTCTTGATATATATCCAAAAGAATTGAAAACAGGGACTCAAACAGATATATGTATACCAATGTTTATAGTGGCATTATTCACAATAGTCAAAAGGTAGAAGCCACCCAACTGTCCATTAACAGATGAGAGGACAAACAAAATGTGGCATATGAACACAATGGAATATTATTCAGCCATAAAAAGAGTGGAGTTTTGATGCATGCTGAGACATGGATGAACCTTAAGGACATCATGTTGAGTGAAATAAGCCATCAAGAAGACATCATGTTGAGAGATAAGATAAATATTGTATGACCTCATTTATATGAAATACCCAAGAGAAGCAAATGTCATAGAGAGAAATAGTAGATTACAGGTTACCAAGAGTTAAGTGGTGTAGAGGGAGCTATTGCTTAATGGGTGCAGAGTTTCTACTTGAGGTGTTTAAAAAGTTGGGGTAATGAATATTGGTGATAGTAGCAAAATACTGTGACTGTAATTAATACTACTGAACTGTACACTTAAAAGTGGTTAAAATGGGAAATTTTGATTTGTAAAAAGTTACTACAATTTAAAAAAAAGTCTGCATTGGGAGGGCTGGACAGGAGAAAGTGTCACCAGAAGCATCACATCAACTCTGAACATGCCTGAATATATGCATGCTCATTCCTCAAGGGAAACATTTCAGAGAGGCTACATTGGGTTCTGATTACCCAAAGACCACCTTTCTAGATTGATAAATACATAGTATGACACATTAAATGCATTTCACTTACTATTTATGAAAACAGTAGATGCTTTCTACATTTCTACATTTCTTGCATCACACTATATTAATTTCTATTGCTTTTATAGCAAATTAACACAATTTAAGGGCTTAAAACAACAAAATTTGTAGTTCTGTAGGTCAGAAGTCTGACATGAGTCTCATTGGGCTAAAACAAGGTGTTGGCAGGGCTGCATTCTTTTCCGGTGGCTTGAAGGGAGAATCCATTTGTGTCTTCCAGCTTTTAGAGGCTGCCTGCATCCCTTGGCTCATGGCCCTCTTTCTCCATATTTAAAGCCAACAATGTCACATCTCTTTTATCCTTCTTCTATGGTTGCATTTCTCTCTGACCCAGTTGAGGAAGTCCTTTGCTTTTAAATTCTCATTGAGTAGATTGAGCCCTCCCAGAGAATCCAGGGTAATCTCCTCATCTCAAATTCCACACCTTAATCACAGCAACAAATTCCCTGTTGCCCTGTAAGGTAACACATACACATATTCTGGGGATTAGGGCATGGATACTTTCAGGGACCATTACTCTGCCTACTACACATAGTGACCAACATCATTTGTTTTCAATATGAAGAAAACTTAATATTTGTGTACTATCCCTACAAAACGTTCTATTTTAAAAACTTACAGTGCAGAGTTCTGCTTATGCCATGACAGTGTGAGGAGCTCCCTAGACCTGATCACCACAAAAGTCTTTGGAAATTATAAAAGGACAACTATTTAAAATCTCAGGAAATGGTTTTGAGGCATGCAGCAAATGAATAAATATTTATTCAGTAAAATCTACTAGAGCTTGATAAGAAAGAATCTGTGGTGTTTGAACCAGGACTCACTCCCTCCTGGTGAAGCCAAGGGCACAAGTCTCCTTCTTGCCCCATCTCCCAGTTAGAAGGCTGTCTTCCCAGGAAGGACAGGACTTCAGCATGTCCCATCTTGCTCCCAGCTACATTTTTTACAGCTAAGTTCTTAAGCTATGTTAAGCAAAAGGAAGCAGTCACAAAAGTCTACATATTATATGATTCCATTTATATGAAATGTTCATAATAAGCAAATCTATAGATACAGAAAGTAGATTAGTGGTTGCCTAGGGCTAGCGGTCACAGGGTAGAATATCACGGCAGCTAAAAAAAATGAAAATACTCTAAATCAACTGTGGTGCTTATTGCAAATATCTATGAATACACTAGAAACCATTGATTTGTACACTTTAAATGGGTGTATGGTACATGAATTATATATCAATAAAACTGTTTTCAAAAAATCCAATGTTGCATCAGAAATCATGAGCCAATTTTTCAAAGACTTAAACACACACACCCAGTCATTCATATCAAGGTGATATGAGTTCTGGAAAATAAAAGTAAAGTAGTAATGAACATGCATGCAGAAAGAAGCTTCAAATTAAATCAAGCATGTGTTCCATGACTAACTCTGGGCTGGAACATTATGGCCAATTGAATTTAACAGGTGAGGGAAACCTTTGGCCAAATGAGAAAGCCACCTTTCCCTGAAACTCTGTTTCACTCCCTAGAACTTGTCTTTGTTGTACTTGTCTTCTTAACTGGCTGTCAGAAAATCTTTGAAAAAATACTAACTGACAATTTGGCTATGAGCCTTTAGCTTCCAGTCACCTCATTTTCACCAACTTCCTGCCTTATAGACTCCAAGCTCTAGCATGCCCCATCACTGCCTGTGGCAGTTTGAAATTATTTTATGAATCCCCAAAAGATAAATATCATGTTTGTAAACTAATCTATTCCTCTGGGTGTGATGCCCTTTGATTGCATTAAATTCAGCTAAGGGTTTTTTATTAGATTCCCTGTTAAAATTGCTGTAGGGCAGGAGTTCTTAACCAGGGGTCTGTGAGCTTGAATTGAAATTCAAAAAAAACATTATTCTTGTGCGGACGTGTTGGTGCGGGTGTGATATATTTTGTAAATAATACAGTATAGTGTGGACTTAGTAAGGGGTCCATGGTTTTTGCCTGAGGGCCAAGGGGTCCATGGAACAAAAGAGGTTAAGAACCCCTGCTGTAGGGCTTTTTATTGGACTACATCTGTGAGGCAGGGCTCAAGTTGAGTCTCAACCCCCTTGCTGAGTCTGACATAAATGGACACTCACACAGACACAGGGAGAGAGTGCTGTTATTTTTTGTTCTGCCATATGATTGAAAGGAGAAGGCTCAAGGAGAAAGCTGAAGCCACAAGAGAGATGAATCATTTGCCTGATAGCTTTCAGCTGAGCTTGGGAAGAGAGCAGAAAAGCCAAGGCTAATATAGGAGGCCTGGAAAGAGACAAGCCCTATGCCAGCTTGCAGCTGAACTCTGGAAGAAAATGGAGTGGCTAAGCCTGAGAGAGGAAAGCTGGAGGGGAAGGAGAAACCTGGGCAGAGATCAGCAGCCATCTTGCTTCACCATGTGGTAACATGTCAGGATCAACAGTAGCTGGCTTTGGTGAGAAGGCATCTCTGATGATGCCTCGGTTTGGACTTTTCATGGCCCCAGAACTGTAAATTTTGACCCTAAATAAATCCCCTTTATAAAAGCCAACAGAATTCTGGCACTTTGCTTCCACACCCCTTTGGAAGACTACAGACACTGCCTGATAATCTTGATGGGTTTCCCTTACTTCTCTCTCCTGTCATCCTGAGTGGCTATTCCACACACTCCTCACCCTTCTCAAACCACCATTGTTTCCTCCCTTCCTCTCTTATACACTGCATTTACAATTTCTCATTTGAAAAAAAAAATCCCTCAACTTACTAACCCTTAAACTATATACCTTTTACCCAGAACTGATGCTCAGCTAGTTCACTCTTGGTTTAGCCATCCAATTTTTAGGATATTGACATATTTATATTTCAATGGATATATAATCCCTGCCTGGAACGCACCCAAGTTACCTCCATCCCTCTCCATACTCTATCCACTAGACTCCCAGTGCTCCCCATCTTCTAGCAAATAAAGCATCTCCCCTCATCCTCTTTTGATGAAAAATATGTCTCCTCCCTTGGAGAGGCCCTTGGATACTTTTGTGTTTCTTAAATACTGATGTATCTCAGGATTCTGACCTTGACTCTCTTCCATTTGTACTGTCCACCATCTCCTTGGGTTACATTAGCTATTTTTACAGCCTCAATTTCAAAACTAACAACTCACTCAGCCCTTCATATCCAAGTAAGCATCTCAACTTTGATGTCTTGTAGGCAACTCAAGCTTTGCAAGAGCTCATCACCCTGCACTGGTCTCCCAAACCTGCTGCTCCTTGTCTTTTCAATGTCAGTGAATGGTCCTATGCCTCAATCAGTTGCCTGGGACAAGAATCATTATTAAACTTTCTCTTTTCTATTCCCAATTTTAATCAATTATCCTTCATAAATCTCTCTGAAATCTCACAGATCTTTCCATCTACACCACAATCATAGTCCAAGCCATTGCCATTTCTTTCTTTTTTCTTTTTTTTAATTTATTTATTTTTATTGTGGGTAAAAATCAAAATTTTCACAATACATACCAATATTTGTAAAATGATATATAAATATATATGCATATATGTGCATTTGCTCACAAAAATGTTATATATATACATATCTATATCTATCTATATCTATATCTATATCTATATATATATATATATATATATATATATTTTAAGAGGTGCTTAGATTACCTAAAATATTACACAGAACCTACCGGGATTCCCATGTTCCCCACCTCCCACACCTCCCACCACATCCCACACAAACATCTCCCACAAGTGTGGCCCATCACCCTCAATGGACTTACACATCCTGGGGCCTTGCCATCACCATAGTCCACAGTTCACATCGTAGACCACACTCTCTCACACACAGTTCTGAATGGTGTGTGCTGATTTAAAATGGCCTACATCCGTTGCCACAACGGCACTCAGGACAATCTCCAAATGCCGAAAAAGCCCCTGTATTTCAACTGCACATTCCCATTTCTTCCTGTGATTGCTACAAAAACTCATAATCACAATATCTATCATCTTGACCTCTTTCAGTCCATCACCCTCCCTGTAACAAGAGCAATCTTTTTTTTAAATGCCAAAAACTTTGTCTCTTTTAGTTTAAAATCCTTGATAAGCCAAACTATTGCTTTTAGAAGAATAGCCAATGTCCTTTGCCTGGCTCACAAGGGCTTTCATAATCTAGCTCATTGTATGTTCTAGCCATATTAAGCCTATTAAGGGAAGTCTGGCCTTTTTTATTGTACATTTATTCCTTTGCCTGGACTACACTTAACTTTTCTGCCTCTTTGCCAAGCTAACTCAATTTCACCTTCAGGACTCAAGTGCCATTTCCTATAAGCAACTTTGCATGAATATGCCATACACTGAAATAGGTATCCCAGATATGCTTCCTAAAACCTTGTACCTCCCTATCATTGTACTAATCCTCATGACTGTAATTTCTAATTATATTGTCTTGCCTTTCTTTTCTTCTCAATTTTAAGTACCACAAGGGCATACATTATATCTGCCCTGTTCACTGCATTCCCAACAACTAGTGCAGTCCTTGGCAATAGTTCTTAAAACAATGAATGATAATTAGCAAACTTCCCCAGTCTCCAAGTATTTCATATTATAGAATAGAGGAAGATACTTCAATCAATAAGTTCAATATTATGTAATAAGTTTTATGATAGAGATATCCACCAAGTGCTTTGAAAATACAGGTGATGGAGAAATAAATTACTAAAGGATATTGCCAATAAAATAAACACCTCTGGTGTGTTAAGTTCTTTGAGGTCCCAGAATCATATATTTTGGTAGTGTACATAACCTGTAGATCAGAATATTGCAGATAGTAGGCATTATATGAATATTATTATCCTTTTAAAATTTGTTTTGTAAGGGAAAGAAGAGGGACTGTGCATCAGTATTAAGATAGACTAAAGTACTATAATAGATCACAAAATGTGATAGTTCAAATACACTGGAAGTTTATTTCTCTCACATGTAACATTCCAAGAACCTATTCCTTAATAGGTCTGTGAGGAAGAAAGGATGGTTCTCTACCCCAATTAGTCATTCAGGAACCCACCCTGATATTGATTCTGTCATCCTCTACCTTAGGTTTCCAAGTTTCTGCCAGTCCAGCTCATGAGAAGGGAGTGAGATCATAGAGTAGCATGTGTAGAAAGTTTTGGTGGTCAAGCCTGGAAACAGGAAAGATAACTTCAACATGCATTCCACTGAAAATAAATTAGTCACAAGGCCTTATCTAACTTCAAGAGAGTGTTGAGAAAAGTACTATATCAGGGTAATCATAAATTAACCATAATTCTGTTGTTGAAAAAGGGTAGAAAACTTAGTTAGATAGTAGTCTCTGCCACAGGTATGTACACACTTGGGTTAAAAACCATGCTCCATCACAGATTTGAGGTAAGATTGTCCTGCTTTTATGACCATTAAGCCTTCATATGTGAATGTTTATTATTATTGATATTCTACCTGGGGTTGACCCAGATGACTTTATAGAAAAACACCTATTTATTTAAATAAATGTGTACCTGTGGTTGTGTATTTATTTTATTATCTGTCTCATTGACCCATTCATTATTAAGAAATTCCCAGTCCTTAATAAGTTCTGCACCTTATTTCTCAGAGTTGTGGAGAATGAGGTCCTCTCAGCCTCTATTAACTCCTAAGTCCCCTGTTACTCTGAAAGCCATATGATGTGTTAGGCTACATCAAGTGAACAAACACTGAAGCTTGCTTTGTCCTTGTGGTATGGCTCCCACCAATACTGGTGCTAGTGCCAATGCTAGCTGCTGTCTTTTGATATGGTTAGGAGTCTATTTCCCCATTTTTGTATAACACTCCAATTTACACTATCTTGAAAGAAGTCTGAAGTAGCCAGAAATTGTGGGACAGAGGTCAAGAGAGAATTGGGTTAAGCAAAAGAGGTGCTACAGAAATTTGCATAGGGGTACCCTTGAGTGTTTGAAGAATCCTAATCCATGAATCCATGGGGTGAAATCTGTGAAACCAGGCAAAGAATGAATGGGGAGCTGAAAGCTGAAGTTACCAAATCTCATACATCATAGGAATATGTTCAAGCTCCTGTCATCAGGAGTAGAGAGTCTTCATTGATGACCCAGAACATTTAGGAAAGACCCAGTTCAGGCCATGCCATAGTAGTAAGGCTAAACTATCCCTAGAGTAAATGATGCTCTGCATCCATCCTACCCAAACTTAAAAGTAAGTTTTGTCAGAATAAAGCTGATCTGCAAGTAACAGAACCAGATATCAGAACAAAATTCTATACTCTTGAAAGGAAGAAAACTAAATCCATATCTGATATTAATGTGTCTTTTGGATGCTGGATATTATAATTAATAGGTTTTTAAATATGCTAAGAAATAGGAAAATGAAACTTTTAACAAGGAGAAGAAATGATAGAATAAGATGAAATACAGAGAAGATGGAAATAGCAGACAGACATTTAAAACCACTATTAAAAAAATGTTCCATATATTCAAGAAATTAAAGGGAATTGACAATATAATTAGGAGATATGTTGATGATATAAAATAGAATCAAAATGAACTTCTAAAGATCAAAAACATCATTTTTGAAATGAAAATTTCACTGGAAAGCAAATTAAATACTGCAACAGAAAATGGCAGTGGACATTATGACATAGCACTAGAAACTATCCAAACTGAGGCAAAAATAGAGATAAAAGAGACTTAAAGAAATGAATAGAGCTTCAGTGGGACAATAACAAGTGGTCAAATATATATGTAATATGAGGTACAGAAAGATTGAATGAAGAGTTGGGTGGGTGACAGAAATATATTTAAGAACAACAGACAACTTTCTAAATTTGATGAACATTATATTTCTATAGATCCAAGAAACTAAACAAATTAAAGCAAGATAGACACAAAGAAAACTACAAGTGATAAACGGAAATATTTAAAAGTAGATGGGGGGTCGGATGTGGCTCAGCTGGTTGGGCGTCCGTCTCCCATATGGAGAAACTCGGGTTTGATCCCCGGGACCTCCCGGTAAAAAAAAAAAAAAGTAGATGGGGTGGGGGGAAGATGCATTACAGACAAAGGAACCAAGATAAGGATACCTCCAACTTCTTATCAAAAATAATGCAATCCAGAAGACAGTGGGATGATATTTTTAAACTGCTGAATTAAAAAAAAAAAAAAAAATACTACCAGCCCATAATTCTATAGCCAGTGAAAATATCCTTCAAACATGAAAGCACATAAAAAATTTTTCAGACAAACAGAAGTTGATACAATTCATCATCAGAAGACCTTCACTTCAAGAAAAGAAAGAAAGGAACTGCTAAAGGAATTTCTTCAGGAAGAAGGAAAATGATACCAGATGAAAGCTTGGATCTACACAAAGAAATCAAGCATGCTAGAAATAGGATATATGTGGTATATGTTTAAAGTTTCTCATTTTCAAAGATTTCTTTAAAAAATCAACTGTTTAAGATGGAAATAATACCAATGCATTGTGGGTCTATAGAGATAAAATGTATGCCAGACACATGATGAAGAATGGGACAGAAAAATGAATACATGTTGTATGCTTCTTACATTATAGTTGCAGTGATAATATTACTTGAAGTTAGACAGTGAAGATAAAGATGCAGTTTATGAAATGCACCATATTAAGAGAATAAAAGAGACAATATGATTATGTCAAAAGATGGAGAAAAAGCATTTGACAAAATTCAACAATTCATGATAAAACTCATAGCAAACCACAAACACAAGAAAACTTCTTCAACTTTACTAAGAGCATAAAACACCCACAATCAATCAAATATTATACATAGTGGTGAAAAAGTTAATGCTTTCCCTATAAGATTGGAAACAAGGCAAGAATATCCATTCTAACTACTTACCAATTGTATTTAATAATTAACTGGCAGTTCAGCAAGTACAATAAGAAAAAAGAATGAAAGAAACAGTATACAGATTGGAAAGAAAGAATTAAAACTTTTTGTTCACAGTTTAAGATAATTGTGCAGATAGAAAATCCTAAGGAATCTAAAAACAAAAAACAAACAAAAACGACCAGAACTAACAAGTAAGGCTTGCATGGTTGCAGGATACACATCAGTACATAAAAATAAAAGAATGACTGAAAATTTAAACACCGTTTAAAATAATATAAAAAATGTTATACTCTTAGGGATAAATTTAACAAAAGAGGTGCATGACATTTTGGTGGAAAATTATAAAACAATTCTAAGAAAAATCAAAGATCTAAATAAATTGGGAGATATTCCATGTTTCTGGACTAGAGGGCTCAATATTGTTAAGGTGTGGTTCTCCCAAATCTCAACAAGCAAGACATCTAGTTTCTGCTCTGAACGTAGAGCAAAAAAGAAATCTCATCTTTATATTTAAAAAAAAAAGAGCAGGCTAACTTCAAATTTACAATTTTTGTTGAATCCATCAGAGATATGAGACAAGAGAAAACACCTGATCTAAAAATCTAAGGAGGGGATTCTGCAGGGTAGTTGCAACCAGGCACTGGGAAGAATTCAGCTGTAATAATTGATGAACTTATGAAAGATAAGTGTGGGCTGATAAGACAGTTTGAAGACCCAGTGGGCTGCAGAATTTGGGAGCATCTACATCATAAAAGATCAGAGAAAGTCCAAAGAATGTGTCTATTATTGTGCAGATCTGAGCTAGGGGAACAGCAGCTTTGCTGTGCAAGAAAATCTATTTGAACTCTTTCTGTCTTTCACATAAATAATTAAAGTCGCCATCTGCAGGGTGAAAGAAAACAAACACTGTCACTTTTAAGCACTTGTGAAAACTCATCACAACTGGGGAAGGGAATGGAAGAAAACTCCAATCCTATGAAAGGAACAGGAGAATTAAAAAGGTCATGTCCATGAGACTCTGGGACACAATGCCTTCCTGAAGCTAAAGCTTAATCAGAGCAACAGAGAATGCCCCATGCTCTCCTCCCCCAGCAAGATAACAAGCCTTGAATAACAGGTAACAGCAGAATGAGAAGAAAAAGTGAGAAATAAGAATGACAAAAGAAAAGTTCTCCAAGATGCAGTACAAAGGGAAGATCTGAAGCTGAGGGCTGAGTAGACACTGCTTGGAGGAACCAACTCCTACCCTAAACACAAGTTATCGCTAAAGAAATCTGAAGCCTGTGGCACACTGACATTAACCATAGCAACAATAATCCTCAAATTCAGCCAAATGCCTATCTAGACTAACTCAAATGTTCCTCATAAAGGCATAGTCAAAGGAAAGATATGCCTATTTCCATGCATAAAACTAACTGAGTCTGTATTGTCCTACACACTATGTCCAGATTTTTTAAATTAGGAGGCATATGAAAAGAGACTTGCAAGAGATAAAGCAATCATTAGAACTAGGCTCAGATATGACAGAGTTATTAGAACTACTTAACAAGGAATGTAAACAGTAAAATTCTAATGGAAAATGTAGACATATGCAAGATCAAATGAGCAGTTTCAGCAAAGAGATGGAAACTATAAGAGAAATATCAAATGGACATGACAGAAATTTTTTAAAAGATACATGAGAGATACCTTTAAAGGGCTCTTTAATAGACTTGACATGGCTGCAGAAAGAATCAGTGAGTAATGCTGGGGAAAATGGAGCTACCTATTCTCAGAACCTACAGACTTTTCTGGGGCCAGCAGCCACCTGACCAGGGGCCTGGGGCCACAGGCTTAAGTGACAACCATGGGCTCAGTACCCAACCAGCAGTTTGCAGGTGGCTGCACCAAGGCAGCAGAGGAAGCACTGGAGAACACAGCCCAAGAGGCAGAGTAGCCAGTAGCTGCTGCAGAGTGGCAGTACCTGTAAGTGGTTCAATATATGTATGGGATTCATCTTCCTGTCCATGACTGTCCATGCCAGACCCCCCCTCCTCAGTGGCCATCTTTGTATATCACAGTCAGCTGTATATGGGAGGGTGTGGCAGTGGAGTTCACCTTTAAGATGTCTGCCAAGGGCCTGGAATCTGTCTGTGTCACCAGACCTGATGGGGCGTTCTGTATTGAGAGTGAGAGGTGGCCAAAGGGGAAGAACATGGAGAAGCGCAGATCAAAAGCAGACAGGAGCTGCAACTGTGGAGGTTAGACCATCATGCCAAGGAATGCAAGCTGCTACCCCAGCCAAAGAAGCACTATGCTGCCAGAGCAAAAGCCATAAGGTGACCTCACGTCCACTGAAAGCTCAGCAGGCCCTCACATCACAGGGAAAGCCCTCCTACTTTTGGGAAGAAGAAGAAGAGATCCATAGGCATGCCCTGCTCCCAGAGGCCCAGAATTGAGCCACAGTGGTTGGGGACAATCCTTTTGAGATCAGGAAGTTCCAAGGAGCAGGCATCAATCAGCAGAGTGGAGAAGGTGGGATAGGGGGATAGGGTGGGTAGGGGACAGCTGGCACTGGAGTGTATCTCAGGCCTGGGTCCACAGCAACAGCCTCCTTCCATATTGGTGGGGAAAGTGGTGAGGCAAAGAAACTCCAAGCATGCTCTATCTAAATGCAAGTGAGGGTTTTCAGAAGTAATACCTCTAAAGCCTATGTGAAATACACCTAGAATCTCCAACATTTTGACAGTGGCCTGGATGGGAAAGTTGTTTTCCTTTGAAAGAAGGATTTATAAAAGTATTTCTCATGCCAGAGTGAAAAGATTAAACTTATTTTCTTAATATAAATATTATGGTTTTGTGTTTTGTATATTTTAATCTAAGGCCCTCACTCCTGCAATGTGTTCTCAGGTACATGAGCAATCTTATTGATACGTTGGCAGCAGCTCCAGGTCTGCACAGCAGGAATACTTCCTCCTTGTTGCTTTATCACCACAAAGAACAACTATTTGAACTCGCTCATTCTTGCCAATTAGAGCTGGCTTTCTACCATAGTATCTTCTTGAAATCCCTCCACCTTGCAAGTGTTTCAAGTTTGAAATCCCTCCACTTTGCAAGTTTTAATTGGGTCGTCCCATGACTTAATCTCCTACTAAAAGATTGGAAATTAGTCTAAACGGAAAGGGTGCAGAGAGGGTTAGGGGAGGCTGGGCCAGGTTAAAAGTCAAGAGAGGGAGCCAAGGTTATGTGAGAGTTATTTATATATGTAATAAGGGATTCCTATTCCCAACTTCTTAATCCAAGGGATCTTGGCACACCAGATCCATCCTTCACTGAATTAGGCTAGGCTTGCCGTGCACAATGGAGGTTTGTGTGTGTCCCAGGATGGATGTATGAAGCAAAGACTAAAATCCTTAACTTTTCAAAAATCTGGACTTTTCTTGCTTGGCTTCCAGAGAGGCCATAAGTGAGGGCTACTTTGAGGTTCCCAGAGCCAATGTCCTTCCCTGCTGTGGTAGTGATTAGTGTGATGGTATGTGAGGGAGAAAGGGGATTTAGTTTACATGTTGTGGGGTCGTTGCAAACCTACCTCACTGTATTGAAATGGGGCAAATGCAACAGAACGCATTGGGTAATGTGTGTCTGATCCTGGCTTCTTGTCTCCCCCAAATGATACTTCCCTCCAGATATTGTATTTGTCTGGGCTTTGTAAAACTTCACGAGTCACTGTTTTGGTGATTTCTAGGTGGCCTAGTCTGTGTAAATATAATGTGTTGGTCGTTCTCCATGTTCTTTTGGGGTTTTATTGTTTATAAACTTCTTTTTGTGTTGAAAGAAAAACAGGCAAAACATCTTTGACAGAAGATTCTGCACCAGGCAAAAGGATCTGAAACATATGTTTGGGGACCCCTCTGGAAGTGTATATCTCAAACTATCCTTTCTTTTGTGTTCCCTTCCCCTATTTCTTATTTTGGACTGGATCTTCTGTCCTGAAAACTTACTCCATCTCCCCTCTCCATTCCCCCTTCCCCATCTCCCATACATTAATTTGAGGAGTATCTCCACAACTCTTCATTGATTTGTACAAAAAAAAAAAAAAAAAAAAAAAACCTGAACAATCTAGGAACACTCCATCCCTCATTCCCAACCTTCTGAGTATAGACCATTCCTTGACATGATTCAGGCCAAAAGATTAACACTGCTGTATTTGGACTGACCAAACCTACTTCATTATCAATCCTGGTATAGAGAGAAACAATGAGGGAGGGGTTTCCATTTAGAAAGTGGGGGTGAGAGATCAAGAAAGGGAAGATAAATGTATACCCAAGTCACTCAGGAACTTTTATGCAGGTGCAAGAAACTTATGTCAAAGTGGCCACAAGATTGTTTAATAGGAGACAGAAGAAATGTAAATCCAGGTTTACTGCTAGAAACCAAAGCTTTGTGTGAAATCCTGAATTTATGGGGAGGAAAAGAGGGTGGGAAAGCATGTACCTGGATATTCTTTCCCTAATACCTTCCCCTCAATCCTAAATTGCAGGAGACTTTGACCTTGGTGACCCCATTACTGGGGTATGTTTATTTGATGGTTGATTTTATACCGGGCACTTCCTTTTCCTTCTTCGAACATTTTGTAACATGTACTGATCATTCTCTCCTTTTCCCTGGGATAATACAATGAATAAATAGAGACTTACTGGTACAAAAAAAAAAAAAAAAAAGAATCAGTGAACATATAGCTAGGTCAATAGAAATTACTCAAACTGAAATACCAAGAGAAAAAAGAGTGGATAAATAAGAACAGAGCATCCCAAGAGTTGTGGGACAATACCAAATTGTCTAACATATGCAAAATTGGAATTCCAAAAGAAGAGAGAACAGAGCAGAAGAAATATTTGAAGAAGTGATGTGAGATATTAAATAACTAGAAAGTGCTATACAAATTCTATGCTTATAAATTCCTTAATTTAAATGAAATGGACTGAGGGGATTGTGGGAAAATGGCCGACGGGTTAGACATAAAAATCTTAGCTCTCGCTAAAACTACAAAGAAAAAGCCAGAGGCTGCCGTGGGGACCTGTTTTGGGGCACAGCAAAGCAGGACACTGCTTACCAACTCTCAGAAGAGCAAGGGTCAGAGACACGAAGAAGCCAAACAAGTAATCGTGAGTTATTAAACCTCCAGCTGCCAGGAAGGGCTCCCCTCCCCCACCCCGAGATATTAAGTGAGGGTGAAACTCCTGACGAATTGTATCTAACTGAGAGTAGAGCAGATGTCTACCTCCATGGGAAGGTGCTCTGAGTCATCTAGGAAGATACTGGTCAGATAGGGAAGCCAGGAATAATCGGGGGTTGCTTACCTTGGTGGCTGGAAGGGGCACACATACCCGGCCCTCAGGGCAGACAGACTAGGTGGAGACCCTAGCCCCCTTCTACAAATGGGAGTGTGACGGCAGATTCCCTACAAGGAAGACGGGTCTGGGAGAGGGGAGAGTGATTTTTTTTGCAGCAAATTTAGCCAGCTGGGTCCCCCTTGAATATTGGAAGGGACCCTGACTCTACAGGGAGAGGGGAGGAGGATCGCCTCAGGCTGGTGGTCATGCCCAGCTACCTAGGTAAAGAGAGGAATTACATCCGTGAGGAGGCAGAAACAGCTGACTGCAGGGGATCTAACCTGCCCAAGGGAAAAGGGGCAGATAGCTTTCTGAAAGGCTAATTAACCCAAGGACCCAGAATGGCTCAGTGGAAGAATTCCTGCCTATCATATATGAGACCCCTGTTTCAATTACTGGCTATTCCTTGAGAAGAGATCCACCAGGTTATCATGCAACCAGCTGAAACTTTATGACAGGGAACATACATTTTCTTGGTATTAGCTTTTCTTGGATCTTACTTTTAAAAAAAAAAAAGGTTCATTTTCTTTTATTTCCCTTACTTTACTTACTAAAACCCAGTTCAAAACCTGCAGAGGGCAGGCTGCAGGGTGAGTAATTGAGGAACGCCAGCAGCCTGAGAAGATCCTTAGGGGTCTAAGAAAGAAGGCTGTTTTTCCATGTTTATTATTATTTTTCCTTCTGTCTACTTTTTTTTTTTAATGAGTTGCTTCTGTCTTGCTTCTTGCTTGTTTTGTATCTCCTCTCTTTCTTTCTCTGCTTATTTTTCTCTTTTTTTTTTTTTTCTTTTATTCTTTTGGTTATTGATCTATTCTACCTACGCTATTTCTTTTCACTCCTTCATCTTTATATCTTTTGTTTTGCATTGTTGTTCTTTCATTCCACCTCTCTTATTTGGTCTCCAATTTTTCTTGTTTGCATTTCCTCCTCTCTCCCTTTTCCTCTGTATACTTTCTCTTTCTTACTTTTTTTTCTCTCTTTTCTGTTTTCTTTTCCCCTCTTCTCACCATTCCAGCATTTTAATTAATTCTATATATTTCTTCTCTATTCTGTTCCTTGTTTCATTTTTTCTATTCCACTTTCTTAATCTTACTCCTCTGTGCTTCTTACTCATGTTAATTTTTCAATTTCCTAGGTCTTGTACATTTGCTCTCTTGCCTTTTACTATTACCATTACTATTATTCTTTTTGTCTTCCTAGCTCTTTCTTTTTCCTGGTCCTAATTATTTTTCTTTCAAAGGAACATAGGCAGATCTCTCTCACAAAAAAAATGGCTGAGTGGGAGCAAGATCCTGCCCAAATGAGCTGTTTTGGGAACCCACAGAGTAGGAGGCTTCAGGGCATCGATCTGGAGGGAGCTGGATGAAGAGATAAACTCCTCAAGGTGCTGCTGGCTTGATTCTTGTTTACTGTGTTTCCTCTTCCTTGATTTCCCCTTTTCTTTGTGTATACCAATTTTGTATGCAAATGCTATCTCTTTTCCTTCCCTCATCATTCTATCTTCTGCTTTCTGTTGTTGTCCTTACATTCCGCCTCTCTTTGTTTAGTCCCCAATTTTTCTGTTTTTTATTTCTACTTCATCTATCCTGTTTTCTTTCTTTTACTAACTTTTTTTCATTTTCTCTCTTCTCTTTCCCTCTCTCCTTATCATACTGGCCTTTTAATTCAGTCTATATATTTTTCTCTATTTGGTTTCCCATTTCATTGTTGGTATCCCACTTTTTTATTCCTATTACTCTACACTGCTTACATGAGTTAAATATTCATTTTCCAAGGTCTTAAATGGTTCCTCTTCTAACAATTATTATTATTATTACTGTTATCTTTTTAATTTTCTTACCTCTTTCACTATCTCTGGCCCTATTTTTTTCCTTCAAGGGAACATAGACAACAGCAATGAAATAGAGCAGGAAGAACAAAGTGTCAAAGAGAAAAATTAACACACACTCAAAAACAGCAATTAAATAAAACCCTAGAGCAAAGAGAGAAGCTAATCAACTGAATAAACCCATCAAGATAAAAAGATGACCAGAGGGCAACAAAAAATTGCAAACCATACTTTAAAAAAGGAAGACATGGCCAAGCCCAATGAACAAACTAAAAACCAGGAAGAGGTGCAGAACATTGAACAACTAATCAAAGTGTCCAAACAAATATCATGGACCAACTTAATGAAGAGAAGGAAGAGATTAAGGCTATTAAGAAGACACTGGGAGAACATACTGAAGAAATTTGATGAATGACACAATCCAAGATATTAAAAGACAGTGGAAGCACATAACAGTAGATTTGAACAAGCAGAGGAAAGAATTAGTGATGTGGAAGACAGTACATCTGAAATCAAACAGATAGTAGAACAGATCGATAAAAAGACAGAAAAAAATCCAGCAGGGTCTTAGAGATTTGAATGACAATACCAAATGCACAAACATATGCATTATAAGCATCCCAGAGTGAAAAGATAAGGGAAAGGGGACAGAAGGAGTGTTGGAGGAAATAACGGCTGGAAACTTCCCAAACCTATTAAGGTAGATGGATGTACAAGTCCAGGAAGCACAACACACCCCAAACTGTATAAATCCCAACAGGCCTATACCAAGACATATACTTGTCATGCTCAAGACAGAAAGAAAATACTGAAAGCAGCAAGAGAAAAAAGAACCATCACATACAAGGGAAGCTCAATAAGATTAAGTGCTGATTTCTCATCTGAAACCATGGAGGCAAGAAGGCATTTGTATGACATAGTTAAGGTACTAAAAGAAAAAACTTCCAGCCAAGAATTCTCTATCCAGCAAAGCTGGTATTCAAAAATGAGGGAGAGTTCAAAATATTCACAGATAAACAGAAATTAAGAGAGTATGATAATAGGAAACCTGCCCTTCAAGAAATACTAAAGGGAGTTCTGCAGGTTGAAAGAAAAAAACAGGAGCGTGAGAGTTTGAGGAGAGTGTAAGAACAACTAAAAAGACAAAAAGAGAAATAAAAACAGCATATGACATACATAAACCCAAAGAAAATATGGCTAATGAAAGTAATTCCTTGAGAGTAATAATACTGAATATTAATAGATTAAACTCACCAGTCAATAGACACCGATTGGCAGAATGGATAAGGAAATATGATCCATCTATATGTTGTCTACAAGAAACCCACCCTAGATCCAGGGATTCAAGGAAGCTGAAAGTGAATGGCTAGAAAACAATCTAACAAGCAAACATTAACCAAAAAAGGGTGGGAGTAGCTATACTACTTTTGGACAAAATAGACTTTAAATGCAAAACTATTGTAAGAGACAAAGACGGACACTATATATTAGTGAAAGGGGTAACCTTTTAAGAAGAAAGATTGCATAAACATTTATGCACCTAACAGGGGCACTTCAAAATACATGAGGAAAACACTGGAAAAACTAAGTGGAGACATAGATGCCTCTACAGTTATAGTGGGGGGCTTTAATACACCATTAGAACATCTCGACAAAGAATCAGTAAAGAAAAAAAGACTTTGGTTAATACGTTAGAGGATCTGGATCTAATAGACATATATAGAACACTACATCCAAATACCACAGGGTATACATTCTTCTTGAGTGCACATGGATCATACTCCAAGATATACCACATGCTAGACCACAGAAAAAAATCTCAATGAATTCAGAAAGACTGAGATTATACAAAGTAATTTCTCTCACCACAATGGAATGAAATTGGAAATCAGTAAGAGCCAGAGAACCAGATAAGGCACAAAGCTATGGAAATTAAGCAACACACTCTTAGACAAACAGTGGGTCAAGGAGGAAATCTCAAAAGAAATTGGTAACTGCCTTGAAACAAATGAAAATGACAACACAACATATCAAAACCTATGGGATGCAGCAAAAGGTGTGCCGAGAGGGAAATTCGTAGCCATAAATGCATATATCAAAAAGAAGGAAGAGCTAAAATCAGAGACGTAACTGCACACCTGGAGGAATTGGAAAAGCAACAATAAACTAACCACAAGGAAGTGGAAAGAAGAAAACAACAAAGATTAGAGCAAAACTAAATGAAATAGAAAATAAGAAAGCACTAGAAAAATAAAACCAAAAGCTGGTTCTTTGAGAAGATCAATGAAATTGACAAACTCTTAGCCAAACTAACAAAGAAAAAGAGAGAAGATGTAAATACACAAAATAAGAAATGAGGAAGGGGATATCACCATGGACCCCACAGAAATAAAGAGTATCATAAGAGGGTATGTTGAAAAATTATGTACCAACAAGAATGATAAATTAGAGGAAAGAGACAAATTCCTAGAAACTCACAAGCAACCAACATTGATGAAAGAAGAAATTGTGAAATCAACAGACCAATTACAGGTAAAGAGAGAGAGTCAGTCATCAAAAACCTCCCAACTAAGAAGAGCCCAGGACCAGACGGCTTCACAGGTGAATTCTACCAAACATTCCAGAAAGAACTAACACCAATCCTGCTTAAGCACTTCTAAAAAATAGAAGTAGAAGAAACATTCCCTAACTCATTCTATGATGCCACCATTACCCTAATACCAAAGCCAAACAAAGATGCCACAAGAAAGGAAAATTACAAACCAATCTCTCTAATGAATCTAGATACTAAAATCCTCAACAAAATACTTGCTAATCGCATTCAACAGCACATCAAATAAATAATACACCATGACCAAGTGGGTTTCATCCCAGGTATGCAAGGATGGTTCCACATAAAAAATCAGTCAATGTAATATACCACATAAACAGATTGAAAGAAAAAAATCACATGATCAACTCTATAAATGCAGAAAAAGCATTAGACAAAACACAGTACCCTTTCCTGATAAAAACACTGAAAAAGATAGGAATAGAATGAAACTTTCTGAACCTGATAAAGGGTATATATGAAAAACCTACATCTAACATCATCTTCAATGGTGAAATCCTAAAAGTTTTCCCTCTAAGATAGGGAACAAGACAAGGATGCCCACTATCACCTCTCCTATTTAACATTGTGTTAGAAGTACTTGCTTGAGCACTGAGGCAAGAAAAAGATATAAAAGGCATCCAAATTTGAAAGGAAGAAGTGAAAATTTCAATATTTGCAGATGACATGATGTTGTACATAGAAAGCCCTGAGAAGTCTACAACAAAGCTTCTAGAACTTATAAATGAGTTCAGTAAAGACACAGGCCATGAGATCAATGCTCAAAAATCAGTAGCATACTTACCTGGCAGGGGAGATACCATGATCACGAAGGTAGTTTTCCCAGGGCGAGGCTTATCCATTGCATTCTGGACGTGCTGACCCCTGCAACTGCATAATTTGTGGTAGTGGGGGACTGCGTTCGCGCTCTCCCCCGGGGGGAAAAAAAATCAGTAGCATTTCTGTACACCAATATTGAGCAATCTGAGGAGGAAATCAAGAAAAAAATACCATTTACAATAGTAACTAAAAGAATCAAATACCTAGGAATAAATTTAACTAAAGATGTAAAGGACTTATATACAGAAAACTACACAACACTGTTAAAGGAAATCAAAGAAAACCTAAATAAATGGAAGAATATTCCCTGTTCATGGATAGGAAGACTAAACAACATTAAGGTGTCTATCCTACCCAAACTAATTTACAGATTTAATGCAATCCCAATAAAAATCAACACAGCATTTTTTAATGAATTGGCAAAACTAACTATAAAATTTATTTGGAAGAGTAAGAGGCCCAAATAGCCTAAGACATATTGAAAAAGAAAAATGAAATTGGAGGAATCATACTACCTGACTTTAAAACATACTACAAAGCTACAGTGATCAAAACTGCATGGTATTAGCACAAGAATAGACATACTGACCAATGGAACCAAATTGAGAGTTCTTATATAGATCCTTGCATATACAGTCATCTGATATTTGACAAGGCCACCAAGCCCACTCAACTGGGAGAGAATGCCTCTTCAACAAATGGTGCTTGGAGAACTGGATATTCATATCCAAAAGAATGAGAGAGGAACACCATCTCACACCTTATACAAAAATCAAGTCAAGATGGATCAAAGATATAAATTTAAGGACCAAGACCATAAAGACCTTGGAAGATAATGTAGGGAAACATCTACAGGAGCTTATAATATGAAATGGTTTCATGAACTTCACACCCAAAGCACAAGCAGTGAAAGAAAAAACAGGTAAATGGGATCTCCTCAAAATTAAAAACTTTTGCACCTCAAAGGATGTTACCAAGAAAGTAAAAAGGCAGCCTACCCAATGGGAGAAAATATTTGGCAATCATATATCTGATAGGAGCCTAGTATCCAGCATATATAAAGAAATCCTACACCTCGAAAATAAAGACAAACAACCCATTTAAAAAATGGGCAAGCAACTTGAAAAGACACTTTTCCAAGGAAGAAATACAAATGGCTAAAAACCACATGAAAGATGCTCAACATCACTAGCTACTAGGGAAATGCAAATCAAAACTACAATGAAATACCATCTTACACCCATTAGACTGGTGGCTATTAAAAAAAAAAAAACAGGACTATAAGTGTTGGAGAGGATGTGGAGGAATGGGAACTCTCATCCACTGCTGGTGGGAATGTAGATTGGTCCAGCCATTGTGAAGGAGAGTTTGGTGGTTCCTCAAAAAACTAACTATAGAATTGCCATATGATCCAGCAATTCTACTGCTGGGCATATACACAGAAGAATTGAAAGCAAAGACACGAACAGATAAAATCCCACCAATGTTCATAGCGGCATTATTCACTATTGCTAAAAGTTGGAATCAACCCAGGTGCCTATCAACAGATGAATGGATAAACAAATTGTGATACATACATACAATGGAATATTACTCAGCTGTAAGAAGGAATACATTTCTAACACATGGGATAACATGGATGAATCTTGAGGACCTTATGTTGAGTGAAGCATGACCTCACTGATGATGAATTAAGCAAATTGAGCAGACTCAGAGAGCTATTGTCTGGAAGATAGGTTTACAGGAAATAGAAAGGGAGAAGGTGCTTGTGAGCCAACAACCACATGGATGTAATCTATGGTAAGGTAAAAGTGTGTAGTTGCATATTGAAGGGATATGACAGGAGGGTAGTGATATTACTGGGTTGGGTGGTACAGGTTTGACAGGTGGGTTGATTGGGAAGTTTGGGTTGGAAGGTCCACGGAACTGGGGGGAGGGTTGGGAGAGAGACCAGGTGAACACTGGGGATGTGGTTGAAAGTACAAAGTTGTGAATGCTCTTATGGCAATATGACAAGGAAGGATTACTGGTTTAGGATGTTGGATGGGGGGGGCATTTGGGACAAGGCACACCTGGAGCAGGCTTTTTAGGGAGTGTGTGAGTGATCGTTTTGTCATAATGCATTGTATCAGTGCGTGGAGACTCACATAATGAGCGGGAAGGAGGTGGTCTCCCATCCTCGGGAGAACCAATTTGTTCACAAATAGAGATTCAGAAGTCTCTTGAGAACATGGGTAGTTCCTAATAGGGGAGGACAAACCAGTGTGTCAACACCTCAGTGTTCTTGCATGTAACTATGGATCTTGTCATTCAAGGAGTGAAGCCAGGGAGTCACCATGGGCCCTGAGGGGAGTGGGAGGGAGGAATAGAATAGATTGAACAGCAGGTATTTAGTGGGCAGTGGAAGTGTTCTATATGATCTTGCAATGATGGACACAGGCCATGTTAAACATCATCAAAATTTATAAAAGTGTACAGTCTAAAATGTAAACCATTGTCCATGTTTAGTAGCTATGTTTCACTATTTGTATGTCAGTTATAACAAAGGTACCATCCACATATAAAAAGGTATTAATACGGTAAGGGGAAAAAGGGGAGAATGTTGGGTATATGAGAGTCCCCTGTATTCTGTATGTGACTTTACTGTGACCTAAAACTTCTTTGAAAACAAAATGAAAAGGACACTGGGGAAAAAATGGAAGAAAATGCCACTGTATGTACAGGGCACCAGATATTACAGTGATGAAAGGCAAAATGTCAAAAAAATTTTTTTCTTAATATTTTTCATTATTTTTTAATATCCCAATCTTTTAATTTTATTTTATCTTTAGTTTTTTTAGGCTTTTATGTATATTATTTCTTATATTTAAATACAATTTTCCTATTAATTGTATTTGGCTATTTCAGTGGCTTCATTTTTTAAGAAGCTTTGGATCACAGATCACAGGTTACAACTGGGGCAGGTGAGGATCATTGGTGTGGGGTGTCAGTGATGGGGATACATGGGAGGAAGTTTACCTGGGCATACAAATAAAGTATATAAAAATATTCTAATGTTCACGGGGCATTGTCACAGTGGGTGGGGACTCACACAATAACTGAGAGAATATTGAATTCCCATCTGGGAGAGCTCTACCACATTCTCTAATGGAGCAGCAACAGTCCCTCAAGTGCAGGGGCAATGACTGGTAAAGGAGGATGATCCACTGAAGGGCCTTTGATATTGATGACTAGGCTTATGAGCCTTTGCTCTTGAAATTGAAACTTAGCCTATTGTTATGGGGTGCCTAAGGGTTGCCTCTTGGGGTCCTCTCCTAGAGAGAGGCTCAAATGTGGCCTCCCTCTAAGGCAAATTCAGCATATGAATGCATTATCTTTCCCCCAGTGTGGGACATGACCCCTGGGGATAAGCCTCTCTGGCACCCTGGGATTACTACCAAGCACCAACTAGAATGCAACTGAAAAAAAACCTTGAATAAAAGGGGGAAAGGGTAAAGACAAATGAGTTTATATGGTTTAGAGACTTCAAAGTGAGTCAGGAGATCATCCCAGAGGTAATGCTTATGCACATCTCAGCAGGATCTCATAGACTGCCAAAGTGGATACTACCCCAAATAGTAGGGCTCCTGAGGGCTCTGGAGACACCCAGGTCCTATGGTCAGGGCAGACAGCGCCAGAGTTTGGTGCCTTGCCAGTGGACCCTACTTTGGAGTTTGTGCTCCTAAGAATGACAGAGTTGGACTCAGTTACATCTTCCCTACACATGGCTCATCTGTCCCTTCTATTTAAACCTATACTTGGTGCTGGAGTTTGTAGGAGTACGTCCAGAAACTCGAGTCTTTGGGCTGTCCCTGTGCGAGCTGGGCCTGGAACCTCAGTGGAGTTGCAACACCTACTCTACAGCTCACTGGACTCACCCAGGACACCTACTCTACAGCTTACTGGACTAACAAGGAGATGATGATGGACAACAATCATCCCAAGGAACAGAGAGTGTCTGCAACTACAAGCAAGATAGTCCCATCCATCTTCCCCATGGGATATAAGCCCCCTCTCAATTAGAGGTAGAGTGGACATCACCATCCCAGAATCCTCAGGATTGGGGAAAGAACTATGGACTAGAGTGGACTTACTGGTATTCTGCTATAGACATATTGTGCTTCTAGCAATGGAAGAAATTACAACATTGATGTGGAGCCAGCAGCCACTGGAGGCTCTGGAGGCAGGAAGAGGGAAAACCAGTTGTAATACAGGGGCTTTTTCAGGACTTGTGATTCATCCTCAATGACATTGCAATGACAGATATAGGCCATTTTATATCATCACATAACATGTAGAACTGTGTGGGAGAGAGTGTAGACTACAAAGTGAACTATGGTCCATGCTTAATGGCAAAGCCCCAGGATGCGTTTATCAATTGGAATGAATGTGCCACACTAATGAAGGATGCTTATGTGGGAGGGGGTGGGAGGTGTGGGGAGTAGGGCATACGGGAATCCCTATATTTTTTGTGTAACATTTATGTATTCTAAATATCTTTTAAAAAATTAAAAAAAATTATTATAATAAAAAATAAATAAATAAAATGGACCAATTCCAACAAGTGAATGGATAAACATATTTTTGTATTACCATAAAATGGAATACTATGAAACAAGAAAAATGGACGAGTGCTACATGCAACAATATGCATGATTCTCAAAAGCATTATATTGAGTGAAAGAAGCCAGACACGATACACTACATTCTATGATTCCATTTATATGAAATTCTTGCAAAAGTGAATCTCTAGTGATAGAAAGCAAATCAGTGGTTGTCAGGGGCCAATTATTGGGGTAGGGGGACTGTTAACTTCATAGGATAATGAAGGAACAAATTTTGGGGATGACAAAAATGTAGTATATCTTGATTGTGCTTATGAATACATAGCTGAATACTTTTGTTAAAATTCTTTGAACTGTATGTTTAAAAATGGGTGCATTTAATTATATATAAATTACACCTCAGTAAAGATTTAAACTTTAAAGAATTAAAATTTTAAAAATGAATTCTATGGATAAACTACAATTACCTTAAAATTTTCAAACAATTTTCAGAAATAACATATTTAAGTATCTAAATGCTAGTTTGAACTCAGTGTTTTAGGGAGTCTAATACAGAAAACAATTCTTCTCCAAATGTTCTGAACCAAATGAGAGATCCAACAAAGGAATAAGGCAGATGGGAAGATGGGAAACCAAATTGCCAACTTCATTACTGATAAAGCAGATATTGAGACTGTGTCTTCCATCAGGGGGCAAGAGGGCTCCATGTACTGAAGTCCAGTCTCAAGCAGTGCTGACCCAGGGCAGCTTTCTTATGTAGGACAGCTATTATGATGGCCAAGGGAAGTAACTAGCTTCCAAGAAAAAGGTGAATGGAGGGGGCTGGCAGATGTATACCAAGTTCCTCTCTCAAACTCACCATTCCGGTAGCTCATCCCACCTTTCTTGCTATAGTGTGATAAACGAGCTGGAGAGATGCCAGTGGCATTATATTGGTGGAGAATTCTTCACATGGGAGAGAACATTAGGGATGAAGAAGAAGACTATCCTCCCATAATAATGTCTATAGGTCTTAGGTAGTTAAGAATGGTCCTATGAATCTGTCAGCTTTATTACATTTTGCCATGGTTTGATTCATTGGTTTAGAAATGTTACTATAAAGAAGATATTACACGAGGGGTTGGCAAACTTTTTCTGCAAAGGGCCAAATAGTAAATATTTTAGGTTTTGTGGGCCAAAAATCTCTGTTGCAACTATATAACTGCCATTGTTTGAAAACAGCCATGGACAATATATAAGCAACTGAGCATAGTTAGGTCCCAATAAAACTTTTTTACAGAAACAGGAAGCAAACTGGACTTGGGTCATGAGCCAGATATTGCCCCAAATTTAAAGTACAGTACTTTAAATTTAGATATGGCATTTTATTAGTAACTAAACTTAAATGTATTAATACTAGATCAGGGGCTTTCTCAAGTTTTAATCTTTCAAGTCAACATTTTCCTAAGCAATACCGTATTAAATTTTCAGCAACTACTGTTAGGGAAAAATCTTTTAAGATATTTTGGACACCATTTATAAAAATCAACACTTCTCTAGATGTGAGTTTTAGGGATGAAAATGGAAATTAATTAATTCTGAAAAAAAAAAAGTATTTATGGCAAAGGCATTTTTATATTCCAAGACTACATATAACATACTAAAAGTAGTTCTTTCCATTGTATAGAATATTTTCCACAGCAAGGTATCTATTAAACATACAGATAAATGATATAATTTCCTTTCCAGCCATATGACTTATAAAGTCATGTCATGGTGTCAATGTCAAAAAAAAAAAAAAATGCTGAATTTTCTCAATTTTATTTTTTGCAAATGGAAGCACATAACCAGATAATAAATTATGCATAGATATTTTGATTTATACACCATTAATATTTAGACTCTTAACTGGTTAACATTATATGAGTAAAGTATAATATGAATAAATCAGTATCATTAGGCCTGTTCTAAGGTTTAACTTTCCTTCTTCTGCCACTTAATTTTTAATCAAAATGTTACCTAAACATAGGTTTCTGTAACTAATATGCTAAAACATATATTAAAAATAAAACACACATCAACCTTGATTTTTCTCACTCCATGACATGACCTGAATCTTAAAACCTTACAAAAGTGCATCTTAGATATGCTTCAGTAAAAGTCCCACCCATGATGCCAATGGTACCATTTCCATGGTAACTTTAATGCTTGAAAAGGAAAAAACAGAAGGAATCTTAAGAAAATTGCACAAAGTGAACAAAATAAATTATTAGATTGAACATATGTGGCATAAACAAAATATGGGGTGCAGTTATTAAAAGTGAATTGCCTTTTAAAAAATGAAAACAAGCATAAATCAGGCATGGAATTTCAACTTATGGGAAATGTGGTCAATCTAAATTCATATCAATAAGATTATTCCATGCCTCTGATAACACATCAACATGTTCAGTAGTCCCTCTTTTGCAGATGCTCAAAATTCTTTGCAATTTTTATGTTATTATGAATTAAAGAACAAAAGTTAATGTGCAGCATAAGAAATTGCTATTTCCAATAATAGCAAATATCAGCCATTTGTATCATACTAGCATAAAATGTGTATTTTAATATTACTGTATAAATTACTTTTTGTTCCCAAAACCAAAAAAACAGTGGCAATTTGTACCAAGAAGTACTTTTTCCCCTTATTTTCATTGCAGTGAATTCTAATTTACCCCATTTAAGTTCTATATTTTCTAAATAGGTCACTGATATTGGAACAAAACATAATGAATTAAACAAGCTAGTGACAGCTATAGAACTAAGAAAACAATCAACTTTATTGTTAAGTGAGTTATTTTATTCTTATTTAGTTGTACTTGAGTCATCTGAACTAAAATCAAGCCGTGTTTACTTTTCTAAGATGTTTCTTTGCTTATAGAAGAGTATCATATTTCATTAAATCTATTTTATTAAATCTATTTCATTAAACCATTACTTCACAGTTCTGGCTTTTTTAAAGCCCACCTTCCTATTTCCATCAATTCTGAACATTTTCGTGGATGCATCACAGCCAAATACACTTCGAAAGAGGAGTGTTGTAGAATCACTGAAGACTTGGTTGGCCTACTTTATCATTTTTGCCTTAAGCTGGCACTAATAATACTAATGCCCTAAAATGAAAACTTGAAATTTGATTTTCAATTGTTCGAGGTCTCTAATCCAACATAACTTTAAATAATAAGATGTGATATCTTCAGAATTATGAACTAAAATTTGATTTCCAACTGTTGTTTCATTTGGCTAATGGATACAAGAATGCCTACTGTGTGAAAGCTACCATCCTTGGCACTGCAGACTCAAATGCAAATCTGGAATGGCACAGCCCACAGGAGCTGATTAGTGAAAGTGAGAGAAAAGTACAGTGTGATAAAAGTGAAGGACTGTTCCAGGGTGCCATGGCATCTAAACTTTATTTTCTGATTTCTGGGTGTAAAATAAAAGAGATGCAAGAAGTACCTAGACCAACTCCTTCCTTTTACATCTAAAGAAATTGATTATCACAGGCTACACATGTGTGCATGCATGTGCCTATCTGTGTGGGTTTTTCCAGGGTCCTATCAAAATATAAAGAGAAATTCTGCAAAGAAGGATCTTATTGCATGCTGTCTGTACATATATAAGCATATGTGGTATGGCATGATATGATATGGAAAGTACACTTACTGGAAATCTGAAGTACGGTTCTATTTGCACCTTGCCAATATTTAGGTAAATGGACATGGGCAAGATATTTCTGTCTTCATTTGTATTATGAGTTCAATGCAGTAATTATTACCTGATTCTCCATGTACTATGAGTACTAAACATAGTAATGGTAAAAAAGTGAAAAATTTAAAGCATAATAAAATATAATATTTGATAATATTTCACATAATAAAACTGGATATATAAAGATAATTGTGGAAAATTAACGATTACTAGAATGAAGTGTATAGTGAATATTGTATTAAAAGAGAGAAGGATGATTCTTATTCATTCATTATTTGTCATCATATTTGAGATATATGAATATTCAAATCAAAAGAGAGAAAAAAGAATTAGCAAATTTAGGAAATGTATTTCTGTGTCTCATTCCATTCATAAGAAGAAGCATGGGGTTCCTGTCCTGATTAGAACAGCTGATACATGAACAGTTACGTACTAATATATCAATGCTGGTACCTGCTGCACTCACGGCTTCTAAGCAAAGATGCTCTACCACTGCCCCCCACTAAGAAGGAAGCTCTAAGTAGGCAAGTTTGAACCCACATATCCACCTCCAACCACCATTCTGGCTTATTGAAAAGGTGCCAGAGCCAAAAGCAGTCAATCCATGACTTAAGAGATAGCTACAACATGGCCTAGAATAAAAAGTCTTTCTCCTTCAGGAATTTGAACTTAGAAATATTGGGAGATTGAGAGAGTTAACCATGCAGAAATGAAAATAGACAATGAATAGAAAGAAACCATGACATAGAGTCAAGCCCATAAGAACTTATGGCAAGCTGAATTTATGAGGTAGTAAAATCTATGGGTAACAAAATCTACAAGTTAGAGAAGAGCATAGTTGTGTGTGTGTGTGTGTGTGTTGTGTGTGTGTGTGTGTAAAGGGGGATGGGAAGGAAAATCAGAGAAAGAGAGTAGTCAGTCTCTAAAATTGCCTTTGCTCATGAGAGTTATTTGTATTCTAGAATAATTCTTCAGTTTGGGCTAAGTTGCCAAAACAGCCTGGATATCTAGGAAAATTTTAAGATTTATTAAAATGTGATAGTCCAACAGTGGTGACTAGAGGTGATGACAATAGCAGCATTAACTAGTGGTGCCGACCAGTGAAATAAGTCAGACAATCAGCTGATATCTAGGGATTTCACTGATTTTATTATTTACATCATTACCAGGAGGAAGCTGACAGTTTTCAAATGGCCTATTGTAAATGAGTTAACGCAATATTTGGGGAGGCAATATTTTATGAAATTAGAATGGTGTCCTGCAAGATGTGATAAAAGTGTTGATTTGGACATTTCTGGTGCAACATTTTAAATCCAGCCTCTCAGCTGTGCCATTTACTCCAGCCACTGCAGCAATAACCAGTTTCATACAGATGTTGACCAGATTTAGGCAGGCACAACTTGATAGCACTTGGGCCTACACTGCAAAATTCACTTACTGTCTCAGGAATTCTCTGTCATCATGATATAATATGTCCACTGGAATGAACCTAGTGCAGTGCCACCCAAAGACCTATGCCAAAACAATAGGAAATGGGAGACAAGGGGAAAACTATTCAACATACTTCCCCTAGCTGGACTATTTTAAAGTTTATTTCAAAAAACTCAGAAGTTTCCATAGGATCAAGTACCAAAATACTGTGGGTAATAACCAACTCAACAATTCATCCTGGTATAGGCTTTCCCGTCATCCCTCTTTCATACCCCTATCCTAGGCTCCTGCTCCCTGAGAAAGCATTCCCAAGTAAATAACTCAACGTAACCTTTTATTTCAGGCTTTGCTTTCAGAGATACTCAGGCTAAGATAGTTTGTACAGAATGCAGATCATCAGGATATGGATTTGAAACTGAACCACCATTCAATATCCAGGTGGCAATATAAAAAACACAGTGATGGTGTTTGGTGGTTAAATTGATCAAAATTATTGGATTCTTTTTTGTCAGCTGGGATTAGGTGTAGATTGGAGGTTGTGTGGTAGCAAGTTGCACAGAAGAGAACGTTGAAAATCAGTGCTAGAGATGCAAGGATGTCAGAGGTTCAAATCCAACTAAATGTATAATGTTAACAGGTCTCTTATGCCAAAGTAACTGACCTTGTAGGGAAAGAGTGGGCCCTAACATAGGGACGGGGACACTTGGTGTACAAGCATGCATCTTGAACCCCTAAATGCCACTGAATTTTCTGTGTTGGCAAAAGCAGTCTCTTTCCTTTTGTTTGAGGAGAGCAGCCTTCCATTGCCTGGAGACTATAATGAACCCACTTTAAACAAAAACCTCACAAGATTATGGTTGTCTTCCTCAAGACCTGCTCCCACCTCTCCTCATTGCCACAAAGACAATTGCCAGGATTAGATACCAGCACATCAAGAGTAGAAAAATATAATCCCTCTTTGGAAAGTAAATAGTTTACAAACCAAAAGAATTGCATGACCTGGCTGACAGGAATCAAGAGCACACATATGAAAGTGAAAGGATGTTCAACTGGGACTTGGAGACTGGAATATAAGACTGGATGAGAAAGCATTTGTTGACATGGGAACAGTCACTCATGATTCAGAGTGTAATGTCCTATGAAGATATATCAGCCTGATCTAGTTTGGAGTTTTGGCCCAAGTCCATCTCAGTTGCAGGTTCACTGGGTCTGTGTTACACTAATCCTTTTTTATTAACACTTTGCAGAGATTAATATCTGGCCCCAACCTTGAAAAGGAATTGGCAACAGATTGGGTTTTATGGTGAGCACAGATGGATCTGAATGCTACAAGGCATGGGCTGTATTAAGCAACTTTGCTGCACCACTTTAAATGCTCTTACTATCATCTCTTACACCAACCACTACTCCAATGACCAGTTCTGCACAGCCTTTGACTAGTTTTTCACAGGTGTCTCCTGCTAGAACTTCACCTCAAGCCAGAGGTGCAGAGCTTCTCTGACATTGTGGTGCAGAACACCCACAGAAACCTGCTTGGAGTCATGCATATAAAACCTAGAAATGTAGGAAAATTGATGTCCATAAGGCCACCATTGACAAGAAGGAGACAGTAGCTGAAGGATAAATGCATCAAAGTTGTCCAATACAGTCCACCCCTTGGAGCACTCAGATCCATCTATGTTCACAATAAATCCAATCTGTTGCCAATTCCTCTTCAAGGTTGTGGCCATGGGATATATTTTTTAAAAGTTCTTAGAATTGCAAGCTCCAGTTACACACATTAGTGGTCAAAATGTGTATCTTCATATTTGCTCTCCCTTCCTCCCTAATTTACTCCACAACATGTATTTCTATTCCATGGGTTCTCTTTCCAAATAAACTAACTCTCTGCAATCATTTGTCTCAGACCTTGCTTTTAGTAGAATCTAGGCTATAATGGAGAGATGTCTGAGTTGATGAAAATGAAAAACCTATGATGGGGTTTTAATCGTTCTCTGTAATTTTCTAATAGAATAAGACCAGATATAGCTCTTCCAGGTTCCCCAAGCTTCCAATAAGTGGAAGGAAAATATTCTTTGGCAACAAAAAAGAAGTACCTGACAAGACACACTTGAACAAAAAGTAATATTCTAATTGATTAAATGTGACTAATGAGTTAACCACTTTGCAGGTGAGTTGAGGGTTTATAAAAAGTACAGAAGAGAAAGAAAAATGAGGGAGAGAAAAGACAAGAGAAAACTGCTGCAGCTTTGGTGATTAGAGTAACTAAAATAGATAAATCCAAAGGGAAGCAAATAGTATAATATAGTGGGGAAGAAGAAAGTCATAGGGAAAAAAAGATGGAAGCCAGAGCACAGCTTGTAATAACAAAAAGTTTATATAAAGCTTACTATATGCCAGCACTATTTAAATGTTTTATATATGCAAACTTATAACATCCCTATGAGGTATCCCCATTTTACAGATGCCATAGAATTGAAATAACTTGCCTAAGGTCATTCAATTAGCAAGTAACAAAATTGGAATTTGAACATCAGAAGACTGACTATGGAGTCTACTATTCTCCACAGATCCATAAAGCAGTGTCCAGTATCTTAAAGTTATATCTTGGTAGGGAAAGGGTGGAAAGGACAAATTTAGTGATGTATGAACATTTGTGTGAGGGATAGAGAGCAAATGTAACTGGACTTTCAAACTAAATTGTTCCTAAAGGAAAACCAATCTATTTTGTTGGGGATGGGATGTCAGTGGAGTGAAGCAAACAGATTCCTTGACTATATCTCAAAGGCGTAATATTGTCACCCTAAAGGCACACAAATCAGAACAATCTGGCATTTGAGTAATTAGAGGAATTTAAAATTCCCTACAAACTGGTAGCATACTCAAGCTGCTTCTGAATACAATCTGATGTTGTTCTTCTATCCTTCAAATCGCCACAACTCATCTCTACACTCACAAATCAATGTTCCCACCTCACCCAGGGCTCACATGTTCCTCTCTCATACCTCTGCCTAACTAAGGGAAGGTCATCTCCTCTACATGCCTTTCCCACCATATCCTTCATAGGAGCAACTGTAATCTGTGTTATGTTCCTGTAGTATTGTGTTCTGTGACTGGTGAGACCTTTATGTAAGTCAGGGTATGTGCATGTCTGATTTACCCCATAGATCATAAGCACCACGAGGGTAAAAAACTGCATTTGAATGTACCTTTGTATCCCCAGTGCTTAGCACATTACCAGGAACATAACTGGTTATTTAATAAAGATTTGTTGAATGATTCATCTGTTTCTGATAAGTCTTCTATAGTATCAGCTCTTTGTGCATCACAGCCCATAAGTGATATTCACAATATTGACCCTGAGCCATAGGAAATTATCACTGTATTAGTTTTTGGAAGGCAAGCATCATATTAAAGTACATATTTTATAAATCAGTTAAATTTATATCAATAATCATTGAAAGGCTAAACCTTGGCCAGCTGGCAAATTCAGATATTCAAGCGACTCATTACCCTGAGAGATTTTTATGGTCAAGCTTTCACTTTATTTTAGCATCTCCCAAAGCCTTCATAAAATATAACTAGGTCTTAAAATATAAAAACTTTCTGTGGTCAAAGGAGTATGAAAACTACTGGGTAAAATAAAAACTGGGTTTTTTTTTAACTATAGTATTTCTCAAAGCATTTAATGCACTGATTTCATTCCTTGTGAATCTCTAAGAGAGGGAGAGAATGTGGAAGATTTTATTCTTCTGAATATTTTATAGGGCCAGTATCCTAGGGAACACACTTTAGGAAACATTGCTCTTTTACATAATTCAAATATTTTAGGAATTATGACTGATCTCCATTCATATACCATTAGTTCAAATTCACTGGGTTTTAATAAATCATTTTATCATAAAAATTCAAATGGTTATAAAGATACTAATATTGTGATATAGTCTTAAAATACTTAACATTAGATTTGCCTAAAAGGGGCAAGAAACCCAACACTGAATTAAACAAGAAAGTGTTTTCTTTCTCTTTTATATCAAAATCCCAAAGTAGGTGGTCCAGGGCTAGTCTAGAACATGCTAAGTATAACCTTCCCTACAAAAACTATCTCATGGTCTAACCTTTATTGGTGATGATAAGACACAAATTAGGATATCTGAAATGATGTTGAAAAAGTAACATCATTTGACATTTCACTTGAGAGCAGTAACATAGAAATAATTCTGATACTCTGAAGCAACTGAAAACTGGTATTGTATAGGAAGTTGTTTAGAGGGCTAAATATTCACCCTCATTGTGGTTATACATATTAAATGTCAAGATTTTTCCATTTGAAATCTCATGGTAAAATGAAGATGACTAAGAAAGTCACTACATTTCAGTAAATTATTTTTAACAACCTGTGACTGTGTATTACATCTGATGTTTTGTGGTCTAAATAAAGTGTACTCTCTTAAAAAAATAAATTTATAAATGAGCCTAGCTATTTATGTTCTAAAAAGGAGCAAAGTTCATCAGTATTCCAGGAACTACCATGTGTCATTTTTAATATATATATATATATCACCAAAAGAGAAAACACCCACTTGAGAACAAACTAATTTTCAGTTTCAAAATTGCTGTTGCTTTGATTGGTGGGGCAAATTGAACTGTTCCCACCACAATAACATTATATGGTGTATGAGATAGGCCCCGGGCTCACACTATGCATTAGCCTACAGTTGATCAATAGCTGCTATGTGTGAACACATACCTGCTACACCCTTGCCGTATTCTACCATTTTGACATTTGACAAGAAAATTCCTTTGGATTCTAGAACATGAGGTCTGATGTAGACCAACTCACCACTTACACTCTTCTTTCTGGGCCTTGCTCAACCAGTTATGCCCCCTCAATGCTCTGTCTTCCTTCAGCCTCTCCTGTGAGGTTTCTCCATTTTAGGTGACAAGCAACTCTAGTCTCTCCCGCTGTAATAGTAAAACCACTCTCTTGCTCTTATATGCTCTTCCTCCTATTTCCTTCTCACTTTGCTTCACTTATACAGATTTCTCATAACACTAATCTATGTTACCCCACTCCATTCCCTGTTGAATCTGACTATATCAAAAATAAAATATGGGAATATTTTTTCCCAAGGCATCACTGATCTGCTAATCACCAAACCTAAGGGATATTTTCAAATCCTTGTCTTAGTTATGCTTTCTGTGGCATCTGATACTGTTGGCTATGTTCTCCTATTTGAAACTACTCCATAATGTGGTTGCTATGATGTCATACTCTCCTAATTTCCCCCTCTTTCTTTTTTTCATTCTTTCTCAGAATGAAATTCTTGTCAGAGATCCATCCTTGATCATCTTTTCTTTTCAGTTTAAATACCTTCCCTGACTGGTCCAACTACTGTCATGTTTTTACCATGTGTGTATTGATAATTCCCTAGTCTATGCCTTCAGTACAACCACCTTCTGAATTAACCACAAGAACTTCAAACTCAACATGTCCAAAATGAATAACTTACCTTTCCCCAAGGTGCTCTTCCTCATGCTTTCCTGATAAGAGTCAGAAATATCTTAACCCTCTTAGTCAAACCCAGTACTCAGTTTTAATTTATTTATTTCTCTCATCAACCATATGTAATTAGTTAACAGGTATTACCAACTTTTCTCCAAAATTTCTCTCAAATCTATCCCAAAGAAACCTTTTCATCTAAGTCATTATATTCTCTTGTAATCTCTATAAAAGACTCCTAACTGATCTCCCAGCCCCCAATCTTATTTACCTCAAATCTGTGTTCCATGCTGTTACCAGAAACCTCTATCTAAAATGAAAACCTGGCTCTCTCCTCATTAAAACTTATGGAGGATTTCCAGGATAAATTTCCAGCACCTCAGCATGGGTTACAAGGTCCTGCATGATCTGGCTCCTGCCTCCCTTTCCAGGCTCACCACCTGCTGCCCACTTCATAATCCAGTACTTTGTGCTCTTGCAGCACTGAATTACTTGTAAATCTCTGAATACACCATGGTCTTTCACAACTCAAAGTCTTTGTTGATACTCTCTCCTCTTCATTCCCTGCTCCCCATCCATCTGGTAAATCTTATTCATCTATCAAAACCCTTCAGGCATCAATGTCTCTCTGAAGCCCTCCCTAAAGCCCCGGGCAGAGTTAATCACTTCCTGATCTACTGTTTCTCTGCCTTGTATATACTTTATCATTGCACTATTGCTCTCTATTATAATTATTTATCTGCATGTTTGATCTCCCCCAAATGAACTGTAAGTTTCTCAATGGCAGGAACCATGTGCTATTCATCCTTTTATCTCCAGCATCTAGCATAATTATCCCTAGTGCCTTGGCATTCAGGAAATGTTTGTAGAACTGAACTGAAGTGCACTCATGGTTCTCAGAGTATATTTTGTTTTCTTTAGAAAAATAATAGGCTTTAAATTATATCATAGGACTTCCAGGTCAAGAAGACATAATAAGCTCATATGTTTATTCCCCCTCCTTATCAAAAAAATCACAATATACAAAAGGAGGATGATTTAAGAACTAAACTGAGAAGACGGGGCAGAGTCTTTAGAAAACTAGAGATTTTGACTAAGTTTTAGAATATTAAAAGTGAAAGGGATCTATTGAAGAATAAACCAAAGACGGGGCTGTTTGCAGAACACAAGTAGGAGACTTTTCTCCTGATGGTAGAGCCATATAGACTAAGCATAGAACAAAATTATAGAGAATATTATAAAATAGGGCAAAACTGTACTCCCCAATAGGCTAAGGCTAAAAACCACTACTGATATTTAATAAAATCAGAGTGTGTGCCTGGGAACGGTATACACTCAACAAAGCTGCCTGCCTGATTCTTGCCAGCTCCTTGTCCACTCACACTAAAGAAGCCTGACATTCCATACACATGGCACACAAAGCTCACAATAAGACCTTCCATTCAAGGGAGGGAACTGCTAGGGAACAGAATTTGACAAGGTGGAAAAACCTAAGTTAGCTCTCTATAATTAAGATATTTACTTATTCATATTTATTAATATCTGACTCAGAACCACAAGACATTTAAGAAAAAACAACAACAGAAGAAGAAAAGAGGAAGAGGAGGAGGAGAAGGAGGGGAAACCACAAGGAACAAACAGAAAAGTAACTCTGGAGAAAATACAGAACAGAAGAGACATTTAAAAGAATACCATAAAATATCCATAGAAGGATTTTGATGTTTCCTATCCACAGAACAAAAAGAAACTGATGTAATTAATGATTCCCAGAGAACAAGAAAGAGTTTTTGAAAATTAAAAATGTAAAGTAAATAAATTTTAAAATGTTAAATACCAGAACTTATAAAAATAACTTAATGAAAGGATTAGAAGATAAAGAGTTTAACGCTGCCAGAAGGTATACCATATCCACAAACAGATGAAAATAAAAGCTAAGTTCAGAGAGAACAACTAAAAGAGTCCAACATCCAACTAATAGAAGGTCCAAAGGGAGAAAACAAAGAAATCTTGATAAAATAATATAAGACAATACGCCAGAAATGAAATGAGATAAAAGTCATAAAATTTAAAGAACCTACCAGGTACTAACCCAAATGGATAAAAAATATTGACATTCACTCACAACTTGCAAAATTTTAAAACACTCAACTGAAGTTTTTAAAAGCTTCTAGAGACAGGGAAAAAAAAAAAAAAAAGATTGGTAGCAGATGCTAAAAGGCCTCAGAGTAATATCTTCAAAGTTCTGGAGGAAAATTTTGTTGAATCTGCAATTCCATACTCAGCCAAATAACCAATTAACAACTTATATAGTTGGAAGTCAAGAGATATGGTCTAAAGTTAATGGGCCAAGATTTAGAAATTTAGATATTATTTAAAGTTTATAAAAGTAACTAACAGAAATACATGAAAAAAATACCTGGCAGAAAATGGTCAAGATGAAGAGCAGGCATAGCACAAAGTAGCTTTAATTCATCACATTTCAATGGAAGTTATAGATAAATAAAATTTTAATTTGATGAATGAAGATAGAGAGGCCTAAGTATTAAAAGCAAACACATAAGAGCAGTTTACTATTGAAACCAAGACTAAAGGTAAGAAATAGAGGTAAAAGACTTTCTTTCTCTTTCTTTCTTTTCTTTCTCTTTCTTTCTTTCTTTCTTTCTTTCTTTCTTTCTTTCTTTCTTTCTTTCTTTCCTTTCTTTTCTTTCTTTTCCTTCCTTCCTTCCTTCCTTCCTTCCTTCCTTCCTTCCTTCCTTCCTTCCTTCCTTTCCTTTCCTTTCCTTTCCTTTCCTTTCCTTTCCTTTCCTTTCCTTTCCTTTCCTTCCTTCTTTTCCTTCTTCTCTTTCTTTCTCTCTTTCTCTCTCTTTCTCTCTTTCTCTCTTTCTTTCTTTTTTCTTTCTTTCCTATTGTTAAGATGTTTGAATTTTATTAACATGTGGCTGAATCACTACCATCATTGTGGTAGCGTGTCTCCAAAGATGGCCACCATCCCTTCCCTCCCTGTACATGCATGCCACACCTCCATCAAGAGGCAGAATGTAATCCTCCAGTTCCTTGAACCTGGGTTGACTTGCATCTGCTTTGGCCAAATGGTGGAAATGATTCTATGGCACTTCTGGCCTAGCCTTTCCGATTCTTTCTTCTTAGAACCCTAAGACACATAGTCTACTCTGCTGGTGAAAAAGGCCACTTGCAACACTGAGACACCAGACATGTGAGTGACGAAGCCATCTTAAATGCCCAGCCCAGCTGAGTTTTCAGATCATTCCAGCCCTAGTTGCCATCCAACTGCAACTTTTTGAGAGACTCCAAGGAAAAAATCAGTTGCATGCCATCAACCCAAATAATTGTGAAAGGTAAAAACCAATTCTTGTTTAAAGCCACTAAGATTTGAGATGCTTTGTTATGCAGCAATAGTTAATAAAGACTGATATAATATGAATATTTATCATAGGTTATGTTACTAAGGTATCAAGATCTCAAACTAAACTCTTGCATTTGATACATATTCTTTCTTAGTTTTTTGCTGAAATAGGACAAAAATATACAGAAATGTTAGTACCAATTTTGGATATTAGAAAGGAGTCTTACTTATTTTTCTGAAATATGAAGGAGCTTTACTGAGAAACAGTGTGGGTGCTCACGGAAGGAACCTCTTGATAATCGCTACCCTCATGACCCTGTTGTCACTACTTCCATGACCCAGATCTAATGACCTTTTGGGTAATCTGACCTTGTAGCAACAAACGTCTGACAAGAATAAGAAAAGGAAGCAGAAACATGTCCACATCATAGATTTGAAATGCTAACAGTAAAGGAAATTGTCAAAACAGTAGGAAATAAAGTATTCTTTGGTGGCCAGGAAAGCAGGAGCAAGAACTACAGCGGAGAAGATGGGATAGGCAAAGTGACATCTACATATTAAAGAAAAAAGAAAGAGGCAAATGAAGCTATAATTCCATCTTGGGAGTTCTGATGACAAACCACTCAGATTCTGACTTCATGGTACATGTTACCACCAGCACCCCTTGGTGGAATTATAGCCTTGCATTATAGGGCTGCTTGTCTGTTATTATGCTTAGAAGAGTTTAGAAAATATGCCCAGTGTTGCTGAAATAAGAGGTGGAGGCAGCCAGGCATAGCTTGCAATCAGCTCACCCTGAAAGTGTTCCAGGACAGCTTTGATGGGCTGAAGTGGATGCCACATAGCCTTGTTCGTAGGTTATTTTCAAAGAGGTCCATCTTCCATTAGGTTTCTTCTGTTCTTCACTGGGCCCCACAAACATGATAGCCTCTAATTCCTTGCCACTAGCCATGGGGAATTTATGTCCAAACTCATGGCAGTGGCAGCAATTCTAGAAGCAAACTAACTGCCAGCTTTTGGATCCAAACTTCTTGTAAAATGCCTACTACAAATTTGCCCTATGCTTTGAGAACTCTGCCTTTTTTAATAGAGCAAAGAAAAGTGGGTGGTGGGAGAGTTGTTGGGGGAGCAAGGAGATTAAGGCTTTGAAGAAGTCCTTTTAAGGGCTCTAAGCATGGGAAATTCCACCATCATGGATATTCTCTTATCTGGAATGACCTAAGAATGAACAGTTCAGCCAGAATCATAACTCTCTCTTTCATTTAATTTCAGTGGACATTTATTTAGAGCCACAAATGATGGGACCCTCTAGAAATAAAGTTTGACTGTCTACAAGTGAAGAGGTAGAGGACCATGGACAATTCTTATCAAACCTTAACCTGAACTGGTCCGTTTTCATCTTTATTCTCTACTCCTCCCAAATTCTTAGCATTATATTCTAAATAGTTATTCCAGAAATTGAAGGAATATATGAATGAGTTGTTTATATCTCTGTATGCATGTATGGATGGGTACATGGACAGATGTTCAAGTTTATAACCAAGAACTTCAACAGGGATAGAAGAACATTGATGGTCTACCTCATAATCACACTTTTGATGCATGTCCATCCTTATATCTTCACCTGTGGCAAAAATTTCTTATAGATCATGGCATTCATTTCACAGAATCTTCAGAATAAAGTCTTTCAATCATCATAGAAGAACACCTGAGATAAATTCTCTTATTATAAATATCCCGAACCAACAACATTTTGCCTCCTATGTAAGTCCCGTTGCAGTAATCCAATTTAGATATAAACTACATGATGAGATTGTTCAGCTTTGATGATGAGCACACAGTTTCCTGCTCACACAGAAGTGCCTGCTTGTGTTTTGTCCCAACTCAGGCTGTCTGTGGGTGCCTGAGAAATGATTCAAGCAAAGCTCCAGTTTGTTAGATACAAACTATTCTAACATCCTACCAAAAAAAAAAAAAAAAATACTACACCTTTCATTAGGCCTCTGAATCC
>JAKSZT010053929.1:38721195-38743695 GCA_026826555.1 Tolypeutes matacus | reverse complement strand
CAAACAATCCAATATAAGTCTAAGCACTGAAGGAAAATAAAACATTGCTTGCAAACTCTTAACAAGCACACAATAACTAGATGTCAAATTACTTTATTTCCTGCCATATAGTGTGCAGTCAGGGGAACATGATCTCCAATATAATAAATGGAGTATTACATGCTGCTTATTTTCCCTATTGACATTAAACTATTTTTTAAACTAAATGTTAGTATGTTATTACCATTTTTGGAATATTTTGCATTACATCTGTTTAAGGTTTATGCAATCCCTTAAAACAATTTTAAAACATTTTAACTTTAGAGCACTCGAAACAAGAAGTTATTAAAAGTTCACAAATACACATGTAGAACTTTCCTTTAAAGTGGGACATGGTTACCGAATACCTTCAAGAACATATCTGTGGTGATCCAATATTTGTTTCCTATAGCTATTTAGAGTGCTCCAAAATTGACCCCAGAGCTTGCATATTACATGCTTTTTCCAAAAGTCTCTTCTTTCAATACAGACAGACCTTACTTTACGTGTATTCATTTTCTTATTAAAAATGTATAAGTTGGGAAGTGGATGTGCTCAAGTGATTGGGCTCTTGTCTACCATATAGGAAGTCCAAGATTCGATTCCTGGGGCCTCCTGGTGAAAAGCAAGCTGGCCCATGTGGCAAGCTGGCCCGAGTGGAGAGCTGGCCCACGCAGAGTGCTGACCCATGCAGGAGAGCTGGTGCAGCAAGATGATGCAACAAAAAAAGACACAGAAAAGAGATAATGACAGATGTAGCAAATCAGGGAGTTGAGGTGGCACACGAGATTGAGCAGCCTCTCTCCACTCCGGAAGGTCCCAGGATCAGTTTCTGGTGCCGCCTAAAGAGAAGACAAGCAGACAGAGAAGAGCACACAGAGAGCAAACAGTGAGTGCAAAACAATGGGGGGAGGGGGCGCAAATAAATAAATAATCTTATAAGTTGAAAATTTCTATTTAAGGAATCATGAATTGCAGTGACTTTTATTCTAACCACAGATAGGCATTCCCACAGAGAAAAATCTGCTACATCAGATCATACAAATGGCATTTAAGAATTCTTAAATGGTTCAATATGCATTCTGCCTTAACTTACTTCTTTGACACTGAGCACAAAATTAAAAATCAAAGGGATATGTTCTATTTGTGTTCTTAAAATCTTGGATTTTCCAATTATTCAGTATCTGCCTTACTTGCTGTTGATACAGACTAGGTCTTATGAAGTTTCTCTGTTCCAGGTATTCAACAGAATTAACCAGCAAAACCTCCCAACCGTGATATGCCTTTTGGAGAGAGCAGCCAATTATGTATACTTAGATCACTTCACTCTGTTTTCAAGTGTTCATAGGAGACTACAAAAGGATGCCATCTAACCAAGTTGATAAAGTCTTATCACTTATTTTACAAAGAGGTAAAATAATTATTATTTAAACACCTTTAGGTAACTGTTGATTGACCTGCACGATTTTTAAATAATTTACTTCACTTTGTAATTTTCTTAAAATGTTATTTGGTAAATGCTAATATTATATTAATCATTTGGAATCTAAATGATTGACTATTATAAACCTTGAATCAATATTCATTAGCTGATAACTAAACACATACTTAATACTTTTAGGTAACATTCTAAATTTTTTTACATTCAATAAATCTTTAATCCCACAACCATATGAAATAGATTATTCCAGTTTTATAGGGGGAGAAAACTGAGGCTCAGAGAGGTTAAGTAACTTGCCCAAGGTCACATACATAGCAAGTGATGGAACTAAGATTTTAGCCCAAGCAGTTTTTCTCCAGAATCAATTAAACCTGTGATCTTAAACTCTGGAGGAAGCAAAGTAGTAAAAGAGAGAATAAACAAATTCTTCACTTAATGAGCAAGAAGGGGGCAAATTTTCCATACCGTGTCTTATGAGATTAATAGTTACTAGATGCTGATCTTTTCCACAAACAAATATGGGACATATACCAAACAATCTTGTTTTGTTATTTATAAAAAGTGTAAAGCCTCAATCTCTAATTCTACCCTCAACCTCTAACACACATATGCCTACACACACACACACACACACATTTCTGAAATGCAAGATCTATCGAGGCAGTTTGATATTTCTGGCGAGAACAGGCAGCTGACAAAAACAATAGCCTTACTCTCTAATGTGCTTTCCATTTCTGTATTTTTCTCATAAAAATTATAAGCAGGAGAAGTAATTGTCTGTCATTGGCTGATATTGTGGCTTCGTGGGCCTGGGAGACAAACAGACCAGGGTGAGAAGCCACCTCTTCCACTTACTGTGTTACCTCAGCCATTCATTTAATTCCTCTGAGGCTACGTCTCTCCTCTAGAATATGAGAATGAGAATACCTACCTCATAAAGTTATTTTATGTAGGCCCGCCTGGGACAAGAACACAAATAGGAGCCCATATACCATATGTCTAAATATTTAAAAGTTATAAATCAGGCTAACAAACTGTTAAATGAACTATGAAATATGTTTTATCCTCCTACCTTGACAGATATACCTTCGTAACGACAAAATAAAAAACAGTATGTGTAAAACTATGATTTTTATATGACCAAAAGTTGGCAAATATCAAAGACCAGGACTTCTGTTGATGGGCCAGCAGTGTTTGGATAAGTAATAAAATAAAAACCTATGTAATGCATAAATTGTTATGCATTTATTCCATAATACATGTTTTGCTTTCATTTCAGCAAAATTAATTATATTGTTAAAAATAAAAAATTTTGACATAATTTATTTTCCATTGACCATAATGATCTAAAGAGTTTTAAAATGACATGTAATTAGTTCAAAGTATGTACAAAATTTGAATATATTTTATCAAAATATAAAAATTAAAACAAATATAAAAATTGTTTTTTATGTCTTCAAAAAAGTTATTTCCTTCTAACATTTGGTTACCAATTAAAATTAATATTAATGAGCATCAAGTTTATAATTTTATAAATAAAAATTATTTAGTGAAGTTAAACATTTTATTTGTTTTTAAATTTAATGAAATCTTATTAAATATTTTTTAATAAACTTTTTCATAAATTCTACTGATCAGTCCATCTACTTGCCAATATAAAGAATGGATAGCACACTTCCTATCATATGACATATCTAGACCTATACATATATATAAATTTAAGGGTAATATAGATTGGTTTTTGGCAAAATGCTCCTCGCTTCCATGTGCAAGTGCTGTAGATTCTGTGCTAAGTAATGAGTAATACAAGGACCACTAATCAAACACAAAAAAAGAAGAAAATGAAGCTCAACACTATTGGGAATAATGCCTTGTTATGCAAGAATCTTTGCATTCATGCTATGTGAGAGGAAGGATTTCACTAATAAATCAGTTTGTCTTTTCTCTTGCCTAAATGCTTCCTCTGCTCAAATCCTCCCCATGCTACAAAGCAGTGTTCATCTCTGAGGTTACCAGCAGCACAATCCACAATATTTGCAGCATTTGGAAACACTCTCCTTCATTCCACATATAGAGCAAGAGATGCAGAGAAGCATTGCTCTAGAGTCACGAGAGCAGATGTTTAAAGCTAAAGATCCTGCTGGGTCCACGCTGACTGCCTGGCCTTGAGGCACACACTGTCCAGTCTAGCCACAAACATGTCAAGGTATCTGATAAGTGCATGGTCTCTTTTGTTTCAGCTCGGTTTGATTTTGTATCTGTGATATATAGGACCTCTTAAAACACAGTACCCAAGGCCTGGACCTCTCCTGCCCAGGTTGAAGGGACATCTCAGTCATATGGAGTAAATATTCACATAGCATAGCATATAGGCATGTAGTAAGTAGTCACTGGATGGTTTTGTCAAATTTAGTTTACTCAAACCAAATACTGTATACATGCAATATTTTGTGGAATTCAATCAGTTCCCAACTATATTTTAAATATCTAACGTGAAATTAAGAGAACTTTCTAATTCTATAGTGATGATGGTGGATTTTGAGATTTCCAGTCATTCATTATTTATACATTCATCCATTCAATTGGCATTTACTTGGCACCTATGTGTCAGCCCTGAGTCAAGGACCCTGGATGATGCAAAGATGTGGTCCCTGGTCTGAAGAGGTTCACAAGCTGGAACAGTGGTTCTCAACCAGGGGTGATTTTGGTCCCAGAGGACATTTGGCAATGTCTGGAGACATCTTTCATTGTCACAACTGGGGGAAGGGATGCTAAATTGGCATCTAATGGGTAGAAGCCAGGGGTGCTACTAAACATCCTACAATACACAGGGTAGCTCCCCACAACAAAAATTGTCTGACTTAAAATGGCTATAATGCCTAGGATGAGAAACACTGGTCAAGCGGGAGAAACAAACTATGTGGTAAGATATAATGGATGTATATACAATGTTCTATAAACTTATAGCAGCAGAGCAAGGTAGTTGTAGGTTTATCACTGGAGAGCTATTTAATTTCTGGGGCACCAGGTCTTATTGAGTCTATGATTGAAGACTAAGGATCTGAACATGAAAGTATTCAGGGTGTTAATTCAGTCCATTTTAATAATAGCATTAGTAGATGTGATAGGCAGAATAGCCCTCCAATGATGCCCATGTCCTAAACTCCAGCACCTATAATATATTCTGTTACATGGCAAAAGAGAATTAAGGTGCAGGTGGAATTAAGGCTGCTAACCATCTGACTTTAAAATAAAGAGATTATTTTGGATTATCGGTGGTCCCAATGTAATCGCAAAGGTCCTTAAGTGTGGAAGGGGGAGGCAAAAGAGTCAGTGTCAGAATTATGCAACGTGAGAAATACTAGATCTGCTATTGCTGTCTTTGAAGGTGGAGGGGGACCATAAGCCAAAGAATGCATGCAGCCTCTAAAATCTGTAAGGACAAGGAAATAGATTCTCATTTAGGGCTTCCAGAAAGTACCATAGCCCTGCCAACAACCTGATCTTAGCCTACTGAGACCCATTACAAACTTCTGCACTCTGGAACTGAAAGATAATAAATGTGTGTGCTTTAAGTCACTGCATTTGTGGTAATTTGTTGCAGCAGCAAAAGGAGCTATATAGTAGGGCACTTGAAAGGCTAGATCGTCTGCAGCAATGTTATCATTGGGATATCATTTACTTATTCATTCATTAGGGAGATTGGCATTTGGGGACCATCCTCCTGGTTTCTGTCCACCTGGGTAATGTAGAGACTCTATTCACTTTTACCATTTGGTAGTGGTGTGGTTAATTGCACCTTCCTAGTTCACGTAAGTCCGTGAAGAAGAAAATGAGCCCACATGCTTCTTCAGCCTCCCCGGCCTGAGAAGGCCTGGGTTAGAGATCTAGCCATGTTGATAATGTTATCTCCTTAAATGAGTCCTATCACCTATCTGGGCATTAGTATTCTCAGCTGTAAATTAGAAGATTGGACTGAACAGTGAGCTTAAGGAAAAGATCCATATCCTGGTTATCTTAGGGCCAATCACAGTAGCTGGTACAAAGAAAGTATGCAGTATTTGTTGAATAAATGAACCATCTCTGTTTCCGTAATAATCATGTTATCTCTTTACAACAATATATCAGTGGAGACGATGACAACATTCTGAAAGAGATCTAACCCTTAGAAAGTTTTATTCTATGTTTTACCACCATTTACCCATGAGTTCCTACTTTATGGGATTCCAATAAAGTCACAGGATCTTAGGAAGGGAAAAGGAATTTGACTTTAAAGATGTATATGAATAGAATAAGGAAATAAAAGGTTAATTTTTAGTGGAGTGGATCCAATCCATGACAGGTTATTTTTAATTGAAACAGAAAAATATTGTCTAAGTTCCAGTAAGGAAAAATCAGTGGGAAAACTAAGTAAACCGAAAAAGATATACTAAATTATGAAAGGATCCCATCTCAAATGTTTACTTCTCTCTCTTTCTGCTTGTCCTTCTTTCTATATCTTACGAACTTACAATGGTGAGATCATCCCCTCCCCATGATTATTCCCTTGTATTGAAACCACTATTGATCTTCTCTTTTGACATTCTCTATTGAGATCTGAGTAGGTTTTGTTGTTGTTGTTATTGTTTTGTATTCTAAACATTTTAAACATTAGTCTGTTTTCAAACTGTTCCAAATGATCCCCATCAAAAATTTAAGTTACTCGATGTAGTTCTTCTGTCTTAATTTTTTCCTAAATGTCCTATAAAACTTTTCACAGTCCTAGGCATGTGAAAAATACCTTTTGATTTAAAGTGACTGTTAGCTACACTACACATAGAGATCTCTCAATATTTGTATCAAATAAATTTGGAGATTTCATTCCAATTCAGGTGTAACAGTGAAAAAGATTGACAATAACAGAGAAAAGTAAGGTGACTCTAAATTCATTAGTCACATTAAAGCAACAAAAACAAGTATCAGAGCAAACAAGAGGAAAAAATAAAAGAAAGAAGAGGCCAAATTTCTGGTTCATGTAAAGAAAAAAGGCATGCAAAAAGGCATCCCCTGTGGGTAAACGTGTCAGATTTTATGTCACTGCACAGGTCCCACTGCCCTGGTCTATACAGATGTCATATATACAAGAGCTGATGGATAACCCTTTAAACAATATAGAAAGGGCACTCAGAAGCACATGCTTTATGTGTTAAGCATTATATAGTTGAAAGCTACTCTTAAGAGATCCCTGAAACTAGAACATAAACATAACCTAGCATGCATACTGAAATAGCTTTGATTTTTAAAACATTTTAACAGCTTACATTGACTATCTCACTGCCTTTTCTCCATAACACATGCCGACATGAGCATACTATTGCTCTTAAGGGATTTCAACTTAGAATCCAGCATGAATGATAACTCTTTATATTATTAAACCAAATACCTACTGACTTCAGAGTCATTAGCATTCCGAGTCTCCGGGCCATCTAACTTGGCTTTTGGGGAGTAAAGGATGAAGCTCTTTTTAAAATTTCATCTCATTTGGCGGTGATAATTAGGAAATCAAACATAGCAAATCTCTCTATAAGCTTCATTTCTTATAGAGATCACAGTTCAATTTTGAGGACTTCTCAAATCCAATAAATATATTTTATGCTATGGTTTCCAAACGTTGTTCCCAAATCTTCAAATCCTAGCTAAAATAAGGAAGAGACTGTATTTTATGCCCTCTCAACGTTCTCATAAATGACATCATACTTTCCCCTTCATTTCTATTCATTCCTAAAAGTCTTCAGAGTACATTTTGTCCTCTACTTGATTCAGTACAGATTTAATGTTTTTACAAAATCACTTTGCAAAGTTTTAAAGTAGCTCAATTTTGCAAAATTCTGCCAAGTTCATTAAACAATGGCAAATTAAGTCTAACATTGTGATGCAACCAAAATGTATAAAAGTAAGCAGCCCACTGATTATCTGGTATTTACCTAGTAATTCCTGAGAGTGTTTGGACATAGGTATTATTGCCTTATATCTTACCTGGTTTTAACATGGTTACTATTCCTGCCTGTAGCTATATTCTAAACATAAAGAATAATCTGTTCAAATATTAATTGCTGCCTTGATCTCTTCATTGTAGGACATTCAAAAGACTAAAACCCTAATTTTCTCCTTACTCTCCATGCTAGAAGAACAGCCAAGCTTTTGTTACCTATATTTTTGGGCTTTCCAGGTCCCAGGGAAATAGTTTTCCAAAAGTCAATGCTCATGGAGACAGAGATCCAAACTGTCTGAGATGGTAAGAGATCCATGGTGAAGGGAGGAGGAGATGGCCCAACCACAGGGAGAAGGGAGAGGGTGTTTCCATCATGTCAAGGGTCATAGAGCAATTTCACACCTATGACAACATAGTATTAATTTCTACCTCAATTCACATTTATAACCACCACTATATTTCTGGGAAGCAATACTCTATATTCTATAGGCTAGATAGTTAAGTGATTCTGGCTACACAAATATCAAAACTCACTGTACTTAAGGACTCTGCCCTTGGTATTCATCACAATGAATGACTCACATTGTGTCTCCTAACTTCTGTATTTTTTTTACATTTTCAGTGGAACTACACGGTCCTTTTTGTTGGTTCACTTTCTAATAGGCTATACAGAGGCAGAGTCATCTCATGACCTTCGCCCACAGTTTAAATGCTCTGATTTCCAGCCTGGGATAACTAGTCAAAAGCAAATGAGCAGGAATGAGACACATTCAGGTTTTTAGAAACCTCTTGTACAGGTAGAATTACTTACATGAAAGATGGTCCTTCAGAAGAGTGTATTTCCTAGCATAATAAAATATTCAAGAAGATAAAATGGGACATGAGAGCCCATTTAAAAAGAGACAGGAATATTTACTTGGAAAACCACAAAATTATATTAATCATCTTCCTCCTGGATGAAGCATGTCATTCAAGAAGAATTTAATGGAACAAATCTGGGGTGCTAAGAAATGCCTTTTCCACAAGCAGCTAGACAATAAATGTGTTCTGTGCTGTAATAATTTTTTATCTTAACTTTTCCTTATTTCTAAATAATGACCAATAATCACCCTTCTTTACCAGTAATGAAACTGAATTAATTTAATCAGGCAGCTAATTGAATCAATTTTTCACAAATAACTGTATTTTTATTGTCTTCATTATTTCAAGAATGAAGCCCAAATATCCCTCCTATTTCTCAATTACTAAACTCCATCAGCAAAGGCTCGTCTATCCTACAGGTAAATGCATTCAAATTCACAGTTAAAGAATTTTGTTCAACAAAGGCTGTTTACTTTTAAGTTTTGAGGCAGCTTCTAGTTAAAAGATTAAAGACTAAATTAGCAAAACCAAAGTAATGTGACATTACTGCTCCTCCCAAATGATCTAATTTATAAATATAAGTGACTTTCCTCATAGCTTACAACCCTTTAAGATGAAATCTATACCATAAATTATCCCCACAATAAAGGATAGCACACAATGATATGTCATATCTCCCAAGGCTACAATGTTAGTACTTTACATGTTATAGGACATTTTTAGCTTGAACAAAATATGTAAATTTATTGAGCATAGTATCTGGACTCCTCATGTAAACTTGTAGATTCACAATAAAGGATGGCACACGATGACTTGTCATATCTCCCAAGGCTGAAATCTGTGTGTTTTACATGTTATATGGTATTTTTAGCTTGAGCAAAATATATAAATTTATTGAGCATAGTATCTGGACTCCTCATGTAAAATTATAGATTCACGGTGTTAGGTAAATATATTTTTAAATAAGATCTTATTTTTTTTAAAGCGGGAATTTTAAAGTTAATGCCTAAAGAAAGTTAAATATTCATTTAAGCTGTCCTTTTTCCATGTTTCCACTCCACCCCAATGTACATGCACAGTGCTAACTGCTGAGAAGTTTTCAATAATTCTAGGAAAACATGCCTCTAACCTCACTGGTGCACAGTTTTAAATTGCCACCTTATGTATTAATTTAGTGTGTTAAATTCACACAAGGGGTATACATGATACAATGTGGAAACTAGAATTTCAAAGTTCCTCACTGATGCACATGAAATCTCAAGCAATAGTGAATAAACAAAGGGGATTTCATGCACTTAATTAAATTGATAGTTAAAAGCTTTAAATATTATGAGGTTGTCATTATATCTCTTATATTTTAAAAGATATTCTTCCAGCAATAAACTCCACTATTCTTTAACCCTCCTTCACCCTTTCCAATAAGTGAAGGCTACAAAGAAACCTGAAGGATCTGCTTATTGCTGAATATTACATGGAAACATTCTATTTAGCAAAAAATCCATTATGCTTATGGTTTTTATCAAAGACGGCTTACTTGAATCCTCTCTGCATTGAGAAGTGAACAGCACTTGTTATGCTTCGTCTATAGTGGGTTCTTAAATAGTAGGACTGCATCAGTACCTAATGGGGTTGGCCTTTGTCCAGTCTCTACTCCAGGTATAACTGGCAACAGTAGAGGAGAAAGAAGGGGAATCAGGCTTTCAATGACATTTATCCCCTGAAAAGAAAAATATTAATAGGAAAAACAGCTTTTGCATTTTTTCAGGAAACTGCTCAATGCCCTAATTTTGCGGAAGACTTTCTCCCTGCCTTTAAGAAGAGGTTGAGGACAGAAGTTTCCTATGTGATATGTAGTCATAAAGAAGTGTATGTGGGGTTGGAGAAGAGAGACAGTGAGGCTGCTTCAGGTATTCCTATTTATTCCTAGTTCTCCTAATAAATAATTTTGATGACATCCTCAATTCAATAGTCAAATCCTTGCAACATTAAAGAGATAAAAATAAGAAAAGCATTTTCCACTTTAAGCAACTCAATTTTAAGACGTGGCAAGATTCCAAAACCACTCAGCTTTATTTACAGGGCCTGAAATATATAAACACATGAAAATAGAATGATAATTCCATATTTTACCTTAAATCATATGTTTCATATAAAAACATTCTTGTGGGCCTTTATTAGATGGAGATATTTTTTAAGTTTTAATAGAAAATAAATTCAAGAAGAGAACTATCCTGTAATCTCATTGTGAAGTTTTAAGCCAGAAGTTACACTGGTCATAATCAGAAGTGATAAATTGGAAAATAGTTTTTCCAATAGCTGTAATATCATGTTATTTCCATTCCTGTAATATCACGATACAAATCATTTTTGTTTTACTGATTTATACTAGGCTACCAAGTTTCCCAGACTGTATTTCCAATTATGATACTGGAACCTTGGTGAGTGGAACCTTAGAAAAGTAGAGGCTATAATCAAGTGAATGTCAAAATTTTAGGAACCAGGAGATAATTTTTAAAAAATCTACAGTTCAGAGAGAAGTAATGGGTAAAAATAAGAGATCAGTAATCAAACAGGTTTAAGAATAATAAATGATTATGAGAAGCTGTAAAAAGTATAGTCAAGGAGGATAATATTTGAAAAGAAGTTACAAAAATGTAGGCAGCTTCCGGAAATCTAGGATAAACAGCAGGCTTTAAAAGGTCTATGGAATTGATCTGAAATGAAAGCAAACTTCTAGGTTACACAGGGGCATCTTCTATGCTTCCTGTTTCCATACTGTGGTTCTGCCATTTCCAACATCTTGGATGATCTCCATTCAAGCCCATCAGAAGTTGAAAATAACAGAGAGGATCATGCATACCAAGTTAAAATGGGCCAGGCCTGGAAGTGGCACCCATTACTTTTATCCACATTCTACTGGCCAGAACTTAGTCACATAATCACTTCTAACTGCAAGGGAGCTGGGATATATTGTCTAGCTATAGAAAATACAGCTTCTATAGAATAGGTATATTCTATAGAAGAGAATATAGGTTTTGGGCACTTTCTTCTACAGAGTTTCATTAATAACAGCCGAGCTAGAGACACTTCTTCCCTAATTATTACCAGTTTAAATGTGTTACCCAAAATATAATCCAATAAATGCCCTCTGAAGAAAATTCGCCTTAGAGGGACTAATGCCCTAATGATATAAGAGCAGATGGAGGAAATCCTCCACAAGAGGAATTAATGGGGAAAGACAGAAAGAAAAACCAGCTTTGCCCAGAAGAGAAATATTCCAAATGGAATCTAGCCCATTTCATTTTGTCAGCAGGTAGGAAGTGAGGGGGAGAGGGCAGTCTGACTGCCTGCATACCCCAAAGTTTAACTACATGCCCAAAAGATATACCCCCAAAAAAAGTTATAACCCAAAATTATACCCAAAAGTTAAACCTGTCTGTTGACAAGTTATGCTAATTTATATAACAGCAGAAAAAATACATACTATGTGTAGATTAATTGTAATAAATAGCTCTACTTTGGGAAGGATGTTATGTATCTGTATCCCTCTAACAACTTGGGATAATTTTCTTCTTATGAGAATAAGCAGGAGTTCAAATTTGAATATGAAAATGCCTAAAATTCTATTTTCCAACCTCTCTTTGCAACCACGAGGTGGACATATGATTTGGACAACTGTAATTAGATCTCCCATTCTAGACGCTGAATTGGAAGCTAGTAATGCTAAAAGCATGGTAAAAAAAAGAATGCTTTCTGACAAAAATAGTGGTTGCCACATGATCAAGTTCCCCCGGGGATCAATGGCAATGGTGAGAATGGTAGCATCTAGCATCCTGTGGCAGAAGTGTTCTAAGTGGGCCACTTCTCCTGAGTGATTTTGGATGTTTTTCCCAAGTATGAAGTCTCTGAATATAATCCTCCTGCTCTCCTGGTGCTTATATGACTACCCAATACCTTTTTAACAAATTTATTTCAGCATATACCAATCAGAATCAATTTCTGTCTTGTAGCTATAAACATTAACACAAAAACTGTTTGTAGGAGAGGTTGCAAGTACAGAACTTATTGGTGTGGGAGGGCATGTGTGGTTGGTAAAGGGAAATCTAGAATTGATTATCTGTCCAAACTGGGACAGAATACAGTGGAAATTAGGTAATATTGAGAGACAGTACTCTGGTAGCAGATGACAAGATGCGATGAAATTTGTAATAAGTTATCATCTGTCTAAACTGTTGGAGGGAACAAGGATCCACCACCATAGAATAGTATAAATGGCCTAAAGAATTCAATGACTATGGAATAGGGTGGTTGCTAGCAGTACAGGATAGTACAACATGAAACATTAGATGATAATCTCAAAGTCTCAAATTATCAGATTAAGGAACAGACTATAACTAGGGACTTTTTGTGTGCTAAGATAATTTCTTATCTGGTATAGATGAAAGATCAAATGAATGAAAAGCAAAGATAAAACTTGGTCAAATAGATTGCTGAATTAAAATGACACTTAAGTTCAAAGCCTTAGCCAATCTCTTATCTGAAGATAAGGATATTGATAAAGAAAAAATAGATTGCTAAAAATTAAAACAGAGATATATTGGAGGATTCAGAGGACTCAAAGTAATTCTATAAATTTAACTTCATTATTCCTCCTTTGCCAGATGAAGCACCCCCTCTGATTCTATCTATTCAGGCTCTTTCTGCCTTACTTAAAGACCCTGTATTTGCTTTGGAAGGGAATATCAATTCTGCTCAAACCTATCCCCACTATCCCTTAAGGTCTCCAAATCGCTAACTAGAGTCACATCCCAGTATACCCAGTGGCCAAATATAAAGTCAAACCTGGAAAGAAAAGGCTTACAAAAAAAAAAAAAAATTGCAATATTTTGCTCATTTATATCAGCAATATAATGAATTTTGGGAGTCTATGAAGAAAAGAATATAATTTTAGATTGTGCTGATAGTATCATTTTATTTGCACTTACAAAAGATTCTGATTTCAGTGTGCTATCTGAAGTAGCTGGAAGTAGTTATAATTCTTGCTTGGTTAACTGAGGTATGGATTCACTAGTGATCTACACTAAATGAAGTTGAATTTCTTTACATAATGGGAGTGGATGTGGCTCAAGCAGTTGAGTGTTCACCTATCACATGGGAAGTCCCAGGTTCAGTTCCCAGTGCTCCTAGAGGGAAAGAGAGAGAGAGAGAGAGAGAGAGAGAGAGAGAGAGAAACACAACAAGCAAAGAAGCAAAAAAAAAACAAAACAAAAAAACCCCAACTCAAGGGAACTGATATGGCTCAGTGGCTGAGCACTAGCTTCCCACATAAGAGGTCCCAGGTTTAATCCCCAGTCCCAGTACCTCAAAAACAAAACAAACAAAAAGTCTTCACTTAATAAAGAGAAAGTAACAGAAAGAGAGAGATAATAGAAATTTTGCAGTTTATGTATCAGGTGTGCTCCTCCCATGCATCCCTTAACCAAGTCCCCTGAGGGCCCACCAAGGATTAAAAAAGTCATTAGTGAAGGGAGTGCTAATATCTCTGTGAATGTTCTAATGGGTGTACTCTGAGTGCCAATAAAAGAAGATGCAGTTGAACTGGGCTCCATGATTGCAATGGTATACCAGAATCCCAGTTTGGCAAAGCCCAAAGTGCTTAACTGCTAGAAGAAAAATGGACATGATTATTCTCGTAGGCAGCGAGGACAGAATGGTAATCAGAATGCACTGGCACTCCAGGATATGAGCATAGAGGTAATTAATTATGGAATTACAAAGACCAAAAGAGATAGGCATCTCACTAACCTACTTGATTGTACAACTGAACAAACTCTAGGTCTAGAGGATAGACACATAACTTGAACTATCACAGCACAAAGTTATAATCTCCACCTGATTCCCACACTGAGTTCACAGACCCAGAGACCCTTAAATAAAGGGGAATCCAAATACTCTTCAGGAAGTAACTCATTTTTCTAAAAGGATAGGTAGACATTTACAAGGATTACTGTACTTGTAAAAGGAAACTCTCCAGTTGCTTAGGAACTAGTAAGCACTAACTTTGAGCTAACAGTAATTCTTGGAGATACAGAACACAAACAAGTCCCATGGATCAGAGGAGAGCTCATGGGCATTCTTTTGATCTGGCAAATGTTTTCCTCTCCCCATCAGAATAAGCAGACAAAGCCAAAGGCTATTTGCTTTCTCCCAGGAAGACAGTAGTTCACTTAACCAACTTGCTTCAGAAGTACATCAACTCTCCCTCCTCTGCCACAATTTAATCTGTATATGCCATGATGCTCTCATTGTCCTATCAGATATCGTACAAGTCCACTACATTAATAACATCATATTATAGAATCTGAAGAGTATCGGGTAACAGTTTCTTTACATGCCTTGGTAAGGCCTATGAAGGGCATATGGTAGTAAATCATGTGGCCTGACATCTCAGTGACATTTCAGGGAATCAGTAGTTTGGGGCATGTTGGGATACTCCCTGAAAAATTAAGTAGAAGTCAATGCATCTTGAGCACCAACAAATGAGATGAGGGACACTTAATTCTTTGAATTCTGAAGGTAAAATATACCACACTTGGAAGTGCTGCTCTGACACTTTTACCAGGTTATCCCAAAAACTGTCAGCTTGAGGGAAACCCAAAACAAGAGAAGGTAATCTGTCTGTTCCAGTTTGCAGTGCAAGTAGCTCTGCATTTGGTCCTTATTCCCTAGAAGCTACAATATAGCTTGAAGTGTTGGTAGTCAACCAGGATGCTATATGGGTACTGAGCTAAATACTGATGGGAAAATCACGGCCTAAGTGTTCAAGTTTCTAGAACAGGAGTTGGCAAACTACAGTGCAGAACAAATCTGACCTGCTATCTGCTTTTGTAAATAAAGTTTTATGGGAGCACAACTACAGTCATTGATTTACATACTATACATGACTGATTGTGTGCTACAACAGCTAAGTTGTGCAGTGTGACAGAGACCACATGGCCCAAAAGACTAAAATATTTACAGAAAAAAATATGCCAACTCATTTTCTATAGAAATGCTATGCCCTTTTCATCAAATAAATATATTCCTTTGGGAAAAAAAATAGTTTTTGGCTTACAAGTGAGTCCTGGGTGACATTGAATCCTGACCACTGGAAACTATGGTTATGCAATTGTGTAGCCCTAAATGAAAATGAGTTATCTGATCCATGAAGCCATAAAGGCAAGCATTCCTAACAGAAGTCCCTCATTAAGTACAAGTGGGACCAGTTCCAAGGAGATCCAAATCTTGTAAGTCACAAATAAGTTTCATAAGCAGGTAGCTTGTAGTCCCAGTATGTCTGCCTATTGCACTGCTATCCTCCCTCAAATCACACTTGTGCATTCTTGAGGTGTTCAATTATACCATTTCACTGAGAGAAAACAACCTTGCCTTGGTTTGCTGGCTGTTCTATCCAAAGAAGACCACTGCAGCATTAACCCCAATTTGATGTGACTTTAAAGGACAGTGGAGAGGGGATAGCCTTAAAATGGACGTAATTTAAAGACATACATGTTCACCTAGCATGGAGGGAGAAATTGCCTGTGATTAGGATCTGTATCAATTCATGGCCAATGGCTAAGGGAATGTCAAATGACCCCACACTTGGAATTAATAATATTGGAGGATTGATGAAAAGGCAAGGTTGAGGAAGGAATATACGGACAGACCTTTTGGAATCACCCATGACATGAGGATATTTATATAACATGCAAATGCTCACTAAAAGGCTTTCACTTCAAAGGCCATTCTTAACAATCATATAAAAACCTATTAGTTAGCCTTCATCCTCGGCTAGGCCGCCTCACTACTCCATAATATCACCAATAAAACAGCCATAGTGATGGTTTTGGAAACTATGAATATTAGCTAAATAACATGGACATTTCTTCAACACAACAGAAATAGCTAATACCACTGCTGATGCCCAAACTTGATTAGCCATGGCCAAGAAAGAGGGTGATGTAGGATACATGAAAAAAAGGATGAATGAGGAAACAGTAACATATGGTAAATGTAAAATAAAATTACTAATAAATTGGAAGCAAATTCCACATTATTGAAATTTAGGCAATGGGAGATTGAGAAAAATTAGCTTCTTTATTGGGGGAAAATATAGATGAGGACTAATACTAAATGTTAATATTCAAATATTGAACTTAAATATTTTAATTTAAAATTTAGAGATGGGAGTTCTGTTTCTGGTAAAGGTAGAGAAGGTAATTTGGTGGCTGAGAACAACTAGAAAAGCTGTAATGAACTACAAAAAATTAAAGAAACTGAAGCCATTAGAGGGCTAAAAAGACTGGACCAAAATGCAAGAGAAAGGTATAACACAGACAGAAGAGGCCAAAATTTGTATCACTTTTCCCCCAGAGGCTTTTAATGAATATAATAGAGGTGGCTATGAAGCTGAGAAAGTGGGAAGCTGAGCAAAACTTTACTTTTTCATTTAAAAAATTGTATTGAAGTATACCATTCATCCATGAACATCCATAAAGAATAAGTTATAGTAAAAGTTGTGAACTTACTAAACAAACATGCATATCATCATACAGGCCTCCCATACTTCACCCCACCACCAACACCTTGCACTGTTATGAAACATTTATTACAAACTATGAAACAACATCTTCAAAATATTACTACTAACTATAGCCCATATCTTACATTTGGTATATTTTTCCCTCAACCTACCTGATTATTAGCATCCTGTATCAGTATTATATATTTGTTTTGGCTCATGAGAGAATGTTCTCATATTTCTTCTGTTAACCACAGTCCATCTTCCACCACAGGATTATGTTAACAGTCCCATGCTTTGCATCAGCCATTCAAACTCTACACTCAGTGTGAGCAGATCTTTTGACAGACTCCTGGATTGGAAGTTCAGAACCCATTAACATGGCAGTATCTTGTATAACCCTAAAGTTTGAGACAGAAATCTAACAGGATGCATCCTAGGAATAAGGAAAAACTGAAAATAAATTTTATCTCTCAAGGACAACGGACCAGCTTTGAGTCATCTCAATATCCTGAAGGGATTAAAGAGAAATCAAACTATTTCAGTCATATAAAAATTGAGAAAATAGATGAAGAGTAAAGAAAATTACAAAGATAAGGATAAACCTAAAATTTATATATTGACCTCTTAAACACAATAACAATTATGTCTTGTGTGTTTGTAAACATAAGGAGAGTTAAAATATTCTAGAATATAAATCTGAACAGGGGTGGGAGTAAATGGTTTTAAAGTGTTCTAAGAAAGAGATGACTTTGCCAGGAGAGATGATTTTGAGATGCATTTCATACGGCTTTTCACACAGACCTATGGGATTGAGCAAGCAGTCTCCACAGCAGGTGTAGAGAAGAGATACCCTTTCTTATCCTCATTTGCTCTCATGTTCCCCTACTGCTGCTCCCTAGGGTCATTTCCCCAGTAAAGTACTGGCACATAAGTCTTTTGTTCAAGCTTTGCTTTCTAAGGAACCTAGGCTCAGACACATATTTGTGAATCAGAAGATTCAATATTGTAAAGATGTGAGTTATCTCCAAAACTGATCTATAATGCAATTCTAATCAAACATCAGCATAATATTTGATTTACATGGATATGAAAATAACCAAGAACAGGCAGACAATCCTAAAGGAGAAAAATAGCAAATTGGATGAGTGACACTACCAGATATCAAGACTTATTTACAACACTGCAGCAATTTTGGCATTGGTTTTGACATTGGTCTTGCTGCAGTGATAGACAAAGAAACAAGTGGAACAGAGTCGTGTCTTGAAACAGATGCATGTTTAAAGACACTTGGCTTAAAACAGCGGTGGCTTGGCAGAACAGTAGAAAGCGATTTTTAAAAAAAATAAATGGTGCTGTGTCAAGTAAGTATCAGTACAGAAAGATATAAAACGTGAGCCCAACTTCAATTAAACACCAAAATTATATTCCTGAAATATTGTGGATGGAAATGTGACAAATAAATAATAAATAAAATAATAGAGCTTCTAAAAGATAATACAGGACAATATCTTTATAACCTTCAGATAGAGAAAGAGTTCTTAAACAGTATGCAAATACATTCAACATAAAAGAAAAGATCGATACAATTTATTATATTAAACTCAAAATCAATATTTGTTCATCAAAAGACACCATTAAGAGAAGTGAAAAGGCAAGCCACAAAGTGGGGGAAAATTTGCAATATAAATATATTAGTTCCCTATTGCTGTTATAACAAATTACCACAGACCTAAAACAACACAAATGTAGTCATTTACATTTCTGGAGGTCAGAAGTCTGAAATGGATCTTACAGGGTTGAAATCAAGGTGTCAGCAGAGCATTCTTCCTTCTGGGGGCTTTAGGGGAGAATCTGTTCCTTGCCTTGTCCAGTTCCTAGAGGCCACCCCCATTGCTTGGCTCTCATGATCCCACATCACAGCCACCTCTGCTTCTGTCGCTGAATCTGACCCTTCTACCCTCCCTTATAGAGACCCCTATGACTACCTTGGATACATTGGATAATGCAGGATAATCTCCCCATCTCAAATCCTTAACTTAATCACAATTTAATCACATCTGCAAAGTCCCTTTTGCCATGTAAGTTAACATATTCACAGATTCTGGGGATCAGAATGGACTTCTTTGGGGGGCCATTATTCAGCCTACCATAATAAACAAAAGAAATATATAATATAAAGACTATAGAGAGGTGATATATATGATATAGATATATAATTTATAAAGATCTCCTACAAATTAATATACCATATTCCTAGGTAAACTATCAATTAACTACAAATTAATTTATAAATTCAATGCAGTCATTGTAAAAACCCCACAATTCTCTACACAGGTTGAATATATAGTGATGTGTAAGACTAAATGGACAATAATAGCCAAATGATTTTTACTAAAAGACAATAAGTGATACCCTAATTATCATGAAATCAGTGTGATACTGATCTCAAAATAGAGAAATAGAAAAATAAAGCCAAGTGGAGTCCAGAAATAAACTCACACAGGCATGAGAATTAAATATGTGGTAGAGATGGCATTTTAAATTAGCAGGAAGAGACAGACCATTTGATTAACATATTATGACTATTGGATGTCTTTTTGGAAGAAAATAAAATTAGATTTCTAATATATAATACACAAAAATTAGGATGGTTTAAAGAGATTAGTGTTTTTAAAGAAAACTAGAAAGTATTGGATTATACTAAAAAGTAATGCCTATTATTGAATGTTAAGTACTGTGATGAGTACTTTATTTGCAGGACTTCAATTAGTTAATACAACAATCCCATGAGAAAGGAGTCAAATGATTCCCATTTGAAGTTGAAGAGAATGAGGTACATAGGGGTTAAGTATCTTCCTCAAGGTCACAGAGCTAGAGAAGGATATAGCTAGAATTTAATCCCAGGCATCATGACTCCAAAGCCCAACCTCTTAACTACTATTCAGTCAACCTTCTAGAGGAGAATGCCTTCTTAAGGAAAAGACTAACCCCACAAGCCATTATGGGAATTAATGGTAGACTTACTTAAATACTTCTTAATAGCTTTTTGCACTTCAAAAGACACTGCAAACAAAATTAATAAAAAAGCAACACACCAGGAGAAAGTGTTTGCAAATTGATAAACGAAGAAAATAGAGAATATATACCAAGCTCCTAATCACCATTAGGAAAAGACAACTTTGAAGAAAAAGTAAGTAAAGCATAAGAGTAGGAAATTTAGAGAAGAGGAATCACAAATACCAGTAGCATATAAAAGAATATAAAACTTCACTGGTTTAATATCAGATAACCACAGAAATGCAAATTAAATCATTGGTTTGTTTTTTTTTTTTTTTTTTTAATTCCATTCAATTGATGAAAGTTGGAAAATGATAATGTCCAGGGTCATTGAGATCATAGAGAAACACTCTCCTGCGGTGGGAATATAATTTGGTACCAACTTTCAAAGTGTAATCTGGAGGTTTCTACTAAAATATAAAATATGCATACTCCTAAATGCATCTCATGTGTGTACAAGGATGCTTGCTGCAATTTGAAACAAATTAAACTACTCTTATCAGAGGGAAATGGTTAAATGACTATGAACCACCAGTACTGTGGAATCCTCTACAAGTTAAAAATGAGGTAATTTATAGGTACTGACAAAGAAATATCTCTAAGAAACATATTGTCAAGTAATTAAAAAGTTGCAGAATAATATATATATCACTACATAATAATAACGTATATGGTATATATCATGTGCATATAGTAAATAAGAACGCAAATCCTGAGAAAAGAGTTAAGAAGGATATACAGCACACTTAAAAATGGTTACCTTTGAGTAGGGGAGTTAGTCTGGAAAAAGATAATGATTGAAGGGAAGGCAGACTATATCTTTGAATGTTTAACAACAATAACAACAAAAATGTGTTCATATATTGTATACATTTCTAAAGGAAAAAAAAAAAAAAAAGAAAAGAAAAGAAAAATTTAGGTGAATATTGTTATTGGAGAGTTTTTTTATGGGTGGCATGAGTCCCCCCAGCAAAACCCAGGACACCAGCTCTCACTTATACTGGCTTCCAGCTAATGAGGATAACAGATCCAGGTCCTCTGAATATAGGTTCTTCCACATACACCACCCCTTTCCCAATGTAAAATTACAATATTGTCATCTAAAGATCTCCCTTGGGACTCAAGTTATTCTCTTTAAGCTCTCTCGTGGATTTAAAATAAAACCCGCAGTAAGTCTTTGAGATATTTCTTTTCATTCAAAATTTTCCCCAAGAGCAGATTGACTTTGACATCCTCTTGTCCCCTCAACAAAAACTGCTCTTGGGATGGAAACCTCTGTCCCCTGGGATGAACTGACTTTTAACAGCCGCTTTCAATCTTAATCATTAACATGCCGTGCCATTCAATCCAGCTAATGCCAATTCAGAATCAATAGTGAATATGAGGATGGTTCCTGGATTTTAAAAGTCCAGATAACACCCAGGAAATGGAGCAATGGAAGAAATGTAATGCATAAATTCCCCTTTAAACCTCTGCTGTGTGGATTGTATTAGAGGGAGAGGAAAGGACTGAGATCTCAAGAGCATAATTGCCCTTTTAGACAATAAAAGGCTTTCGTTACATCAGTTCCATATGCTATAGATGGCATCTTCTTTTTCTTCCCTATAACTAGAAATCAGGAGATAACCAGGCATTAGAACCCACATCTACTTATAGAAACCACCTTTCTATGGCTATTTTCTAAACACAGAAATAACTGCAGTTTGCACAGCCTTAATCAGTGGGCTCCAGCCTCCATTTTCCTTTGCTGTCTTCACTATATCCAAAAGTTCACTTTGCTCATTTAGACACAACAGTTAAACCTTCAGGTGCAAGAAAGTATATTCCTACAATATTAATGAGCTCATCATTCCCCCTACATTTAAAATGTTTATTCTACAACAGAAAAATCTCATTAACTCAAACACTGATAATTCAGAATTTTCAGTAATTCAGAGACTTTATATACTTCTCTATTGGGGAGTAATTTAAATTCAGTTAAGAACAAATGATAACATACAAAGAACAGTAGCGGGAGAAGAGGCAAGATGGCGTTGGTGTAGGAGGGCGCACACTGCAAGCTCCCAGAGCAGAGCGGATTGGGGACGGGGTCCTGCCCCGGGGTCTGTGCTGTGCACGCGAGGAGTGAGAGGCTTGGGACATCTATCTGCGCGGATCGGCGGCGTGGACCGAACGGCGGAGATTCGTGAGTTTTGAGGCTGCCGGTGGAGGTTGGCACAGGCGGCTGAGCCCCGCGGTTACAGAAAAAAAAAAAAACACGGCCATTTGGAGCCGCGGGCGGGGCGAAAAAGTTTTATTTTCTGGGGAGCTGGCTGCCTGGCGCCCCTTGGACCTTGTGTGAACAGAGCAAACGAGCTAGTCAGCACCCGGTGAGCCGGAGGGGGGATTTTGGTCGGGAACGGAGCTGATTTCCCTAGCCACCCAGGGATAAGACTGGGCCGCTGCGGAGCCAGGAGGAAGGGACACTTCCCAAAGAAGGGAGGGTTCTGATGGAAGACAGGGAAGGGTATTTTATATTTTTAGACATCGATCTGGCTGCCTGCACCGCCCCATAGCTTTGGGGAGCAGATAAGCCGACCTGAAGCAGCA
>JAKSZT010053929.1:38486797-38701886 GCA_026826555.1 Tolypeutes matacus | reverse complement strand
AGAAGAGAAGAGAAGAGAAGAGAAGAGAAGAGAAGAGAAGAGAAGAGAAGAGAAAATTCACTCTCTTCAATTTTTAAGGAGCTAAGAAAATCACTGCTTGAAAAAATGTAATCGTGGAGTAGAAAAGTCTTAATATTCATTAAGATATTATAAAGCTCTAAAAAGCCAGACATACAACTGTGTCATATCTTTGTGAAAAAAATTAAAGAGAAGAGAATATTAACATCAAGAGTCTTGAAGATTGTTTGATCCGGAAGCCTTTGAGGTTTAATCAGGCATCCCTCCCAAGCTGTATCCAACTAGCTCAGTGTGTGGGCGTGTACCAGAGACGCCTGTCCACTAGGGGCTAGACTTTCCCCAATAAACCTCCTTTAACTATAGCACTTCAACAAAGTCCTATTTAACTTCCATATAGATGGAAATATGTTTCTCTTGCTTCCTTGATCATAAAGAGATAATTTTAAAATAAGTACTTTGGATCAGCTTAATAGTTCAAAATGAATGGACTCAAAGATGTATATTCTCAAATTTAAAAGCTACTGCAGGAAGCTTATTGTGGAGAGAGTTGCTAAAGTGGTGCATTTTGGGAACGCAGGATCAGGGCACAACAGAAACTTTCAGAAAATGATTCTTTTATTACTTGCACAAAATGAATAGCCCAGAAAGGGCAAATAATCTCTTTGTCATTTACACAGCACAGAGTCCAAAAGAGCAGGGAAGGAAGCACCATCACAGCCAGTCTCCCCGGGCGGTGGGAGAGTGCTCAGGGTAGGGGTCCCTTGATAGCAGCTCCTCAGACCCACTATGTGCAGAAGGGAGACCAATCTTCACTGTCTGAGTGTAGTTTTTATCCACCTGGGGGTGGGGGCTCCTACCACTGAGAATTCCTGTTCTGATAAGCATCTAGGGCTACTTGTTCCAGTTTCTGGGTTTGGAGTCTGGCCGGACCTTTTCATTAGTCTTAACATCTCCTCCAGGTTGTGGAATGGCACACAATAGAAAAGGGGGTAGGGGGAGCAGAAAACTGCAGGATGGCAGCTTAATGTGTGTTCTTGACTTCCCCAGAAAAGGAGCCAGGGGTAGCTGAGGTGCGGGCAATGGCCCCTTCCTGGGTGACTGTGATTTCCCTAACTTATTGGTAAGATTAAAATGGTTAGAACACGGGAATATTTGCCCTTTGCCCTCTCTTCTGCCTACCAGCTTTGCAAGTGCAAAGACAGTTTTAGAACTTTATCATGCACTATCATCAAGTAATTGCATATTCACAGAGTATCTACTATTACACAAATGTATTAAAAGCAGAACAAGACCATAGGCATTTTTTTAAAATTTTGGAATTCACCCATTTATCAAACATGTCTTGAGTTATTTTTGGATATGGGATTTGGGATGACTTGTGTTCTTTTTTATCCTGTATTTTTTCCAGTTTTCTAAAACAAACAGTTATAACTTTTGCAATCACAAAAAAGGATAATTTTTAAACTTAAGATTCATTTCTTGAATGCCTATGGATACTGCTCTACCCATACAAAGACAAACAGGACAAGAACCTTATCTCAAGCCGGTCCAGCTCATTAGGGAGATAGGTAAATAAGCAGTGTCCTCCTGAAACTGTGACCTGCCCTTTGCTATACAAAAGTGAATAAAGGGCAGCAATATAGAATAACACATTGTGTACAACAGTTAAAAGCAATGGCTTTGGAGTGAGAGAGATCATGGTCGAAACATTAGCTCTGTTCTGTGAATTTCAGTATGTTTTTAGCCTCCCTGTGTCTCAGTTTCCTCACAGTGAATCAAGTAATTCCTACTTCATAATATTAAACAAAATAATGTATGTTAAGCTCTTAATACTGTGTCCAGCACACAAATGGCATATATTTTCACAAGAGAGTACTGGGGAAGCCTGAAGGAGGACATTGAGGATGGATAAACCTACTGATGAATGCTTAATGAGCAGAGTAGGGCAGCTTCTTCGGATATTGCACTGCCTTGGAATCCTCTTGTAGATCCAGTTGGTTCTTTTTCCCTCCAACGAGTCTTCTTTGCTGTCAATATATATCAAACTCCAAGAGGCATAACTACTTTTCAGCAGAGTCTATTTGAAGTTTGAAAACCAATAAGATCATAGAAGCCTTTTAGGAGGAATGAGTTGGCCAGACCCTGTACAAGGACATTCTCACAAGAGGCCATTGTGAAATGTCCTTAGTCCTCAGAACTTGACTCTAAAATGTTCCCACTGGAGTCCAGGGGGAAGTTTTATAGGAGTAAAGGATAGAATTAGCTCTTGTGTATTTTTAAAGGGTCATTCAAAAAGGCAAAGTCTAAATTTTTTACAGATGGCAGAGTGAGGAGTGATGCAGTTGGCCAAAATTGACCTTTTATGTTTTCCAAAAGCTAATGTTTATTGAAAGAGGACTCTACTATATTACCAATGGAAAAAGAAATCCTACAGGCTTACATTGGACAACTCAGTACACATTCCCTGCCAAATACGTTTATAAAAATCAATAATATTTTCCACGGTACCTGTTTTCAACCATCCCTCAAAATCTCGTCCTATAGTTGCTTTTGCTCAAACACAAATATGTTTCTGAGGAAAAGTAATATTTTAGATGAGAATAGGCTTGTAGAACCACATGCATTATAGGAAACTTACTGTTACCTTCACAGTCATATCTGCAGAAAAACGGTGCACAGGCAAGGGTGAGAAGGAGTGGTTTTGCCAGGTGTTCTGGAGAGTGAATTCAGAACCGAGCTGAAGTTCTTCCAGAATGAAACTCCTTTTAAACTTCTTTCAAAACACAACTCCCTTTTTCAAAGACAAAAAGGAGTTTCAAAAATTCTATGTCCTTTTGGACATTAAATAACTTTTTTAAAAACAACATTTTGATGAGGTGAGTGAAAAAAAGTTAGAAATCCATCAAAATGGATGGGGAAAAAACAAAGTAAAAGTGGCTTGTCAAAATACATGTTAGCTTTAATAAATGTGAACAGCAGGGGGTACAAATTAAAACTGTGAACTCAAACTATCAGTAGGATTAATCACAGTTTAGAAATTTCTTATCTTCCTACTTATAAAGTAAGGTCCAAGCACCCTTTTAACACTTAGCTTTTCATAAACATTTTGTTCAATAGCTGATCCCCAGAAAATCAGAAATACCCCAGTTTCCTGGTTCAGAGGAAAGCAAAAACAGTAGCTATTCAGTCCACACTTAACTACCTGACACCTACAGAGTGATTTTTGGCCCCTAATCTCAGCTCTCTGGTTGGCCATTCTCTGTTACAGACTGAAGAACATACAGTATACCTTTTTAAAGAAACATTAAGACTAGAAAGATATCTTAGAGTGTAAAATAGTACATCCACTTTGGAAAAAGGTTTGATAATTTCTTATAAAGTTAAATACACACCTATTCTTTGACCTATCAATTCCCTCCTAAATATTTACAAAAAGAAATAGAAACACATGTCCACAAAAACGCTGGCATAAGAATGCTCATAGCAGTTTTATTCATAATTGGCAAAACCTGGAAACTCAAATTCCATCAAGAGGAGAAAAGATAAACAAATTTTAGTATATTCATATAGTGGGATACAACCCAGCAATAAAAAATAACAAACTATTGATACACACAGCAACATGGATAAAACTCACAGATGTTCTGCTGAGCAAAGGAAGCTGAGCACAAGTGCAAGATGCCATTGATACGAAGTCACTATTAGGCAAAATTAATCAGCAGCTAAAGAAAGCAGAAAATGGTTCTTCTGGGTGAAGGAGAGGATTAACGGGGAAAGGAAATGAGGGGACTTGCTGAGGTGATGGCAATGACTATTTTACATAGGACTGTAGGTTGCAAGGCCATATGTATCTGACAAAACTCATTAAACTGAACACTTACTATTTGTGCATCTCACAATAGATTATTTTTATCTCAAAAAAAGAGCAGCTATATTCTTAAAGATTTTTTAAGTGTATCAAACAAAGTTTGTATAGCTTCTTTCATGTGCCTTCCCATATCACTGTTTTTTTAATTTAAGTGGTTCTAACAACTCAACGAACATATTTAATTCTGCAACTGTGCATCATTTTTCTAACTGGTCTATTTTCCAGAAGGCAAGAGCTTGTCTTTTTTTATTTAAATTGTTTGTAATACAGCACATAAATTGCCATTAAACATGGCAATGCAATGAGAACCTCTTGAAGGAACAGGTGGGATCACATCCCATTTGTTTCTTATGACTTTGAGAATAAATCTCCCCCAAATGACACCTATCTCCTTCAAACATTTCAGTTGTATATTTTATAACTTTTACATATGTCATTTCTACATGACAGTCACAGCTCCCACCTGGAGTTTTGCAACACTGTCCGCATGTTACCTTTTTTTTTAGAATATGCATGTTTTATTCTGAATAATTTTGCATAATAAAAATGAAAGTACAAAATAATTAAGACACAAAATATTTTAACAAGCTGAAATAAATCATGAAAGAAAAATCAGAAATGTAATCCAAGCAGAATCTCTAAAAGTCTTATAAAAGTTTAAAAAGATTACAAAGAGCCTTCCAGTTTTGCTATTGGAGAGACTTGAAGGTCAAAATCTGAATCCCAATATCCAGAGTCTAAAATACTCTACTATATACTACATAGGCAATTAATATTAATGTTGAAAATAGCCAGGTTCAACAAGTGAAGTCAAACAAAAAACATGCAAATAGTTTAATAGTCACATAGGTTGCAACTGCAATCTAAGAAAACCTTCAAGAATCCTTAGATACCGTCAGACACTTCAAAAAAGATTGACCTTCCATATTCATTTGTTCATTTATTTGTTTATTCTATCAACAAATATTTACTGGGTATCTATTATGTACCAGAATGTTCTAAGAGCTGGGAACTTATAGGAAACTGGCCAATAAAAACCTCAACTTTTCATTGAGCCTACACTCTGGGGTGGGGGGATATGGGCAATAAACAAGATAAATAAGTAAAATATGAGCAATAGAATGCTTGATAGTGATAGGCTCTAAGGGGAAAAATTAAGGCAGTTAAGGTAGATCTAAAAATAGGGGAAGGAGATTGAGATTTTGAATAAGGTGACCAGGAAAAGCCTCACTGGAAAGGAATGTTTTTTAGTAAGAACCTAAAAGAAATGAGAGAACTAAATTTGCCAGTATCTAGGAAAGAGCATCCCAGGGCAGTGGGAACAATATGAGGGGATGTAACAGCACCTGGAAAGTTTAAGGAACTGAAAGGAAGCCCTCGTTGCTGGAGCACAGAGAACAAGAAGAGAAGAGAAGGGAAGATTAGAGAGGTCTCAGGCGCTAGATCACATGGGCACTCCAAGGTATTGTAAAGACTGACTTACAGTGTGAGGGATGGAGTACCAAAGAGAAGGGTGGCATGATCTGACTTCCATTTTCACCAGATCATTCTGGCTGCCCTTTGGAAAACAGAATGGAAGGGTCCAGGTTGAAAAGAGGAAAACCATGAAAGAAGCTATGGGATGTGCTGGCTGATCAAAAATGGGCTGTGAAAATGAGAGTAACAACTATAAGACTTTTGGACTGAACAACTGAAAGAATATTGATCCCCCAAATTTGAGTAAGATCCTACTTACATTGATGGGCTAGAGGGAATTGAAGGAGGGAAAATCCTGCTGGTGAAAATAAAATGAACAAATAAAAATATTTTCTTTTATCTATGTGGTAGCTGATCCCCCCCCCCCATTCTTTCATAGGAGAATTATTTCTCTAGCTTGAATCTTTTAATCTGATTAAATAAAAATTCCTCATTATTTTCATATCAGTATTTTTACTGAGAGCCAAATTTGATAGTAAAGAAAAGGAGGTCACAGCCTACAGGAAGGTGAAGTTGTAAAAAGATAGGGAAATGTGGGTTTTGAAGAGTCCTCCTCAGAGCTAGGTCTGAGTAGTGGTGATGATCTGAAACATATTATACAGCAATCTTCATATGATCACATTGTGATAGATATGTTATTCATTTTTAATGGTCACTATTCAATAAAGTTGGTATGGGTATCAAGTGCAAGCTCTATGTCAGACAAAACCTAGGTTCAAATCCAAAACCTACTACTTCAAGCTGTGGGTATTGGGCAAGTTATTTAACTTCTCTATGACTGTTTCTTCATATCAAAAGTGGATATACAAATACTCATTTAGATCGTTGTTTATAACAATTTAAAATACCTAGCACTTTTTAGGTACCTAATAAATTGTAGTTGTGATTATTATTATCCATTGAATCAAATATTCTAATTTAGGTTTGGAAATATTTGAATTATTTATAACTGATAGTACATAGTACCATGTAAAAAGAGGACAGATAAATAGTTATTGTTAGACATAAAGCTATTTTGATTTCTTATTCACATGAATGATGCTTAGAAGATGTGAATTTAATTTAAGAAGTTTTGAATTTAATTTCAAGAACATTTCTTCCTTAGCACATAAGTATTGCTTACTAGCAATTGTTAAAATTAATCTGTGGCAGCTGACTCACTCAACACACCTCCCAGCTATATCTTCTTTTGCCTGCTCTACTATAAAATATTCTTTTACAGCTAAGGGTGACAATGTGACACCGTCTAACCAATAAGATGTAGGAAAATCTCCTGGGTAAGGCTTCCAGAAAAGTTTTTAGTTGCCTAATAAAGAAAAGACCGTCTCAGATGGTATATTTCTTTTGTTATTAAACTTTTGTCTTTCCCCTTCATTCTCGCCTGAAATGTGGATATAAAGCCTGGAGATCTAGCAGCCATCTTGGGGCCACAAGGCAATAATCATGAAAACAAAATGCAACACTCTAAGCATGGCAGAACATAAAGATGGAAATAATCTATATCCCTGAAAACATCATAGAGACAGTCTACCAGTTGTGAACTATCAACCTCCAGACATATTGGTTTGTAAGAAAATTAAAGACATATTTAAACTACAATAGTCAAGTTACTTGCAGAAAAAATACATTCCTAAAAGATTCACTAATTTTCCTATTAGGCAAGTAATATAAATTCACTGTTTCATATATTTTATCTTATCATTTTTTCTCATAAGGTATACTATTGTTACCATTTCATTATCTTTATTTTAAATCATGCAAACTAATTTTTAAAAAAATTTTTCCAAAAATGTGCCCATGTGTTTCTTACATTATTTTAGTATATGTGAAATATATACATGCACCCACTACTTCTAAATGGAGAAGGGTTTTTAAATTCAAATTAACATCACATTATAGGAATTTTAAATATATTCATACATTGTTAAAAAATGAAAACTAATAGCCTCTCCAATTAGAAAGGTACCTTTTGTTCTGTTTGCTTGGTAGAAGGAAATAAATGTAAAGTATGTATCTAGAGTTGTCATGTCTTCCTCTAATGGGATTAATGTGAAGGTAGAGTTAGGGCATACTGGAACACTTTTCTAAACAAATCAAGACAGTCAAACAGCCATGCTACCACTGCATTTTTCCTCTTTCTCTTTTTCTCTTTTTTGGCCTATGCATGACAATTGGAAAAAGGAATAAATAGGAGATGGGAAAGTGACCTTGATTTGCCCACATCATTATAGCAACTCAGGAGTCCCATTTGTAGTAATTTTATTTATAGAGAAAGACTACATAGAAAATAAAGTTTATAATGATAATACAGATGATGCAAGACTGATATATGTTGGTCAATAGTCACTCTCTAAAGAACACTCTGGACAAAAATTTTTAGATATTAAATTATTTAATGTAGCCAACAATGGTTGAAATCACTTATATGACAAGGAATTTCCGGGGGGAATAAAAAGATTTCTAGTGGAAACATACACAGGTAAGTATAATGATCAATGCATTTGTTCTCTTCATATGTTAGCACCCTGCTAGATAGACCAAATACCAACTGTGAAGACAGTAAAACTTCAATATAGGGGGAGATCCAAGATGGCAGAGTAGGGAACATCAGGCTGCACTCCTCCTCCAGAAAGTATCGGAAGGTAGGCAGGCTTGCTGGCATAAGAGAAGCTGCAGAACCACAAATGCAATCGGAGAGGGTAACTGGAGAGGAGGGGGCCCAGTCAGCTCTGGAGGGTAGGGAAGCCATGGGACTTAGGGTAGGCAAGCTGCTGCCCAGCTGGTTCTGAGGAATCTGGTTCCAAGGGAACTGATCTATCTGGCAGACCAGCTCTCACCTGGGTCTGAAAGTGAGGAGAGCTACCAGGCGACTATGTATGCATGATGGTACCCAGCAGTCTCTCTAGGGGAGAGAAGCCACGGGGCAATCAGGTGTGGGGGCTGGCACCCAATTGGCTCGGGAAGAAGGAAGCAGGGGGAGGAATGATCAAGCAAAGGACCAGAGCCCAGGGGAGAGGAGAGCCAAAGTGCAAATGGGTGTGCTGCCAGTGCTTTTGAGGGAAACAGAGGGGTAACCGGGAGTGCTGGCTGGCACCCAGCTGGCTCAGGGGGAAAGAAAAGTGTGAGGGGTGAGATAGGATGGGTGGACTGACTTTCAGTCAGTTCCAGGGAAGAAGAGAGCCAAAGGCCAGCACCAAAGCAGCTCCAGGAAGACAGGAGGGAGGATTTGATCAGGAGGGCTGACACATCATGCCAGCCCTGAGAGAGAGGAACCAGGGAAGTGGCTGGGTGGACTGACGGGTGCCCAACCACCCTGGAGGAGAAGGGAGCTGGGAGAGTGATCCGACGAGCTATCAGGCACTCAGGGGGCTCCATGGGACAGGCAACAGCAGGACAAGCAGCCTTGAGAAGGGGGACCTAGACAGAAGTGTTTTGTTTTGTTTTTAATCTCTCTCTCTACATCCTACCTTATCTGTGGAGAGGGGGGCTGCAGGGATGATTGACTGGCAGTCATAAGCAGACTGAGATGGTTGCTGGTGACCTGAGAGGAAGGCTTGTGTTTTTCTTCTTTTCTTTTTCTCTCTCTCTTATTTTCTTAGCTCTTTTCTTTCTTTCATTTTTTCCCTCTTCCTTTTTTTCTTTCTTACCACCTTTTCCTGTTTTGTTTTCATTTCTTGTCTTCTCATTTTTCTGATCTTCTATTTTAATTTTTCCTGTTTCTTTTTTTCAACTTTTTAATTTTTATTTCTTTTCATATTTATAATTTTTTACTCTTGTTACTTTTTTCTATATCTTTTAATGTTCCTTTTCCCTCCTTTTTAATTCTTTTTTTCCTTTGTGTGTGTGTGTGTGTGTGTGTGTGTGTGGGAATGTGTGTGGACCAAATATTTTTTCAGTTGAACACAGGTAATTACAAAGATATAGAATAAGTGGAACCAAGTCTCAAAGAGGACCCTTCACCCAAAACCAAACAAAAATAAAACCTGAGACATGAAAGAGAAACTAATCAACAGAATAAGCTCATCAAGATAAATAGATACCTAGACATCAGCAAAATAATTACAAGCCATACTAAGAAACAGGAAGACATGGCCCAGCCTAATGAGCAAACTGAAAAGCAGGAGGAGATGCAGAATGTGGAACAACTAATCAAGAATATCCAAACAAATATTCTTAATCAACTCAATGAAGTGAAGGAGGAGATAAAGGATATTAAGAAGACATTGGGGGAACATATGGACAAAATTGTAAACATACACTTAAAAATTTCAGATCTTATGATGATGAAAGGCAAAATGCAAGAAATTAAAAATATACTAGATGCTCATAACAGTAGATTAGAACAGGCAGAGGAAAAAATTAGTGACCTTGAAGATAGGACATACAAAATCACACAGATAGTTAAAAAAAAAAAAAAAAAAAGGGAAAAATTCAGCAGGGACTCAGGGAATTGAATTATAATGTGAAACACACAAACATATACATTATAGGCAACCCAGAGGGAGAAGAGAAGGAAAGGGGCAGGAGTGCTTGAGGAAATAATGGCCAAAAATTTCCCAACTCTTATGAGGGACATGGATGTACATGTCCAGGAATCACAGCACACTCCAAATAGAAAAATTCTAGCAGGCCTACCCCAAGACACATAATTATCAGAATGTCAAATGCTCAAGACAAAGAGAGAATTCTGAAAGCAGAAAGAAAAAAGAGATCCATCACATATAAGGGAAGCTCAATAAGATTAAGTGCTGATTTCTATTCTGAAACCATGGTGGCAAGAAGACAGTGATATGACATAGTTAAGGTGCTAAAAGAAAACAAAAACAAAAACTGCCAGCCAAGAGTCTGTATAACTGGCATTCAAAAATGAGGGAGAGTTCAAAATATTCACAGATAAACAGAAATTGAGAGAGTTTGTCAAGAAGAGTCCTGCCCTTCAAGAAATACTAAAGGGAGTTCTGCAGATTGAAAGGAAAAAACAAGAGAGAGAGGGTTGGAGAGTGCAGAAAGGAACATTATTAGTAAGAGTAACTAAAAGGATAAACAGAGAAATAAAAATTAAAAATGACATATATAAACATATATAGCCTAAAGAAAAATGGCAAAAATAAGTACTGCCTTTACAGTAATAACATTGAATGTTAATGGATTAAACTCTCCAATCAAAAGACACAGATTGGCAAAATGGATAAGGAAATATGACCCATCTATATATTGTCTACAAGAAACTCGCCTTAGAACCAGGGACACAAAGAGGTTGCAAGTGAAATGTTGGAAAACGATTTTCTATGCAAATAGTAACCATAAAAGGGCAGGAGTACTATCAGACAAAATGAAAAACCTTTGTAAGAGACAAAGAAGGACATTATATATTAATAAAATAGGTAAACAACCAAGAAAAGCGAGCAATCATAAATATTTATGCATCTAACTAGGGTGCCCCAAAATACATGAGGCAAACACTGGCAAACCTAAGGGGAGAAATAGATGGCTCTACAACATAGTAGGGGACTTCAACACAGCATTATCACCATTCGACAGTACATCTCAGCAGAGGGTCAATAAAGAAACAGAGACTTTGAATAATATGTTAAGAAACTAGATCTAATTGACATATTGGTGCAGCAATATGAGGGTGTCAAAGATGATGGAGTGTGAGTGTGAGCAGGTGGGGAGGTTTGGGTAATTCATGGAGTTCGGGGAAGGGCTGGATGAAGGACACATGAATGCGTGGCTTGGTGAACTCTGGGGAGGCCGAAGATTGTGATTGAGAATACAATGGCGGGAGTGTTCTTGCAGGATCTATGCCAAGGGATGATCACTGGTGCAGGGGGTCAGTGGTAGGAGGGTGTGAGGGGATGGGTACACCTGGGGCATGCCGCTATACAAAATGAATGTGTTTATGTTGTCACAGGGTGTTTTCTTGGTGGGTAGAGACCCATACAATAACCAACAAAATATTAATTCCCATCCTGGGGAGTCCTGCCACGTTCTCAAATTGAGTGGCTAAAATCCCTGGAGTTTTCTTTCCTTAGGCAGTGCCTAATATGCCAAGCCTTTGATATTAATGCTTGTACTTATGAACTTTATCCTTGTAAAAGTGAAATTTAGCCTAATAACAACTAACTAAGAGTTACCTCCTGAAAACCTCCTTGTTACTCAAATGTGGCCTCTCTTTAAACCAAACTCCATGGCACTTTGGGATTACTACAAAGCACTAACCAGTGACACATTTGGAAAAAGACTTTGACCAAAAGGGGGAAGCATTAAATACATAAGAGTTTTTAGGGCTAAGGGATTTCAAAGCAAGTTGGGAGGTTATTTCAGAGAATACTCTTATGTATATCTCAGACAGACCCCATTAACTGCCATAGTAAACAAAACCTCATACAGAGGTGTTCCCAAGTGCTCTAGAAACATCTGGACACTATAGGCAAGGCACACAGCCTCATGAAATCAGCACCTCATCAGTGGGCCTTACCCTGGAATATATGATAATCTGTTTCCACAATATAACAGAGTTAGTCTCATTTATAATTTCCCTACTCATGATTCTTCTACTCTTTTTATTTGAATCTATAATTAGCACTATACCCATTAAATATATGTCTGAGAGACTTAAATCTTTGGTCTGTTAATATGCTGGTTGAGTCCTGATTCTCAGCAGAGTGGTAGCCAACACTTACCCTCCAGTTCATCAGACTCACCCAGGACAACTAACAAAATGATGATGATGGACAAGCCCCCCACCCAAAAAACAAACAAACAAACAAACAGTATTTAGAACTGGAAGCAAAACAGTTCCTTCCATTTGCCCCATAAGATCTGAGCCCCTCCTAATCTGAAGCAGAGTGGGCAACATTATCCCAAAAGCCTCAAAATTGAGGGGAAAATGCAAAAATGGACCAAGGTAGACATTTTTATTGTACTAACAGAAGAACTTGTAAAATTGATATAAAAAGATTCTGAGGAGAGGAGAAGGGAAGAAAATGTAGAACATAGGGCATTTTTAGGGCATTGGAATTGTTAGATATTCCAATGGCAGATACAGGCCATTACACATTTTGTCAAAACCTATAAAACTGTACAGTGCAAAGAGTAAACCATAATGTAAACTATAGACCTTGGTTAGTAGCAATGCTTCAATATTGGTTCATCAATTATAGCAAATGTACCACACTAATGTAAGATGTTATTAATAGGGGGAAATGTGGGAATGGGAGTGAGTGGGTTATATGAGAATCCCCTATACTTTCAATGTAACTTTTCTGTAATTTAAAACATCTCTAAAAATAAGTGTATTTTTTAAACCTCAGTGTAAGACCCCAAAAGTCATGTGTAATAACTGGGATTTGATTAAGTACCAGAGCAGATGTATTTCTTTTCTGACAAAGCAAACAATACGATTGAGCAGGTTGCTATAAAGCCAAAATGAATGGCAAAAAGCATATCTATGTGTGGGAAAGACAGAGAAGCTTAAAATGCAAACCTGATATGAATATAAAGCTAAAGTGTTGGTGCAAATAATCCTGAATTTAAATGAAAATTGAATCTTTCCACTTACAGATAACATGGTTGCTTTCATGCAAAGCCCATATCTAAGCTATTGTCGTCAGCCTCCCTGGGATTTCTATACCATAAATTCTCTTGACTTTTCCATGAACAATAGTTAACTTTTGTGCACCTACCAACATCAGTAAGCACACTCTGGGTAGGCGTGTAATGGTGTTATTATCCCTAACTCAGGCAATTGGATAATTTCTAGACAGTCATAAGATCTAGGGAAAGAAGGGAAATTAAGCTTTCAACTCTTTAACCTACTGAGAAGAAAAAACACCTCAGAATGTACATATAAGAGGATTGTTCCTAAATAAATGTCCTTTAGGAAAAGAAAAAAAAAAAAAAAAAAAAAAGCTGAAACTCAACTAAGATGGCTTGGGTGCCTGAAAAACCGGGGACATAGAGTGAATGAGGTCAAGCCCTTCAAATCTTCTTTTGTAAAATGATTTTAAAGATGGCGGTGGTTAGACCTGAAGGTGGAGAAGTGCCTGTGCTGGAAGAGAAGTTCAAACCCACCTACTCAGAGTTCTCAGAATGGCCTTGTTTCAGGAGCCAGATGGTTTGATAATACTGCACAAGACTAATGACCTGCATTTTTAAAATTACATGAGGAAATACACACACACACACACACACACACAGTTTACTAAACGGCTACTTTGTGTTAAACACTGCCCTGAGCCCTGTCCATGAGGAACTCCAATCTAATGGGAGCAGGGGACACACCAGCATGCACTATGAGACACAAAGTGAAAGGTTCATTAGCCAAAAGCAGATGACATGGGAAACCAAAAGAAGGAATGAGCTAAAAGCTTTCGTTGATGCTTACATAGAATCTAGGAGACCATAGATCCCATAAGGTCACTTACCAAAACAAAAGAAAACAGAAAAAAACACCACCACAAACCTTCCCTGTTCTGTGCTCAGGGCGAGCTCTCATAAACTTGGTTTAATTTAATAGATTTATGAAAACCTGACTTCTGACTTAATGACCAGAGAACATACTGATAATAAGACGCAAAAGACAATAACAAAACAAAACTCTATCAAAAGGAAATGCTTACACTATCAAATTTTTAAATATGCATGGTGATTTAATACATATACTTTGAAAATATACAGCAGTTACAAGGATTTTTTTGTGAAAACTCATAATTTAATACCCAGAGGATGAGGAGGATGAGGCAAGAAATGTGTCACTCTTATTGCAAACATTTGAGAAGTAATTCTCTCCATTAGGAATTCCTATTAAACTTTAAGATGAAATGAAAAGAACATAATATTAATAGATGAAAAAAGAAAGCATAGGAAGGCAATCTATGGAACCCTATAAAGAATGCCATCTATTATCAGACAAGGTCAGACACTTGTGAGACAAGATCACGAAAAAGGATCAAAAGACCTCATGCTTTGTCTATGTAATATATAAGTTAGAAGTATACTCTGATGTTAGTAACAGAAATCCAGGTTTTATTTTCTCACACACATAAAAGAAGTACAAAGATAGATAGGCCAAGGCTTGTATAATGATTCCACAGTCATCATGGATCCTTCAGTCTTTCTGTTCCACCATCCTTAAGGTTGCCTCATGATCCAATAGTACTACTGGAGCTCTTGCCATCACATCCACATTCCAGGCAACAGGAGGAAGGAAGATAGCTAGGAACAGAGTTTTTCCAGAAATCCCCTCCGCCTAGCAACTTCAACTAACATCTCACTGTCCACCATTGTCTGCAAGAAATTTGGGGTAATGTAGTTTTTCAATTGCCCAAGGTTAGTAAGGAAGAAAGAAAGGATGGACATTAGCCAGCCTTTTTATAACACCAATATTGGAGGCAAAGATTAATTGTATCTTTTTGCCTAACAGAGAATAATAATATAATTGTAAGTAACTGGGTTTTTTCCCTCTTCTATGATGATAATAACAAAAGCTAACAACTGAGTGTTTGAAACACACCAGGCAGTGTTCTAAATTACTTTACATGTATTTAACTTATGTACTCCTCACAATAACCCTATAACATACACAATATTTAGTTTCCGTTTCCAGACAAGAAACTAAAGCAAAGAAAATGTAAGAAGCTTGCTCAAATTAATATAGATAGTGCCAGAGCCAGCATTTGAACTCAAGTAGTCTGATTCAAATAGAACTTAACCCACGACATATATGACTCTATAGAATGAAGAGCTATACTTTAATAGTATATTTTAAAAATAAAAACAAACAAAAATATACATACCTGAGAAAGGTAGAACTAATCTGAAATTACAGGATCTCATTAATGTTAGCCATGTTGGTTTTCTGAGCAAGCAAGAAGAAAGTTCTCCTTTGAACTTCTCTGATTCTCCAAAATCCCCATCATGGATGGGTATTGCTTTTGGAATAAGAAAGAAAAATATATAATAAATAAAGATATCCCTGGCACCAAAAGAGGAAAAAGGTATTTAATTGCTAAGCCTGACACCAGATATGACCCACCTGAGACTGAGGGAACAAGGCAGAGAACTTCACAAATGCTATCGCCACTCAACCATCCATGCCTGCAGAGCTGTCAGTTAACGCACTTAAATGCAACTCTCTATGAAGGCAAACATTGCTGCTCAACAAACTTTCTGTAAACCATCATCAGCTTCATGCTGACGTTTAAACAATGCACGTTAAATTCATCTTATCCAGGTGCAGATAGTTATTGAAAATACCACACTGGGGTTCAACACTTCTTGAAGGCTCTTTCAATAAACTGAAAAAGAATGATTAAAGAAAAGGTGTGTGGGGAGGAAGGGAGGCTTCTTTGGTCAAAAAGTCTAAATTTTGCTAAACTGCTAACTTTATTACTCTCAACAATGTTGTTTTTAAAGGCCTACTCTGGCAAGTCAGTATGAGCCTACAAAATCTCCATGCTAGTGGAAAAGAAATGAAAAAAGATTCTGGTAAACTACTGAGAGGGTGGCTGACTAAGCATTATACAAGAATACACTTTATTTTATAGGCCTTTTATGCAGAGCTATTACAATATAAACAGTGACAATTGAACATTATTAAAACTAAATTTGGGGTTTGGGTCTTTTACATCAACAACAAAACAAGACTCATAAAACAAGTTTAAAAAAAAAAAAAAAAGCAAAAACCTCTTCCAAGATTTGTTTCTATTGCAAGACCTATTTAATAACAGGACACTTAACTGAGAATGTTTTTAGAGAAAACAAGCTATTTTACCACCACCCCACCACCCCAAAATTAGAGACCTTCTGAAAAAGTTTAACAATAACCAGGGAAATGCATAGAGAACTTTAGTGAAGCATTTGAAACATGGGTTACAGGCTTCTGTCAATTTAAGGAATTAGATGGACAACAGGACCTGAGTCAGAGGATGGAAAGACAACTAGGTCATGAAAAAGACCAATCTCCTCTTTCAAAGAAGTACCAACAATGAGGGGACATCAGAGGCAAGAATGGGTAAATCTCAGAAAGCTCAGAGTTCAAATTTAATATATCTAGGAAAAAAAATTAGAATCTCATCTGAATCTCACAAACCACTTGAATCTGCAAAACTGAGCATGGATATCTGCCAAAAATAGCTTTCTTGGGAGACTGCTAGTCCTCCCGCCTCTTGTCCAGAACTCTTTGGGTGGCTTCTTCAGGCTCTCCTCCAGGTCAGAAAGTAGAAAGCAACAATAGTCAAGTTGATCTTTTTCAACTACAAGAGATATTTGTGAAATGTTTCATTTTTTTAATTGAGAGGTTTTGCAAGAAATTCTCAGTTTATTCTATTTCACTCATACTTGTGAAGAAAAAGGAAACAATAGTCTGTTTTCATTTTGTCAGATTTTTAAAAATGAATGCCAAAGTACCATGCTTTCTAGGTAAGTACTCAGGTGGCATCTAAAAATAATTCTATAAGATATTCAACTGAATATGAGATGTGGTTTTTATTCTTTCTATTTTCCTTCTTTAAAAGGAGATGTGATGGGAACATAAAGGTTTCTTTTCTTCACTTAGTTCTAAGCAAAGCCTTAATTGATATACATAACAAAGCTTCACTTACTTTAGAGACTTTTGTAGAGTAAATTTTGTATTTCTAAAGTAGGCTGAGGAGACACAAATAAGAAGTCTATCTCAGTAGCATAGAAACTTGGAAATGAGTCCATGACTTTGGGCATTATTTGTAAAGCCATCTTGTGTTTTCCAATTCTGATGCATCACTCTATTTTTCTCATTTTTATTTGAGCAAGTGATCTTATCTGATAAAAGTCATGCCTTAGAAGAAAAGCATTACAGGTACCATTGAAGTTCACCATCTTGCTCCTTGTTAAGTGGAGATGTGGGGTAGAAGGCAACAGAGGCTGCTAGTTGTTGGCCAATATATACTCCCCCTTATCCAACAGTAATTGAAGTTTAGTTGGGCAAATGGCTGAACAGCAAGAAAGATTATACATTGCTCAGACTGCCTTGCTGTGAGCTGGGGCAGGTAATTAAGTTCTGACCAATAGCATATAAGCAGATGTTGGTTTTGGCAGCCTCTGGGAACTCTCCCTAAGAGACAGCTGCTCTACACTCTTGCTTCCTCTGTGTGTGTGTGTCTGTGTGTGTGTGCATATTCATTCTGTTTATAAAGGACTCCAGTAATAGGGTTAAGACCCATCCTGAATGATGTGGGTCACACCTTTCAGGGGTTCTAAACAAGGGGTCCATGAGTTTGAATTGAAATTCAAGAAAACATTATTCTCGTGGGGACGTGTTGGTGTGGGTGTGATATATTTATCAAATAATACACAGTATATTGTGGACTTTGTAAGTGGTGCATTGTTTTCACATAACTGGCAAAGGGGTCCGTGGAACAAGAAAGGTTAAGAACCCCTGCCATAACTGAAGTAGCCTCATCATAAGGCCTACTTACAAAGGGTTCACACCCACAGGAATGGATTCACTTTAAGAACACATTTTTCTTGGGTTTATGCAATTCCAAACCACAACAACATATATACATAAAAAGTCGTTTTAAAAGAAGTAGCAAGTTGGTGGTAAGAATTTTAAGTGTTAGTGGAAGAAAATTCTACTTTATATTTGAAGGATAATTTTAGGACTCAAGGAGGGGATGGAATATGAATTGGGCTAAAATGACTTAAATAGGTGAAAAGGTAGAGAAATTTAGGACCATAATGTGACATAATTTGTTGTTGTTGGAGGGAGAGTTGATGTAGAATAACAGTGGGAAATATGATAAGGCTGGGGGCCCACTGCTGACTAGAATGGTCAGTCCTGCCATTCAAGGATTTCCCTCAATGACTGTATCAAGCACCTACTTGGTGTAAGGCCCCATACAGGGTGCTGGGGGTATAATAAAGAACACCACACTGTCACTGCCCAAAACAGTTTACAACCTCTTGTGGCTATAGAGGAGGGAACTGACAGGTAATTAAAACACGGTGGGGTACGTGCTAATTTCTCTCCACCTAGGGAGATGTGTAAGCTTACAGGAGGGACATCTAACCTGGACTTGAGGCGAAATGGTCAGAGAAGAGAGCAGGTGACATCTAAGCAGAGAAAGAATAGGATCTGGTGACATGAAAGTAGGAGGGAGAACATTCCACTGGAAGGAACAGGTATGTTGTGTTGAAAGATGAGAGGGAATGTGGTATTGGTGAGATGGCAAGCAGTTCACAAGAGCTGAGCTAGACTGTTGAGTCAAAGCGGGAGATGAGGCTGGGAGTTAAACCTGGGTTGTATCACCAAGGGTCTAATATAAGATGTTAAGTGATTTAGACTTCATTGTGAGGGCAAGGGGAGCTCACGGAAGCATGCTCAACAGTTTAGTAGCTTGATTGTATGTGTTTTAGAAATATGTCAAGAATAAAAAGGAGTGGAGATTAGACAAAACTAGCAGCAGAAAGACCAGTTAGGAGGCTCATGCAGTCATTCAGGAAGGAGAGGGTAGTGTTGCAGATAAGAGCATGCAAAGAAGTAAATGGTTTCAAGAGGATTTGGGAGATAGGAAGAGCAAAACCTGGCCATTAATTGGATATGGGGGAGTGAGGGAGAGGATTTGAGTAGCCCAGTAAATGGTGATGCTCTGGGAGAACAGAATGTTGGGGTGGTGATGATAAGGCCTTGGAATCACTAACTGTTGCCACGGGAATGGATGATTTGTCAAGAAGTGTTAAGAATCTGCAGAGAAGAGGATCAAGAACCAAACTCTTGTGAAAAGGTCATGGATGAAAAGCTTGAAAATTAGAGTGACAAGGAGTATCCAGGCAGGTAGCAAAGAAACGAGGAGGGTATGGTATTGAGGAATCCAAGTGAAGAGAGGCTTTCCCAGCATACGTGAATAGACAGTAGTGAGAAATAAGAAGTCAAGTGAAAGGAGTCCATTGGCTCTTGGCAGTAAAAGTACTTTGGTTACCTTGGTTGCAAGAGATTTTCTGTAGAATTGTGAAGAAGTAGGGACAGTGAGGACAGGTCTTTGTTTAAAAAGCCTTGGCTTTGGATGGGTAAAGAGAACTAGAGGACGAGGTGGTGGAGGTTATAGGGTTACAAGTTTGAGGGATGCTTTTTTTTTTTAGTAACAAAGTAGATGAACCAGTTGAAATTCTGATGGGAAGGCCCAGTGGAGATAATAATGTTGATGATATGCAGGAGATGGAGTATATCATTGTATTTGAACAAACATTAAAGGAAAGAAAGAATGGGATTTCACATATAGATAGAGGAATTAGCAGTTGTAAATTGCTTCTATCATGCTAATATTTTGCAAAGACATTGAAATGTTCATCATTACTGCTTTTTATTTAGACTACATGAAAGTTCACTACTTTAGTTCTTAGGAACAAAGTTGTGGGCCATTTGGTCTTGAATTCATTGGTTGAAGGAAAATTAGGGGAAAGTTTAGGATGACCATATTACCAAAAAGCCAAATTACAAAGATATCAATTTAATGCATTTCCTTGGAGTCTATTTCTTTGCTACAATGGCATTTTGAAAATAAACGACGTTTTTAAAGCAAGTTTCTTAACTAATACCTAGCACTGTTCTTTTAGGTACCATGAACACAGGCTCAAATGTCCATTCCTCAATTTATCCATCATTTCATTTTAATCAACTAACTGCTGATAGCCCAGATGAGCATCTTGTAGGCATTTTTATTTAGCACATCTCTTAGGATGACTGAAGTGTCAGAACATCCCAGGTACACTGCTGTAGACACCAGCTGCACTGGAGGAGTGTTGCCCAAAAACATCTGGAACATTATTCAGTATGAAAGGGAATAAATATGTTTATGGAAGAGACATTCACATCTTCTGTGATCAGGTTCTTTAAAAGATTCCAAATTCCATACACTTTCCATCAGTTTTTTTGGTATAGAACTTTTGATAGAATTATAATTTGTCAGCTTAGATTCTCTGATAAAAAGAAAAGGGACTAATCTTTTTGGAAGCTAGGTTTGGATATTGTGATTAAATAAGTTATCATGAAGATTGAGTTCAAAGAGCTGATCTGTTACCTGAATCAGGAGATTCTAAAATATTATTGTTTTCTTTCTAGTTTCCTGAGGACTTACAGAAAAATGAAAAAGTATAACTGACCTTTAGGAAAGGAGAGGAATAAAATAATGTTTCATGGGCTGTCTTTCCAGGACTATCATAATGACAATTACTATTTTTCAACACGCATGTGCCAGCCAGTTTATATATGCTGTTATTTCTATTCCTTGCAGCAAACCTTTCAAGGTAAATGTTCTTTTTCCTATTTTGCTGTTAGGGCAGCTATGAACCAATGATTAGAGAGGTTCAGTAATTTACCCATGACAGGGCTCAGATATTGGAGTCCACTTCTATCTGACTGAAATATCTATTTTCTTTCCACATATTCTGCCTCCATCTCACTAAATATTTATCAAATGAATGAAATTGAACTCAGAAGTGCAGATGACAAAAGTGCAGAGATGAAGGTGTGACCATGATGGTTTGAAGTTAATTGTATGAGCTTTTCTGATTCAGATTCCACTAACACTTTTCAAGTACCTAAACTGCACCAAGCATTAATGAGTTATCTTCACATGTGCCATCTCATATAATCCCAACAAGAGCCCACCTTAGTAGGTATTAGTACTTCATCTTTACAGATAAGGAAACTGTGGTATAGAAGAGTCTTTTGAACAAGTTACTAAAGCAAGTTTCAGACAAGGATTTTCAGAAAGGACAATGACCAGACTATGTTGTCTCTAGTTCATGAAAAGGAATGATGTAAGTAAGGTAGGGAGAGGGGCATCTTCACCAGGGTCTAAAACTAAATAATTAGGTAATTGTCTTTGAAAGTACTTCTTTCTTCTATACTCAGGCTAAACAGATAAACTGACTGAAGAAAATTAATCCTATAAGCAAAACTTGCTTGATGAGTCTAAGAAAATTGAGTCATGAATGAAATACATAAGGATATTATCTTAGTTAATAAATATGTTTAGACCAGTATTTTTTTTAATTTTATTCAAGTATATCATTCAGACATGAACATACATAAACAATAAGTTTATAGTAAAAATTGTGAACTTATAAAACAAACATGCATAACATCACACAGGGATCCCATACATCAACCCACCACCAACACCTTGCATTGTTATGAGACATTTGTTACAAATTATGAAAGAAGAAATATCATCAAAATCTTAGTACTAACTATAGTCCATATCTTACATCTGGTGTATTATTATTATTATTTTAGGAGATACTGGGGATTGAACCCAGGACCTCATACATGCAAAGCAGGTGCTCAACCACTGAGCTACATCCCCTTCCCTATTATTTTTTTAAATGTATTTTTATTACCGAAGTTGTGAACTTACAAAACAATCATGCACATGTGTGGAACTCCCATACAACACCCCTTCATCAACACACCACATAATGGTGGAACATTTGTTACAGATTATGAGATAATATCATCAGACTATTACCACCAACCATGGTCCATAGCATACATTCAGCACACTTTTTCCATACTCCCCCATTATCAACACAATACATCTTTGGCACGGATGCATGAACATTACAGTATTGCTGTTAACCACAGTCCATAGGTCACACCAATTGTATTTTTCCCATGCTTCTCCACATTCCCAGCACCCTGCAATAGTGACGTACATCTGTTCTAGTTCATGCTTGCATCTGTACCATCAACCACAATTCTCATCCACCTCTAGACCAGTATTTTGCACAATCAACACCCATAGTAGCAGGTTAATATTATTAACCACCAGCCATCAAGTGACCCCGGGTGATGCCATGTGGGCAAAAGAATCACCAGCCAAGCCCTGCCTAAATTCCTGACAAAGATATCACTAGTATAATAAAATAATTGATATATTAAACCGCCAAGTTTGTGGTGGTTTGTTATATAGCAATAGAGAGCCAGAAACACTTATGGAGTGCTGTTATGTTCTAAGCATTCTTTCTAGCACTGAAAATAAAGTGTTGAATAAGACAGACAAGTCTCATTTCTCAGGTCATTTAAAACCTCATGCTGGTGAGAAACAAAACAATAAACAAACAAATACACAAGACAATTACACAGTCTGTGAGTAAGACAAATGAAATGTGGCTCATTGTGACAGAATCCATCAGGTCTAGAATAACTTCAGAAAGGGCATTTGGAGAAGGTCTATCTGAAGATGTGACACTTGAAGGGTGACAGGGACGCGGTCAGGCGAGGAACTGGGAGAAACAATCCAAGCAGGAAAAGTGAAGGTATGGAAAGGCATTGCTTGATTCCTGAGGAGAGTTCTACTTCTTGAGGAGAGGGGAGGCTAGTGAGGCAGGGCTTATCAGATGACAGGGGAGAGTGACAGGGCCTATAATTAGGGGTTGGCATGGGACAAATCACTCAGAGACTTCAGTGAGGAGCCTGGATTTCATTCTAACAGCAATGGGAAGCCACCAAAAAGTTTTGAAGCCTAGAAGTGATATGAGTTGATTCCTTGGTTTTTTGTTGTTGTTTTTTAATGAATAAATGATGGGTACCAGACATTTGGAGATATTTTTGGGGGGTTTGCTTAAAATTTATTTTTGTTGTAACTTTTACATAAACTATAAAATGAATTAGACATGCAATAAATTTCAAATGTATGTGTACTGGTTATAGAACAATAATAAAATGAGAATCATTGTTCTCTTTCCTCACCATTACTTCTTGCATCAGATTTATCCCTATGGGATTCTTCTTCTTCTTCTTTCTAGAGTACACCATCTAAAATTTCCCTGAAGAGCTATTTATAGTTGATTTTATATATTGTATAGATTTTATATAGATTTTATATATTGAATAAAAGTTATACTTACTTTGTTCTCATCCCTGAGATATTATTTCACTGGGCCTGGAAATCTAGTTCAAAATTAATTTATCTCAGTATTTGAAGATATTATTCCTCTGATTTCTAACTTTCATTGATGCTGTGGAAAAGTCAGTTATCAATATCAATGTCACTGAACTGGATATCTAGATGCAAAAGACTGAAAGAGAACCCCTTTCTCACACCATATACAAAAATTAACTCAAAATGGATCAAAGTCCTAAGTATAAGAACCAGGACTATAAAACTCTTAGAAGAGAATGTAAGGAAGCATCTTCTGGGTCTTGTGTTAGGCAATGGTTTCTGAGACTTTACATTCAAAGCACAAACAACAAAAAGAAAACACAGATAAATGGGACCACCTTAAAATTGAAAACTTTTGTGCCTCCAGCGACTTTGTCACAAAACAAACAAGATAACCTATTCAATGGGAGAAAATATTTGGAAACCACATATCCAATATGGGTTTAATATCCAGAATATATAAAGAAATCCTACAACTCAACAATAAAAAGGCAAACAACCAATTTCTAAATGGACAAAATATTTGAATAGACATTTCTCCAAAGAAGATATACAAATAGCTAAAAAGCACATGAAAAGACGCTCAACATCACTAGATATTAGAGAAATGCAAATCAAAACCACAATGAGATATCATTTCACACCCACTAAAATGGCTACTATTAATAAAACAGAAAATTGCAAGTGTTGGAAAGGATGTGGAGATATAGGAACACTCATTCATTGCTGATGGGAATGTAAATGGAGCAACCTCTGTGGAAGACAATTTGGCAGTTTCTCAGGAAGCTAAGTATAGAATTACCATATGACATGGCAATCCCACTACTACATATACACCCAGAAGAACTGAAAGCAGGGACTCAAACAGATTTTTTTAATAATTAATTTTTTTACTTTTAAAGAAGTTTTAGATTACATAAATTTTACATAAAAAATATAAGGGATTCCCATATGCCCCACTCCCTTATCCTCCCACACTTGCCCACATTAACAACATCCTTCATTAGTGTGGCACATTTGTTACAATTGATGAACCCATATTGAAGCATTGCTACTAACCATGGACTACAGTTTACATTATAGTTTATACCCTGTCCCGCACAATTTGACAAAATATACAATGGTGTGTATCCATCACTGCAATGTCATGCAGGATAAATCCAATGTCCTGAAAATGCCCCCATATTACATCTATTCTTCCCTCTCCCACCCCTCAGAACCTCTGGCGGCAGAATTTTGAACACCGATGTTCATTGTGACGTTATTCACAATTGCCAAAAGATGGAGGCAATCCAAGTGTCCATCAGCTGATGAATGGATAAATAAAATGTGGTATATACATACGATAGAATATTATTCAGCCATAAAAAATGAATGACATCCTGATGCATCCGACAATATGGATGAACCTTGAGGACATTATGCTGAGTGAAATAGGCCAGACACAAAAGGACAAATATTGTATGATCTCACTGTCATGAACTAATCATAATAAGCAAAGTCATAGAGTTAGAATCTATAATTTATATTATATTATATATTAATTATATCATTATATTATAAGCCTATTATATTATATTAATTATATAATATTATATTACCAGGGGACCTAGTAACTTATATTGGCTTGGGGGTAGAGAAAGGGGTGTTGGTGCTTAATTTGTCCAGAATTTCTATTAAGTTTGATTGTAAAGTTTTGGAAACGGATGGTGATGATAGTAGCACATTGTTGTGGGTATGAGTAACAGCACTGAATTATATATATGAATGTGGTTGGAAGGGGAAATTTTAAGTCATATATGTTACTAAAATAAAAATTAAAATATAAAACATGGGACTGTAACACAGTGAACCCTAATGTAGATGCTGGATTATAAAAGATTTCTGTTTTCTTCCCATTTTTGACCCAGCAATCATTTTCTACCTTTATCTCTTCAATGCCTTCAACGAGATGCATTTTAAAAATTATTTTGTTTTTCCAGGATTTTTTTTAGATTTATTTTATTTATTTATTTCTCCTCACCCCCTTGTTGTCTACACTTGCTGTGTCTGCTCGTCTTCCCTGCCTCTTTTAGGAGGCACTGGGAACTGAAATAGGGACCTCTGATGTGGGAGGAAGGCACATAATTGCTTGAGCTGCCTCCATTCCCCACTTTGTTGTGTCTGTCGTTTTTTCTTCTTGTGCCTCTTGTTGAATCATCATGTTGCATCAGTTTGCCATGCCTGCCTGTCGAGTCAGCTCATTTTCTTGCTCATCTTCTTTAGGAGGCATTGGATATCCCTACTCCCTTCTTTCTTGTGTCTCTCACTATGTTTTTTTCTTTTTGTGTCTCTTGTTGTATTATCTAATTGCTTCAGTTTGCCATGCCTGCCTGTCGTGCTAGCTCACTGTATTCTCAGGAAGGCACTGGGAATTGAACCAGGAACCTCCCATGTGGTAGACGGGAGCTCAATCACTTGAGCCACATCCTCTTCCCTTTGCAGTTTTTTAATGCACTGATTAATCCAAATTATTTAATATGCCATAAGTAGATTAAAAGTCTCCTAATTTTCTCTTCTTTTGTGTTCTACCCATTGAGTTTATAATTTCCATTATTACATTCATTTTTACAAATTCTGTTTTTTTCCATTTACAAATCTTTCTGGTCAACTTTGATAGTCTCTTGTTTCTTTAGAATATTTTCACTCTCCTTTTTAAATTATCTTAGATACATTTTACACATTCATTTAATACTCTGTATCTTTTCTTATCCGAATCTGTAGCTTGCTGTTTCTATGGACTTTCTCATGGACATTCATGTTCTTTTATGTTTTAAATTTTTGTTGTGTGTTTATGTTTTAATAATTTTGTGTTCTTGGATTGCCATCTGTGAAAAACTCTTGATTCTTGTGTTTAAAGTATTTAAAGTGTAGTGTGTTCCTCCAGAGAAGATTTGTGTCTGAGGGCATTACTAATCTGAGACACTTTTAAACTCAAATTTTAGCTTTATGTTTTATTTTGTTTTTCAGCCACACAGGATTACAAATCTTTGCCCTAAGCTTGCATCTGTACAAGTCTGGGATTAAGAATTCTCACAGGAGACTTCTCACAGCCATAACTAAAATGGTCATGTTTTTTTACTCTCTCTTTTCATGAAGTGTTTTTCTTCCTCGTTCACTCTGTGAGAGTGTCACTATTAAATGCCCTTTGCTTTATGAGAGGGTCTATGGTTCCACAAGTAGGTCTATGCCCTACTTGGTCCTGAGATTTAGTTCCCTGACCCCTTCACATGACCCATTTTAACCCAGCACCATGCCACCAAGGACAGTACAAACTCCTGGGTAAAGTACCAGTTCCACTGCCTCTAATCAGGTAGGTTGATACTTTTGTATCATTTCTTGAGGATTCACATTTTTTTCTGCCAAATTGGCTATTGTAAAATATACTTTTTAAACTTATTTCTGCACTTTAGTTTTACTGTGCCTGACAGGGATTCTGTGACTATCAAACTCATCGTAATGCCAGAAATGAACATCCAACAGGGTATTCTTAGTATTGGCAAGGATTTCTGCTGATTCGATGGCACTTCTTGCCTGTAACACCTTTGCAAGAGGACTGACCAGATGTTAAAAGGAAAATTTGTGACTGTGGAGCAGAGCAGTTTTCTACAAGAAGTGAATTTGCCATACTGTTCCAGGTCCATGGATGGAGCATGATATAATTTTGAGCCGCTACAATATTGTCTTAGACAAATCAATTAACCAGTCTGTGCGTTAAATGACAAATTAAAAATATTTCACATTAACATAATAGACTATGACATAATTTATCCGAGGGCACAGTATTGAGGTCCTAAAACATATAATTTATTTAGAATTTAAAACATTAGAATACTTGTCAAAATGGGTACTAATTTTTGTGACTGATTAAAACTTCTCACAACCACAATGAAAGAAAAAGGAGAAACTCTGCGTTGCTAGGGCAGGTGAAGCAGAAAGACAGAAGGTAAACATCTTGGGGACTATTTTCAGAAGGTGATACATTCTTGCAGTGACACCAAGACTGTGGTGAAGTATACAACAACTGACTCCTTGGCACACTGTTTGAGATTTTCAATGCATTCTAATTTTTGCTGCAAGCATATTAAGGAGGTATATGACAAATTTGCAAGTACATTCTGAACCTTTTTGATGGCTCCATTCAATAATTTTTTAAAAATTTATTTTGGTTTTGTTTTAGTTAAAATTCACTTCTTTAGAAATAAGTTTGTTCTAGTGAAAGAACTTGAGCAGTAGAGATTGGAATCAGATATGCTACATGCAAGGATAGGGCTTATTTAAGATCACCCTCTCTCAATATAAATTTTGTTTTATTTAGGTATTTTTAATCAAACCAATCTTCTATTCAAGTCATCAAATTTTAATTTTGCATATTTTAGTTAAAATGAAATATTTTAAAAAGTCTTTCAGATGCTCCACTTTAATATTTGAATTAATTTTTCTTCTACTTTGGGAAATATTTTAGTGATAGTAATAATAATAATGCTCATATATTGTTTAAAAATTAAGAGAAGTATAAAAACACAATAAAAATCACTCAGATTTCTACCACTCAGAGAAAAGGTCTGTTGATTTTAGCTACATTCTCACGTTTATTTATGTTTATTTATTTTAAAGTTGTTTTGTAAAATTGAAATCATGCTATATACTGTTTTATGTCTAGGTACTTTCCAATTAAGTTAACTCTTGACCTTCTTCTTTTGGCATTAGATAATTTTCTCATACAATTAAATATGACACAAATGTGGTACAGGCATGTTTATTTAAATGTTTATTTATGCCTTATTATTTGGGTTATGTCCACTTTTTGATATCATAAATTATGCTGTGATGAAATCCTGAACTTAATTCTTTGTCTTCATTCATTATTTTCTTTAAGGAAAATTCCTCAAAGAGTCATAATTGGATCAAAAATATTCTTTCCATTAAATATTATTGAAATATTTTAAGTTGAATATGTGTGTGTTAGAATATAAATTTTAACATTGTGTTCAAGGATCACTTATTCCCTGATGCCCTATATTGTTAGAAGGAATCATGAGTGAAATATTTGTTCCCCATGTTAAATATTAATAAGCTCCCTAAGATTTTTATCACCATTTTTTCCCTCTCCTTTTGTATGTTTAGTTCATATACAAATTAAAATACCAATGGAGATCTCCCTGTGGAGAAATTGAAATGGTATTTCTTTTACTCACCACTCTTGAAGCCAAAGCACTTTCCATGATCACTTTTCATTATATTATGGCAGGCAGCAATGCAGTGTAGGCTATTACCCAATAACCAGTCAATATTAATATACAAAAAGCTTGGCTGGCCAGTTCAAACACAATGATAAGAATACTTAAATTACAAATTTTATACACACACACACACATATGGGAAATGCAAACAGAAATTATGAACACTGTTAGTTTTGTCCAAAACAAATTTATATTTCAGCTCTTCTTCCTTGAGCTTACTTTAGTTAGAAAACTTATGATAATTTCCTTATTGCAAAACTCACAAAGCCCTCTTCATTCACTACAATATTAAAATAGTTTTGAAGGAATTACAGTATGCTTACTAACAAAGCACAAACACTTCAGGTGCAAATTTTCAGTAAAATATCATCTCCCATATCCAGGACTCACTTATCCAGATTATGGCAATGAACCAGAAAATAAGAAAAAGGAAAAACAAAAGCTATACATGCGATCAGAATAGATTCTTACCTAATCTCATCTACACAACCACATATTTTATGCAGAAAAGACCTCTCAGTTCCTTGCTCAGTATGTATTTAGTATTATTTTCATTAAAATTACTACTAGGGTAGTAATCTTATTTTCCAGTGAGTCACAGATTAGAAAAGACAAATTAGAAGTGTAAGAAGAGAATGAGGGCTGGCTTAGAGGTGACTGAGGCTCACTCAGTGCATTTCCTGTTGAAGTCAACTCTCCCCATTCACACCTCATCACAAACTATGTCTGGTTGAGCACACAAGAGATCATAACAATGACTCTGAACCATCAAGAAATGCTAAATTGGGGCGGGGGGGGTGCGGCAAACATAGCTCGGTGGTTGAGCACCTGCCTCCCACGTACAAGGTCCCAGGTTCAATCCCTGGCACCTCCTAAAAATAAAACAACATTAACAAGAACAAAATATTTTTAAAAAGGAAATGCTAAATTACACTCAGTAGTCTTTGTTTCATGAGGCATAGAAAAATAGAATCTGCTTAAAAAGAATTTTATCAAAAATGTTTGAAATAGTTTTAGGCATTTGATGAATTGTATGGATCTTATTAACTAACTTACTGTGTGTGTTTTAATTTTTGACCTATAATAATGATATCTGTTTTTAAATCCTCAGCAAGATGGTAACTACTTATTAATATTTGGAAGTTCTAGTTATCTACTTGGTCTTTACCTTAACTTTCTTTCATAGATCACAGATATCAGTAGTTAAAGGTCTGCAATCAAATGTATCAAAATGACCTCAGGTACTAACCATTAACCCGTACAGGAACTAGGCCAAATATTCCAACTCAGAGGTTTTTCCCAGGGTAATCTTACTGAATTACACTAACCAATCTCATTCCACAGGAGACAGCATATTTAATATTTCTTACTCCATATTTGTTTAATATATATCCAATGTATCTGTCCAAAACAATATGTCTCTATTTTAGATTGTTATTCCTTGGAGAATAAAAATAATATCTTTTCAACTCTATTTATATATTGTTGAATATAGCTGCTTAATGAATAAAATTTTTGATTACTTATCATGAATTTGTAGACCTATGATATGGAGTACAGTCATATTGTTAATTAATTTTTGTCAAATTTCTGAAGTAACTATAGTGAATGGTTATTTTAAATGCACTGTGTCAAATTTCATCTGGGCCTTTACTGTTTCTCCACTATTGTTTTATTCATTTTTTATTGATTCACTAGGTTAGATTCCTAAAGAAAAACCTTCATTTTCTTCAGGCTGTCAGTCTCATTCTGTCTTCTTTCTTATTCAACCTCTTCCTAATTTACCTCCTGATTTATTTTTAAAATATTATGTCCTGAGGTCTTCTGAGCGCCAACGGATTTAGCTAGCAATTCCTGATTTTGTCACTCAAAATCTCCTCTGAAAATCTTATTCACTGTGAACTGACATTCACAGTGCTTCTAAACTAAGACTGACCTGTTGCCAAATACAGAAACAAAAATTCTGCTATGATTAGTGAAGCTGCACTGACCAAAAAGAAAAACATAATAGTCAATGCATCTATTTCACCCTCTTAATCACGGATCTAAAACAGGTCCATCAACAAAACACAGACCAGGAAATCTGAAAAGGCTTTAGACAAATATACGATCCATATTATCTCCAAAATTAGAACTTCAGCACTCCATTTTGTGGACACTATTTTTCCAGGCAGTCGGGGTCCTGTTGGACCTACTACCTCCCACACCTTGATCACCATCCCTGTTGTGTCTTGAAACTGTATGTACTCCAGAAAATCAGGTGCTTAAACTAACCCATCCCTGTGGATGTAAACCTATTGTAAGTAAGGCATTGGTTAGGTTATTTAGTTAAGCCATTACCCAGGGTAATTAATGGTCTTAGTCCACTTACTGGAGTCCTTTACAAATGGGATGAATATGGAGAGAAAGAGGGAAAAAAACATGGAAGCCAGAAGCTGAAAGCAACAAAACCCAGAAGAGAAAAGAGAGACCAACAGATGCCACCATATGCCATGCCATGTGACAGAAGAGCCCGGGATTCCCAGCAGCCAGTCATCATGAAGAAAGCATTGCCTTGATGATGACTTGATTTGGATATTTTCACGGCTTCAAAACTGTAAGCTCATAAGCTAACAAAATTCACATAGTTAAAGCCAATTCATTTTATGGTATCTGCTTTCAGCAGCTTAGCAAGCTATCTGTCACATTCCTAAAGTAGGTGCACTCTTTCTGCTGCTCATCAGTAACAAATTGCTCAGTAACAATCTTCAAGAAAGAAGCAATGAAGTGGTAGCAGTACATGTAAGTATTTGGGTCAGAGCAGAAATAGGACTGATTGTGAAAGCAGCACAGGTCTGAGATAATAGTTTTATTTTCTTTATCTGGTCCAAGATTCAGAGAACCGAGCAGAGGATAGAAATATTTACTCAGTCCAGCTGAACCACTCAGTATGAAAGCCAGTTAGGCACTGGGAACTTGAGCTATGGTCCCCCATTAATCAATGCCAAAATTTTTCAAAAATATGGTTTACATCAATTAACCCTATAATTTAGTCCCATGTGATCTGTCTTTAATCCACACTGCTCTGTTTAACGATATCCTCAGAAACTCAACAATAACTTCCTTACAAACCCAATGGTCTGTTTGTAATTCTTTATTCTCCTTGACTTCTCTGCAGCATATCATTGTTAAAAATTCCTTCCTTGAAATTGTTTCTATGCTTAATTTCAATCTCTCCTCACTGGCATTTTCCAAAGTGTTTTCTTCAAACCACTTTTATGAAATTCCAAAATGGTGAATTTCAAAAACGTATTTAAAGACAAATAGTTTTGGGACAGATGTGACTCAAATGGTTGGGTGTCCATCTCCCATGTGGAGGGACCCGGGTTCATTCCCTGGGACCTCCCGGCAAAAAAAAAAAAGACAATTAGTTTTGCCAAACACTGTTCCCTTAGAAGATTCATCATTATAACATGTCTCTGTGAAGTTTGACAGCAAAAGAAACTTGCATAGCTGTAGTTAATCCAAAGTTTACAAATTTGTTGGAAAGCAGAAAAACATTTCCTCAAAACAGCTATTTTATGCCATCATTTCTAAGACATGCATGTTCATCATATTTTGACATTGCTGGTATCAGGTTGCATCTACTAATCTTAAAAATCACTGATGGTCTGCTACAGTTATGATGTAGTTGTCATATCCTGTGCAAATACAAACATGGTCATAGTTACTCATTTTTTCTTCATTGCAGTAAAGAGGTGTGCTTTGTTGGTACTACACATGCCAAGTGTGTATGGCTTCAAAAAGAGTATACTGTAATGCAGCATTGAAATAAGAAAAGTTATTTTAAGCAGAAAAGCATGAAAATAGAGCAGGGGGGTATACACTGAGATTGCCGAAGCAAATATTCCACATTGAAGAAACAATCACAGTTGTCTAGTTTTCTTACAAAAACATCAACCAAGTGCTTTATGGGACCTTAGAAAGAAACTACCTACACATAGAGGAGGCTGGGTTATATTTTGTTACTGAGGAACAGATAAATATTACCTATGACGTACCAAGGAATGTATTTGAAGACGAGAGAAATTGCTAAATCCCTTGAAATAGATCAAAGAAATTTTAAGAAAGGAGGTTCTGGTCTCACTAGACTTTTCTTATTGTTAAAGAATTGCATCATAATTTGCCAGATTTTTTTTCACTTAGAAGACAAAATAATGGTACTTCTTACAATTGATTATGTATCAGTCATGGTTTTCCAGAGAAAAAGAACCAATAGGATATGTTTGCATATATATAAAGAGATTTATTTTAAGGTATCAGTTCATATGATTGTGGAGGCTGGCAAGTTCAAAATTTGAAGGGCAGGCTCAAAGGCTGGAAACCCAGGCAGGAAGTGCCTCTTCTCTAGAAAACCTCAGTTTTTGCTCTTAAGGCTTTCAATAGATTGGATGAGACCCTGCCTATATTACCAAGAGTAATCTCCTTTATGGAAAGTCAACTGATTGTAGACTTGTAGAGTTGTAGATGTCAACCATATCTACAAAATAACCTTCACAGCAACCCCTAGATTCATGTTTGATTAAATAATTGGGTATTACAGTCTAACCAAGTTGACACACAAAAAACAGCCATCACAGATGGTATCTTGATTTCTCTAAAATATGGCATGAGTGTTCTGTAAAACAAGTATGCTTTACTTATGAAATGCTGCTGTAAATTCCTTCATATACCAGACCATATCCTAGTTCATACTCTTCCCACTACTTCCCTAAATATTTATTCATTACTATGCTTTCCTTTATTAAGCAATGTCTAGATCCCACCCGTCTTTCCATGTTGAGTTTATAGTACTAACATACACTCAGACATCCAAATGTAAGGTGTCATAATTAAGCAGTAAGCTGGTTCATGGAGGCAAAATATGCGAAAGACAAACCCAATATCCCCAACTTCATGGATAGTGCAAATTTTCTGGATGGTTGATATCTTCCTATAGAATAGACTCCACCATCAAAGAAGAACACTGAAGATTCTCAAGTGGCTAAGCTTGTACCTCTCTCTTCTTCCAGGATCAGAGCTTTCTCTAACAGATTGTGGGCCCTTCAACGCTAAGATGTGTCTTCTGATGGGTAAGAACAGTTGAACAATTGAAATTTAAACCTCTGGATGGCAAATAGCATCAAAGAAGTCTTTATGAGGGGGCTGTGGTCTAGCCCACTTCCCCTCTTTCCTGCAACCATGACATACCTTGATTCTGACCACCTGAAGCAATGTAACTAAAAGAAATAAAAGATTAAAAAAAAAAAACTACTTTTATATTACATTCTCACATATATCAATTTATAGCACATAGTACTCTAAGTTATTAACAGTGCCATTTTACAAATGAAAAACATCTCCTATAAAATTAAGTGATTTCTGAAGAAACCATTAGGTGGTTCACTTATGCCCCCCAAAGCTGGTATTCCTGTGGTATTTAGCCCAGTCATACAGCTGATAGTTGATTCCCTCTATAGCAATTACTCCAGGCATATATCCAATCTGTGCCTAAACACTTCCAGTGATAATATATATATATATATATATATATATATTTATTTATATTTTTTATTATTTATTTTTTTTTTTTTTTTTTTTTCTTTTGTTTTTTCCCCCAAGGCAGCTCAGTCCATCTTTACACAGGTCATAACTTACATGGGAGCTTAATCTACAGGAGCCCTGGGAATTCAGTGGACAAGGTAACTGAGCAAAGGGAGAAAGCTCTAAGGAAACTGTGGGAAACTGACCCAGCTATAAACTATACCTCTGAGAGAGTGGGTCGCTGTCCAATTTGCTGTACCCAGAGAGGTGGGGCATGCTATTTCATGCTTTGGCCAACCAGTGACACTCAAGAAGTCTAATGCAGAAAGTGGTATCAAGCAGCTGAAATGGGGACAGCAGGCTTCATTTGATGTCCAGCAAGGTATCTTCATCATGGTTCAGTGCCTGCTTCCTTAGTTAAGAGTAGACGGGTGTGAGGTTACTCCTAAGAAGATATCAAAGGCACCATAAGCAGGGATAGGAGTGAGTTAGGCAGAGCATCAAGAATCTAACCAAATGGATGGCATTCTAGACAGCACCCATCTTAGAAGAGAATAGTCAACCATGGCAGCAGACTAGAGACATGGCTTGGGCCAACACCACGGGGACTGAGGATGAATGATATACTACATTGTAATGACATAATATTGCAAAAGAAGCAGGAGGCAAATAATACATATTATATGATTCCATTTATATGAAGTTGTGGCAGTTTGAAATTATTTTATGAATCCCCAAAGGAGAAAGATTATGTTTGTGGGCTGGTCCACTCCTCTGGGTATGAGACCTTTTTAAAATTGGACTATTTCAGTGAGGCGTGGCTCAGGTTGAGTCCCTGCCCTCTTGCTAGGTCCCATGAAAAACTGGAAAAGAGAACTCTGCCATTTTCAATCTTGCCATGTGATAGGAAGGAGAGGCTCAAGCAACTGAGGTCCCGGGGAGAGACGAACCATTTGCCTGATAGCTTGCAGTTGAAGTCAGAAAGAAAGTGGAGCAGCCGAGGCTGAGAGAAGATACCCGGTAAGAGAAAAGCCCTATGTCTGTTTACCCTCAACTGAGCTCCTGGAGACCATACAGCCCATAGGGTAAGGAGATGGTACAGTCCAGAGGGGAAGGTAGAGACCAAGCAGAGATCGCCCACCATCTTGCTTCAACACACGGCAGCTGACAGGTGAGAAAGACCTCTTATGGTGCCTTGAATTGGACTTTTCACAGCCCTGGAACTGTAAGCTTTTACCCCAAATAAATACCCTTTATAAAAGCTAACACATTTCTGGTACTTTGCATCAGCAGCCCTTTGGCAAACTAAAACAGAAGTTTAAGAAACAGGCAGAATTAATCTATGGCGATTGAAGTCAGAATAGTTGTTACATTGGAATGCAGTGTATTGACTAGGAAGGAACACAAAAAGCCTTCAGGGATGTTGGATATGTTCCATATCTTTATCTGAGTGATGGTTTCACAGGTCTACTTTACTGGATAGGAGTTATGTTACAAATAAGGAAATGTTTTTAAAAGTACAATTAACATTGTTATGAAAGTTTTCCTCACATTGAATAAAATCTGTTTCCCTCTCATTTCTACCCATTATTCATAATCCATCCTTTAGGGACCCAGAGACTAACATACCCTTTTTTAAGTCCTTCAAATATTTGCAAGCAGTTACCACTTGCCCCCAAAGATGCTCCCCTCTGGTTGATTATTCCAATTCCTTCAACCAAGACTTCAAGTCCCTTCACTTGATTTATGGACCTAATTATAGGGAATCCCATAAGTATTTTGACAAAGAATTGAAGTCTTGACTTCCCAGATAAAAAGACCAGCACATGCTAGCCATGAGCCCCAGGCAACCTCCCTGGAGCATTAGTCACCCCCACAACTTCCTAGTTTTCTCTTTTACTCAATAAAACAGTAGTGCTTTAGCTCACAATGACCATTCTAAGATACCACTTTGAAAAGCACAGTCCAGGTCTAGGAAAAAGGGCTTTTCCCCAATGGACATCATCATTATCATCATAATGCTGTATTGCTTATATGATGCTACCTTTGTGGTCTGTTCTGAGAATTGTTCAAAGAAATGCAGGAATAAACGTAGAAAGTAAACAACTCACTGTCACCCCTGGAGGAGAGAGTTAGTTGTGAAAATAAAAGTTATCTGCAGTACTTTCACCCGAAAGTAATAGAGTAGTAATGTTAACCTTAACATTATACTCTTCTATCATATCATTTGAAGTACTTGGAATCCTTGTTCTCTTCCTTACTGCATTAAATAAATATATCAAGGGATCACCTTTAAAAAACATGGAGTGGCTCAGGGTAGGAATACATATATCAAAAAGAGCACACAGGTTGAATTATTTTACAATTCATCCCATTTAATGAGGAGTTGAAAATTTGGGGGATTTTGAAGAATTCCCCCTAATTTAGTTAAAATAGTATAAATTTACAAATATATCTTAATAATAGAGATATTGCCAAATTAACAAATTAATAAAAGAATTCAAATAAATGTTTTGGAAAAATGGAGCATAAAGTGTTTTTTTTCCATGTGTTTTGACAAGCATAGTTTGATTTTAATTATAACACTTGGTTATATAGGATTAAATTACTGTAACATATTTTTCACAAAATCTATTAATATCATCGAGGAGGTACAATAGGACCAACAGGCTTTTTAGCCAAGAGAAGAGCTGCTATTTGTTTTTTGTTATACCATTTGTTTTGAACCTAAAGTGACCACCTTTGTTGGAAAAAAAAAAAAAAAAAAAAAAAAGATACTGTTGTATAACTTTTAAAACAAGTTCTTTAACAAAAATGGTACATATTTTTAAAATAAACTGTTAATTAGGAAAATTAAAATATGGAAGGATGATTAGATATTGGGAAGTTTCTGTTAACTTCCTGAGGTATAATAATGGTGCTGTGTCTGTGTAGGAGAATGTCCTTATTTTTAGGAGGTTGGTGCCGAAGTATTTAGGGATGAAGTGTCATCTTGTCTGCATTTTCAAATGGTTCATCACACACACACAAATACACACAGACACACACACATAAAGCAAAAAAGGCAAAGTAATAACAATTATTAAATCTAGGTGCTGAATACACAGGCTTTCTTGTAAATTTCCTGGGTTTGCCTGTCAAAGTCCAGGCAGATAAAGTAAGCCTAGTTGGGTAGTTCAGAGAGGGATTTTAATATGCGATCTAATTACAAAAACACTAGGCAGCCTAAAACACTGAATAGTGGGATAACACAGCAACCCAGAGATGATAACACACAGCCCAGCACCCTTCCACCCTAAGGCTGGAAGAGTGTTACTGCCCCGGGGCAGGATCAGCAATCTGAGCAAGGGCTGGGACTACCAAGGAGATGCAGCCACCGCTAGAGAGGAATCCAGACGCACTAGAAAAGATTCTCCTTTATTTATGATCTTTAAGCTCCCTCCAGGCCTCTCAATGGCCCACCCTAGCCAGGGGGTCTTGACTGCCCAGTCTTCCCTCTGGAAGAAGACACAGAGCAGGGGAAGGGTGGATAATGGTTGGAGAGCAAGAAAGAAAGTGACCAGCACACAATGTGCCTGAAATCGTTCATCATAAAAACGCATGTAGGGAGTCGGGGGAGGGGAGTTGTCTGTCAAGCATTTAACTCTTTGCCAATAACCATGCTTCCAAAATTTCAGTTCGCCAGAGGGAAAACAACAACAAAGCAATACTTTGTCCCGAAAATGATGTAATCAACTGCATCCTATTCAGTCAAAACAGATTTTCTTCGGAAGGAAAACAAACAAGGCACGACTCTAACCCCAAAACCACTACAAAATCTTCATGCCCCAGAGCATCCTAACTGTGTGCACCAGGAAATTGGAGTTAAATTTGACTGTAAACAGGAGACTCATAAAACATCTCCCAAAATAAAGCACGTTTAAACCTAAGTACAAGTGTCACGTATTGTTTCGTATAATAATACCACAGTGGTGGCTGTCTAAGGACCTCCACATCCAAAGCACCAGAAGAAAGCACAGAGTTTGTCTGCAAAGAGGCTAGGAGGTCAGGAAGAATACATCTCTCTTAAACAGCTCAACATTATTACAGGTTAGGTGAACAGCTGTGGAGGTGATGCACCTCGAGAACATGAAGCTACCTCCCTAAGAAAGTCAATAAAACTGCTGAGGTCTTGGCTTCCTGATCTGTACTGAATTCACTAGATGATGCTACTTAGCTAGCTGTACACGGATTAATCAGACCAAAAATATTTTTATTATAAGAATTTTATTGAGATATAAGTCATATACTGTAAATCCACCCATTTTAAAGCATACAATTCAGTGCTTTTCAGTATATTCACCATTATCGCCATTACCACATTCAATTTAGGAATATTTTCATCAACTCCCAAAAAGAAACATCAAACTCCTAGCACTCCTCATTTTCCTCCCCCAACCCCTCTTCTAGGCAACCACTGAGGTACTTTCTCACAAAGCTTTTAAGCTCACAAAGTAAACAAGCTAAGCAAACACAGGCAAAAAAAAAAAACAAGCAAACAAAACACATAAAAATATGAGCTATGAATAGAATTTCCATTCTATTCATGGCATGCAAATGCTGGTCAAAATATTATGACTTATTATTTTATAGTAATATTTAATTTTTTTAACATTGTAAAAGTCTGGGGCAAATAATAAGCATCCAAACCCAGAAATTCCCAAGCAGAATCTGGGCCCTCCCTTAACTAGTAGCTGAAAAAGACTTATTCCCCTTTGATTAAAAAAAAAAAAAGCAGCAGCAAAATTTGGAAATATAGGCCATTTTGACTATTTCTTTTATTTTAGATTGTGTGCAAATGCAGATTTGAGGAATTCATCTCCAGAAACTCTAGGTATATGTCTTATGGGATTCTAGGATTAAGAGACAATGGTGTAAAAAAATAAAATAAAAATTAAAAAGAAGCAAGGGTGTTCGTAAATTTTACTTGAAGAGGAAATAGTATTGTAAACATTTAACATTTCTTTTAACTCTAATGATACGTTCCAGTTCTTGAGAGCACTGCTAGGCTCTGCTAATAGTACCTTCTCTATATATGACTTCCTAGGAATAACCACTGTACTAGAATTTGGCCACAAAACATCTAGATAGACACCAGTTTCCAAACTCAGCCCTTCTACTTCAGTAAAACTGCACATCACCTATCCTATATTATGTATATAACTATACTAATTTGGTCTCAGGTCTTGAAGTAAAATTGTAGTACATTGCTTCCCATAGGCCAGTGTTTTTCAACCCCAGCACTATTTACGTTTTGGACAGGATAATGTTTTGTGTAGGGGGTCGTCCTGTACATTGAAATCCTTTAGCAGCATCCTTGGCCTCTGTTCACTTGATGTTAGTATCATCCCTCCTCCAATCGTGACAATCAAAATTGTCTCCAGACAATGCCAAATGCCAAATGCCCCTACCCTCCATACTGACAACAACTGTTTTAGGCTATTCATAAAAATAATATTTAAATGTTGTGACATATATTTTCTATCAGAGTCACTTTCGAGTGCAATATTCAATTAGAGAAGTGTGACATGTAGCTCAACAGTCATATAAATTGAGAATTTCCTAAGTAAAACAATATTTTACCACGCTAAAGATGACTACTTTTAATATCTACTATTGATTACTTCTCTCCCCCCTCTCCTTGCTGAGATCCTGTGAAAGTGAAATCCAAGAGTTTGGTTTTAATTATCATTCGCCATGGAGTTTTACCAGGCTCTTCTTTCAATACTAACACCCCTGCCTTCCAAAATCCCAACCTAGAAATGGTGTTTCCCTCCAAACAACCACATTAGGTTGACAAGAGGGAGGGGGATAGATACAGTCACTTCAGTGGAAGCTGAAGCCACACAGGTGGTATCAGAGAGGTAGGGGGGTAGGAGATCGGGAAGGATTGATTCAGAAAAGGAAGGGAGTGAGAAAACTGGCCAGTGATGTCGATCTGTTCCTTTTTTCCTCAAAAAAATAAAAAATAAAAAATAAAAAAAACTGCGTTCAAATCAGTGCTTCTCTTCCAAAGAACATAGCTAGTTTTGCGGTCCGGTATTTTTCGGCTTATATAGCGTGTTGGGGATAACCTGGGCATCAAATCAACACTTCTCACATTGTCTAAATGAAGAAAAGAATTCCAAGTACCAAATGACTTATTTGCAAAAGAACTCATAGAACATAATTTGCTCATAAATTGAGGGCCTTCTATGAACAGGAAAACGTGGAGGATTGACATGCTCCCCCACAAAACTGTCACACTCCATTTACAGGTTCTGTTGCTCAGGGAAACCACAGTGGTACCTGAGACATCAACATCATATAGAGCTTGACTTTGTGATCCTTTAGGGAAAACAAGAACTCTTCACACCTTTTAGCATCTACATTGCAGAAAACAACATAATAGTGTGTTTTCTGAACATCATTTTCCACAGAAAAGGGGGCTCCAGAGCTTTTCCTAAGCTAAACTAGTAACATCTTGATAGAACTGGCTTCTGAGATCATCTATTTTATATGTAGCTGCACTCAAAACTCAAAGAAGAGAAGGAAGGGAAGTAAGTTCAATTTGCAGCCCTTCCCAACAAACCTCTGGGCCTCGGTTTCCTTCTGTACAAAAGGAATACCAATACTAAGGAAATATTTGTAGTTGCTGGAAGCACTCAATAAAATCTCATAATAACTAGTACACAGAAGGAATCCAATAAACTTTCATCGTTCCTCCCTCCTATCCCATCACCACAAGACATCATGAGCTTTTGTTTTGCCAGGAAAAAGAGAGAGAGAAAACAGAGAGAGATAGGAAAAGAGAAAAGAAGGCAGCCAGAGGAAAACTGGAGACATTTACATCTGCTCAGTCACTGAGAAACAAAACAATTGATTCATTCCCCAGCACCTCAAACTTCTCCCTAGAAAGGAAATAACAAATATTAGTCACGGTTCTAAGAAGTTGAGGGGTTTTTCTTCTCTGTGATAAAGTCACGTTATCTTGAAGATAAATTTTTTTTTTTAATATTGACAATGATTCATCAGAAATGGAACCCTTTCTTCTATTGTGGCTAAAAGTATGTCTTGAAAACTATAAACTTTGCAATTTGTTCTTCCTCTATGTTCTATATCTTTATCTGGGTGATGGTTTCACAGGTGCACATGTTTGTAAGGATTCTTTGAGCTGTACAATTAAGTTTTGTATACTTTACTAGGAATTATTTTACAATAAGGAAATGTTTTTTAAAAGTACAATTAACATTGTTATGAAGGTTTTCCTCACATTGAATAAAATCTGTTTCCTTGTCATTTCTACTCATTGTTCATAATCTACCCTTTAGAGACCCAGAGACAAAAATACCCCCTTTTTAAAAAAATGTGTATATTCTCTTCTGTTTGTTTATTATTTTTATTTCCCCTCCTCCCATGGCTCCCCTCATCTGTCTGCTCATCTTCTTTAGGAGGCACTGGAAACTGAACCCAGGACCTCTCATGTGGCAGGTGAGTGCCAAACCGCTTGAGCCACTTCTGCTCCCTGCTGATTGTGTCGTCTACTGGTTGTGTAGTCTGCTGGTTGTGACATCTGCTGGTTGTGGCGACTGCTCATTGCGGAGTCTGTTTGTCTGCTCATCTTCTTTAGGAGGCACCGGGAACCAAACCCAGGACCTCCCATGTGGGAGGCGGGTGCCCAATTGCTTGAGTCACATCTGAGCCCCCATACTACTTATTTAAATCTTCAAATATTTGCAGGCAGTTACCACTTGCCCCCAAAGATGCTCCCCTCTGGTTGATTATTCCAGTTCCTTCAACTAAGACTTCCAGTCCCTTCACTTGATTTATGGGCCCTAATTGTAGAGGATTCCTTATGTAATTTGACAAAGAATTGAAGTCCTGACTTCCCAGATAACAAGATCAGCATATGCTAGCCATGAGCCTCAGGCAAACTCCCCAGAGTATCATATCAGTCATCCCCCCAACTTCTTCGTTCTCTCTCTTACTCAATAAACCAGCAGTGCTTTAGCTCACAATGACCATGCTACTCCCAAGACCTTGCAACCCATGTGCTTGAAATCAGAACAAAAGATAAAATATGCTCCTGTCACCAACCCAATGATGCAACTTCATGGGTTCCTCATGCTGTACCTCTCACATTTATCTTTCTCCCAAGGTTGTGTAGCTGTAGAGGGGTGAACTAGCTTTCAAAATATAAAGTCTAATGACTCTCATAAGGTATGACTCACCAAAAGAAGCAGAATTCAATCATTATTAATTAGTGTCCTTTTATCAACTTATTATAGATGTTATCCAAAGGCTAATCTCATATATGCAGTTGAAATGTTAACCAAGAATGGTGATAGCATAAAGAATTTACTGCCTTATAATCTCCACCTAGATTCCTGAGCTCGTAAAACTAGTAATATAAATTTATTTTCATCCCCTACTCAATGAAAAAAAAAACTAAACCATTACACCCAAGTGCCCGAAGAACTTGATTTTTAAATTTTGTTAAAGACTAATATTTGCTTTAATTATAAACTGCATAAGCATTTGTCTTATTAAGGTATTTTTATATGTTGATTTTAAATATAAATTATGTTTTTTCAAGGACAACTTAATATATAGCCATTAAAATAGCTTGAGTTGATATCTTCAATAAACTATAACCAGATAATCAGGGGGCAATAAAGGATTAATTTTTCTCTTTCATTATCAAAGAGCAGCTGTAAAAGTACAAAATCCACTGTTAAACCTGTGTTTACAGTTTCAATGGCAGATTTATAAAGTAATGTGTGTAGCAACGGTTTCTCTATCATGTGTTTTTTCTTTTCTTTCGATAGAATTTAAAACATGCTTTCTTTTTCGAGCCTAATGTTGAAGATTCCATGGTAACTGCCTTTTTATTTGGTTTCCTTTCTTAGCCTTTGTTGTTCTTTTGCTTTGCTCTTAAGTTAGAAAAATATTTTGCTTAAAAATACATTACAGGGAAATCAACAATCTAGTCTTTAGTATATGTAGCAACTCCCAAGTCTTTTTTATTTTAAGAAAAGTTAAAAGTTCTCTTAAAATTTTGTATTAGTTCATACTACTGAAAAGAATTAAGCTGATATTTTAGGAATGGAGCAGGATTTAGTGGCTAAAATACTGGAATGAGTAGTTCAATGTTCCATTTTCTATTTGCTCTTCTACATTTCTTATTTTCCTCATGTTATCTATCCTTAGTTTGTAAATAATAATAATAATGCAGAGAAGACCCTGCAAATTTTGAGAATTAACTCCCTTCGAAGTGTAACAATAGTCCACTTACTTAATTCCTAAGGATCTAGGGCACTCTGTCCATGAAATGGAACTGAGAATGACTCCCACTTCTTCCCATTTTAAAAAATGAGGTGGTCAATAATGAGCTTGCATTTATAAGGCATTTGGAGTAGATCTCCTTAGAATAAAATAGTAGTTTAATCCATAACTGAATTTAACATTTCTGCTCACATTTTCTGTTTCTATTTTATATTTTAGTGACTTTATCGATGTCTTTGAGCTGAAAAATCCAGATTAGAGATCACCAACCATACTTTACTTTTTTCAAACTGTCAGAAGATACAAAGAGCTACAAAAGTACATGAATTTTTTTCTCCCTGAAGATGAAGTGATTTTTAGGTGACTTCCAGTGTTTAATGTAAATGTCGTATATGTATTTTGTAATTGCATGAATTTTTAAAAGCCATTTCTCTTGGTGAATTGTCATATTTCTTTGAGGTAAGTTAGAACTGTAACCATACTTAGTAAATGCCACTCTGTTCTCAGTAATTGGTAGATCTACCGGATAGAAAATCAGCAAGGATATAGAAGAACTGAAAGACAACATCAACTAACAGGATATAATTGACTTTGAATAAGCCACCCAACAACAGCAGGATACACATTATTCTTAAGTGCCCATGAAACATTCACCAATGTCCTGAGGATATGATCACAGCTGGAGTCATAAAACAAACATTAACAAGTTTAAAAGAATTGAAATCAAACAGAGTATGTTCTCTAACTATAATGAAATCAAACTAGAAATCAATAACAGAAAGACACTACTCTTCAGTTCATTAGACTCACCCAGGACAACTAACAAGGAGATGATGATGGACAATGACCATCCCAAGGAACTGAGAGAGTCTACAACTACAAGCAAAAGAGTCCCATCCATCTGCCCCATGGGATCGAAGCCCCCTGTCAAATAGAGGTGAAATGGGCATCACCATCCCAGAATCCTCTGGATTGGAGAATGAGCTATGGACTAAAGTAGGATTATTGGTATTCAACTATAGACTTACTGTGATTCTAGCAATGGAAGAAGGACTTGGGAATTGTCCTGAATGACATTACAATGACAGATACAGGCCATTATTTTTCTGGCCATAACCTACAAAATTGTGTGGAAGAGAGTGTAAATTGCAATGTAAACTATAATCTGTGATTAGGGTCAATGCTCTAAAATGTGTTCATCGGGGAAGCGGCTGTGGCTCAATCAGTAGGGCTCCCGTTTACCATATGGGAGGCCCTGGGTTCGGTTCCCGGGGCCTCCTGGTGAAGGCAAGCCCGCCCACACGGCGGCGTGGTTAGCTGACCCAGCGAGCACAAGCAGCAAGGGGGGGATAAATGAATAAATAAATAAAATCTTAAAAAATAAATAAATAAATAAATAAATAAATAAATAAAATAAATAAAATGTGTTCATCAACTGTAACAAATGTACCACACTAATGAAGGATGTTGTTAATGTGGGAAAATGTGGGAGGTGTAGGGAGTAGGGCATATGGGAATCCCCTATATTTTTATGTAACATTTATGTCATCTAAGTATCTTTTTAAAAAAATAGTATATTAAAAAAATAAAAGACAATAGGAAAATCTCCAAATACTTGGTAACTAAACAACACCCTTCTAAATAATCTATTAGTCCAAGAGGAAATCTCAAAGAAAATTTTTCTAAAAATACAAAAACATGAATGAAAATGAAACTACAATATATCAACATTTTAAAGAGATAGCTAAAGTAGTATCAAGTGGGAAGTTTATAGTACTAAATGCTTACATTAGAAACAAAGAAAGGTCTTAAATCAATAATCTAAGTTTCTACCTAAATAAAAAAGGAAGAGAAGAATAAAATAACCTTTAACTAAGAAGAATAAAGGAAATAATAAATGTAAAAACAAAAGTCACTGAAATTGAAAACAGAAGACAGAGAAAATTAATGGAAAAAACTGGTTTTTCAAAATAATCAATAAAATTTATAAACTCCTAGTAAGACTGACAAAGATTAAAATGGAGAAGAAACAAATCACCAATATCATAAATGAAATAGGGGGCATCACAACAGATTCTGTAACCATTAAGGGATAAAAGAATACTACAAACAACTTTCTGCTCATAAATTCGGTAACTTAGAAGAAATGGACCAATTCCTCAAAAACCACAAAGTACCTTACCTAAGCTAAGATGCAGGAAATAATCTGAATAACCCTATAAATGTTAAATAAATTAAATTTGTAATAAAAAAGTTCACAAAAAAAGAAATCTTCAGGTCCATATGGTTTCACTGAACAATTTTACAAAATACTCCAAGAAGAATTAACACCAAATTTACACAAACTCTTCCAGAAAATAGAATAGAAAGGATCAATTTTTAAGGTCAGAATTACCCAGACACCAAAAACAGACAAAGAAACTATGCAAATAGGAAAACTACAGAGCAGCATCTGTCATGAACTTAGTTGCAAAAATCCACAGTAAAATATTGGCAAACCAAATCCAGCAATATATAAAAATAATTATGCACTGAGACTAATGGGACTTATTCCAGCAAGGCTGTTTCAGCATTCAAAAATCAGTCAATGTAATCCACCATATTAACAGGCTAAATTAGAAAATCATGATCATATCAACAGACATAGAAAAAGCATGTGACAAAATTCAATACCTATTTATGAAAAGAATTTCAGTACCCTAATGTTTTAGTTTCTAGGTCTGCTCTAACAAAGTACCACAAATGGGTGGCTTATAACAATAGAAATTTATTCTCTTTTTAGTTCTGGATGCAAGAAGTCTAAAATCAAGTTTTCAGCAGGGTCATGCTCTCTCTGCAGGCTTCCCTTGACTCTTCCTAGCCTCTGGTGGTTACCAGAAATCCTTGATGTTCCTTGGCTTGTTGCTGCATAGCTCCAAAATTTTACCCTGTCTTCATAGGGCTGTCTTCCTTCTGGGTATGTCTGTATCTATCTCTTCTCTTCATATAAGAACATAAGTCATATTGGATTAGGGCCCACCCCAAAGTATGGCCTCATCTTAAATAGATTATGTGTGCAAAAGCCCTATTTTCAAATAAGTTCCCATTCACTGGTACTAGAGGTTTGGACTTCAACATATATTTTGGGGGGACACAATTCAACCCACACCACCTAAGAACAAAGGGGAAGTTCCTCTACATCATAAAGAGCACTTACAAAAAAACCTACATCTAACTTCATCCTTATGAGGAACAAGGCAAGGCTGTTTGCTCTCCCACTCTCATTCAACTTAGTACTGGAAGTTTTAGTCACAGTAATAACATAGTAAAAAGAAATAAAAGGCATTCACACTGGAAAAAAATAAATAAAACCACTATATTTCCAGAATACGTGATTTTCTATATAGAAAATCCCAAGGAGGCTACAAAAAACACCGTGTTCAAACTATTGAGTGAGTTCAGCAAGGTCACAGGATACAAGATCAACATACAAAAATCAATTGCATTTCCATTTACTGACAGGTGGGAACCAAAATAAAAATGCAATACCATTCACAATAGCTCCAAAGAAAAGGAAGTACTTAAGTATAAGTCCAGCAAAATATATACAGGACCTCTGTGATAAAAATTGTGAAATTCTAGTGAAAGATATTAAAGAAGACAAATACTTGGAGAGATATATCATGTTTTTGGATTGGTAGACTCAAGTAATAAGAATGCCGATTTTCCCTAAATTGATAAATAGGTTTAATACAAGGGAGAGGCCATAAAATAGTCAAAACAATTATGAAAAGAATAATGTGGGAGGAATCATTCTTCCTGGTGTTATTAAGACTTGCTATATAGCTATAGCAATTAAGATAGTGTAGTACTTATTACTGGGATGATAAATACATAGATCAATGGAACAGAATAGACAACCAGAAACAGATCCACACAAATATACCCAATTATTATTATCATTATTATTTTGAGGTACAGGGGGCTGGGGATTGAACCCAGGACCTCACATGTGGGAAGCCGACACTCAGTCACCAAGCCATTTCGGTTTCTTGGAGTTTGCTTTTTCATTTGGTTTGCTTGTGGGGTTTTTTTGTTGTTTTTTCAGGAGGCTCTGGGAACCGAACCAGGACCTCCCATATGAGAGGCAGGAGCTCAACCGCTTGAGCCACATCCTCTCCCCCTCCAATTAATTTTTTTTTTAATTGCTTGGATCGTTCATCATTTTTTTTTAATAAATTTTTTTTTAAAGATACTTAGATTACATAAATGTTACACAAAAATGATAGGGATTCCCATATACCCCACCTCCTACACTTCCCACAACCTTCCACATAAACATCCTTCATTAGTGTGGCACAACACCTGCAATGGATATACACATCCTGGGGATTTGCCATTAAGCATGGACCATAGTTCACATTGTAGACCACACTTTCCCACACAGTTCTGCATGTTATATGATAATATAAAATGACCTATATCTGTCATTGCAATGTCACTCAGGACAATTTCCAAGTCCCGAAAAAGCCCGTGTATTACAACTGGTTTTCCCTCTCCCTGCCCCCAGAGCATCCAGTGACCACTGGCTCCATATCAATGCTACAATTTCTTCCATTGCTTGAATCACTATATGTTTATAACAGATTACCAGTAAGTCCACTCTAGTCCATAGCTCTTCCCCCAATCCTGAGGAGTCTGGGATGGTGATGTCCACTCTACTTCCAATTGGGAAGGGGCTTATATCCCATGGATAAGATGGGTGGGATTATCCTGCCTGCAGCTGCAGATGCTCTCCATTCCCTGGGATGGCCATTGTCCATCATCATCTCCCCACCAGGTGTCCTGGGTGAGTCCATTGAGGTGTAGAGAAGGTGGTATAGATCCACCAAGATTCCAGGCCCAGCTGGCACATGGACAGCCCAAAGATTCCAGTCTCTGGATGTACACCTACAAACTCCAGCACCACATATAGGTTTGAATAGAAGGGACAGATGAACCATGTGCAGGGAAGACATATTTGAGTCCAACTCTGTCACTCTCAGGAGCACAGATTCCAAAGTAGGACCCACTGATAAGGCACCAAACTCCAGAGCTATCCACCCTGACATAGGACCTGGGTGTCTCCAGAGCCCTCAGGAGCGCCTCTATTTGGAGTGGTATCCACTTTGTAAGCCTATGAGGTCCTACTGAGATGTTCATAACCATTACTTCTGGGATGAGCTCCTGACTCACTTTGAAGTCTCTTAGCCATATGAACTCATTTGTCTTTACTTTTTCCCCCTTTTATTCGAGATCTTTTTCCAGTCGTATTGCCAATTGGCACTTGGTAGTAATCCCTCAGTGCCAGGGAGGCTCATCCCTGGGAGTTATGCCCCATGCCAGGAGGAAGGTAATGCATTCATATGCTGAATTTGGCTTATAGAGAGGCCACATTTGAGCAACAAGGAGGCTCTCAGGAGGCAAGCCTTAGGCACCCCATAACAATAGGCTAAGTTTCAATTTCAAGAGCAAAGACTGATAAGGTTAGTCATCAATAACAAGGGCCCATCAGTGGATCTTCCTCCTTTGCCAGACACTGCCCCTGCACTTGGGGGACTGTTGCTGCTCCCTTATAGAATGTGGCAGAACTTTCCAGGATGGGAATTCAGTATTCTCTCATTTATTGAGTGATTCTCCACCCACTGTGTCCTTGCCCCATGAACATTTGAACAATTTTATATACCTAGTACTTATGTTCAGGTAAATTTCCTCCCATGCATCCCCCATCCCTGACACTCCCCACCAGTGATCCTCTCCCACCCCAGTTGTAACCCTTCTGTGATCCAAAGCTTCTTTAAAGATGAAACCAATACAATAGCCAAATACAATTAACAGGAAAATGAAATAATAAGTTTAAATGTAAGAAATAAAATACATGAAAACCTAAAAAAAAAACAAAATTAAATTAAATTAAAAGATTGGAATGTCCAAAAAATGAAAAATAAAAAATAAATAAAAATAAATTAATTTTTTTTCTTTTACATTTTGCCTTTTATCACTGCAATATCTGGTGTCCCAGTCTGTACCATGGCACCTCCCCCCCTCACTCCCCAATGTCTCATTATTTTTCATTTTGTTTTCAAAGACGTTTTAAGTCACAGCAAAGTCACATAAAGAAGAGACTCACATATACCCAACCTCCTCCCCCTTTCCTCACCCCATATTAAAACCTTTTTTATGTGGAGGGTAGCATTGTTATAACTGATATACAGATAGTGAAACATAACTACTAAACATTGTCAATGGCTTATAGTATGGTTTACATTTTAGACTGTACACTTTCATAAATTTTGATGATATTTACCATGTCCTGTGTCCATCACTTTAAGCTAATGAAAAACATTTCTACTGACCACTAAATACCCCCTGTTTGATCTATTGTGTTCCTCCCACCCCATCCCCCCAGGGCCCATGATGATTCCCTGACTTGACTCATTGGATAACAAGATTTATAGTTACATGCAACAAGAGGTCTTGACACACTGGTTTGTCCTCCCCTATTAGGAACTGCCCTTGCTCTTGAGAGACCCCTGCCTGTCTATTTCTGAACTAATTGATCCTCCCAAAGATGGGAGTCCATCTCCTTCCCACTCATTATGTGGGTCTCCACTCACTGATACAACACATTATGACAGGATGAACACTCACACACTCCCTAGAAGCCTGCTCCAGGTGCACCCTGTCCCGAATGCCGCCCCCCCCCCCCAGCCAACACCCTAAAACAGTGACACTTCCTTGTCATATTGCCATAAGAGCATTCCCACCTCTGTACTTTCAACCTCATACCCACAAATCCCAAGTGTTCACCTGGTCCCTCTCCCATCTCTCTCCCCAGTATCCTGGATATTCTAAACCACCCTTCCCAATCTACCCACCTGTCAACCCTGCACCACCAAACCCAATAATATCACTACCCACCTGTCCTATCCCTTTAATATGCAGCTACACTCTATCACTTTACCATAGATTATGTCCGTATGAGTGATGGCTCACAACTTTCTCTTCTCTTTCTCTTTCTCTTTCTTGTAAACCTATCTTTCAGACAATAGCTCTCTGAGACTGCTCAATTTCTTTAATTCCTATCAGTGAGATCATGTACTGTTCATCCTTCAATGCCTGGCTTGCTTCACTCAACATAAGGTCTTCAACCACTTGAGCCACGTCCACTCCCCCTCCAATTAATTTTGACAAAGAAGAAAAACTAATCCTTTGGAGAAGGATTAGCCTTTTCAATAAATGGTGCAATTGTACATATTTAGGGAAAAAAATATTTAACTTCAACCTAAATCTCACTTTATACAAAAATTAACTCAATGAATAATAAGCTTAAATTTAAAACATAGAACTATAAAATGTCTAAAACAAATAGGAAAAAATCTTCAGAACCAAGGACTAAGCTAAGAATTCTTAGACTTGCCACCAAGCATGACCCAAAAAAGGAAATCTTGATAAATTGGACCTCATCAAAATTAAAAATTTTTGCTCTGTGAAAGACCTTATTAAGAGAATGAAAAATCAAATTACAGACTGGAAGAAAATATTTGACAAAGGAACTATATCTAGTTCAACATTATATATGTTTTTTTTAAATCCAAAAATTGGGTAAAAGACATGTACATAATTTCACCAAAATATATATAGATGCAAAATAACCACTTGAAAAGATGCCCAAAATTATTAGTCATTAAAGAAATGCAAAAACCCACAATGAGATCACTATACATCTACCAGAATGGTGAAAAAAATATATAGTGATAATACCAAATGCTGAAGAGGGTGTGGAGAATTGTATCACACATAAATTCTGGGTGGGAATGTAAAATGGTGCAGTTACTCTGGAAAATAGTTTGGCAGTCCCTTTTGAAACTAAAAATGGACTTACCATATCACCCAACAATTACATACTTGGGCATATATCTGAGAGAAATTAGAACTTATTTTCGTGCAGAAATGTCACACAAATTTTCCTAGAAGCTTTACTCATTATAGCCCCACACTGGAAACTGCCCAGATGTCCTTCAGTGGCAAAGGGTTAAACTGTGATACATCCATAGCTTTGATTACTATTCAACAATAAAAAGAGACAGACTATAGATACACGCAACAACTTGGATGAGCCCCAAGGGAATTAAGCCAAGTGAAAAGAACCAATGTCCAAAAGACACACACTGCATGACTCCATTTCTATAGCATTCTTGAAATAACACAGTTTTAGATATAGAGAACAGATTAGTAGTTGCCATGAGTTAGGGATGAGGGAGGCTAGGATGATGGGTGTAGCTTTAAAGTAATAGATGGGGAAGCCTTGTGATGATGGCACAGTTAATATTTTGATTGTGGTTACATGAAGCTACACATGTAATAAGATTGCATAGAGCTACACACACACAAATCTGTACATGTATTAACTGATGAAGTCTGAATAATCTCCATGTTAGTTGCCTGATTTTGATACTGTTCTATAGTGTGTACGATGGTAACACTGGGGGACGCTGGATGAAGGGTGCCCTAGACCTCCCTAGACATTGATTTGCTCCTTCCTGTGAATATAAATTATTTCAAAGTAAAAAGATTACAGAAACTTACTAAATGAAACAAATCTAATGGGTCAATAAGACGCCTACATGGTCAAGACCTTCTAGGAATATTATTTTACTTAAAAATTATATTTTGAAGGTTAGCTGGCATATCAATTTCTCATTAATAATGACGAAAATAAACTAACTTGGACACATGCTTGTCTAAATCTATAATCATCATTTTCACTTGGCTTTAACCATCTCTCCCTTTAATATTTGTGGATTGCTAGGTGATTGTTATCATTTATGTGTCTGTATGATAAACCTCTTCGTTTGTTCAGAGTATTCTATAATCACAGTAATACTTCAATTAAGGTTGAACTATTTCAGAAAATTATGGAAGTTAGTAAGTCATTTGGAGGTGACATAAAAGATCACACCTTTTTTACTTTAAAAGCATGTTTGAGTCCTATCACTGATAGTTTCAAACAATGTAATGAAAATGTAAAAGATTGCATCTTTAAAAATCTTACAGGGTAAATGAAAAAGATTTGGTCATTTGTGTATGTACTTTTTAAAAAATCGACAATGCTTAACTGGAAAAGGAATCACCTTTTTGAGACTGTATTTAATATTCTTGAGAATTGACTGAAATACTTCAGGATATTAGTAGCAAAGTGAAATTTCTGTCCGAGAAGTAGCTCCGTTTCCTTGGGCTGCTGTAACAAATTACCACAAACTGGTGGCCTTAAACAACAGAAATTCATTCCCTCACAATTTTAGAGACCAGAAATCCCAAATCAGTATCACTGGACCCAAACCAAGATGTTGGCAGGGCTGTTTCCTGCCCCAGAGAAGAATCCATTCCTTGTCTTTTCCCGCTTCTTCCAGCTGCCAGCATGCCTTGACACTCCAATCTCTGCCTTCATGGTCACATTACTTGCTACTCTTCTGTGGGTATCAAATATCCCTCTGCCTCTCCTACATAAGGACACTTGTGTTTGGATTTAGGGCCCAAGTGGAAAATCTAGGATAATCTCTCCATGTCAAGATCTTTAAATTAATCACATCTGCAAAGAGCCTTTTTCCTTAGAAGGTGACATTCACAGCTCCAGGGATGCAGACCTGCTATCTTTGAATGGCCATTATTCAGCCTCCTACAGGAAGCCATTAAGTATGCTATAGTTCCCAGTTCTTCTCAACTTTTGCTTAGCATAACATTTAATCAACAGCTGTGTGTGAATGTGTGTTGTTTTTGTTAGTGCTTTTTAGAGTAATTTAGTAGGGTTCTTCTTTTGTTTTTGTATTTATAGGTGTTTTCCAATTGAGAGACCACTCCAATAAAACAATATGGTAGCATCCCATGATGTTTACAAAACACAGCACATACAACAGCTAAAAGCAAATAAATTCTACCACTAAAGATTTCAAATCAATTTTCCTATAAAATCTATATGATAAATGAGAAAGAAGAGAAAAGATGACCAATAGTCTTAGAAAATATTCAGCCTCACTACTAATTAAAGAAATGCAAATAAAATCAGTAAGTTCCCATTTTTCTTGTTTATATTACTATTAATATGAAATATTCCAAATTATACTAAATAAGGCAACCAATATCCATCCAGCTTTAACAAATCTTAACAAGTTGTCATATTAGCTTTAAATCTTTTTTAAAAAATATCACATTTTATGCATGATTTTTCTGTAAATCTATAAGTTCTCTAATATAAGTATTGATATATAATATATATATCACAGATATAATGGCAGTCCCTTGAATGCAACCTCACTAATTACATTCTCTTTTATCTCCTTTCTTAGAAGTAATAACTATGCTGAGTTTTGTATATTATCATCTTTACACATTTTTCATACCCTTGTTACGTATATCTTTATAGATATATATAGCTTTGTATTTATAAACAATCTATACTGTTTGCATGTTTTTAAACTTTTTCAATCAAATTTATGGTTTGTGATTTTTCCATGATGATACATGTAGATCTACTTCATTCATTTAAACTGCTAAATTAAGTTCCCTTGTATGGCTATACCCATGTTTATTTAAACACTTTCCTTCTCATGAAAATGTCTTCAATGTCTTATTATTTTACAAAATGCTTCAATGGAGATAACATTTTTCAGGTCTCAAAATGACAAGAGATTTAAAATTCAAATACTCCATGATGATGAGACTTCTTGGTAGGAATGAAATTTCATGTAATTTTTCTGGAAAACAATTTGGAAAAATATGTATTAAGAGCCTTAAAAATATGGATACCTATTACCCCTATAACCTTACTTCTAAAAATGTTCTATCAGTGGTTCTCAGAGTGTGGTTCCCAAATCAGCATAATCAGCATCACACAAATTCTTGGGGCCCCATCTGAAACCTACTCCATCAAAAAACTTTGGACATGGGGTTAAGTAATCTGTGTTGTAACAAAGATGATTCTTGTGCACATTAGATCATCCTACTGCACACTAAAGTGTCAAAACAACTGCTCTAGATAACTGATCAGAGTTCTCAAGGATAGTCACTGCAGACTCACTGATAACAAAGATCACACTCAACGTTCTACAAAGAGTAATGAAACAAATATAGGATGAAAATTTTAATTGTATGGGAAATTACTTATGTATTATGCAATGAGAAAATGGCAGAATATAAAATTTAATATATTGAAAAATCCTAATTAAAAATAAATCTATTAAGATGTGTTAAATGACTTAAGATAATCATGTATATGGCATATATTCACATTTAGTTAATATAGCACTCACTTAAGCCATCATCATTTTTTACCTTACTAGATGTATTTATTAACTATGGAAAATGATAAATAATGCTTATGTTTTTATGGACATAAGTATTTGCTACTGAATTTTTAAACCCTAAAAACCATGATGCTTTGATATGCTAATAGCTTCCTGAAAAGGATAAATTTCAGAATAAATAGGAATACTTTGCTTAACATTGACAGACATTATTTAGATATAATTCTTAACTATAACATATATTCACACATATTCTGAAAATCTATTAATAGGAATATAGCAAATGTTAAAACTGGTTGGTGTCATATCCAGTGACATAAAGACATAAATTCTATGTCAATAGAACTTACAGATTTAAAAGAATTAGATTTAAATTCTTTGGCAGTTGAATTTCTATGTACAGTTCCTAGTATTCTCTCTGGGTATCAAATGGATCATTATAACCTCAAAATTCATTTATATGATTCAAATGTTATTTATACTATTATATATAACTCCATTTACTTCAAAAATAATATTATTTTGCTCACATCTGATGTATATTCCATGATGAAAACTTAATTTCAATTTTCCTGAACTGGAGAATAGGTTTTGTCTGAGCTCTGTAGCACTTACATTCAATTTTTAACTTGTAGTTCTCAATGTGTTCCTATTACATTCAGAGAACAATAGGGAGTTTGCCTGTAGCTAGTCCAATACCTTTAAATTCCTATGGATCACAATGAAAGACCATGTAGCCCAGCATGCTTCATATTTCAAAGACCGTGGGCTGTTAACTTTGTGCTTTCATTAAAATTCCTATTAATTTTTTTGCTGTCAATCTGAATATAAAATTACTCTATCACTTTCCTATAGAATAAAAAGGTAGAGAAATACTACTTTATTTCCAACAAATCATCCAGCTGAAAATGAAAAGGGAAATTTAGAAAAAAGAAAAAGTCAACTTTATCATATCCTAAGAACTGCCTCTTTATAATTATTTTAAAATTGAAATTACACAATTACATATGTATTCATTTAGTCATTTGTTCAACAGCCACTTAATATTGAGCTTTTACCCTGTGCCAGGAACTGTGCTAAGCACTGAGGAAAACGTAGTGACCAAGACAATTAAATCCCTGCCCTCATAAAACATTCATTCTAGAGAGAATATTAGACAATAAACATGGAACAGTTTATAAAGCAATAAACAGAAAAGTAGTAAACTAACATCTAATAAAGGGATAAGAGTTAAACATGAAAAGTAGAGCATTCCAAGAAGAGAGCAAAGCCTGTGCAAATCGCTGGAGTGAGAAATTGCTGGAACCTCCAAGAAGAGAGAACAGCTAGTGTCCTGAGAACCGTCAGCAAAAGGGAATGAGGTACAAGTTGAGGCTGGGGCAAAGGCAGCGAGCGACCAAATAATTCTGGCCTCTGCGAGTCACGTTAGAATACTGAATTCTCAGAGCAACAGGAAGCTGTTGCGTCAAAAGCTGTCTCTGACTCTAGGAAAAAATATTGCGAGAGCCCAAAGGTGTAGCAGTAGGTCAGACATGAGGTGCTGGGGTCCTGGACTGATGTGACATGAGTTCACATGATGAGACACAGAGGTATTCACAATCTGTTTGGCATCAGCATAAACAGAACTTGGTTATGAAATGGAGGGGGCATGGTGTCGGTGTGAAAGGCACAAAGTTGACTCATAAGACCCTGGATGAGCAAGTTGTTATTTACTGAGGTGGAAGCACTAGAGGAAGGTAAATTTATCTTAGGCAGCTTAGGTCCTGTAAACCAAAGAGATCTCTAAGTGAAGATTTCAAAAACAGATAGAGGGAAGCAGATGTAGCTCAAGTGGTTGAGCGCCTGCTTCCCATGTACAAGGAGGTCCTTTTTTAGGAGGTACAGGTTCAAAACCCTGTACCTCCTAAAAAAAGGAAAAGCTATAAATTAATCTGATACTCAGAAGGGAGGCCTGTGTTAGAATTTGTCTTTTTTAATTTGTTCTTTCATTAAATTTGGTACACAATCATTAGGAAAGAAAGTATTGAAAAAGTACCACATGCTCCTCAGGGCTCTAGAGACATCTAGACACTAAAGGCAGGGCAGACAATCTCAGGAATTTGGCACCCTGTCAGTGGGCCTTACCTTGGAATATATGTTCCCCAATGTAACAGAGTTAGACTTGTTTTTAATTTCCCTGTACATGGCTCTTCTGCCCCTTTTATTTGAACCTATATTAGTGTTATAAGCACTAAATATATGTACCCAGTGACTTATATCTTCGGTCTGTTCATATGCCAGTTGAGCCCTGAATCTCAGCAGAGTTGCAGCCAACACCTACTCTCCAGTTCATCAGACTTGCCCAGGACAACTAACAAAATGCTGATGGATAACACCTGTCCCAAAAAACAAAGTATATACAACTGCAAGCAAGACAGTTTGTCCCTCTGCCCCATGGAATCTAAGCCCCCTCTCAATCAGAAAGAGTGGGCATCACCATCCTAAAATCCTCAAGACTGATGAATGAACAAACGTAAGGGGCGGGGGAAGGCAACTATGGACTAATGTAGTCTTATTATTATTCTAGCAATGGAAGATCTTGTAACATTGATATAAAGGCAGTAGTCACAAGAGGTTCTGAGGGGAGGGAGAGGGAAGAATAAGTGTAACAGGGCATTTTGGGGATATTGGAATTGTCCTGCATGACACTGCAATTAAAGATACAGGCCATTATACATTTTGTCAAAGCCTTTCAAAATGTATGGTACAAAGTGTAAACTGTAATGTAAACTATTGACTATGGTTAGGAGCAATGCTTCAATATATGTTCATCAATTGTAACAAATGTACTACACTAATGAAAGATGTTGTTAATGGGGGAAATGAGAGGGAGGGAGTAGGGTATATGGGAATATCCCTATATTTTCAATGTATCATGTATGTAATCTAAAGCTTCTTTAAAAATAAAAACATTTAAAAACATTTTTAAAAGTACCACAGAGTTTTCTTTATATGTGTACACACATGTATATATATTATTTACAAGTAATTGGATTACATTTTTACCTGATTTTTAACTTAATGTATAGTGAGCATATTTCTTCAGAGAAATAGAGACCAATTATTATTTTTATAACTGTAAAAATTTTCTGATATTTTACTAAAATAAGCAGTGGAATAGTAAACAATCTTGTATGTCTTTGTGCATTTGTCTAGTGAAATTTATAGTTCACAAGACTTGTATGTTTTTATCTACAAGCTTCCTTTTGAGACATATTGCCAAATTGACCCTACAGAAATGTTAGTCCAATTTACTCTAACATCTTCAGTGTATGAACGTTTCTATTTGCCCTCACACTTTTTGATGCTTTTTAATATTTGCCAATCTGAATGGCAAGAAATGGCACACAGTATGTATGCTCAAGAGTTGGGATAAAGAGTAGTAAATTTTTTTGTAAACAACTATATAGAAAGTTTTGGATTTTGCTAGCAATCTCAAATCTTTTAAAGCTGCTAGTTGTAATATGGATATAATTTTCACCATGAGGTATGAAAATTTCTCTGTTTATAGGAGGATAGGGCTTTTAAAATTTCAAAAAAAATTTATATTACATTAGATTTCTAACTTTTCTACATTCTCAGTTCACCGTAAAGGCCCTGGCAAGAATTTCAATAGTGTCTAAATGACCCAAATGAGGAATGAGCATCCTTCAGTACTGAAGACCTGGCTCACTTGTGTCTCCCTCCACACAACTGCCTACCTCTGATATCGGATTACCTAGGTGACCCCATCATTTGGAATAGATGTTAGCATTTTTATCCTAAAATCAAGAGAAAAAGAGCATCATTTTTCCAAGACCAGATTTCTGAAAACAGTATCCAGACCTTCACCCCAGGAAAGACAGAGGTGTCTGGTGAAAACCATTGCATTCGGAGGAGGAGGCATCCCCCTTTAATGCTTTTCTCCAAAATACTTCAATAACAACAACAACATAAAGACACAAGGGCAAGCTGTTTCCTTTGAGAGGCCCCTCACTGCTGAACTTAGAGGGGATGTTTGTTGCTCTTAGTAACAGATCTCACCTAGACATTTTTAACTCCCTTTGCCTCCCCCAGTCCCACCTGCAAACTGGAAATTGAAGAAAGAGATGTCTCAAAAACATGAAATCCTCTTTTGCCTGGTGGGATATCTTTATTCCTGAGCAATTTCTCCAAATAACACCCCTGAATCTCCGAAAATGTAAAAATTGCCTGTAGAGTCAAGGCAAATGAGGGCTAAATCTATTCATTATTTCCCCCTAGACTTTCATTCACTTCTAGCTGTAGGAAGCATCACAAACACAGGATTGATGAAAAGTATATAAACATATTATCCCGATACTCCAGTTGTCACAGGGAGCCTTTTTTGTTCTTGATTTTCATGTAAGCAAAGCTAAGCAGTGGAAATGATCAGGTAAAAATAGAGATTTTTCTTTGAGAGATAGTATTTCTCATTCTGAATGATTTCACGCTTTTTCCTCTGAATTCATGGCAAATTCTTAACTCTATTCACACTTGACCTATCCTTGGAGTCAACATAATTAATTAATAAGCAATAGTAGCCATAATCTTTGGTTTGTTATGGATTGCCTTTGAATTCTGTCAGGACAATCTAGATTGTGTCTCAGTGGCTGAACACAACTTCAAAGAGTCAATATGGAGGGACTCAGGCACATCGGACAGCCGCCATCTCAAATGTTGCCAGACTACACGTAGAAGGCAGAGAGCACGCTGAAGGTTATCACAAGGACAAGTCCCTGCTCTGGCCCAGAATTGAGCCACTCTAGTCCCTTCCATTTGCAGCTTATTGGCTAGAGCTAAACACAATGCCCAACGCTAGCACAAAGTGGCTCTGAAGTACAATACTAACATGTTTCTCAAGACAAAGAGCTAGAAATAGTTCAGGACAGCAAAAAGGACCATCCCAGTCCCCCAGAAGAAAAAAAATTTTTTTTTACCTTCAAAAATGCTCAGGGAATATTGAGTAAAGCTAACTGCATAGCAAAGTATAGAAAAACAAACATTTGCTTTGCTGTCTTTTTCAGTTCATCTTTAAGAGACTGGTTATAGAACATCTTATTCTGCCAGCTGTATGTACCATTTCTTTGTAAATAACAATAGCCTGGAAGCTCTTATCCATTTATCTCCAAATGTACATACTTTGGGACTGCTGTCATTTATACCTCACCTTTTTCCAAAAAGATTTTGAGGTAACTTACAAAGATACATAAAGCAAAATAGAGTAAAGAAGCAGTAAGTCAAGAGAAAGAGAAAAGAAGGAGTTTCTTTAAAAAAATGAACCTAAAAACAAAATTAGAATCCAATATCTGAGATAAGAGATCTTGTCTATTTTTCTAGAAGTCAGTGGCAAATGTGGCTCCAAACATCCCAGCAGCCATAAAAATATATATAAATAAATAGGATCTGTGGGATGATACATGGTATCTACAAGATAAAAGCAAATTACCTTATGAGAAGAATCACAATGATACCTGGCCTGCGAGAAATTTTCCCTTGGGACCTCACGAATAGGGAATGTGTAAAACTCATGCGGAAAGCATGTCTACAATAATCCTATACTTTATTATATCCTTCACTGCAGTTTCACAGTCACCTGCCAAAACATTTTCATTATTATTTTCAGGTTTACTGATAATTATTATAACGATTTGCCTGTGTTTATCGATAGCCCACATCTTTAAGGTCATCCAGGATATGAGTAAAACAAAGACGTATAAACCACAGCTCACAAAAGAGTGCTGAATGTGGCCTTCAATCTTTTGCTTCATTCACACAGTGCTGTTTTTGAACTTGAATTTAAAGGTCTTTCACTCTTCATTTTGGCCATAATTTCTCACCACTTCCTACTGTGGCCCAATTCATGTTCTCTATGTAGCTTCTGTGGGAATTTGAGTTTAAGACCCTTGGTATAAAAATACAGTGACTCAGTCAACTCAAATATTTCATAAATTCAGTGTCTTTTCCCTCTGTAGCAGCTGCTATGAGCAAATATAAAACAAACAATAACTATAGTCGTGTTTCTTCGACAGCCAAGTCTGTTGGGGAAGATAAGAGCAAAACATTTGAGAGCATATAGCACTAAAAGAACAATAACTGTTCTATATAGTTTATGTCTCCTTATTCACATTCTTTGCTGTGGTGGGTTCTTCCAGTAGTTTCATGAACTAATCAAATTAAGGGTTATAGATAAAAGCACTGAGATACAAAAAGGTAAGTTGCCTTATCTCAAGGCATAAATCACTCACACATGCAACATGAACTCCATGAGGACTTTGTCTTTCATGGTTTTACACCCCACACAGCACCCCACACAGCAAGAAATTCATAAACATATGCTTAATTAATAAACAAAAGAAACTTTGGGCCAACATTGACTCATTAACATGGGCAGGAACAAGAAAGCTTATAGATAAGAATGATCTGAAGCCACAAGACATACTATATCATACCCCATATTTGTGGAATATACAAAAGCCAGATACTATTGATGACCCCAAGATACTTGCAATGTGTAGAAAGGATGAAAAAATGCAAGACACCTAAAAATGTATATGTAAATACAATAATCCCAAGTACTGAAGGGAATCAGTGATTACTCTAACTGCTTAGAATATCAGTGGATTTGCTCAGAGGAGAATATCCTAGAGGTTGTGGACTTTAAAATCAGCTAAGCTACAAGTATATAACTGCAATTATATACTGTAATTATCTGTAATAGCAAAATATTAGAAACTACCTTAATGCCCGTCAATAGGAGCTAAGTAAACAGTCTATGGCATATATTCACAATGGAATATTATGCAGCTTTCTAAAGGAGTAATGAAGATGACTTTATATTAATAGATGATCTTTAGGTTATATTGCAATGTGGAAAAAGTCAAGGTGTACATATATATATACAAATATATATCTATGTAAGTGTGCATATACATAAATGTATGTATATATGTCTATGTATATATATAAAACAAGGGGATAGGGATAAATAGCTATGCATACACACATACAAGTTTAAATATATTTGCAAAAAGAAAAAGAAAAGATGGAAACATTAGCAGTATAAACCAAAAACTATTAAAAATGGTAACCTCTGACTAGAAAGAGGGTGCAAAGATAATACAGAGGGAAGCAGATGTGGCTCAAGTGATTGGGCTCCTGTCTACCATATAGGAGGTCCAGGGTTTGATTCCTGGGGCCTCCTGGTGAAGGCAAGCTCGCTGGCGCGGAGAGATGACCCATGCAGAATGCTGGCCCACACAGAGAGCTGGCACAGCAAGATGACACAACAAAAAGAGACACAGAGGAGAGACAATAGAGATGCAGCAGACCAGCGAGCTGAGGTGCCACAAGAGATTGAGCGCCTCTCTCCCACTCTGGAAGGTCCCAGGATCGGTTTCTGGTGCCACCTAAAGAGAAAACAAGCAGACACAGAAGAACACACAGCGAATGGACACAGAGAGCAGACAGTGAGCCCAAAAACAAGGAGGGGCAGGGGGCAGAATAAATAAATCTTAAAAAAAAAAAAAAAAAACATGTTACAGACAGGGATAGACATTAGACTTTCATGAATATACTTTGTTACTGAGTTTTCACTTTGGAAACATAAATGATTTATATATACAATAATAAATTTAAGAAATTAAAAAGCATTATCTGAAAATCAAAAACAAATTAAAATAAATGATCCACACAGAGAAAAAGAATCATTTCAAGTTATCGTAGCACAAAGCATAGAACTTTGCACATCCTTCACAGAATACATTCCAAGAGCACAGAGTCCACAGTCACAGAAAATCCAATTTGTCTTATACAAGTGATTGGGTCTTGGCCACAATGGAACAGGTGCAGAAGGAAGCAACTGAGCTCAGCAAATAAGGACACTTGGTGGCATTATATTTCCCAGAGGAAAAACTTAAGATAATGAAAACTGCATGAACAAGTAAATATCTCCATTTCTCTCAACAAGCTGCTAAAGATCACTGTATACTACGATTCATTTCTTTGGTACATTTAGAATACCATTTATAATGGACTACTTTATAAATAGATTAAGTAGATTAAAGAAACTGGAATTAAGGCACAATTTTCATAAGCCTAGAGCTGACCTGAATATTATCTGCTAGAAATTATTAGCTTTACTGAAGAAAAGTTAATGGATTACCTCGGAAGCAGAGGGAAATTAGATGAGACTAAAGAACATCTTTGAAAAGCAAGGATTAAACACTGGAATAGAAAGATTATGGAATCTCTTTCTAAAACAATAGACACTCTATCCATTTGCCTGAATTTGAACCCATGGTGAAACCAATCAAGATATACTGAGACATAAAATTTCTTAACACAAAATGTCCACTGGGGAAGGATGCGAGGCAATGTTAGCACTTATAAAACACAGACTAATGTTGAGTTTGGGGCCAAAAGTACATTTTGATTCACGAGTTACTTTGCTTGAACTTTGTGACAGCATTGTTTGATAAAAATCAAACTGGTTCTTATGGTTAGCAGTATGTAATGCTTACTTGTGAGTAGGATTAAACATACTATTGTAAAATTATAAAATTTAAAGAAGCTAAAAGCATGTTTGATTGGTTCTTTAAATAATACTTCAAAATGAATACTATCAACTGTTAAACATGAAGATAATTTTGATTGGGATTTTTAAAAATTGCCTAAATACATTATTTCACATAATGTGAAAGGGGAACACATAATATATGGATGTTTAGGGGGAAATGAGCCAGTCTAGTATATCGTCTTTTTGTCTTGTCTGCTGTAATGTTTGTTTGTTTTTTTTTGTTTGTTTGTTTTTGTGTGTGTGCTTTTTTTGGTGTTGTTTGTTTTTGTCTTGTGAGATTCCAAAATCTGGAAAACAGAAAGAACCATCAAAATTCATCTACTCAAAAAAAATCATGTGAATGAGAGCCAAATAAAACCCTTCATTTGCTAATGTAACCAAGGATACAAGGTCTATATTATATATTGAGGTGAAAGGTAAGGCAAAGTAAAAAAAAGAAATCATGTCAACTGAATGAGCCCTGGAAAAGAAATATTACCAAGAGTTCACTTTTTCAAAATGGCAGTTCACTGTTGTAGACACACTATTCAATAGCCAACAGCAATACAAATTTTTACACATACTTATTTAATTTTTATTGAACTGCCCAAATCTGCCTTTATCCCTTATTCCCACTAAAGAGAGGTTATTTTTTTCACTCTTGTCTTTTGTTTGAAAAGTCTTTTAAAAAATAAATACTTGGTGGTTTTGTGTTTTTGTTGTTGTTTTGTGAGAAATCACAGTATCGCTAATAGGCAAATATCAGGATGTTGCATTTTAATTCAGATAAATCTAAGCATGATTATGGAGTTTCATATATGAACAAATGTGGATCATATATGAACAAATGTGTTTATGACATTTTCTGTAGAAAATGATTTTCTTATACTCTTGCAACAGAATCAAAAAGTAGCATTTTCAGTAAACCCTCTAAATTGTTGACTAAGTTTTCTTTAGGAAATTTGTAGCTATGGGAACCAATGTTAAATCAAGCCTTATTAAGTTTGGTTGGAATTTTAGATATATGTCTAAATCCCAGGTAATCTGACGTTCGTTAACAGTCCTTCTTACTTTTTTGCTTCTTTTACCTGTATGATCTCTATCCAAGGATGCTAGATGATACCAAATGGCTAAAGATATAATGTTTTCCTTAATGAAAATAGTCTTCCTGCCAATGTATCTAAATGCCTGCTGTGAAATAATTATGAAATGAATCCTTTTTAATATAAAGTCCACATCACAAAAAGTTTAATAGGCACAACAGAGGTGTCAGAAAAAGGCATATAAAATTCACTTATAAAGTACCAAAAAGTTATACAACGAAAGAGACAAAATAAAATAAATCCCCCTAATGTACCGCAAATACCAACCACCACACACTACCTACAAGCCATATGTTTTTTCCATCTGTTCTGTTATCGTCAACTAAATTTATAGTATTTGGGCTATCAGAAGGATTGTCAAACCCGAGCTGGGCACGATTAAAACCTGGGTGTTACTGTTGGTCGCTTTTTCTTTTCTTTCTATTTTTTTTTTTTTTAAAGAAGCTACCCACCTCTATGCCCAGCCACCATTTCTGTCTTCAGATAAGGATTCTTCCAACAATTCTAAGAAATATGAGTTAGTCCTCAGGAAGCTTAGATTAGCCCTGGAACCAAAGCTCACCTCCAGCTTTCACTGTCCTTTAGAGATGCCAATCAAGAAACTGAACTTTCTGAAGGTAAGTATGAGTCTTACAAGGATAGAAGTACTGTGTTTGTGGCCATTGATTGATAGATTTCTAAGATAACCCCAATTATCCAAGCCTTTGTATAAGCACCTCCCCTTGAGTGGGAGAGGATCCAGTGACTTACTTCTAGCCAATATAATATGGGAAAGATGATGGGCTAGTCAACTGTGTGGTTAGTCACACTATAGAAGACTCTGTTAGCAGAGGGGAATGAAGGATCCTTCTGCTGGCTTTGAAGAAGGAAGCAGCCATGTTGTTAGGGGACCTGGGGGGTGGGGCAGCACATCCTAGAATCTCAAGGGCTTCTAGGAGCTGAAAAGCGCCCCTAGCCAGCAAGAAAACAGGGACCTCAGTCCTACAACTGCAAGGAACTGAATTCTTCCAATACCACCTGAGTGTGGAAGAGGACCCCAAGTCCCAGGAGGACTGAAGTCTGGAAGACAACTAGGTCTCAGACTAGTGAGACCTTAACTGAGGTCTCAGGTAAGCTGTACCTGAACTCCTGACCTACAGAAATTGAGAGGTACGAAATGTGTGCCATTTTAAACCATGAAGTTTGAGGTAATTTGTTACATAGCAATAGAAAACTAATACAAGTGGTACATGTAAGAAGAATCCCAACGACTTCTTAAATGTAAATGAAGCAAAGCAACACCTCTTCCATGTTCAACTGTCTCTCATGGGTGGCCCTTAAGAAAGAAATCTTAAAAATAAGAATAGATATTCTCATCTGTGTTTCCTTTTCCTCCAAGATCTGGCCTTTGGTATCCAAAATATATAGTATATGCCTTTGAATTTTTTGAAATATCAGAATGCAAATTGCTTTATTATATACATGGAATGAAGACTCTTGCTTCTTTCAAGACATGTTTAAGTAATTTCCCTATAATTGCAACCTCAAATCAATCAAAATTTTATTGTTAAAAAGTTGTGAAATAAATCTTAAGATGGACCCATAGATGTTGCTGTGTGGTTGTTTGAAAGCCTTGACATATGAGTGCCTTGAGAGCAAGGTGATAAATACCATGAAACAACACATAGTATTTTGGCAAAGAATTTCAGGAAGACAATGGCAGACACTTTTTCATGAACCTGGGACCAGAGATCACTATTTTGAAGACAGACCATCTAGGAGGAGTCAAGGGTTACAAACAGAGGCATAATGAGTAAATAAGAAAATGTCCTAAATTGACAAACCATGATGTAACCCAAAAACATTTATGGTCCTGGTAGACCAGATTATGATTTAGCAAACATTCACTCCCTGCCGCTACAAAGGCAAATTATTTTTCCCTGCCCCACTGATGTTGGGTTTGGCCCTGTCACCTCTTTTGGCCAAGAGAATATGGGTGGAAGTGATAGGATTCTGCTCTTTAAGAAGCATTACTCCTCTCAGAACCTCCAGCCTACACCATGAGGAAATTTTGCCCTAGGTAGCCACGACCCCTGGGTCCCCAAATTAGGTACATTGAGCAGAGCTACCCTAGCTGGCTTGCAGACCCATGCTTAAAGCAGAGCCACACCAGCTGACCCATAAATATAAGAATAAATATTTACTATTGTGGCCCACTGAGATTCTGTGGTTATTTGTTACACACACTATTACTTGTGATTGATAAAATGCTACTTCATGCAAGTTTCTTTAGTAATACTGTTAAGTTAAGGAAATGTCCTGAATTCCCCCAAGCTAACATATGATTTTTTTTTGTCCTTTGATCTCATAGCATATAAATCTTACACTGGGCTATGAAGGAAAATAGAAGGTGACTATCAAACCACTTGGAGGAGTTCAGCTAAAAAACAACTTCACTCCTTAACTCAAGCCAGGGAATTTACAATAATAATAGAAATACCATTTGTGAACACATTCCTAAATTTCCATGTCATGAATTCAAAATGTTTGTGGAAAACATTTCTAAAATAACCTATAATCTCAATCCCTAAGTATTTAACAGGGGAACAAAAAGAAATTTTATGTTAAATTTCAAATGAAAGATACTACTTGAAGGCACTACAAAAAGAAGTTTTTTGAAACTTTGAATTGAAATTATGTGTAAGTATAAAATGGAATATATTTTAAAGTAAAACACTCTAAGGTGTGTGTGTATATATATATACACACACATACCCATACACATGCATACTCACACCCAAGGTACTCTTAGTTGAGAGAAAGAGTCATAGCACTCCTACTTCAAAGTATGCCACTGACTAGGACGGTTTCCATATTCAAGTACAAAAACATACCTTGACACCCTCTGTACCAACATCATCATACAACTGCACGCATTTGAATGCATAAAAGACATTTCATCATGATAACATATCATAGTGAAAATGGATTGTTTTACAGACAAATTGGCAAGCAACTTCAGGACCTGAATTTTAAAATACTTTAAAATTACTAAAAATAAGTAGTATGTGCATGTGTGCATGTGTGATTCATGCCTTTTGTTATACTGTTAAAGAGAAAGAAGTGAGATGAGCTGTATGTAAGGTCAATGTGAATTCCAAGGAGTAAATATCTCCTGAAATTTTTTTTCTTTTTCATCAACTATTTCAAAAAACATGTTTTTACATGAAGTAGACATTTTAAAATGCTAAAAAAATTATAGGCATTGCAAAAGTGAAGAACTTACTTTCTCATCCTCTGGTAACTTTTTTTTAGCTTTTTATTTTGCTCTGGCAATATCTCTTGGCCAATTATACAATCATCTGTTTTGTTGTTGCTTTTTTTTTTTTTTTTTTCAATTAGAGAAGTGAATTTACAAAACAATCGTGCACACCATACAGGATTTCCATACATCACTCCACCACAAACACCTTACATTGTTGTGACACATTTGTTACAAATGATGAAAGCACATCGTCATAATGTTACTGCTATCTATAATAACTTATATTTGGTGTATTTTCCCAAAAACTATACATCATGAATTAGTATTGTATATTTGTTTTATTTCCTGAGAAAACATTCTCATATTTGTACTGTTAACTACAGTCCATCATGCACTGTGGGGTTCACTGTGTTATAGAGTCTCCTGCTTTGTATAATCCATCCAAAGTGTACACTCAGTGGCTCTCAATTTGGGGGTAACTTTAGGTAATTAGGGTCTTTCCCTGCACCTATAAGCTCCTCCTACTAACATCTGGAAAGTAAGTATGTATTTAAGGGATGGCCTAGATGGATCCCAGTATGCTGGTAGGTTCAACTTCTTGATGGATATCAGATCAATAACTATTTCTATTTCCCCATTCGTTTACAGCATATAGGTAATGTTCCATGATGTACTTTTTTTCATCAAATCCTGGCTTCAGGATATATATATATATATATATATATATATTAGGAGTTTAGCAAAAGTGATGGTGTAAAGCATAAAATATGTGTATGCAGTAAGCTTGTGTCCTCTTACTCATTTCCTTAAAGAAACCAATGATCTGGATATCCTCAATTGTTCTTTGATTCTTAAACTGTTAGATTTCTTTCAGTATAATTCTCTCAGAAGGGAACATTTCTTTGCCAAACTTCAGGGCACAGCAACATAGTACACAGAAATGAATTCTGTCATTTTAAACTTATCACCATACTTGTTTTACACTGCATTTCTATCATAGAATGCCCCCAATTACCTTCTCCTGTGAACATACAGGAGACAGGACGTGTGTGTGTATGTGCGTGTGTGTATGTGTGCCTTGAAAAGAATTCTTAAATCTCCCTTATTGGTATAAAACCACTGATACGCATGGTTTGGTTAAATTACCCCTGCCAGGTTTATTATCTACTCTTTTTCCCTGCTGTTAGCATGTGTAATTGTATGGTTTTAAGAACTTGAATGACTCACCATAAAGCAAGCTGAAAAAATAAGGGACAGATGTGTTTCCATGTATTTTTTGAGAGTTGCTAGGATGGGAACCCTTTTAGCTTATTTTGGAATCTCATCTCAGAGGTAGCTTTTGCCTCCTTAGAGTACCTCTCCACCCCAGTCCTCAACCCCGCAACCACCAGAAGCATGGAATGCTCACACCATAAATGCCACCCACCAACTTGAATGAGGGTACAAACAATAACACAATGGCCACCCATCAGCAAGAGAAACGATTATGGGCATCTCCTCCAATAAGGTTAAATGAAGGGGAACCTTCCTATGTATAAAAGGTAGAGCAAAGTGACTCCCTCCTGCTCTTCAAGTGGTGATTAACAAGAGGCAGCCTAACAGATCATTTGTGGTAAGAGATCATAAACAGGACTATGACTGTTCATCAGATTTCAAAACCATGGTCTTGATCCTTTAACTGCATAGAAAAACCCACCCCATGGTTAACATAACCAGAAGCAGGCAAGAGCCAAAAGCTTTAATGAGGTCAAACTGGCAGCAAGAGAGTTGAACTTTTACAGTTTCAGGGTCAAACAACTTGTCGACAGGGTCAGATTCCCTCTTTAGCAGAAGCCCAGTGAACTCAACTGGAGTAAAAGATGTAGGGCAATACTATTTGTTAGGAAAATAGTGTTTTATTTTTAAATATGCATTCCTTAGTAATAAGCTGCTAACTGGTTTGAGACATGTCCTTACACTCTGAGAGAGAAGTAGCTCTCAGTCTGGAGGTGGAGGCATTCCTTTTCCCAAGTACTTACCTAGCCTTATAAACTTGGGGGCCTTTTTGCTGCTCTCCTCTCTTAACTTTCATTAACCAGTTGAAAAAAACACTGTAGCCTGCAATTAGATGTTAATTTAGAAGATGATATTAAGCCAGATAGTGAACTGCTATAAGGCTCATTTTGAACGGAGGACTGCATCCCCCATCACAGGGGAGATAATAGAGAAATTGTGGATCTGGCCTCTACCTTCAACATCACATAAGATCTTCTTGGATATATACAAGGGCCACACTTGAATAACTTTTAGTGGTGTGTAACGTACTGTCAAACGCAGTACAAGCCATCAGAGAGGAACTGGAAAGTGCAGCAGTTGAGGGATACTGGCTGAAGACGTAGTAGGAGTTCACTTCTACTCTATGAGCTTTCAAAAAGACATGGACTTGACTGGCAGGTTGGGAATTGGCAGAGGAAGGGGGTGGAAGAGTCATCCAGCAAGACAAGGTGTGTGTGACCAAGAGAAAGTCACAAACAGTCACAAAGATCTCTAGAACAGAGTTGTGTCACCCACCAGCAGAGAGTCCTAGGGCAAGTTAGTCCATCTGTGGAACATCCATTTCTTCATTTACAAATGGGTATCCTTATTCACCTCACAAAGCTGTTTGATTATTAAATGAGATTATGTATAAAAAGGTACCTTAAACTGTAAAGCCCTGTGCTGATATTAATTGCTTATGTTATAATTATTTTATTATAAAAGTAGTAAATATACCTGGTGAAAAATGAAAGCAATTCAGAAATACATAAAATAGGTAGTGATAATTCCTTGTACTCTCCCCTACTCGAACCCTAGGGTGAGAGTGATGGTGAACTGTTTACAATTTGATCTCTATTTGTTCTGTTTTATTCCTATGCTTGTATAAGCATATATTTTATTGTTTTAAAAAAATAGAACCAGTGATGAACTTGCTTTTTTCACTTACTAATAATACATCATGATTATTTTCCTGGTCATCTCTGCTTATCTTTTCTTCTTTGGTGGCTATATAATGTTCATTTACATGAATGTACTCTAATTCATTTGACCTGTAGACTTTTGATGGACTATATATATTTTATAGCATTAAATAAATTAAATGCTAAAATAAGCATGTATGGATTTCTTTAAAATAACGTCCTAAAAAGTTGAATAGCTGGTTAAAAGATAGGAATTTTTAAAAATTTAATATTGTTATATTTTCCCCTAATATGTTGAACCAATCTGTAATCCAAAAAATAACAATGTATGAAAATGCTCATTTCTTCACATTATAAATTATTTTCTATAGTTTTTAATTAAATATTTTCATTTTTTAGATAATTGTAGATTAACATGTCTTATTTAAAAAAAAATAATACAGAGAGATCCCCTGTTCCCTTTACCCAGTTTTCCTCAATGGTAACATATTGTAAAACTATAATACAGGTATCACAACCAGGATATTAACACTGAGACAATCAAGTTACAGAACAATTCTTTCACCACAGGATCCTCATCTTGACCTTATATAGCCACATCTACTTCCCTTTTGCCCCTACCTCCTCATTAACCCTGGCAAATACTAACCTGTTTTTTCATATCTATAATTTTGTGATTTCAAGAATATTAGGGGGAAGCAGATGTGGCTCAAGTGATTGGGCTCCCATCTACCATATAGGAAGTCCAGGGTTCGAATCCTGGGACCTCCTGGTGAAAAGCAAGCTGGCCCGAGCAGCAAGCTGGCCCACACAGGAGTGCTGGTCCACAAGGAGTGCTGGTCCACAAGGAGTGCTGGTCCACAAGGAAAGCTGGTGCAGCAAGAAGACACAACAAAAAGAGACACAGAAGAGAGACAATGAGAGACACCGCAGACCAGGGAGCTGAGGTGGTGCAAGAGATTGAGTGCCTCTCTCCCACTCTGGAAGGTTCCAGGATCAGTTCCCAGTGCCGCCTAAAGAGAAGACAAGCAGACACAGAAGAACATACAGGGAACAGACAGCTAGCGCAAAACAATGAGGGGATGAGGGGATGAGGGGGTGGGGGTGGGGGGAGAGAAATAAATAAGTCTTGGGGGAAAAAAAGAATATTAGGTGAATGGAGTCATATAGCCTATACCTTTTGAGATTGACTCTTTCTCACTCAGCAAAATGTCCTTGAGATCTATTCAAGTTGTTGTTTTCAGTATTTCATTCCTTTTTATTGCTAAATAGTATTCCATAATATGGATGTACCACAGTTTAACTATTGACCTATTGACAATCATTTTGGTTGTTTCCAATCTTGGGTTATTAGGAATAAAGCTGCTATGAGGGGAAGCGGATGTGGCTCAATCGACAGGGCTCCCATTTACCATATGGGAGGCCCGGGGTTCCATTCCCAGGGCCTCCTGGTGAAGGCAAGCCAGCCCACGCAGCACGGTGAGCTGACTCAGGAGGATGACCCAACAAAGGGAGACAAGCAGACACAGAAAAACGCACAGCAAATGGACACTGCGAGCACTAGCAGCAAGGGGGGATAAATAAATAAATAAATAAAATCTTAAAAAAAAAAACGCTTAAAACAAAAAAAAAAAGTTGCTATGAGCAATCATGTACAATTTTTGTTGGAAATAAATTCCCAGGAGTGCAATTGCTGTGTAAGTGTATGTTTAGTTTTTTTAGAAATTGTAAAACTTTTCCAGAGTAGCTATACCATTTTACACATCAACAGCAATGTATGAGAGATCCCCGTTCTACCCAAGTTCATCAAAATATTGTCACTATTTTTTATTTTAGCTATTCTAATAAATGTGTGTTTTTTTTTTCCCATGTGTGTGTTTTCCATCTGTATATTCTCTTGAGTAAAATGGCTCTTTGTCCCTTATGCCAAATTTTCTAATTGAATTGTTTGGTTTTTATACTGGTTAAGTTTTGAGAGCTCCTTACACATTCTAGGTAAGTGTCCTTTGTCAGATATGTGGTTTGCAAATATTTTTTCCCAGTATGTAGCTTATCTTTACATCTTCTTAATGGAGTCTTTTACAGAGCAAAAGTTTTTAATTTGCCTAAGTGCAATTTATTAAATGTTGTAATGATCACACTTTTGGTGTCATATCTAAGAACTCTTCGCCAAGCCCTACCATCCAAAGAGTTTCTCCTATGTTATCTTCTTAAAGTTTTACATTTTACATTTAAACCCATGATCCTTTTTGAGACTTTGTTTTATTTTTGTTTTGTTTTATTTGGAAAAGATGTGAGGTTTTGGTCAAGATTCATTTTATGGCCTATGGATATCCAATTACTTGAGTGCCATTTGTTGAAAAGATTACCCTTCCTGCATTGAATTGTTTTTGCACCTTTATCAAAGATCATATGACCATACTTGTGTGAGGTTATTTCTGTGTTGTCTCTTCTGCTCTACTGATCTAGATGTCCGTCCTTCTATCCCTGCACTGATACCACAAGGTCTTGATTCCTATAGCTATATAATAAGCCTTGAAATTGGGTAGGATGATTCCTCTCACTTTATTCTTTAGAATTGTTTGAATTATGCTAGTTTCTTTGCCTTTTTACATAAATTTTTAAATAATTTTGTCTTTATCTACAAAAAAAATCCTGCTGATATTTTGATAAGAAATGCATTAAATCTGTATATCAATTTAGGGAGAATTGGCATCTTTACTATGTTGAGTCTTCCAATTCATGAAGACAGTATGTCTCTATTTAAATCTTACTAATTTCTTTCATTAGTTCTTGCAGCTTTCAGCATATAAGTCCTGTACATGTTTTGTTAGATTTATACTAAGTATTTCTATTTTGTTAGTTATTGTAAATGGTATTGTATTTCTAATTTTGGTGTCCACATATGCATTGCTAGTATAAAGAAATATAACTGTTTTGTGTATGTTTACCTGGTATCCTGTGATCTTGCTGAACTTACTTATGAGTTCTAAGAGCTCTTTTGTAGATTCCTTGGGGATTTTCCATGTAGACAATCATATCATCGGCAAATAGGGACGGTTTTATTTCTTCCTTTCTGATCCATTTACCTTTCATTCCCTTTACTTGACTTATTGCACTGACTAGAACTTCCAGCAGTACATTAAGGACAGCAGACATCCTTCCTTGTTTCCAATTTTAGAAGGACTGCATTCAGTCTTCACCATATGCTAGCCTGAGATTTTCTGTAGTGTTATATATCAAGTTGGGGTGATTCCTCTCTTATCATTAATTTGCTAAGCGTTTTTATCATAAATGGTTGTAGGATCTTTTCAAAAAAATTTTTTGGCATCAATTGATAAGATCATGTGATTTTTTTCTTTTTTAGCCTATTAATATCGTGGATTAGATTGATCAATTTCCAGATGTTGAACAACCTTTTTGTACTGGAATAAACTCCATTTTGTCATGGTATATATGATTCTTTTTATACATTTTTAAATTTAGTTTGCTAATATTTTGTTGAGGATTTTTGCTTCTAAATTTTTGAGAGACATTGGTCTATAGTTTTCCTTTTCTTGCATTGTCTTTGTCTGGTTTTGGTATCAGGTAACACCGGCCTCATAAAATGAGTAGAAAAGTATTCCCTCCCCTTCTAGTTTCTAGAAAAGATTGGTAAATTTGGTGTAAATTCTTGTTTAAATGTTTGGTTGAATTATCCAGTGAAACCACTCAGGCCTGGAAATTTCCTTTATAGGAGTTTTTAAATTACAAATTCAATTTCCTTTTTAATTTTAGGGCTATTCAGAATATCGCTTTCATATTGAGGGAGTTATGATAATGTGTTTTTCAAGGAATTAATTCATTTCATGTAAATTAAATTTATGTGTGTAGAGTTATTACCCTTTTAATGTCTGCAGAGAATGTAGTGATATCATCTGTTTCATTTCTGATATTGGTAATTTATATCGTCTCTCTTGTTTCCTTTGACAGTCTTGCTAGAAGTTTGTCAATTTCATTGATCTTTTTGAAGAATGAGCTCTTATTCTATTGTTTTTCTGTCATCAATCTCATATCATTTATACCTATATTTATTGTTTCCTTCTCTTCTTTTCCTGGCTTCTTGAGATGGGAGCTTAGATTATTGATTTGAGACTTTTTCTCTTTTCTAATGTATACATTTAGTGCTATAAATTTTGCTCTCAGCACTGCTTTAGCTGAGTCCAACAATTTTTAATATGTTGTATTTTTATTTTCATTCGGTTCAATGTATTTTTTTATTTCCCTTGATACTTTCTCTTTGTTTCTTAGATTACTTCAAGTGCTTGGAGATTTTCCTGCTATTGATTTCATTTTGGTCAGAAAAATATTTCGCATCATTTCAATTCTTTTTTTTGGATATATTACTTGAGTTTTATTTTAATTTATTTTTTGAAATGTTTGTTTTTTATTTTTAAAAAAGCTTTAGAGTACATAAATGTTACTACAAAAATATAAGGGATTCTCATATGCCTCACCCCCTACCCTTCCCACACTTTACCACATTACATCTTTCATTAGTGTGGTACATTTGTCACAATCGATGAACACACACTGAAGCATTGCAACTAACCATGGACTACAATTTACATTATAGTTTACCTTCTGCCCTGCACAACTTGATTTTATCAGTTTTGACAAAATGTAAAATGGCCTGTACCTGTCATTACAATGTCATGCAGGACAATTCCAATGTCCCAAAAGTGTCTCCATGTTACATCTATTCTTCCCTCTCCCTCCCCTCAGAACCTCTGGTGGCCACTGCCTTTATATCAATGATACAAGTTCTTGTATCATTTCAATTCTTTTAAATTTGTTAACATTTGTTTTATGATCCAAGATATGGTTTGTTATGAATATCAAATCTAAATTGACATTTCTTTAATTATTAGTAAATATACATTTCTTTTATATGATTATTAGTTTTTATAAATCTTCATTGGATACCTATATCCTTTGCCTACTTCTAATGTGTTTGCTTAACTTTTTTTTTTTTTTTTTTTTTTTTTTTTTTAAAGGAGTTACCAGAGATTGAATCCAGGACCTCATAAATGGGATGCAGGTGCCCAACCACTGAGCTACATCCTCTCCCCAGTGAGGGTTGATGTTTTTGTTTGTTTGTTTTGTTTTGTTTTTAGAAAGTACCAGGGATTGAACTTAGGACCTCATACATGGGAAGCAGGCACTCAACCACTTGAGTTACATCCATTCCCCATGATACTGACTTGTTGGTCAAATATTTTCCCCATTTGTAATTAGTCTTTCATAAGGTTTATTATGGTTTTTCTTCATGCACATTTAAATTCCTAGATATTTTAATTTATCAATATTCCTCTTTGCATCTTTGTTTTCATACCATACTTAGAAAGACCTGTGTGTTTTCATAAAATTACCTATATTTTTCTAGAATTTTATAATTGCACTTTTACATTTAAAATTTTTATCCATCTGGAATGTTTTTAACAATAATAATTATTTAATTTTACCCTAAAATTTACATAGATAATACATAAGTAAATAATTCAGTATTTGTTTTGAAATAATTTGTATCCAGATCTGCATAAGGCAGTGATCTTTCATCTGTTCAATGAGAGGAAAGGATGAAGATTTAATGTGCACTTTAAATATGCCAGACATTTTACCAGATCCTTTATATTCTTTGATTTACACCTCACAACAACTCTATAAGTTAGAGTCTCCTCATTTCATGAATAAAACTGAGGCTTAAAGCATTAAGTAATTTGCCTGAACTAACAGAGTAGGGATTCGGATGCAGGCATATTGAATTCCTAAGTTTGTGAACTTTCCACTGCACTCTTTGGCTCCTGGACTTAGCATGTAAAAGGTACTACGAATGGTATGAATATTTATAAAACTTAGTTTCTGCCTTCAAAGAATAGTTAATACATTACATTTTAATGGTGATTTATAATTTTCAAAGTACATTGACATCCAACAACCATTTATGGACCACCTTCTACCTCCTGGGAACTATGATAATTGATACAAAGTAAAGTATAATATGTTATTGACCCTCTGTGTTTCATCCCCATTTTATAGAAATAGAGTTATATAACAGAGGGTGCAAGCATACAGTTCACTTGCCTACATTGACACAATTAAAAACTGGCAGAGAGAGATTGTAAACCCAGGCCCTGTGAGGTCAACCACAGGAAAAAACCCCAGTGGGGGGCCTCCCCACATGCAGTACTGGAAGCTCCAAGGAGAAGATACTTAGGACCAGAAATGTTAAATTACAGTAGCATGAAGCAGCCACTCTCAGCCTGAGAGCAAAGTGGCTCTCCATTTTCTAGAGTCCCTCAGGGTTTGAGGATAATCTAGGTATTTTGTCAGTGATCCCTTCTGCTGCTGTGACACAGGCTTTGAGCAAGGCAAAGATCTGGGCCACAACTCTGGGAAAGGATCTGAAGGAATCATCCCATCTGTTAAGTAAATCCACAGAATGTGGGGGGAAATCAACAGAGAACTTCTGGGCAGTGGAATTATTCAAATTTATAAAGTAATCTCAAGGAAAACCCAGTCGAGGTCCGAGTATCACCCACTTCTCTGTCAAACAGTTGCATTTTGTTGGGTGGCCTTTCTTCTGGAATAAATTATTATAATGGAGGTTTAATATGTTATCTCAGTATAGTTTCCTCATGCCTAGGAAGTGCTAACTTGATGGTAGCTTTCTTCACTTCACTTCCTATAAAAATAACTAAAGTTTCAACGAAATCATGGATAGAAGAAAAGTATGGTGTCTGCCCATAAACAATACAGTCTCATATACATTATTCACTTAGCCTGTTCTTAAGTGTGGTTTGAATAGTTGATATTTTTAACAGCTTTATTGAGAAATTATTGGCATACCATACAATTCACCCACAAACAGTGTGCAATTCAGTAGCATTTAGTATAGTCACAGTCACAAAACCATCACCACAATCAATTTTAAAACATTTTCATCAACTCCAAAAGAAACCCTGTACCCCTTGGCCAGCCCTAACCCCATTCCCCACCCCCAGGCCAAGGCAACCTCTAATCTACTTTCCCTGTATATAGTTTTGCCTATTCTGGACATTTCCTATGAATAGAATCATATGGTATGTGGAATAGTTGATAGTTTAAAAGTAATAAATCCTATTTCACCTGGAGGTTGACAGAGAAGGGAAAAGGAGAGGGAGGACACTGGCAAAACAATTTATAAGCTACATAAATAATATCCTTGTTATAACATCTATTACCTATTAAATATCAGAGGGTCATCCTGAATGCCTGTAGCCAGCATTGCACACTTGCTGGTGAGTATTAATCTCCTTTATTACCTCTTCCCCTTGTATAGGACATTTCAATTTGTTTCCATCATAAGCGAAATCCCTAGTTTATTTAAATATTCCAACAGGTGGGTGTGTCTCCCTCTCCCCCCGCCGCCTTAAGCTGAATATCCTATTAACTCCCATTTTCCCTTCTGCCATGGCTTCTTCTGCCACCCACTCCCACAGGACCCTATTTTGAGGAATTTGAGATTTTCTTTCCCTACATAATTTCTTCCTTTAAATCTTGGCTGTCAGCTGCAGGAGATGCTGCAAAGGCATAGGAAGAGCAGTTGAAAAGCTGTGAATAACCCTGTTTATTGAAAGAAAGAGTGCTCAAGCTCTGTTAATACATCCTTAATCACTCTTCCCAAGACATCGAAGGATTTTTAAGGAGTAAGTTATCGTTCAGGTGCGGTTACATGGTTTTAGAATCCTTTGATTTCACTCTCTCAGCAAGAGTAATCTCTGTCCAGGATATTATTTTAATAAGGCAGAGAGTACAATTCAATGAGATCTGAAAAGAATGTAAAAACCCATGTGACCACAATATCAAGACATAGACAATTTCCTTGGTCCCAGAAAGCTCCCTTGGACTCACATCCTTTCTCTCCCACCCCTCTGTACAGGTCCCCACTGTCAAGATTTCTACTGTTTCAGATAAGTTTTACCTATTCTTGAGCTTCTTATACATTTAACCATATAATATGTACTCTTGTATCTAGCTTCTCTCATCGAGCGTGATATTTTTGAGATTTATCCATATTGTTGAATGAATTATGGTTCATTTTTTATTGCTAAGTAAGAGTTCATTGAATGAATATATGATAAGTTGCTTACCCATTCTCCTATTGATTGACATTTGGGATATTTTCACTTGAGGCTATAATGAATACAGTTGCTATGAAAATCTTGTGTCTTTCTATGGGTAAATTCCTTTTTCTTGGGTAAATTCCTAGAATGGTTAGTCTATTGTTTAACTTTGAAAAACAACTACCAGTTTCCAAAAGTGATTGTTCGATTTTATAGTCCTACCAGCAATGTATGAGAGTTCCTGTTGTTCCACATACTAAATAATATTTGACTAATTCAATCTTTTAAATTTTTGTTATCATAGTAAATGTGAAATGGTATCTTACTGTGGTTTTAATGTGAATTTCTCTGTTGACTAATGATGTTGAGTTCCTTACTTATGGGGTCATTTGTGCATCTTTTTTTGCAAAGCATCTGTTCAAGTCTTCTGCCAATTTTTTATTTTGTGTTTTTTTTTATTTGAATGAGACCATTTTATATTCCAGACACAAGTCCTTTGTCAGATATATGTATTGTGACTATTTTCTTCTAGTCTGTAACGTGCCTTTTCATTTTCTTAAAAGGTTGTTTTGAAGATCAAAAGTTGAAGTTCATTTTATCAATGTTTTTCTTTTATGGTTATTGCTTTCTATGACCTGTCTAAAAAAACCTTTACTCTCCCTAAGTCACAAGGTATTTTTCCGATGCTTTTGTCCAAATGCTTTTATGTTTATGATCCATCTTGAATTAATTTTTGTGTATTGTATGAGAAGGAAGTAAAAGTTCATTTTTTCCATGTGTATGTATAGGCAGTTATTCCAGAATCACTTGACGTTAAAAAAAAAAAAAACTTTCTTTTTTCTGTTGAAACTTTTGGCACTTATTTTAAAAATCAATGGCTCATTGACTATGATTTTCAATTAGCCCACTTCCCCTCATGCTGGGGTTGGAGTTAAAATGGAGACTACCAGCCTCTTTCCAATTTGGACATATCCAAACTTTAGCTTTTCTTAGGATTGGACTTTAGCCAGCCAAATTTACTAATCAGTAGCTGAAGTCAGCACCCAATCATCTCTTTCTCACCCATTTTTGGGAAATGGAGCTTCCAATTCCAGCCAGAGAGTAGCTCCTGAGATATCTTGGCCCACCAGTGGGGGATGGGCACCGGCCTCAGCAGCCTGGAATACTCTACTCATGAATCTTCACTGCATGAATCTTGATTCCCAAATATATCTCTAATTCTGGTTTCATCCTTAAGATATAAATAAGTGGAAAAGCTGATCTTAAAATTCATATGGAATTGCAAGGGACCCCAAATGTCTAATATAATCTTGGAAAAGAAGAAAAAACTTGGAGAACTCACACTTCCTGATTCCAAATCTTACTACAAAGCTACCATAATAAAAAACAGTATGGTACTGGCATAAGGATAGAAATATAGATCAATGGAGTAGAAGTGATATGCCCAGAAATAAAATCACCTATCTAGTCAATCGATTTTGAAAGGGTGCCAAGACCATCCAATGGGGAAAGAATAGTTTCTTTATGAAATGGTGCTGGAAGACCTGGATATCTACATGCAAAATAAAGAAGTTGGACTTCACAGCATATAAAAAAATTAACTCAAAATGGACCAAAGATCTAAGTATAAGAACTAAAACTATAAAACCTTTAGAGGAAGACATAGGGATAAATCTTCATGACCTTTGATTTGGCAGTGGTTTCTTAGATATGACAACAACAACAAAAAAAAAAAAAACAGAAGAACAAAAGAGAAAAATAGATAATTTGGCCCTCATTAAAATTAAAAAACTTTTGTGCATCAAAGAACACTATCAGGGAAGTGGCTGTGGCTCAATCTGTAGGGCTCCCGTTTACCATATGGGAGGCCCCGGGTTTGGTTCCCAGGTGAAGGCAAGCCCACCCGCATGGCGTGGTTAGCTGACCCAGCAAGCACAAGCAGCAAGGGGGGGATAAATGAATAAATAAATAAAAATCTTTAAAAATAAATAAATAAATAAATAAAATTTAAAAATAAAATAAAAAAAAAAAAGAACACTATCAAGAGAGTGAAAAGACAACCCATAGAAAGGTAGAAAATATTTGCAAATCATATAAATGATAAGTACCTAGTATTAAGAAGATATACAGAACTTTTACAACTCAACAACAAAAAGAAAAACAACCCTATTTAAAAATGGGCATGGGGAGCAGGTGTAGCTCAGTGGTTGAGTGCCTGCTTCACATGTACAAGGTCCTGGGTTCAATCTCTGCTACCTCCTAAAAAAAAAAAAAAATTGGCAAAGGACTTGAACAGGTATTTCTCCAAAGAAGATATAGCCAATAAACATGTAAGAAAATGTTCAACATCAATAAGTCATTGGGGGAAATGCAAATTAAAACAATTTGAGGTACCACTTCACACCCACTAGGATGGCTATAATATTTAAAAAAGAGAAAATAAGTTGGTGAAAGTGAAGAGAAATCAGAATTCTTATACATTTCTGGTGGGAATATAAAATAATAGCATAACTTATGTGGAAAATAATTTTGTGGTTCCTCAAAAAGTTAAATATAGAATTAACATATGACCTGGCAATTCCACACCTGAGTATTTACCCAAATGAATTTCATACGGGTGTTCAAATAAAATCCTGTACACAAATATCCATAGCAACACATTCACAATACCTAAAAGTTTGAAATAACGCAAATGTTCATTAGCAGATGAATGAACAAAATATAACTTATCCAAACAGTGGTATACTATTAAGTGGTAAAAAGAAATGAAGTTTTGACATATGCCACATATGAACTTTGAAAACATTACACTAATTCAAAGAAGTCAGACAGAAAGGCCACGTATTGTAGGATTCCATTGATAAGAAATGACCAGAATAGGCAAATCCATAGAGACAAAAAGCAGATTAGTCTTTGTCAGGGGGTGGGAGAAGGGAGTGGAAATTAGTAGTGATTGCTGAATGGGTATGGGGTCCTCTTTGGGGAAATGAAAATGTTCTGGAGCTAGAGTGGTGTTGGTTGTACAACACTATGAATGTACTAAGTGCCACTGAAATGTACACTTTAAAGTGATTAAAATAATGAATTTTATGTAATGTGAAATTTACCTCAATAATATAATAATACCTCAATAAAATATTCTGATTATTAAAAGCAATCAATGGATCATGAAAATGCTGGTCTATTTATGTATTTCTAGTCTGTTCCATTGATCTTTGTCTATTCTTACATCAATACTACCCACTCTTGATTATTGTAGATTTATAGTACGTCTTGAAATCAATTAATGTGAGCCCTCTTACTTGGTTCTTCTTCAAAATCATTCAGTTACTCTAATTCCTTTTGTTTTTCCATATCAATTTTATAATCAAATTGCCAATTCCTATAAGAAAAACTTTGTGGGATTTTTATTGGAATTTCATTGAATCTAAAAATCAATCTGAGGAGGATTGGCATCTTAACATTACTAAGTTTTCAACTTGATAAACATGGTATACCTTTTCTCTTTATTTAAATCTTCTTTAGTTTGTCTAAGCAATGGTTTCGGTTTTAAGTGTAGAGGTCTTGTACATCTCTTGTTAAATTTAATCCTGAGTATTTTGTTTTGTGTTGGTATTTGAATAGCATTGATTTTTGTCAATTGGATTTTCAGTTTTTTGCTGCTAGTATAAAAACACTATGTTCTGCAAGTTTTCTAAATTCAGTTTTTAATTCTACCAGTTATTTTGTAAATCCCTTAGGATTTTCTATATATACAATCATGTGATATGAGAATAAAGACAGTTTTATTCTCCTTCTCCAAAATTTATGCCTTTTTTTTCTTGCCTTATTGTACTGTTTTGGACAGTACTTTAGATATAAGTGGTGAGAATAGTCAACCTTGCCTTGTATCTAATTTTAATGGGAAAGCATTCGCTGTTATTTAACCATTAAATATAACTTAATCGAGATTAAGGTAGTTTCCTTCTAGTTCTAGTTTTTGAAAAGTTATATCAACAAATGGGTCTTGGATTTTGACAAATGCTTTTTTTTGCATCTCTTGTAATGATCGTGTGCTTTTAACCCTTTAGTTCATTGATTTCACTGATTTTTGAATGTTAAATAGCTTTGCATTCTGTGAATAAACTCTATTTTGTATATTATAATTTTTATACCCCCTTAGTTATCATTCTAAATCGCAGCACACTGAAGGGCTTCTGTGTCATCAAACTCTTCACCACATGCAGGAAGAGTTTGCAAATGAGGCTATTCTTGCTCACATTTGGACTACAGTTCTTGAAACACGAGGATTTTGAAAATTCCATTTACTTTTTCCTTAGTTTTTGAAAGTGAAATGAGTGAAGTATGTCAAAATTCTGTGAAGCCATCCAGAACCCTTTTTAGACGTCTACCCATGTACATTCAAGTCTGGTCTGATACATATCAAGAAGGCTAACTAAGAATAGGTATTTTTCCAGGACCACAGAATAAAAAATTTATTCACGATAAGGAGAGCATTGGCCAGTATTTTACTCTATTGTCCCTTCTCCCTGACCTCCACTGATGTCTGCCCTGGTTGCAAGGTACTAGTTTGGTTCTGGGCAGAATACACTCCAGTGTTCTCTGCAGTTTGTGTGGCCAGCAGAGTCTTAGCAACTCAAGTGGCTCACAGTAGCCTTGGGGGCTGTGAAGTGCCCACTGATTGCCAAGATGCTGTGTTGCACTGGTCCTGAAGATGTTGTGCCAGGTGGTGGCAGCACAGCCAGGGGACCGTGGGCCAAGACTAGGTGCCCATGGATTGCTATGAGAGATGGTGATATATACTGTCATAGTTGTTTTTTCTTAATTACTAAAAGCCTACTTTATTTAAGTAGAGACAAAGCTGGCCACTAAAGTATCTGCCTATCTGGTGAAAAGACATCAAATTTTTTAAAATATTAGCATGAGGTGAGGGAGGTGGGCAACATGGAAATCCCAGTGGGTTCCGTGTAATATTTTGGGTAATCTAAGCACCTCTTAAAATATATGTATATATATATATATATATATATATAAGTAACATTTTTGTAAGCAAATACACATATATGCATATATATTTATATATCATTTTGCAAATGTTTGTATGTATTGTGAGAATTTTGATTTTTACCCACAATAAAAATAAAAAAAATATTTTAGAGGCCTTGAATCAACTTTAATGCAAGTCAAACTTGCATTAAGAACTACCAGAAATATAAAACTGGAGGCCTTTAAAAGACCTGGAAAGCTCCAACTTTCACTTGGCCTTAAAATATAGACTTTTAGTAAAAGTAAAATCTGAATGTTTGTAACAAGTTGAGCTCACCGCTGACATTACAAGAAAGATTCATAATTTAGAAGAGGCATCAAAACACATTCAATTTCAAGTAGCTGCAACCAAAACTGCCTTCAAAATACCAAAGAACAACTTTAGACAGCACTAAAAGATGATTTATGTCAACATCCTGATCTTCATGGAGTACAAAGCTGCTTTCATAAGAAAGTGAAAAATGTGAAAGAAGAGTGAGCAAACTCACCAAAAAGAAGAGAAACAAAGTAGAAAATTCTCTAAGATTGGAACAAATTCAAAATGGTAAAGAAAATCAGATGGAGTCTCCAGGTAAATGCTTCCTAAAGATAAAAGGTAGGCTTGCCATTCTTGGAGAAGGCTGCTGTTTGTGGATGGTGAGAACTTGGAACTGAATATAGTGAATGCCTCAGAAAACGGAGACCTCTTAGAAGACTAATCTAATGGAGTTTTGAAAAAACTGATTGATTCATCTGAGTTAAACTTTTATTTAAGAACCCTTGAATAAAAAAGAAACCAAATGTATGTGAAATTAACCAAATAAAGTTCAATAATGTACGCTCTTAATGACCATATTAGTCTCCAAACTGGGAAAATTTCACAGAAGTCAGAAAAAAACACAGGTAGTAAGGAAGAGTCTTTTCTGAACTACACCAAAGAAATGCAATAAATTTTCACAAAAATATCCAATTTAGAGGAATTTATCCAGGTAAAATGGAAGAGAATCATTTCAAAACAGAGGGAAAAAATCAGTGACGCATTTGAAGAACTGGACACCTATAAAATACAAACCAACATTCTTTGAGGAAAAATCAAAAGAATCACTGGCTGTTGTCAAATCCAGCTTTGTTGGCTGAGACAAACCTTGTTAACTTAGGAATGACAATGCATACATCAGACAAAAAAAATTATGGATGGAGAATTTTAATGTTTCAAAAAGAATCCTGTGTGCCTGAGAGGACCATTATCAAATCCTCTGGACCATCAGATCACTGAGAGAGGAGCATCAGGCTATGACAAGTTCCAAGGTCCAGTGCCCAGTATGGACCAGATCCCATCCCCAAGAGTCAGGACCACAGGAGCAAGATCCCTCCATCTGGCTAACTCTGTTCTGACGCAGCAATATCCCGACAAGACAGAGCTTGTCTTAGCTCTCTGCACTCTGGCAGATGCTCCCGGCCTTCTTTAGGGTCCCTGGGTTCCAGGAACCTCCCAAGGATCCTCTCCACTGAGGGACTTTCCTGGCCTGGCACATGATTGTTTGGCAACAAGAAATGTCTCTGCACCAAGCATTGCATTCAGTCTTCTGCCACACAATCTGGAAATAAAAGTGGGTCACCTTTTGAATTGATCATGCATTCCAGTGAGTCTACTCCTAAAGATCCAGAACCACAGGGAAATGCTTCTTTTTCTCTCTCTCTGCCAAAGGAATTCTGGTTTTTTTTGTTTTTGTTTTTTTTTTCTCTCTTTTAGTTTTATTGCTAATGGCTATTAAGAGAAAAACAGTGGCACAATGGAAGGCATTATAGGTTTTAGCATAATGTTTTATAACTGTAGATCATTTAAAATGAATCTCTTTCCATTTTATTCTACTTTTAGGTGACATAATTAGGGTATTTGTTTCAAGACAGACAAATTCATACTCTGGAAACATAGCAAGAATTTTTTTTTCTGTCTTCTAAAATAATTTTGAATTTTCCTCTTTTGGTTTCATTGCTCTTATTTTCATGATTATACAATATCTCAAGTGAAAAGTTGATAGAATTATAATTCTTGGTATAGTGTTTTATAATTATACATTATATAGATGTGGATCTTATTAGCAAATGGTTTTCATTTCAATTGATTTCTATATTGCCTAAGTATAGTATTTTTATTACTGCTATAAACAAGTCTCTTCTAGATCCAGAAACACAAAACATTTTTTACCTCTCTTCTAATGTATTTTTTTAAGGAGGTACCAGGGATTGAACCCAGGACCTTGTACATGGGAAGCAGATGCTCAACTACTGAGTTACATCTGCTCCCCCTAATGTATTTTTCAAATTTTCTCTTGAGTTTTACTGTAGTGTAGGTAAGTGATTATATATTTGCTCAAATGGAAGGTCAATAGAGTTACAATTTGTAGAACAGTATTTTATAAATGCAGTTTATCTAAAGTAAATTTCATGAGTAAATTGCTTACTTTCCCTCTATTTCCCGATGGCATAAGGAATTTCAGTTGTTGCTGTTTAACAAGTGCACCATAAATATGAACTGTGGTAAGAGTTTTATGTAAGAGTCTCTCAATTACAGACTTTTTAATCTCAAAGTTTATGCTCTAAACCAAGAGCTGAATTAACTGTTCTACAACTAATGTTTTTACCTAAATGGCATTTGGTTTGAAAAATTAAAAAATAAAGTGAACATTGTATATACAGCATACATTTGGGTCTTACTTTTCATACTTATTGAAAAGTTAGTCCATTTACATTTAACATAATTATTCATATGCTTGGGTTTAGATCCATCATTGTGCTATTCATTTCTTATTTGCCCATCTTGTTGTTGTTCCTTTCCTTCTCCTCTTCTCTTGTTCCTTCTTTCCTTCTTTAAGTTAATCAAATATTATTTAATATTCTATGTTAATAATTTTACTGTCTTTTTAATATACCTCTTTGCATTATTTTTAGGGGTTGCTCTAAGGATAACAATACATATTTTTAACTCTTCATAGTCTACCTAGAGTTAATATTGTACCACTTTGAACCCTTGCAATTTTTTACTTGCATTTAACCATCCCCAAAATTTTTTGCTGCTACTGATATAGATTTTTAAGTCTACATACAGTATAAGCCCCATAATAAAATGCCATATTTTTTGCTTTAAATAGTCCATTGTCTTTTAAGGAAATGAAGAGAAAACGTTATTTACATTTATCTAAATATTTACCATTTCCTATTTTCTTTGTTCCCTCTAGTAAATCCAAGTTTCTATCTAGTATCATTTTCTTTCAACTTGAAGAATTTCTTTAGTATTTATTGTAGTTCATATCTGCTAATGAAAGATTCTCTCAGCTTTGTTTTTCTGAAAATGTCGTCTTTATGTTTTTCTGTTAGTTTTAAAGGATAGTTTCTCTGGATATCAGGTTCTAGGTTTTCTTTTTTTCCCCATTTTAGCACTTTTAAAAAGTGATTTCATTATTTTGGCCACCTTTGGATATGATGAGAAATTGGTATCCATTCATATTGATGTGTCCTGTATTTAATATGTTGTTTTTCTATGGCTGACATAAACCTTTTCTTTTCATTTTTGGTTTATGTGCCTAGAGGTAGTTTTCTTTGTATTAATCCTGCTTGGAGTTTACTTAGCTGCTTGGATTTGTAAGTTAATGTTTTTCAGCCAGTTTGGGAAATTTTGAGACATTTTTTATCAGATTTTTTTTTCCTGCACCATGCTCTTTTTATTCTCTCCTTCTGGGACTCAAATTATATATTTATGCTAATCATTTTGATATTTTCTCACAAGTTCCTTGAAGCTCCATATGTGTTTTTTTTTTTCAATCTTTGTTTTCTTTTTGTTTTTATCAGATTGGAAATTTTCAGCTTATTTATCTCAAGATGACTTAACTTTTTTTTCCCCCGTTGCTAAGCTCATTGAGTATATATATCTATCATCTATGAGTGCATATATATATATATATATATATATATATTCAATTTCATATACTAAAGCTTTTAGTTCTATAATTTCCAGTTGTTGTTTTTTAATATTTTCCATTTTTTCTACCAAGGTTTATCATCTGTTCACTTAAGACCATCTTTTTCTTTAAGTCCTTAATCATATTTATAATAGCTATTTTTAAGTCCTTGTCTACTGTTTCCAGCATCTAGATCATCTCTGGTCTATCTCCATTTCCTGTTATTTTATCTTGGCTTCAGTCATATTTTAATGTTTCTTCACATGATTAGTAATTTTTAATTGTATACTGGACATTGTAAACAATATGTTTTGTTATCTTCTTCTGATGAATTTATATTTTTGTTGTAAAAGCATGCCCTTAGAAAAAGCTGTATAAATTTAAATCTTATTCAGTGACAATCATGATCACTGACTTATGATCAACAGTTGCAAACTGAAAACACTTTCTCATGATATTTTGGTTAGAGCTCCCTTTTTAAAAAATGCTAACTTGTACATTGATGTTCATAGCAGCATTACTCACAATAGCAAAAGGTGGAAACAACCAAAGTATCAATAGATGAAGAGAAAAACAAAAATGGTATATACATAGAATGGAATACTATTCAGTCATAAAAGGAATGAAGTTCTGACATATGCTACAACATAGCTGAACCTTAAAAACATTATGCTAAGTGAAATAAGTCAGACGCTGAAAGATAAATATTGTATGACTCCATTTATATGAAATATTTAGAATAAGCAAATTCATAGAGACAGAAAGTAGATTAATGGTTACCAAGGGCTGGGGAGAGAGGAAATGGGAAGTTATTGCTTAATGGGAACACAGTTTCTGCTTAGCGTGATGAAAAAGTTCTGGTAATATATGGTGGTTATTGGAGCACATTGTAGATGTAATTAATGCCACTGAATTGCACACTTAAAAATGGTTTAAATGGCAAATTTTATGTTATATATATGTTACCACAATTAGAAAAATGCTAACTAGCAAGAGACAAATTTTACTCTGGGTAACATTCTTCTACCCAACCTATAGATAAGGCAACTGAAACCTAGAAAGAGTAAATATTCTTGGGTCCCATATTTTGAAAGTAGCTGAGGGGAGGTCAGATCCCAAACTGGTTCTACCAGAATACCTAGAAAAATATGTTTCAGATTTTAGATGATCAAATCAAATAATTTTTTTTTTCTGAAAAAAATATTCAACTGATGAACTATCCAATAGAGGAATTTATTGTGAGGTCAATCTTCAATTATCGGTTGGTCTTAATAATAGAACCAAATGGAATAATTCCAAACACTAGATAATCTAAAAATCATGTCTACCTGGCTTTAGGATACTTAGGTAATTTTTTGATATGTAAAATGTGCCCATTAGCATTTCTATAGTTTAAAGTTAGGAGTCCTTGTCAGTACCCAAAGTAGGATTCGATGATCCTGTTAAATTCCGAGGGTCAACAGCCTCATTTTGAATCTAGTGTGACCTATCCCAGAAATTGAACCTGCTTTTCTCTCTTTTTCCTGAGCAGGCTATCAGCTTTTCACACATGGATTTCTTTCTTCCTACCATGACCACATAATAGAGTCCATTCTTCTAACACTTTTTTCCTCTTGCCTTTCTCCTGGCCTTCCCCCATTAAGCTACTTTTGATTTAAAAATTCATTATAATTCATATTCCTTTGACTAGATTTCTTTCCCTGGGCTTCATTTTCTGACCCCCTTTCCTAGATGATAAAATCAAATTAGACTTTTTCTTACTTCTTTCACACATTAAAACCAAAACATCCTTCATCCTCTCCTCTTGACTGTGAGGGATCCTCTTTCACACCCCCAGCCTATATGCTCCTGCCCACCTCTTGGGCTCCTTCCTCCTTGTCACAGCCTAAAATGCCTTTTATGGTGCACCAATAAATTAGAAGATCTTAATGGACATAAGTTTAAGTAGATCATTTACATATCAAGGAAATCTTAGAAGGAAGTCTCTCATCTCAATATATTCCCCAAAATGTCATTTGTTGACAAAAGTGAGCTAGCCAAAGTGTGCTGGGTGGTGAAAGGCAAGCTTATAAGTGAAGAATAATTTACTCTCAAGCATGTGGGAGTTTACCCTGTTTAGCCTTAATGTTCTTAAGACATCATATGTTCTCTCACATTAGCGTTTTAATATTGACCAAACTTCAGTCGTGCTCTGTCTATAAAAGCACAACTCAAGACCATGAAACTAAAGCTGTGAAAATAACCCTTTGAGGTGGATTGGGTAAGTTGCTTAGCCTTCAGGGACCCTCAGCTTCTTCATCTGTGAACTAGAGATCATAATGCCCACCCCCGCAGAGGATTGTCCCGAGGCTCCAATGCAGTATCCCTCTTATGCCCTTTAATCCAGCCACATCAACTTACCTCCATTCCCAGACAACTCATCCCTTGTCAAACTTCCTGGAGTTTGAAATACTCTTCTGCCTGAATGCTCTTTCTGTTCCTCTTTTTTGGCCCAGCAAAGTCCTATTTACTTGCAAAGATCCAGTACTAATATACCATTCTCTGGCCAATCTTCCTCACTCACCCAGGAAGTAGTATAGCTGCCTCCTCTGGGCCCCATCACACTGTGTTCAGATCTCATGTAGAGTATGAATCACAGTATGACTATCTGTTTCCATCTTTGGATCTTTCCCTGGGCTGGTTAATTCCACAAGAATAAACAACTATCTTGGTTCTCTTTGTATCTACCACTTCTAACATTCCCAGAGCCTACCACAGGGCTTGACACATAGTTGACATTTAATAAATATTTGTTGACTGTTAAAATTGTGTCTTTATTCCTATTACCAGCAGATGTCTAAGTCAACCTGCTGAATGTCAAAAGCCTACCATTGTATAGAAATTAGAACAACATGGGCACTAATTCCACCACTATAGCTTCCACTTGTAGCTATCAGAAAATCAAGATGCTATTTCAGTAGCATATGGGACTATTTCCAAACCAAGAATATTTGACAGACCCCATGATTCCCTGTTGGGTTATATTAACTTGCTGTAGACCTATTTGCATTTCAGCAACTAGATCCTCCCTTACTAATAATTCAGCTGCATTAATTTTTCCGTATTCAGGGTAGAGAGTATTCTCTCTCTAACCTCACTTTTTGGGGTTTGTGAAATAGGATATTCATAGTAAAACCAACAAGAATTTGTGGTTACATGGCTTCCAATATACCAGGAATGGAGTTCACATTTCTCATGTGCCTCAACCCGTGTTTTTTACATACCTCTGCCTGGTCATGTCTGAAATAAATTTTCTGAAATCTAGGTATTCATTGTAGACCATAAAGTAAAATAAATTAAATTTTAATATTTCTGGATAATAAGTAAGCTGATGGCGATGTGTTCCGTCTTTTGATGGAATGTAAATTTACCATTAAAAGACAAATTCTTCACTTCCAAAGTTTGAATAGGGTGGTGCTTTAAAAAGCATTCCATCTGGTTAAATTTAGGGTGCTGAAAAAAGCCCACTATAAGAATATTCTCTGGCTCTGGACCCATAACATTTTTACTTGATTATAAACTGGAATCATTTTCATTTACTTGAAGCACTTCCACATAGTTATTTTTTTCCTTCTGCAACAAGGCAAAGTTGTCACCATACACGTTGACTTTAGTAATATTGTCTACTCTGAATAATGCATTTCAGATGCATTATTGCCTGTAAAAGAAAAGCTTGTCTGTACTGACTGACATTTTTAGTGGTTGTATTTTTTCTTTCATTCATCCACTAGCCCTTTTCTTCTCAGTCTCATTCTCCTTTTCTCTTCTACCCTGCCACCTGCTACCTGCATCCTTGTCTATCAAGGTTCAATTAACAGTCTTTGGTCAAGTTCCTATCTCTGCTTTTTTTTGTTGTTAAAGATTTATTTTATTTATTTATTTCTCCCCACCCCTTTGCACTCACTGTCTGTTGTATGCTTGTTCATTGTGTGCTCCGAACCGAACACACAATGGGAACCTCCCATGTGGGAGGGAGGTCCCTAATTGCTTGAGCCACTTCCACTTCCCACCAATCTCTGCTTTTATTCCCAGTCTTTACGGTCACGATCTTCAGCTCAGGATTCCTATTCACTTCACAGATAAATTTAATGAATAAGTGAACAAATGAACCACCAGCCCAGTCTCTGCCACCCACCAATTACAGATCACTAACATCATTAGTTTGCTCATCTCCTTTATACAGGGATTCAGTGGTTCTGTGGTCAAAGACCATACATACTACAGAGAAAAAGAATGAGGCCAAAGTTAAAGTGAGTGAAAACAATGAAAATACCCACCCCCCCCCCACTTCATTGACAGCCCTGCTAGGAAATTCAATAAATTACTGATGGCCAATCAATTGGATAGTAAAAATTTGGGCACTCTCCAACAAGAGAAAAAGCAATGAGGTGATTCACCCAGAAAGTCAAATTTAATTGACAAGTCTGCTCAAAGTTAGAGAAGTAAACTGGGATCTATTTTTGAGCTATAAAGAGTTCAGAGATGACCTTGTTCATGCGGGCTGGGAGTCTATCCAATTCAAGCACTGGTGTCCTTCAGTATCACTCCAAAACTTAAAGATTTAATTAGGTTTTCAAATAGCCTGGATGGATAGTAAGGTTTAGCACTCTCAAGCTATCAAAGCCAGCCATGCCTTAATGATTGTATCCTAGGAAAAAGGCTGCAAGGATTACTGCAAAAAAGCACAAAGTGATATTTGTGTTAAAGTAGCCATTCCTGTCTTCATCCATTCACTGAACCAATATTTACTGTGCTTCTACTATGTGCAGGCACTGTGCTCTCCGGTGAGGTTACAATGGGGAGTTCAGTAGACTTGGTCCCTGTTCCTACAGAGCTAATAATAATAAATAGTGCTTATAATGTGCCAGGCACTGTTTCAAGCACTTTACATAAATTAACCAATTAAATCTTCACAACGCTGTGAGAGGTAGGTATTCCCCATTTCACAATTAAGGAAAAACAGGCATAGAGAGTAATTTGCTCAAAGTCACATAACTAGTGAGTGTTGAGCTGCACTTTGAACCCAAGCTGTTGACCACTACCCCATCCTGCCTTACCGGGAAATAGTCATGCATGTCAGTGCATAATCACAAAGTGAGATACATACTAGAAAAGAAAGGAAGCAGGGTTCTAAGAGAACACAGGCTAAAGAAACCTGACCTGCAGGTGGGGAGTGAGGCTGCAAAGGAATTGATACTTGTGCCCCGAAGGCTAAGTACAGTTAACCTGACATCCGGGAGGTCTTTCCAGGCAGGGATCAGTGTGTGAAAACCACAGTGGTAGGAGAGGGCCTGGTGAATGTGGGGAGTAAAATGAGGTTGGAGAGGAGAGAGTAAAGGGGAAAACAATCCAAGGTGAAGAAGAAGAGCTGGGAAGGCTGGAGAGAGCATTAGAGCACTGAAGTCAAGTAAGTCTTAATTCTAAGTACAGTAAGCAGCTATTGACGATTTTAAGCAGGTGGTTGACAAAACAAAATCTGATCTTGAAAAATCACTTGGGTTGTCATCTGAAGGACATTCAGGGCACCAGTTACATAGCTCTTGCAGTAGTGTAAGTGAGAATTGATGGAAAATTGCCAATGCAAATCACCACTGTCTATTTTGACCAGTAGTAAGAAGTCTTATACTATATGTTATCTCTTTCCACTTCAATAGCTTCTATTTCAGTCTCAAACTTAGCTGCCAGGCAAGTAGTCTTTGTCAGGTTGGAAGGTCGGTAAGAAAACTACTTATTGGAAACTGATGCATTATCTACACATCATGTTTGCTTGCTGCCTTCCCATTCAACTCAATTCATTCAGAAATATAGGTCCTTAGAGAATGTACAAGCAAAAGGCTTTAATATCTACCAGAGACTCTAGGCCTAGAGGTCACTAAATAAAATGGCTAAATCAGGCAAGCCAAGGAGAACCCAAAACTGTTCCAACATAGAGACACACCATGATATTATAGAGGAAGACTGGATATTGGAACCACATGGACTTGCCACTTTCTAGACTTATGACCTTAGGCTAGTTACTCAAGCTCAACTGTCCGAAATTCTCAATATGTAAAATGGAAATCTGAAAACCCACCTTACAGAGCTGCTGTGGGAATTAGAAATGATATGTATTATCTACTGGGGATATGTTAACTGCTCAGTAAATACAACCTATTATTAGACTCAATTTGCATTTAAGGATTGGCTCTCCAGATCCATTCATTTACAATTCATTTAACCATTTATTGATGCTTTCTATGGACCAAGCACTTTGCTAGACTCTTGGGGCAAAAACAGGCAATATGATGTTAGTTCTGCCATCAAGGAATATGGCAGACAATGATGGCAGCTATTTCCTCCTTCCTTCTTTTGAACAAAACTCCAGTTTTTTTGGCAGAGAGAATTTGCCCAACCTCAGTCAGTATATGAATAATTATACATCTAAGGCAATCATAAGTATCCGTTCCTCTTTGCCAATATCTGGTATGATAGACATGAAGTCCAGCCCTGTTCAATGAGATTTAAGCCAAAGTAGTCTTGAGGACATCTAGAAACATTTTTCCTCCATAATAAGAGCAATAGGTGAGAAGAAAGACCTCCCTTTCCCCAACTCTTTCATGATAACATGATGCCTAGAACTGCAGCAATTCATCCCGAGACTATGAGAGGAGATACTACCAACTCATTAAGTATAACAAAGCAGAAGGATCAAAGGAGCCTGGATCTGGCACCAGCAGCCAATGGACTTGTTTGGCAACAACAAATGTTACTGGTATTGGGATAGAAGCCCTGAGACAGAGGGTGCACTGGGAAGCAGGCAATGGAAATACCACTGATTCCTTCATTCATTAATAAACTTTTATTTAAAATTTACCCAACCAATCCCCAATGCTCTTAAGGATATTTACTTTTCCTCCACAGAAAAGAGATATGAACCAAAGGATTTGGGAACAAGCCAGGAGATTGCACTGCCTGGGCAAATTATTCTGTCGTTCTAGACATTCCTTCCATTCTGTTCCCTCAAGAGGCAAAGAAGCAAAATCCCTTTGCTAGAAGCAACACCTTCTGATGCTCTGAGATGGGGATTTAAACTTCTGTCTGCAACCAAAAGCTGCATTTCAAGAAACAGACTGTGTACTGGCCAGTATTTTTCCAGAAACAGTTTTTCTCACCGTAAAAAGAGAGGTCTTGCCCTCAAAACATAATAGAATTCTCAAGGTTTGGACCACCACAATAAACTTAATATTATTTCCATTCTGTTTCAGAATGTTGCTGGGACAAAACACCTTGGTGGTTTTACTTGTTTGTTTTATTCTTAAATAAAGTCTAAGTGAACACCCAATAGAACCTGACAGTTTCCTTCCATGAGTGTGCTATAAAAAATACAGCATTTCCATAGAATGTGATTAATGTCAAGCGTTGGAGCCAATGGAGTTGCTCCCCTGCTGCCTCTCCACCTGTCTGCTGCCAGGTGAGCATATCCAGCCCCTGCTCCCTCTGTCTGATTGCCAGGTGATGATTTCCTGCTGACTTGTCCACGTGCCTGGTGGTATCGTCATATAATCTCACCACCTGTTAAGAACTAGTGCCCCACTTGCTTTCTTTCACATATATCCTTTATTTGGGACTTGATTTGTAATAAAGGTCCCATATGAGAAATACCATTTCCCTGAGGAATCCAATGGCAGCATTCAATTCCCATGGGGAAGAGCAATCAATGATGGAGATGTTCAAGACAGAATGCGGATTTTTTATTATAACAAATTATAAGTACATCCTTTACTATCTATAGGGCTTTCACCTCCAAAATCCTCATTTGGTCTATGTGATGACCAAATTCTCATTCTATGGTGAATCCAAATCTTAAAAGTTTAATTAATATGCCCAAGCCTCGCAGCTAGTTGAGTCTAGAACCCAGGTTCTTTACCTTTTTACCCCAAGCTGCATCAATTGCCTCTAAGCAAAACAACACAAAAATTCTGGGATTTCCCTGGTGAGTACACTCAAAAGAAATTTGTTTCCCACCAGAAAAAAACAGAATGGTCTTAGTGAAGGAACAATCAAAGATGTCTTCTTCAGAAAAAGAAGAGGCTTAAAGCATGATGGCTACGTAGGGTGTAAGTTCTGAGATCCACTGTCTCACCCGAAATCAAGGGAGTTTGGTGCTGCCCCTTCCCATCAGGAAAATAGCTGCCCTATGCAAATCAGCATTTCGCCAGCCGGCTGGGATGGGCCAGAAACTATTGGTCTGCAATCAGCCAGAAAGAAAAACAGCAGCCAAAGTGCAGAGTGTTACTTTTCCCACACTGAATGAGGCATTAACTTCCAAGTCTCTGACCCTTTAAATCTGTGTGACAATAATTAATGAAAGAATGATAACTAATATTTACATTTGCACTCAAGCCCCAACTAATAACCCAAGTTATGTAAGGAGACACAAGAGCCTCTCCATTTCTTGCATTTGCTTCTAGCAGGTGAGGCATTCATTCCTTTTTCACTATGCTTGAGCTGCTACCCCTGTGGGCAAAGCTGACACACGCGTGTGGGAGCAAATGGCTGGGATCTGAATGAGGCTCAGAGAAGAAAGGTTCAGGTTTGAGGATTCATTCTTATCTGCCAAGCAGCCTAGCCTGAGATCAGGGACAGAATCCCTTCAATTCTTCTTATAAATACATACTTCTGTGATGTATTATTCCCAATTCTTGTCTTGGAGAATTAATATTCTTCGACACCTGGGTAGCAGACTCTTAAAGAAGTCATTTCCGCAGCTTCAAAGTCTTCCCTTTTAAATTCGCTAGGTTGAATCGGATCGGTGATTACTAGAATCAAGATCACTTGCATCAAAATCTCAGGTGTGCTTTTGAAAACACAAACACCCGGCCCCTTTCACTGCCCTTTCACTCCCTAATTTACTAAATCAGGGGGCCTGGAGAGGAATCTGTATTTTTAAGAAGTTCCCCATGTAAATATGATGCCAGTGCAGATTGAGAAATACTGGACTACTTAATATTATTACTTAGCCTAAATTAGACAAGCTGGAGACTTTCAATGATCACTTCATTCAAGAGCAGAAACATTGCCTGGAATAAAACCCAAAAAAGGAACATTATATCACTCTCTCTTCAACCCTTCAGATAAACTATATAGGAAGCACGAGCATGGTCTGGTAGGAAAAAAAAAGTTACAGAGACGATGGATAACCACATTCTTTCAGAAAAATATTCTAGGTCTGTAAGGAACCAGATGCCAACACTTTTAAACTAAATTTGCTACTGGAGAGATTAAAGATTGTATTATTCTTTGGCTATTAAAAATTAGTTCCCTCCTCTTTCCCCTCCAACTTCTTTCCTTTCATTTGGTGATAATTTTTCTTGTAGTGATCTGGTTATTCCTCCCTTTTTGAGAGAAAGAAATGAAGGCAAGAGTAGGTAGTCTTTAAAATCATTTACTTTTTATTCTTAATTTTTAAGAAGACAACTTAAAACTTATACTAGTATAATTCCTTAAACGAACCCTGACGCAGCCAGGTGCCCTGCTCTGCCTGATTATTCAGCCACAGGTAATACTCTATTTCTATTGCCCTCACTAATCAAATCCACTCAATACTTATTGATAGACTTCCAAAAGTAAGTGTGAAGTTGCCTTTCAGTTTGCTTTTGTTTCATCTTTAAAGATAATGCATTCCGTTCCATTTGAACCCTTTTCCCAGCATTCAAATAGAAAAATCCAGAATTTGACTTCAAATTTTTCCCCATTGACTTCCAACCAAGTAAGACTAAAAAAACCTCACTGGTAGAAGAAAGGATTGGACTTTGTTTCAAGCTTCAAATGGTAGCTAAGTAAGCAACACAATAGCTTCCTTCAACAAGAATTTCTGGAACCCTTACCATGGGCCTGGCACCATGCTAGGTGCTATGGAAACAATGGTGAACAAGGAAGAACTTCCAAAATTTTGGTGCTACTAAAAGCAAGAATTCTTTTACATCGAGTAGTTAAATCTTATAAAATATCACAACAGTATCTTACAGTTACATAATGCTTTAAACATATGTCACCATTTGGGACTTATATAATAACCTCTGAGATGGGCAGGGCAGGTATTTTTACTTCTATTTTATATTTGATTAATATGCATTGAGTAATAATATGCTTTGGGTAGCAATAGCCTAATATATTTAATACTTTCCTATATAAGGCACTCAGTGTGCTAGTTAAGCACTTTAGACAAATTTAACTCACACATGATTTTCATCCACATTTTATATGTAGAGAACTGAAGCTTAAATAGGGTTACATAGCAAGTGATGAGGCAGAGCCAGGACTCTCACCCAAAACTGTTTCCAGACTCTACTTTCTTAACCTAAATTCTTTGTTGAATTCAGGAGGGTTAAATGATTTTTCCCAAAACAATCTGGCTAGTAAGCACTGATTTTGACCAACAAGTTCTGTTTCCTTTTATATTATAAATATCTTGGTTTGAGGTACTCACTATAGGACAACATGGCCTGTGTAGAGAGCAAAGATTCTACTGTTTCTAATTTCAAATAACTCAGAGTGGACTTTAAAAAGAATGTCACCTGTTAGGGAACGAGTCCAAAGTACTGCCATGTAGGTTAATGAACTATATTAATTATTTGCAAACATGCAAAACGCAAATGATAACTTTTGGTTTTCAAAGAATTAAAAGCTCTTTGACTTCCAAGGAAGCATTCACAGAACCAAGCCATGCACAACAGAGATGAACAAGAGGGAAATCAGTAGAATCTAATTTAATATACTTAAAAAGGATGTGAACAAGATGGTGCTGAACACCAAACTTCTGTATCTGCTACTGAAATCAAAAAAAAAGAGAATGGCCAAAGCTGAAAGAAAGCTTAACCATGAGTCTATTGACTGCAGTGCTCTCAAAATAGATTATTTTGGAAATTGTAGCATCTCCTCGAAGGTTTACAGGGAAAGACCAATGTCTTATTTAACACTCGTATTTTCATCAGATGTGCTACAACTACCATTCTAGCTAAAATATATCACAGCCCAACCCTTCATTAAAAAAAAAAAGAAAGAAAGAAAAAGTAAAGAAAAGCAGCTTAGCAATTATTCTCCATAGGAAACATGACTATAAAGTAAGTGCACCTCATAAATTATTGGCAGACTTGTCCATATTAGAATGAAATAAGATCTTTCAGAGGATAACACACCTGTGCCATGGATAATTGCCCTCATTCACAAATAATAAGTGGTCTACCAGATGTTTAGTCCCACACAGACATATGTAAGGCAAAGCAGTAGGAGAGGGTGTCTTAGCTCAGACCAGAGACGATCTTTTTTATCCTTTACAAGCTCTCATGCTGTGTCAGTGGCTTATTTAGTAAAGTAACCAAAATCACAGAGGATTCCAACTGTTAAGTACTAATGTTTCATTTCAGTTATTCAACTTACAGGTAGAGAAACCCACAGGGTCATTAGAAGCCTGAAGTCTGAATTAGATGCCCACATTTCTTTTGTTTACTTTTTACTTTTGACAGAATAAACTTAAGATTTTCTTAAATTTCAAGGGTCTCATCAAGATGAATAGGGCATTTTAGAGCTAAACAGAAGTTCAATATGTGACTAGAAACAATTTTCTTTAATAAATAGGATTCGATTGGAGAATAAAAATTTGAATGGTTCTATATTTACTATTCTTATTCTTGGTAATGTTCAACTTACCAAAAGGCACCATCTAAAGCAAAGGCTGAACTAGTTATAAGAACTGTCAGAGAGTTTTATTGGTGGACTATTTTGTGTTCAGCAGTGGGCTAGATATAATCACTGATGGATATAGAAGATGATTTCACATGGTACTTTGTGAGCAAAGAAGTATATGTTCAAAACAGGTGGAAACTTGAGTTTATTTTAAACTGTGTGACACTACTATATGTTATATAACACTTTGTTAGTCACATCCAAAAGATAAATGGTAAATAATTATTCCCAAGTTCACTGATATAAAGCCCTTGCATGTAGACTTATAGCAAAATAAACATCTTCTGAGGCATATCGATGGGTCATTGAGATCAGTTTAACATCCTTCTCATGAATAGCAAAGGAGATGCTGTATAAAGATGGGGATGCCTTCCATGATATCAAGCTCAGAAGATCATCAGGCCATCCCCAAGCCTTGAGAGCTGCTGTTAATAATAACACACCTACGATATTGACCACCTAGCTTTCCTCCCCCCTTCACCTGGAAACTGCTCACACACCTGGGACCCACCACACACGCACACACACACACGTGAGCGACAAGAGTGGGAAGAAGTCGTTTTTAACAAGGGTAAAATCAAAGTAAAACACCAAGAGCACCAGGAAGAGAATTGCATGGAGCAGTAAACGCATATGGTATATGCCTAAGCAGGGCAGTGGCATGATGACAGCAAGACTTAAGAAGTACAGGTGAAGGACTGGAGAGAGAAAACAATAGGAGGCTAATGTAGGCATCATTACCCAAGACTTGTGGTGATGAGAGACTGAGGAAAAAGGGATCCAAAAGAGACTATATCATAAGAATACTTGAGTAGGAGTAGATGAGGGACTAATATTTATTGAGTACCCCTTATATGCCAGGCATGGTTTCATGTTAATACTTATGAATGGAGAAATATTAATATATGTATATCTATATTTATATATAGTGTATATCTATATATACAGATATATATTCAAAGACATATTTTAATCTTCACAACCATCTTATATGGTAATATAATCCCCATTTGAACTGAAAAAGCAGAGGCTCTGTGATATTACATTAAAATTCCAAGTTCATGCATGTAAATCTATAGTGAGTAGCAAGGCTAAATTTGAAACCCAGATTGGTCTGACCTATTTCATGATGCCTCTTAAGCCTAAATAGATTCATAAAACAAAGGAATCAGCCCACAGAAAAATGGAAACAGCCTGAAGATAGTTGGAAATATAATCTTCCTTAAAATAGCTTATGATTTCAGGCCTATATATTAGTTCCCTTGAAAATGTATACATGTCAGAAATAAGTGTGAAAATAACCAGTATGTAAAGTCACAAAGTGGTAAGAACAATTGGACTAGCGGAAAACAAAAGCGGCTGTGGCTCAATCAGTAGGGCTCCCGTTTATCATATGGGAGGCCCCGGGTTCGGTTCCCGGGGCCTCCTGGTGAAGGCAAGCCCGCCCGCACGGCGTGGTTAGCTGACCCAGCAAGCATAAGCAGCAAGGGAGGGATAAATGAATAAATAAATAAAATCTTAAAAAATAAATAAATAAATAATAGAAGTTGCCTAAACCAATAGTGGAGGTCAGGGAAATACATGCCCTTATTTAAGCTTGGGGAGGCCAGGTATTAAGTCTGTTAGGCTCAGTCCTGGAACCCCAGACTTAGCACAGCTTCTGTCATATAATGTCTTTGTTTTTTAAGCCAGCACTCAACCCCTGAGCCATATCAGCTTCCCTGAGTTGGTTTTTTTTCATTTGTTTTGCTTGTTGTTTGTTTTTGTTTTTTTAGGAGGCACCAGGAACCAAACCCGGGACCTCCCATGTGGGAAGCAGGAGCTCAACTGCTTGAGCCACATCCAACCCCCCTTAAAGTCTTAATTAATATTTTTAAGTTTAGAGTTCTTAATTGGGAAAACCTTCTAAGAGTTTATATAAATCCAAGAGATCTTAAAATGATGGAAGAAAGAGAACTTGAAAAATTCAGGATAGTCTACCTTGCAGGTATGGAGTGGACAGGAAAAGGTCATGGAGGAAAGGAGGAAATCCTAGAAGGGCATGAGAGTTCCTTAGAGGCCCCTTGTTGCTTTTACTTTGAAAAGTTCTGCATATTAAAGAAGAAACTCTGGCCTCATGCAAGAAGCAGTCATTAAGACCTATGATTTTTCAAGCTTCTTTCATACTTATTTATTCCCATCCTGTTTACACTTGGTAACTTCAGGTACTACCTATTCCTTCTGAGATGCCAGATTCAGGCAAACAGCATTTGGACAAGGCTTTTGTTTATTGTGTTTGATTTTTAGCAGATCATCTTTCCACTGAGAGTCCACAATCTGCCACAGATGCTAAGTTGATGGCTCCTCAGTAGAATGCATAATGTCCTGTTAACTACACCTTCTAGTTATGTCACTAGGCGAAAGTCAATCAATGCCTCTGGACCAAAGAAAGGAGACAATGACACAGAGTTCCTTTGTTTGCTTGTTTGTTTTAAAGGAAAATGGTCAGTCTTGAATTTTTTCTTATCTAAGTATGTTAACAAAGGCTTCCCAAGGCTTTGGGTCCAAGACATCCAGGTTGCTCTGCATTTTCTCTCACTCAGCTAACCCATGGCAGAAACCAACAAAGTAAAATGTTTCCAGGTGGTGTGGATTCTGTTAGTCTGAAAACCACACTTTGAGAATTTAAATTAGAATTATTAGCTGTTCTTCCAGTAGGGACTTGTGGTAGGCACAATAACGGCCCCGAAAGATGCCCATGTCCTAATCCCTGGAGGCTGTTGCCTTACCTTACATAATGTTGTGTTACGTTACATGGCAAAAGGGGTTAAGTTTGCAGGTTGAATTAAGGTGGCGAATCATCGGACCTTAAAGTAAGGATATTATTCTGGATTATCCTGGTAGACCCATGGGATCCTTAAATGTGGATGAGAGAGGCAGAAGAGCTAGGGTCAGAGTGATGGAATATGAGAATGACCGGCCACTGCTAGCCTTGAAGATGAAGGGGGCCACGAGCCAAAGAATTCAGGCAGCTGGAGAAGCTGGAAAGAAAGAAAATGGATTCTCCCCTAGAAGCTCCAGAAGAAATGCAACCCTGCCGGCACATAGATTTTAGGCCAGGGAGATCTATTTCAGACCTCTGACCTCCAGAACTAAAAGATAATAAATTTGTGTTGTTTTACATCACTAAATTTTGTTGCGGGAACAATAGGAAACTAATGCAAAGTCCCACACTTGCATTGCAGTGGAGCATTCAGGAAAGAGAAATTCTTTTTAGGAAAAAGAACGGCATTATCTGATCTTATAGTGGGTTTTTTTCCCCCAGTAGGGAGGCACTGCAGTATAGAAAACCACTGGCCAAAAAAGCTGACCTGAAGGTGAATTCTAGTGACTTGGGCAAGTCACTTAACTTAACTGACCTTAGTTTACTCATCCACAAAAGAAGGTGGGGGTTTGTTGGCCAGAAAGGCCCTTTCTGTTTCCAATCCTATGATTCTAAGTTTCTCCAGAAATGCCTCTGTCTCCACCATTACCACCCTCAGACTCCATGCCTGTGGCCAGCAATGCCTGGGTCGGCTGAGAATAAGATAATATTTATTGTTGACACAAGCCAAGAAAAAGTTTTAATTTCACAGCCTAAAACCCAGAGAAGCAATTGTTCAGATCAGACAGACCAGTGAAAGACTCCAGACCAATTAAAGTCTTGTCACTATATTTGCTCCAGAATTCCCAAGCTCCCTCAAGAAACTGTTCCCTAAACTAAGAGAGAACGCAATTCCTACGACTTTGAAAACACACTTAGAAAACAACAACAAAAATACACCCCAAGATTTACCTAACGATTAATGGCCTGCTTTATAATGAAAGAGTTGGCTTTGAACAACATAATTTTTCCAACTAAAATTTGTGAAGCCATAATCAATAATGAAGGGGGTTGGGGGAAGTTAAGGACTTCGAGATCTAAAAATGGATAAATAAAATATTTTTACATAGTGCTTGCAGAGTATCATGTTCATTTAAGATAATAATTCTGAGGAACCAAGTTCCAGGCTTAAGATGAAATAAAAAATTCAGTGAAGTCTCATGTGAAAGTTAAAGCAACTTTTAAAAATTTTCCTTGCCTAGTCCATTTCACATCTTTAGTAGTCATTTTCCAAAACCCTGCCTATTAAAAACTCTGTAAATACTGGGCAGAAGCCCACACATGGGAACGGCATGCAGAACTCTTTGAAAACATGCCCAAAAATTCATCCCCTGCTACTCAAACAAGTTGGAGAGGGTTCAGAGAAGATCTGGGAAATTAACTTTAGGAGGAAAATTTAAAGAAGCTCCAGTTCATCTAAGAGGAGATACAAGTGAAAAGGGAGTTTTAAGTGGTTTTAATGCAGAGGGTTACAACTCTGGTATATAAATGACTCGCCATCCGGGGCCCCAACCCAGAGAGGCTGATTCAGTGGTTCTGAATCAGCCCCAGGACAGGGTATCTCCCCATTACTGACGCACACTGCTAATGTTATTGCACATGGTTCCTGGACTACACTTGCTGAAAAACAAGTTGAGAAATGCTCGCTAAACAAGTATAAGAAGAACTCACACAGCTGTCCTGAATCTCTGTCACAGAACAAGTGAAATCCATTGAAACTGCTTGACAGGCTGCATGCGTTTCAGAAAGGAAAAAAGCTCTCCCTGACAGTGAGTTGTTAAAGGTGTCAGTAACTGAACCCGGATAACTGACCAAGGAGGAAATAGAAAACAATGCTTGCTCTTTAAGAGTTTATGTCTCAGCTGGTGGTTCTTAAAGTGTAGTCCCCAAACCAGCAGCATCAGGATTACCTGGAAACTTGTGAGAGATGCAAATTATTGGGCTGTACTCCAGACCTACTGAATCAGGAACTCTGGGGTGTTGGGGCCCCAAATCTGCATTTTAACAAGTGATTATGATTAATAAAATTTGAAAACTACTGGCTTGAGGGAAGAAAACAACCAATATTGAAGAAGACACACGGTGTGGTAGAAAGAGAAGTGTTGTAAGAATCTTGGCTTCATTACCCAGTAGCAGTTTAAGCCTAGGCAAGTTATTTAGTTGCTCTGAGCTCCAGTTTCTTCATCTGATCAAATGAGATAAAGTATGCGACAACATCTTGCAAGCTGAAAGTTCCAAATAAACCTAAGTATAATTTGTATAGCTGTGTACACAATCTCAGGGAGTGGCTGGATTGAATTATTCGGTCATTGAACAAACATTTATTGAGCCCTTGAGTATGCCAATCATTGTTTTCTATGCTAGGGACGCAAAAATACATGACTTCTGCCATCAGGGAGTCCATTGTTTGCAGCTGATCAGAAAAACCTTCATGAGACCTGGGAACAAGGCTACCAAATTTTGAAAAAGAGAGTAATCTATTCTGGTGAAGAGCAGGGAATTGTAAACTCCACCCAATAGGATGTAAGTTCTTAAGGGCAGAGTGCTGGTTTTGTGCAATAAAATACCCCCAGTGCCTAAGGCAATTCTGATGGATGAAAGTCACTTAAATATGTGAAGGAAGGACAATGAAAGAACTACGGCTGGATCCAAAGAATCTGGAGGAATAGCTTCAAAGGTGAATGAACAAGCAAGTAAACTTGCTTAATAGAAATAATGGTTCCACATGGAGAGTAATGAAGGTAATTAGATAGGGAAAAGAGGGGCAATCAATGAAAGAGTTTGAAGCATAATAAGGAGTTTGTTGTGATAGTAACAGCAATCAAAAAGAGCTTGTGTAAGTTTTCTGAGCAGATATTATTTTAAAATTACCTCCTCTGGCAGTCCTTAACCATAGACGCAGAACAGTAAAGCATGGGCCTGTCTGAAGAACAGATTAGTGCTTGGGGATTTTTATAAAATTTAAATGCTATAATTATCTGGTCAGTCCTTACTTCATGGAGTCCACATTTATTGAGTAAGAAAATTATTTAATTAGTTGATTCCAATAAGAAATCCTGCATGATTTTTTATGTCTTCACCTCCATGATAATAGCAGCACAAATAGCTATTCTGGGCCCTACATCCAGCAAAGTAATGATGCGCCATCAATAGCAGAGAGCTGTGGGTAGCTCAAACTCAAAAACAAAACAACAACAAACAAATCTTGTTTTCAACTGCTAATAGAAGTTAATGAGACAAGATAGAAAGCTTCAAATTTGCCAGCTTGTTTGCTAATGTGGTGGTTTGAGAATGGCTAAAGGAGTCATTTATAAAGTTTCCCTTTTGCAAATAACCAAATGTGTGTCTCCTGACTTGATGGCTAAAAACATTCCATCCACTAGTGAGAGATTACACACATGTAATTAGTGGTCCACGTTCCAAAAAGAAGATGAACTGCATTAATAAACCATTAGGCATTGTGAATTTTATTTTTTCCACTTCCTCCTGCCACTCACATACTGGGGCAAAGTAGTTTCTAGCTATTATTTTTAACACAAAAAATATGTCTTGGTTAAGCAGGCAGTGAGGCCTCAAACTAAGGAATTACTAATAATGTTAACTGTAAGGGCTTACCTTTTTCTCCCAAAGTGGGAGTTCTGGGGTATTTTGCTAAAATTTTAAGTAACTTTTGTAACATTTTAGCTTAGGAACTCATATATATATATATATATATATAAAATGAAGCAGCTTCTAATTAGAGATGGAGCCTTCTAAAGGAAATCTGTTTGTAAAGCACGCAGCTTACCCTGGGATGGCTGGTTAAATGGCTTTTGGTCCTTGCTCAAACCCGCATAGACTCCCAGTTTACTGAAAGCAAGAAGCCAGAGAGCAGAGATCAAAAACCTCTAGCTGAGATTTTGACCTGTTCCTTATTCTCCACTTCCCCGCCACCAGCTTGCCTGCGATGTGCTACCTGTCATCTGCCTCCCAGTGCACAGGTGTTCTCCCCACCCTATTGCATGGGTACCTTTCAAGGCATTTTGAGAGAAGATGTTCCTCTGTGCCTCTCCCCTGCCCACCCCCAGCCTCCCTCTCCAACTCCATTGAAGAGAGGTGATGTGCTCCTCTCCTTTACATCAAAAGAGAGGTGAAGAACCCGAAAGCCCAAAGTACTGTCCCTCCTCCTCCAACTTCAGTTGGAATTCCAACTCCAGTGAATTACTTTTTGTGACCTGTTTGATTTTTACCCAGTTATAGCTTTGTTTAATTACTAGCTATAAATGCATATGGCTTAGGACTTAGCCTCAAACTCCTATATGAAAGAATTATCACAGAAAACATACCACTGCAATTTATGAAGGGGTATCAGGGTACAGGAGCATGAGGAGGTGAGAGAAGGGAGCTACTCCCTGTTCTGAGGGCCACAGCCCATCAGCATCATCTGGGAACTTGTTAGAAATGCAAATTCTCAGGCCCTTGCACAGGCCAACCAAATTAAAAACTGATTTTCACAAGATGCTCTGATGATTCACATGTATACTAAAGTTTGCTGGTCTAGAAAGCATTTAGATATCTAGAACTAAGCACTATAATATAACTATAATCACTTTTGAACAGAATAAAAATCATGGGTTTTCCATTCTTGCTTCTATTATTAATATTTTTGGGAAATTGTTATGGTGTCATGGATTCAATATCAAATCTAATTCTAGATTAGATTGATCTAGATCCACTTCATTCTCTGTAAGTGTCCTTAGCTTTATTTTATTTTCATTTTATTTATTAGCTAAGTTACTGTGGGTTGTAACTTTCCCTCATACATGACTATCCTACACTATCCTAATTGTCATTTCTTAAGTGAATTTCCTAGGATTATAATTTTTGCCTGTAATTAAAAAAACAGAAGCTTCATCTTTTCAGCGGCTTCTGTTGGTGGATTATCAACCCGGTATTTTTTCTCTGAAGTGGAAGAAGTATAGCCTGAAGAACCTACAAGCTTCTTTAAAGCTCCTCTATATATAGTGAGGTTTACCTGAGATAATGAACCAAGAATCACTTCCCTGCTCACCTACTTTGTGGTGATGTAGTAGACTTTATTTAAAGCTTTTCCTTCCTGAGGCTTATTACCCTTTTCTTTCACTCTAGAATTCCGCCCTTAAATAACCACCACAGGTAATTAGTGTTATAGCCTTCTTTTTTCATCTTTTTTATTTTTATTTTTGAGAGAGAGAGTAGGAAGTTTATCCTGGTGTCCTGGTGGCTAAGAAGACAGTTGAAGTAAATTTATTCCACACAGATTTTTTTCTTTTTTTTCCTTTTTAATATTTTCTTATAAAGCCTTTGTACCACAATTTTACAACCAAGCCATTTGTCAACATAGCCATATTTACCTTTCATCTCTTTGGGGTCATGAATTCACAGATGCAAAACGGTTAATCATTTTGGCAATATGGACAAATTGTGCATAATAATCTGCCAAAATGGTCTATTTGGGGCCCCACAGTCTGTGTTCACTTTTTTGCCTACACAAACATTGGGGTATGTTTCCTTTAAGCTTCACTTAGCAGTAACCTTTTTTTTTTTTTTCTTTCAGCAGTACATGTTGCTGATTTCTCCTGATGTGTGAAAATTTTCACAGCTGTATGCAAGAAACACTCATCTAACTGAAGGTTTTTTTGTTTTTTTGTTTTTGGTTTTTTGTTGTGTGTGTGTGTGTGTGTGTGTGTGTGTCCCTATAGGCCTAAGTCAGAATAAAGGAAAAAATAAACAGTTTTCCACGCTCAGTTAGAACAAGACTAGGGACTCTGTAGTTTTATATCTGGGAAGACCAGGTAACTCAGATGTCTGTGGGAACTCTTACCAAAGCCAATAACTTTAAGGTAGGGAAAAAATTAATTATAATGGAAAAAACGCCAAACAATTTGTAACTTTGATTTTTAGAAGTAGTAGCTGTTAACACGTGTGTTGAAATAGATGCTATGCCACCAAGCTGATTGTTCTATTAGACCAATTTAGTCTACAAAATAATATTTAATATCCTGAGCACTCTGGAAGAAGTGGTAGGTGAAAGAGCATATTTTTATAGAATTTGATAAATATTTGTTAGATTTTTGATAGGGTCACTTTATGAAATATGTGTGACTCGCTGAGCTTATTCATATCCAATATCTTAATTAGCCCCTTAATTACTCATAAAGTATTATCTAAACCTTCCAAAAATGTAATCACTCTCCCATTCATGTCATAAATCGAGTCAATGAGAGCTCATAAATTTCTATATTCAAACTGAAATATAACACAAATCTTGTGCTAATTTGCAGTAATTTCTCATGACTGTTGCTTAGTTGTATGTTTTTTTTTTTTACTTTCTCAATCCTTGAAGGATGACTTCTCTTATTTGTGCTAGGTTTACCTTTGGATACCACAGAAATAATTTATGCTTTACTGAATGTATTCACACCAATATAACAAAAAATAAATTCCCTATTCACTGCTAGGTTCAAGATGCATTCGTTTTTTTATATTCCAACAGTTGGTAGTCTCAATTTCTCTCCTTTTATTTTTCCAAATATGAAGTAGGGATGACAGAATGAGAATCCCACTATTGAAAATTGGCTTGGGCAGTAAGAGGAGTATGTCCTAAACAGAGGATGATGAGAAGCTCTTTGAATTGAGTATACTTGGCGAAGATGATGAAGGTGCTGGTATTAATTCATCAAAAGAACTTGTTGATATAAATGTGAAATTGCCATCAATGATCGATGAGGAATTATAGAAAAGAGAAGTTTTTTAAAATGACAAAAAGGCTTGAAATGAATTAATGCCCCACTTACTCCTTAACCAGGCTGACACAGGATTCTAGAAACTGGGAAACAGTGACCATGAGACTGATCCCTGGCAAAACCACACTTCTAGATAAGTTATTCAATAGATAGTTCATGAACACTCATAGGAAGAAGCAGTTATTTAGGAGGAGCCAGAGTGTTTAAGTTACGATAAGTCAATGCAGACTAACATTATTCCATTCTTCAGTATGGATTCTACACAAAGACAAGGGAGAAATAGCAGATTTATTCTATATTTCAGCAAGGCATTTGGCCCTCCAAGTTTACAACTTTAAGTCTTTCACGATATCCTGGGTAAGTAATGTCTGAATACTGATGTCCTGGTAAAGGTTAATAGCAAGGACTTTCATTGGACCAAAAAGGCCTGTAATGTTTAGAGTTGAAACTGATTCACCATCAAGATACTACACTTCATGACCAAGAGTCCCATTCGCCCAGCTGCCTGAAGAGTAGCCTGCTGATGGCTCACAGCTGAGTCCCTGCCCACAAATTGCCTTAGGTTTAAGACTCTGCTTTACTCATGGTAGTGCTCCTGATTATGTGCCAGTATGTCCCTCCCTTGGGGCAGCCTATATCAAATCACTGGTGACAACTCTGAAGGACCATCCCAGCTTCAGCTGAACCACTGTTGCAACTTTATCTCCATCCAACTTCTCCTCTGCCCCATTCTGCTTCCCTTACTCTCACAAATGTGCTAATCAAGAGCACTCCCCAATAACGCACCTATGTACAAAGCTATACCTCAATATTTGCTTTCTGGGGAATGTGACTTACAAAAGTTGGCTCCAGGAATGGTCCTAGAAAATAGATTCTAAAATGGGATTTGGGAGCAGAATAACTTGCTAATCACTCACCATAAAGACTCATCAATGGCTAAAATGTTTACCAGTAGTGAACTGGAATTGGATACCAGAGGAAGGGTATACACTGGTAGTGAAATAGATCAAGCATTTGAGAGGTTGGAGAAAGCAGTAATTATGAGTATAGAATCTGGTGCTGAGAGACATGTGAGTACTGAAGAAAGACTATGAAAGATTGAGGGGGGTTACAATTAATTTAAGGTAAAGTGTGAAGCCAGAAGATCTCTTCAACAGCATATAAAGAGACTCCTGACTCCTGTAGCAGGACAGAAAAAGTTGAAGATTAGGCTCAAGGCTTAATAAGGGTAACAGAGCTACAGAAAGGTTGAATTCTCAACACTGGCAAGTCAATTATACCAAGAGCAGGGCTCTGGTTAAGAAGGAGCAGAATCCTGAGAATTGATGAGGACATCACAGTTGATGCTCTCAAATCTTGAATCACCAGATTCCCCCGAGTTCATTGGATTTGCAGAAGTGGCCCACTCCTCCCTGTTAGAGGCTAGTGCTCCCTTCTTGATTAAAGATAATTCAGAGGCCTCTACATGCATTTCCCTTATGACTTACCCCCACGGACCTCTCTGGCCCCGTATCATGACTAGGATTCATTAGAAAATAATCTGGATGCGAACATGCTGGGCCCACTAAGGGAGGAAGGGAACTGTACCCCGGTGGAGCTGCAGAACCTAGCCAGCATATATACAGCAAGGGTTGGAAAGGAAAGGGCCTCAAACCACTGACCTCAGCTTCCACCTTAAGAAACTAGTAAACTAAACCAAAATAAAAAAGTACTGGGAACAACTGAAATGGCCATCACTAAATGAATTGTGGTATATCCATACAATGGAATACCACTCAGCAATTTTTAAAAAATCATGAATCTCAAAATAATTATACTATATATAAGAAGCCAGATACATCCCCAAATTATGTGCAATTCCATTTATATAAAACTATAGATTATAGAAACTAATCTAAAGTAGAAGGAAGAAGAACAGTAGTTTCCTGGGGTTGGGGGAGGGGACAGGGAGAGGTAGGAGTGAGAGATTACAAAGGGACTGGAGGAAGCTTTTGGGTGTGATGGATATGCTTATTATCTTGATTGTGGTGATGGTTTCATGGTTGTATATGTAAATCAAAACTTATCAAATTGCATGCTTTAAACATGTGCAGTTTGTTGCGTAGCAATTATACCTCAATGAAACTAAATAAATATGTCCCGTAGCTCTAACAGATGACAGCTTCTTGGTGGTATATAATAGGAATAGTGGATCCCATGGTCCTATGCACAATGTTTAACCCCTTTGTTGTAAAGTGGATCCCTTGGTCTAACAGAACATTATCCAGAATGTGGTGTTTGTTGTTCAAACACTCTGAAAGCCACAGGTGGTGGCACTGGTTGAATTCCGGCAGTCAAGAAAGGCAAATCCATACCTTAAATATATGTCCATCTAATCTAGATAGATCAATACCCTTTTAGGATTAGAGGGGCGCAATCTAATAAAATTGCCACTAAGTGTCTTGTTGGTCTCCTGGAGAGCTGGTGCTATCTCAGGGACTCTGTTGCTGTCAGGTTGGGCATTTGGCAGCATCAGTAGCTAGGTCAGCCTTGGTGGTGGGAGCCCATACTGCTGAACCAAGTATAGCTTCGCCCTCTGCCACCATGGCTTCTCCTTTCATATACCCATTCTAAGCACTTAGGTGGCCAAAGACAGAGGCTGGCTGAAGTCATGATTGAGTCATTTTGTCTATTTCTTCATTTAAGTCCTTTTCATGCCTCATACCCAATTCCATAGGCCCATCTACATGCCTTTTACCCAGTCCTCCTGGTCCCTGATCTCTCCAATATTTTTCCTTCTGGGACCTGATCAACCAGCCAGATCATTTGCCTCCACCTACAAGTACTCTCAGGCTACTCGTCTTTCACATGAAGTGGAAAGCCAGAGACACCCCCTGAAGTTCTGCCTATTGGGGGAATTCTCCCTTCATTATGTATTCCACAGCCACCCGTGAGTGAGGATATAATACTAAAGAAATCCATACTGGGCTTGCACCTAAATACAGAGCTGAATCTTTTTTCATCTTCTATCAGCAGGTCATAAGGGACATTCTCATTTGGCCATTGGTTTGAACCAAATAAGAATCACCAGTACAACAATGGTGCATGACATGTGAGTCTGGTCCACTTACTCACACAATTTATTTGAAACCTTTGGCCCTACTTGTGCCTGAACTGAGATATTCCAAATCCATATTTCAGTGAATTGCTTCTGGGCACCTCCTCATCACACTTCCCCCCTTTTGTAACTTGGAAGGTTTGACAGAATCCAGCTCAAAATGTCAGTTCTGGCCAAATGGTCACTTAATGTGCCATGGCCGGGCATTCTGTCTCTCCTAGTGCCCGGTGGCATGACAGGAGCTATTTTGTTGTTGTTGTTTCCCCTCTTTCCCTTGAAAGGTATATAATTTTCTGCTGCAAATGTCTTGGCCTGTACCAGAACCCTTCAAGCCTTTTCCCCTACTAGTGCATGCCTGTAGCAGTTTGATATTGTTTATGAATTCCAAAAAGAGATATTGGATTATGTTTGTAAACTGGTCAGTTCCTCTGGGCATATTAGATTGTATTAACTTCAGAGGTCTCACCTTTATTTGATTAAATTTTGATTAGGTTGATTGGTCCAACCAAGTCCCCTTGGTGAGTGGGGACTCACAGAGAAAACAACATGGCAGAGGAGGGAGTTTGGAGTTTTTTTTTATGCAAGAGCCCCAGGAAGTAAACACACAGGAGAAGAACACAGAAGAATAGAGACAGTTCCATAGACGTGGCAGTGGCTGGGAAGAGAGAAAGCCTGTTAATCTACAGCTGACGTTGTAGAGAAAACAGAGCAGCTGAGCCTGGAGAGAAATGAACTCCAGGAGAAATGAGCTTTATCCCAGCCTACGGCTGATATTGGAAGAAGCTGGGACCACGGAGCCTTAAGAGGAAGAAGGCGGCTGAACCCTTGCAGATGTCGGCAGCCATCTTGCTCCAACACATGGCAACAGACTTTGGTGAGAGAAGTAACTTACACTTCATGGCCTTGTGACTGTAAGCATCTACCACAAATAAATACCCTTTATAAATGCCAACAAATTTCTGGTATTTTGCATCAGCACCCCTTTGGCTGACTAATACAATGCCATAAGCTCCACATGGCCTCTTTTTCCATCATAGGTTACTAACATACAGTCTGCCAGGTCTTATGGCACAAGTGCCAGGGTGTATTGCTGCCTGGGTCTACTTTAGAGCCCTTCTTGCTCTAAGTTCCCCTCAAAGCTGGCAGCCTTTTGTGTCACTTAGTAAATGGGCCAGGGCAGTATTCCCAAATGTGTAATATGCTTCTAGAAGCCAAAGAAGCATACCAGGCCCTTTGGAGGGTATGTTCCACCATGATCCAGACCACTGGATCCATAAAAACATCACTGATGCAGTGGGTCCCCCACCTTCTAGAATGCATGTGTCTTTACAAAGCCTTGATTATAGTTGTCACTTCTTGCATAACTAGTCTGATTAACAAGATTAGAGCAATATAGTGGACTAATATGATATTCTGTACAGTGTCCAGATGCCCCAATCCCTCAGACTATATTAGGATAGATGGTAGAAGAGTTAACATAGGCCATAACACCTTTAATGTATACTGTTGTCCAACCCAGATGAATATAAATTGCTTCTAATCCTTATTCCTCATAGGAATAGAAAAGAAGTAATTCACCAGAGCAGTGGCTGCAGTCCATGGACCAAAGGCTATGTAATCTGCTTTAGTAAAGATTCTCCTTCTGGCAAAATAGTTCAACTAAGGCTACTACTTGGCTGGATTTGCAGTTGTCCACTGTCATCTTCTAGTATCAGTCCAGTTTTTATCAGTGCCACACAGGTGGATAAAAGAGAATATGATAAGTAACGACACCTCTGCATCATTTGGGTCTTTAAGGGTGGCTCTAATATCTGCCATCTCTTTCGGAAGCAATATTGTTTATTTGCTTTCTTGGCTGGGGTAGAGGGCCACTTGACTTTTCCCATAAACTAAGGAATCAATGTAGACGTTCGGCCACTACTGATTATGTCTATTCCACTATATAACTGGGAGCCAGGAAAACAATAACTGGGTGTTTCATTTTCCATCTTTTTACCCATTTTTGTCTTTACATTTAAAGCATTTCTTGTAGGCAGCCTGTAGTAAGATCTTGCTTTTTCATCCTGCCTGACAACCTTTGCCTTTTATTTGAAGTGATTAAGGCTTTTATATTTATTGTTTATTGATATAGTTAGAGTTTATCATTTTGCTTTTATTTTTTCTATTTGTGCCATCTGTTCTTAGTTCCCCTATTCATCTTTGTCTGACTTCTTTAGGATTAATTGAGTGCTTTTTTTATGATTTCATTTTGTTGGCTCATTACCTATAACTTTTTGTTTTGTTATCATAGTGGTTACTTTAGTGGTTACCTCTAACAGTCTGCCTTAAAGTGATATTCTATCAGCCTTATGATAGTATACTTCATTTCCCCCTTCTCAGCTTTTATGCTATTTTTGGCATTCATTTTAAGTGTCACATGTTATAAAGCCCACAATATGTTATGTTTTTTTATTAAACAGTCAATGATATTTCAGAGAGACTTAAATCATAAGAAAAAAATTCTTATATATTTACCATGTAGTTACCATTTTTGATGTTCTTCATTTTCTTGTGCACATCTGGATTTTCACCTGCTTTCATATTTCTTCTGTCTGAAGGATTCCTTTAACATTTTTTATAGTGTAAGTCTGGTGGTGATGAATTCTTTCAGCTTTTGTATGTTTGGAAATGTCTTCTTTTGCCTTTCTTTAAGCAATGTCTTTTTCAGGGTTTAGAACTTTAGGTTGAAAGGTTTTTCCTTTCAGTACTTTAAATAGATTGTTCCACTGTCTTCTGGCTTACATTGTTTCCAACAAGAAATCTGATGTTGGCCTTATCTCTCTTCCTCTGTATGTAATATGTCTTTTTCCTCTGGCTGCTTTTTAAGATTTGGTCATTATCACTGGTTTTGAACAATTTGAATACAATATGCCTTGGTGGAGTGGTTTTGCCTTTTCTTTTCTTGTCTCTTTTGCTTGAAATTCACTGAGGTTCTTGGATCTGTGGGGTTTTACTCCTCATTAAGTTTGGGTAACTTGGGGCCATTATTTCTTCAAATGTTCTTCTGTCCCCTCCCTTCATTCAGAGACTCTAATTACTTATATGTCAAACCACTCAAAGATGTTCCACAGATTATGGATGCTCTTTTTATTTTCTTAAAATTGTTTTACTGTCTGTGTTTCATTTTGGATAGTTTCTGTTGCTATATCTTTTAGGTCACAGTTTTTTCTTCTGCAATGTCTAATCTGTTAATCTCATATGGATTACATTGCATCTCAGATGCTATAGTTTTCATTTCAGGAAACTTAATTTGGGTCTTTTAAAAATAATAACTGTTTCAATGTCCTTCTCTGCTAATTCTAAAATCTGTGTCAGTTTTGATTGAATGATTTTTCTTACTTTGTATTTTCTTGCCTCTTTACAAACCTCATAATCTTTGTTTAGCTGTCAGACATTAAGAATTTTACCTTGTGGGGTGCTGGAGAATTTTTAATTCCTGTAAAACTTCTTGAGCTTTGTTCTGGGTGGCAGTTAAGTTACTTGGAAATAGCTTGATTCTTTGGGGTCTTGCTTTTATGACTTGTTAGCAGTTCCAGGGCAATGCCCAGACTAGGACTAATTATTTCCCATTACTGAGGCAAGACTTTTTGCATATTCTACTCATTGTCCTGTTAATTATAAGTTTTTCCAGTCTGCCAGGGGTAAAAAGACACTACTCCAGGCCCTGTGTGAACACCAGGCATAATTGCCTCTAATCCTTTGGGATGGTTCTTTTCCCAGCATATTCATGAACTGATCAATACTCTACTGAATACTCAAGATGAACCTTACAAGTCTCTGGGTTCTTTTTCTTTAAAGTTCTCTTCTTTTCTCTTCTCAAGTCTTCTGTTCTATGAATGCTAACTACCTTGGTCTTTCTGGACACTTAACTGCATCTCTTCAGTTAAAAGGTTTGCAGGTATATCTCTCACTTTCCCATCCCTGTGCTATGATCTGGAAACCTAAATTGTGGGAATTATATGGCCCACCATGTTTGTTTCTTGTCTTTTAGGGATCACTGTCCTTTTCTGACTGACATCCAGTATCTTGAAAACTATTATTTCACATATTTTTGTCAATTACTTTGGTTTTTTCAGGAAGGAAGGCAAATTACTCATTCCTACTTCTTGGCCACAGGCAGCAGTTGGAAAACTTTTTGAAGGTATTTATGAGTCTCCAGCTTGGAGATGATATCCTGTAAGTTTGAGGCACTATCCTTCTAAATGCAGCATATATCCTAAATAAATGGTCATCATATGGTGCTTTATCCCCAACGTGTAGGAGACATGGGTCTGAAAACAAAGGGATATGAATAGGAGTGGCCTTGCTTAATATCACTTTTGTTGACCCATTTGAGGAATTTTGCCTCCCTTGCCCAGAACTCTAGACTCCTGCAGTTTAGAGATGGGGAACATTTCTACCAAGGACCACTTCAAAAGTTCCAAAAAATTTTAAGCTATGGATTCTCTCCTGTTACTTTGAGTTATATATACCAAGGGACCAGCAATTAAGGAAAGTTGTCACCAAACTGGCAGTAGTAATTGACCATGATCATCAAAAGGAGGCAAGGCTGCTCCTTATACAATGTAGGTGGGGGAGAATTTACTTGGTAAACTGATAACTCACTGGAGCCATTCTTGGTACTCCTCTGTCCAGTTTCCATAGTAAATGGACAAACACAGAAGTCACCTTCTGAGAAGAACAAGGTAACCAGTGGCTCAAGATTCTTCAGGGATGTAGATGTGGATCAATAGGATTCACTGATAAATTGGATGTGAAGTGTGAGAGAAAGAGAAGATTTGAGTATGATTGCAAGATTTCTGGCCTCTATGGCAGAAAAAAAATGGAATTGTCATTTCCTGAATTAGGGAGGACACTGAGAAAAACATTTTGGGGAAGGATCAGGAGTTAAGTTTTGAACATGTTAGTTTTGAGATACCTAATAGATCTCAAATAGATCATTCAAGTAGGCAAATGGATATATACACTGGAATTCAGAAGAGGTTTAAAAGTTGTTTAAAATATAATTACAGAAAAGTTGGAGATTTTTCAGAGTGCTATTTGGGTTCAAGGAGAGTCTGTCTCTCTCAGACAGCACAGGGTAGGCCATATTTGGAAATCTTCCGGTGGCATTTGCCCTATTTGTTACATCTTCACTCCTATTTTTTCCCCCACATAACCTCTCCCTTTTCCCTCTCCTCCTACCACCCTTGACTTTTAAAGGGAAATATCACAAATATTCTTTCAAACAAGTTTTCTTTGCCCATTTGGGTGCCTAAGAAGGCTTGCGGTGATGGCTCTGAGCCAAGACATTTTTCTAAGGAACAGAACATGGGCTTCATTGGGCATGGTGTCATTTGGCACAGAAAGAAGCTTGTTCAGAAGTAGAACAGAACAAAACAAAATCCCCCCAAATCCTTTCTCCTTCTAGAACATCTTTTCTCCTCTTTTTCTTTATTGCCCACCTCTCTGCAGATCTAATGCTGCTTCTTGGAAAATCTACTGAAAAACTGGGAGGTTTCCACATCAAGTTGTGGGAATCAGATCTTTGCATACCATTTCATCAGTAGGATGACTGGTTGCCGGGACAGAGTTTTACCTCCTTGGGCCTCGGTTTTTTAGCATCTGTAAAAAGAAGGTTTGGACTAGATCATCTCCAAGGACCTTTCCAACTCTACAATTCTATTAACTATAAAATAATTTAAATGGGTCAAAAATTTTCAACGTTAATTTGAACCAAATGCAAAACTAGGCATACTTTATATCAAGCTCTAATTATAATCATCTAAGAACTGGATTAGCAACTAGAAGATTCTTGGTACTTCTGGCATCAGCAACAATGACCTTTCAAGCTTTGGCAAGTAACTTGAAATGTGGTCTCTAAAGAAATAAGGAAGAAAACATTTACCTACCTCAGGGGAGTCTTTGGAAGATTTTATTTGTTAATTCCTTTTAAGTGCTTTGACTCAGCATAGCATAATAGTCCATCAGTACTAAGGGTTATTATTTAAGTTTATGAGATTGTGTTTCCATTTGATGTGCTGAATGATTTCTCGGTTCGTATTGTGAAGGGCAGGCAAGGATGCCAAAAGTCCCTGGCTCCACACAGAGTTGCCTGTTTTTTAAAAAAATTTGCATTCTATAAATATCAATCATTGAACCAACTTTTAAATCTAAACTAATTTATTCCAGCAGTGAATGGAAATTATTTTTATTAATATTAAAATCATTCTTCTCCCATGATAATAACTGTTAATATACTAAGAATAACCTCATGTTTACTTTGGAATTTCTGAGAAATATTAGAAGAGCCACTGGGAAGGGCTAGAAAAACCCAAGAATAGAGTGAGAAGAAGCTATTTTAAAATGGTTAGTTTTCCCACGTAGAGTTAAATGAAGCATCTAAATAATGCCAATGGAACTAGAAAACTTGGCAAGAAAGAACAAAAGCTCAAACTGAATTTCCTGGTCATTTATATAAATGATCAAAATCTGATCATCTAATAAAGAAATAGCCAAAGAAATCTTGAGAGAATGTAGTAATTAGTTAAATATATAGTTTTATACATTAAAATACTTTTTCAAATTATCACAAATCAAATCACAATTTCCAATAGTTGTCTCAGATGAAGAATTATGTGGTTACTTAAAAAAATATATTTTTACCAAGAACATGTTTACTGCCTGAAAAACACTGGCAAAACTTTTAGTCTGATAGGGAAAGTTGTGTTTTTCCACAGAATAAATTTTCCACATGATTTTCCTCATACAGTCTCATTGGTGTGTGTCTTTGTGGAGCTCTTAAAGACCTGAGCAGAGAGTCGAAGAGGGTGGAAAAGCATGAGATAAATACTTTTATAAAAAGTAATCGTTGATAACTGCCATTTTCTGCTTCTGGTTTAGCAAAAAAAAAAAAAAAAAAATCAATTTCATTACATTTCTTTACAAATAAATTTAAAAGCTAAGTTCTGGACAAGAAAAAAAGAGCTTTAAACCAAATGAAAAACCTTCTTTTGATCATGTGGCTGGCTATTTATCTGTCATCTTCTGAATTTCCATTAAATAAATAGGGTGTCATTTTATTAAAATACACACATAGAATACATTTATGAAGTAAGGTGTACATATGCCTGTGAAAATCATAACAGGAGTAGCAGATGGTTCTGCTTCACCCCAAGAGACCACTCACTGAGCCAGCTAGAATGAAAACCTCCTTTCTCCAGCATGAAGATATGATATTTGAAATTCCTGCTTCAATGCTTATTTAAATATCAAAATAGAAGAGGGTAAGGAAGGTGGATTGGTACAAGTTGACAGCCAGTCATCAGCATCCCGAAGAATGGCTATTCCTTCATGCTTGTTCCAGGCCAGGAGAAACAAGGTGGCCAGATGCATAGACTCCACCGAAGCCACAATGCAGTGTGAGCCACTTCTCATTAGCTGTAGGGATTCATTTACACCCCAAGTCTCATTCAAGCTCAGAGGCGGAAATCTCCTCCTTTCAGATTTTCAGAAGAATATTGCCATGCCTCTCTTTCTGTTTAAATTAAAACCTTTAAATATAAGGGTTAATTTTTTCATGTTACAAACATGGTCTTCCCATAATAAAAGAGATCATTTGAATGACATGTTTACAACATAAAAATGTATCATAAGAAATAGAAATGCCTTTACCTTACTCACCTGTCAAACTCTTCATGAAATACCAGCCTATCTAGAGGAGAGAAGAAATGGGCTGGAAGCTATGAGCCTGACTTTTCCCTCCTAGCCTTAATGGAGCATTATTTTCACTGGATAATTCACTGAGGAGCAGAGGAGGGTCAATTCTGTTCTGAATCTGTCTGCCAAGGTTAGGACTAGGGTTTAAAGATGTATACTCATTGTAACAAAATTCAAATACTAAGAAAACAGCTGATCTAGGTTTGCAAACCTAGAGTTGCAAAGGTAGTCAACTCTAATAATAATGTAAATGGTGTAGGGGAAAATACATGAGAAATTTATAAATATACTCTATCTCCTATAGTAATGCTGGCCTAGTTGTATGCGAACCTTTTAATAAATGCTTATAAATAGCTGACAGGGGCAGATGCTATCACTGCTCCACCCTATCCCCTCTGATCCTGTTAGCGGCTCATGGCACAACACCTTCCGGTGCGCTTTTTCACTGCCTTCAGCCAGAGCCGGCATTTCTTTGTCTGAGAGCTGCCATCCAGCCGCCCTCTGCTTGACATCACACCTTCAGTTGGCCTCCCTTCTTCTAGTCACAAATCTCCAATCCTTTACCCAATTTTTTTCTGGAAACACTTCCTAATAAATCACGTCTACAGGACTCTGCCTCACATTCTGCTTCTGAGGAAAACAATCTAAGACAGTTGGCACTAGATGTGGTTCTAGGAAGAGAACTCACAGGATGGAATTCTGAGGTTGGATCATTTGATGACCAGATGGCAACAGGAATCCCCTTGTTGAGGTAAGTGAGGTGATTATAACTCATATCTTGCAGTATATGTCAATTGATAAGATCTTCTTCTGACAATTGGGATTGGATGCTTGCCCCCTCAGGATCTACTCCCCACTTTTCTGCTAGCTATGAAACAAATCATTAGGGTCGTTTTCAGCACGGGTCAACTAGAAAAATTCTGGCCCTTCTAAAGGAAAGAATGAATTATTCACCAAAGGAGTTGCAGAACTCAGCTAATATGTATTGACAGGAACCAGGAAAACATGGCTCAGGCAGGATCTTGGGTACTGTACCAAATAGGGGGTGCTAGGCAGAGCATAAGGCCTTACAAGAGAGAGTTTGTGGCTATAGACACACTCTTCTAAGACTCAGGATTTAACATCCTGGCATTGGTACCTGGAGCCCATCCTAATACACTGATAGAATGGTTCCTAGAAGCTTGGAAAAATGACATCCGACATTAAATGAAATGGAAATGTCAGAATTAGACGTGATATATTTAGAAGCTTGAAGAACCCTTACCTCGGTTACTTGACTTGTGGAGTAAAGACCACCATGGTAGGAAAGGCAAAGTGGAAAGGGCATACTGTGATTGGAACCTAGCTACTTAAAACAACACAAATGTATTATTTTATAGTTGCCGTGAGTCAGGAGTCCAGGCACGGCTTAGCTGAATCCTCTGCTCAGGTCTCATAGCCATCAAGAGCTGCAGTTCTCATCTGGGGCTCGGGGTCCTCTTCCACGATCATGTAATTGGCAGAAGTCAGTTACTTACAATTGTATGACTGAGGTTCACATTTATTTGCTAGTTATCAGCTGGAGAGCACTCTCAGATCCTAGAGGCCACCCCACTCCATAGTAGGTCCTGAACATGGCTGCTTGCTGTCTTCCTTGAGACCAGTAAGAGAAAACTTTCTGCTTTTAAAGGGCAGACCTGATTAGGTCAATCCCACCAGGAATAATCTCCTTTTTTATTAACTCAAAGCCAACTGACTTGGGACCTTTATTACATATACAAAATGTGATATCCTATCATATCTACAGGTTCTGCCCACACTCAAGGGGAGAGGTGGGGGTTGTACAAGGTCATGCAGGGAGCTGAAATCTTGGAGGCCATCTGAGAATTCTGCCTACCATGCTTCGTTTAAACCTGCCATCCCAGCAGGGAGTGGGTGTTAGGGGAGAAGGGTTCCCTATTATCATGGGAAGAGAAGGAATATACCTGGGTTTGGATCACAGATGAGTTACTTTAATGTGTTAGTACAAGCCGGTAATGAACTGATGACACATTATAGCCTCACTTAACAGGTAGACCTGAAACACTGTGGTAAGAGTTTGTAGAACCTTTCATTGGGCAGATCTTTGAACAGTGTACCTGGTCATCCACTTTGGGTGCCGAATGAAGTATCCCGAGGTAAAAATATACATAAGCCCCTGAGAAATAGCAAATTACTTGGCTGGTTGCTGAGGAACCAGAAAGAACAAGATTGGAAGATAGAAGAAAAGGAGATCTGGGGACGTCATGAGGATATACTTGTGGGAACGAGCATAAAGTTTGTGGATCTTTGTACCACATATAAACACCCAGCAGAGGCAACTACACACAATAGGGGAGATGTGTAGGGAAGGCACTATGCAAAATAATGTAGACAGGAAGATTCAACTGGAGGGTGTCAGCCAGCCTCTTCCCTCAGCCACTCAAGGGCTTCAACAGTGACCCCAAGAATGGAATGGCCATTCATGTAATAACCTTAGGGATAGAAGCTCTGCGTGGACCCAATAGCATGGACTCCCTCTCACTAAAGCTGATCTGGCTATTTCTGCTGCTACATGTCCACCTGTTAACAGCAAAGACAAAAGCTGAGCCATTAATATGGCACCATCCCCTTAGGAGACCAACCAGCTTCTTGGTGTCAAATTCATTTCATCAGATCTCTTCAACCCTAGAAAGGGCAACAATATAATTATTTGTCCTGACCTAGATAGACATAGATTGTGGGTGTGGATTTGCATTTCTTACTAAAAGAACTTTGACCAGCACCACTAGCTGAGGTCTCCCAGAGTATCTGATTGACACAACTGAGGTCCCACATAAAATTGCTTCAGACTGAAGAACCCACTTTACAGCAAAGAAGTGGCAAAAGCAGGCACTTGATCACAGGATCCACTGGTCCTACCACATGCTATATTATCTAGAAGCTACTCAGCTACAGAACTTTGGAATAACCTCCTAAAGATGCAGTTACGGTACCAACTTAGAAATTATTCCCTGTGGGTTTGGAGCTCCATCCTTCTGGTTAAGATGTTTACTTACTCAATAGCCATTATGCAATGTTGTGTTCCCAAAAAATAAAACATATGAGTCCAAAAACCAAACAGTAAAGTAGGAATGGCCCCTTTCACCATCACATCTAGTGATCCTCTTGGGGACTTTGTGTTTCCATTGCTACAATGTTATGTTTAGTGTGTCTTGAGGCTCTGGTTCTTTGGGGAGGAGGGTAGTAAGGAAGAGAAAAGAATGCTTCCACCAAGGAAAACAATAAATGCTCCACTAAACCTAAAACTACAATGGCCTGATCATTCTGATGAAGAAAATGCTGCAGCCCACAGCTTTAGGAAGATAAGCATCCCTCATCCCTTTCTTGCCTCCCCCCTTTCTCCCTGGAATCCACATCTTTAGGAAGATAAGCACTCCCCTCCCACCCCTTTCAACTGGAATTTACAACTTTAAATAGATAACTACTCCTTTCCTCCCTAAAAGCCCTCTGCTTTAGGAAGATAAGCTAAACTCTAACCTTTTGCATTTGTAGCCCCTGCCTGCCTGCTTGCTCAGGAATTTGCCCATGTAAAGTCCCTGTATAAACTCATGAAAGCCAAAACTCAGGGCTCAGATATTGGAGACTGGATTCTCCTCTGGGCCCACATGTAATAAAAACTTTGTTCCTCTGTCTCTCTGAGTGCTACTTGGGTTTCTCATCGTCTAAGTTTTTTCCGCCGCAACAATTCCAGGCTCTTCTTTCCAGCAGACAGACAAAGCAAGAAGTTGCCCCACTTCCAGGGGTAATGACCCTGATTATCATGAGAAGGTAGCATTGCAGCAACATAATGGAGCAGGAAGAAAGCAATCTGGAACACAGAGGGTCCCCTGGAGCATATCTTGGTGGTCTTTTGCCCAGTCTCAACCATAAGCAGGCAACTGCAGCAAAAGCAAGGAGTCAGGTCCCAGGGATGAATGTCTGGATCACCCATTAGGTGAGTCACCAGATCTGCAGAAGTGCTGGCCCAGGTGAGGAGAATCTAGAATGGATGGAATAGGAAGTAGGTGACGAATATCAGTCTGCAACAGGAGGAGCTATGGCTCAGCCCACTAGCCTTCCTCTTGAAGATCTTTTTATTTTCTAGAATTGTGACAAGCCCTGTTCTGAAGAGTCGATGGAGTGAGGTTACTATGAAGCTTGAGGAGATCTGAAAGCTAGAGGCAAAGACTGAGCAGATGCTACCAGTGTTCCATCCACACCCCCTTGGATTTTTTACCATTGTGATTTCCAGTGTGCCTTCATTCCAACAGCCAGCACCTGTGTCTTTGTCCCACCTCTATCCTCAGGCTATAAAAACCCACTTAGTCTACTGGCAGAAAGAACCTGAAGGGCCTAGGAATTTGTGTTCCCTGGGGCAACCCTTAATGTCTGACTTATAGGAATAGGAGAACAAAGTACATCAACTCTGCTTGCCTGCTTGACACCCTGGCAACCTTTCTCTACCCGAGTTCCTCAATCGAAACAGCATACAGAACATGAGTTGAGTGATTATTTTCTCAATTCTCTCAAGGATGGTACATAATGAATACCATTCTAGCTGCATAGAAGAGAAGTTAATCCATTACCTACAATGGATGCCTAGGACATAAGTGTTTGATTCTCTCTTGAAATTGCTGAAAAAAGTTGTCTGAGGCGTGACCTACACTGTCTAGCGACTTCCCCTGGGGAATTAAGCCAAAGTTACTCTCTGGAACTTTGCAGGATGTCAAACCTTCCCTGGGCCACCTTCCTTTTCTGGTCTCACATCCCCATTCTCCCAGCAGTTTCTCCTGGGAACACTTCCTAATAAATCACTTTTGCACAAGCGCTCATCTCAGGGTCTGCTTCTGGAAAACTCAACTTAAAACATTAACCTTCTGAGCCTTCATTCTCTGAAACAATAAGCTTGCACAGCTGGAACCCAGAAAGTACTTAGAGAGGGATGGAGTTTCAGGGTGGTGACATAGTGGGCAGTGGGTGGGAGTGGTTCTATGAATACAGAAATTGAGGTACATGAAGGGGGAAATTTGAATATTGTTTAGTGTCACAGGATCTAAATTTAATACAAATCAGAGTTTTCCAGAATAACCCCACAACAAAAATGTGTTTTTTACAAACAAATTTTATAAAGTTAACATGGCTTGTACATTATCAATTTTAATTGCAAACCAGTTAATGATTCCAAAACAATTTCACTAGCAGTTTACTCAGTTTTCAAGCTTTTTTTTGTTTCTTTTCCCATTAATACACTGCTTTGTTAATTTTGCAGGTTAACACTTAATAAGAATTGATTAATAAATAACAGTGAAGTGGTACAAGGAAGGAAACTGCTTTCTTTAAACAAGTTCTATTAACTTCTGCTTTTCTCCTAGAAGGCTCAAAAATTCTAAAGGTTTACCTTTAAAATATGAGAGTCTAAACATCAAGGTGATGGTGTTCCATTTATACAAAAGTTGTTAAGGTTTCTTTTATTTGTTGTGTCCGCATTAAAATCGGACTCCGGGATGCCTTACATTCAAATGGTATTCTCACATCCATCTTATACCAGAGCCTGGCAAACAGAGGTCCTTCATAAGCTATTGTTCAATAAATAAAGACATAACCCAACCGGGAATAAAGAGAATAAAATCTATCCATAGCAGGTATGAATTTCAGTCTATTAATTTGGCTGTGCAAGAACTGTGGCTGGCTATCTTTATCTGCCTATAGAATCTTCATTTTGGTTTCAAGGCCCCATTCCGCTAGATTTCTGAACACTGAATGTTATTTTAATTTGGGGTTCATCCATCTTCCTGAGGTCATGCTAAATTCCAGGAGTCTAGAATAGCCTCATGCTAAAGTTATTTGTGCCTTTCTCCCCCACAGACTGGAAACTCTCAGGAGGCAGAGCAGAATCTTATTCACCTTTCAAGTCCCAGAGCCTAACACAGAACCTGTGGTGAACGAGGCACTAAATAAGTGTTGGTTGACTGAGGAACAGAACTTGTCTTTTAATTCAGCAGAATCAAGGGCCTAGTGACGAGGTGGCAAAAGCGTGTGGTGGAGGTAAAATGTATGGGTGCTAGAGTGAAATGCTGGTTCTTATTTCTGGCTTTGCCTCTTACTTGTGTAACTTCGGACAACTTGCTTCTCCTCTTTCTGTCTCAGGTTCTTCATCTTTAAGAGCATAGACTCTGGAGCCAGACGCTAAATTCCCATATTGCTTCTCCCACTTGTGAGCTGTGTGGGCTTGGGGGGTTATTTCACCTCTCTGTGCCTCTGATTCTTCATCTTTACAATAGTACCTATCTCATAAAGTTGTGAGGAGGATTACATGAGTTTATAATTGTAAAGTATTTAGAACAGTACCTGGTACATAGAAGGTGCTATTTAAAGTGTTTGATATGTAAATAAAATAAATAGCTCTTCTTGTTTAGCACAAATGCACATATTTGAAAACTGATTAGTACTCACACCAGCTTGCAAGAATAGATGAGGACAAGGACTTGTATTAATTTGGAATCTATTGGGAAAATGAAGTATTTTAAGTCTATATTTTAAGAGATAATTCCAGATGCTAAAGAATATGTGTGCCAATAATGTAAACTAATTTGTGGAACTAAATTGTTTATTTTAGTATACTCAGCATGTATATATTTCCATAAACATCAGTTGTCTAAAATGTTTATATTGGTGAGCTAAGAAATACTAGTGAAGTATAAACCATACTTCAGATGACTATTAAAATAAAGAACTCATCTACAGTCTTATAGCGTGTCTTTGACCTTTCCCCATCCAAGAGAGACAATTTCCCAACTTAAAGTGCAAGGTAGAGGTTCTCAGGATTTAATACCAGACTAAATGCATACATCTATGCTATAGCTGGTTCCAGGGAATTAGAAATCAGGAAGAAATGAGTCAACTTTGTTATATGAGGTCAAAGGGATACAAGTCAGTTGTTCCCAGGGAACAAATTAGCTTAGAAATGAGTATAGTGGTGTGTGTCCCGAAACCAGCAGAAAGAATATCTAAATTTCAAAGAACTGTAGATGGCCATTGGCAGTGAGACAGATATTCCCATGAAAATAATCACCTCCGTAAGGAGCCCATTGAACCCATTCCATTTTTGTCATTTGTAGCTTTTATTTCCCTCCTAGCCTGGGCTCCCATGGAAGACCTGGGTCATTCTATAGAGGAAAGCCATTTGCTGATACGGGAATCAGGAAATTTTGATTCTAGTCCCAGTTCTGCTATTCACAAGCTGTGTGGCCATGAAAACACACTTCATGCCTCTGGGCCTCGGATTCTTCATCTTCATGCTCTCCTGCTCCTTCCCATCTCTCAGGCAGCTAAGGGGCTGCCTTCGTTTCCTAGAGCCACTGTAATAAAGCGCCACAAAGTAGGTAGGTGGCTTAAGACAGAAATTATTGCCTCACAGTTTGGGAGACTGCCAGTCTGGAATCAAGGTGTTGGAAGAGGCGCGCTCCCTCTGAAGTCCGTAGGGAAGTCTCCTGGCTTCCCCTTGTGGCCGAGAATCCTTGGTGTTCCTTGACTTGCGGCAGCATCGCTCCAGGCTCTGCCTCCATCTCCACAGGCCTTTCTTGTCTGCATCTTCCCTTCACTCCCCGCTGTGTCTGTCTCTTCACGCATTCTCCCTGCCTGGGTCTTTTCTCCCCTTCTTATACCAGTCATATTGGATTAAGGCCCACCCTACTTCAGTGTGACGTATTTTAATTTGTTTAATTCAATATGTACTGACCCTATTTCCAAATAAGGTCACATTCTGAGATACTGGGGATTTAGGGTTTCAATTCAACCCCTAACAGGGCCTATACTTCAAGACTATTATGAGCTTAATAATAATAATAATAATAATAATAATATTGGAGAGCAGATGTAGCTCAAGTGGTTGAGCGCCTACTTCCCACGTATGAGGTCCTAGGTTCGATCCCCAGTACCTCCTAAAAACAAACAAACAAAAAAAACAAATCTCACTGGGGAGTGGGTGTAGCTCAGTGGTTAAGTGCCTGCTTCCCATGTATGCTGTCCTGGGTTCAATCCCTGGGACCTCCTAAAAATAATAATAAAAATAAGAATAATGACATCTACCATCTCTTCAGTGTTTACCACATGCCCGACCCTGTACCAAGTGTTCTGCACATATTATGTAATTTCTAATTACCTCCGATATTCAGGGCCTCCCTGAGTTTCTCGGAATGACCTGTCCTAGGTCATGTTGTTGGTAAGTAGGTGGCAAAGGAAAGATTCAAACTCATGTCTGCTGAACTACAAAGATGGTGCTTAGCAGAGTTCTTTGGAAAGGATAAATGATGATGTCAAAAAAAGAGGAAGAGATAATCTAATTTTAATAGTTTTCTCTTCAGGGGACTAAGAAATTCCAACCTGAGGCTACCAAAGACAGCAGCAGTGTGAAGTGAATCAGTTTTCAATCAATCAGTTAGTCAGAAGTGGGAATTTAATGGTGTGGACTATATGCTAATGAGGTCAAGGCCAAAATGCGGATGAGTGCCTAACCCACAGTCAGCGCCTGCACTCCTAATATTCTCAAACCCCAGGTCAAAGTCATGGAAATGGTGGGTCACATGCTCTCCCCTCCAAAGTGCTGATGATCTAACTGGACAAAACTAACACCCACTAATGCCTTAAGGTCAAGCAAGTATAAATGGGTCCCATGAACACGAGACCTAAATAACTCAGATGGATTAAACAGAAACCCAACATCCTTAAAATGAAATATTTCATTCATTTACAAAAAAACATGCTCTGCTACACCTAGGAAGAAATATATCTGTAACTACAAAGTAGTGTGGCCCTTGAGCAGTTGATGACACTCCAGGAAAATGAGCTAAACATATCAATTATTAAGAGAACTGAAGGGAAGCGGCTGTGGCTCAATCAGTAGGGCTCCCGTTTACCATATGGGAGGCCCCGTGTTCAGTTCCCGGGGCCTCCTGGTGAAGGCAAGCCCGCCCGCACGGCGTGGTTAGCTGACCCAGCGAGCACAAGCAGCAAGGGGGGGATAAATGAATAAATAAATAAAATCTTTAAAAAAAAAAAAAAGAGAACTGAAAAGTTATCAAAAAGAATTTTTATCTCTTTTTTATCATTATCCTATGACATAAAAAATTACAAGGGTAAGCATGTTAAAGTGGGGCCTTTGTTTTTTATTCACTGGGTTTGTGATCCTGCCCTGCATCTCTTCCCAGAATTAGCATGGGATTGTGTAATAGTTTCATGAACAATGTCTTTATTAGATTTTTTAGTTGCCCCACCCAGAATGTGTAACTGGAGTCTGTGTGTCTAAACCAATCTACACAAAGAAGTCATCAAATTATGAATTTTTTAATGTAATTAATCAGTATTTGAAAATGGCAAGGCATTCATTAGGGAATAATTAAGCTATGATGCAAGAAGATAATTAGTAAATTGGGGACAACATGGTTTCATTCATTACTTTAAAACTTAAATAATGCTGTTTATCTGTTTTCCTATAACAGGGGCATTTTAAAAATTGCTGTTGAGATTTAAATAATCCCATATTCTGTTTCTGGGTATGTTCATATGTGGCTCTTGGTTTTTCTAAAATAAATGTGATTCTATCCAACTCTCCAAGCCATCAACTTTTCCCCCTACATCTTTTCATCACAGAGGGCTGTTTTCCTCAGAAAATAACACAGTATCTCATACAGAGTAGGCACCTATGAGGTTGTAGCTCTTACCATTCATCAGTATTATTGGTAGTGGTTTTGTACTTGATGTTTATCAGTTTGCCTTTGCTTCATAACAAACTGCTCCAAAACTTAGTGGTTTAAAACAATCATGCAGTTTAACATTATTCTGTTAAATTAGCAATTTGGGCAAGGCTCAACTGGGCAAATCTTCTGGTCTTGCCAGGACATACTCATGCATCTACAAACAGCTCATGGGTTGGCTGGGAGCTAGTTGGTCCTCACTCACACACCTGCCCAGGTGGGTGCAGTGATGGGGGTGGCAGAGCCACACAGCTCAGCATTCAGCACATTAGCACAAACTGCTTCACATGGCAGCCCAGGTTCACAAGCAGCAGGAGAGGACAAGTCCCAAGGCTTTTGCTATTGGCCAAACCAAGTCACCTGGTCAAGCCCTGATTCAAACTCCTCTTAATGGGAGAAACTGCAAAATATTATGGACATTTTTAAAAATTCATCACAAATGATACTAGGCTACATCACTGTCTATTTTGGTACTGTCTTTTTCATTTGAGCCATGTCAATGAATGTTTGGTGGCATTGCACTGAATTTTCCTGATCACTCATAAAGTTGATCACCTTTTCATATTTCATTATTGTCCCAATTTAGGAAGAAGGTCTGGAGCTGGTTCCATTTCACGCAAACCAAGTAAAGAAGCAGAGTAAAATCATGACTTCAACATTACCACTGCCTTTCCAGTTTCCAATATCCCCACTTGTACCCCCACCGGGCAACTGTGTGAGGAAGTGTGCATCCGTTGCAGGTATCCTGAGTAGATTCAATGTAGGTTACATGAGACGGGAGCAAAGTCTCCTACTGGATGCTTCATGGGTGCCACACTGACTGCTGTTCACTGGAGTCCTCACCAGACACTGATGAAAAGGGTCACTGATGGGCTTCTCAGCACAGGTAGAGGCTGAGCATTGGAGTGTGCCAACTCAGCTCTGGGGAGGCTTCCTAGTAAGGAGGAGTAAAGTGGCCTCCATGCAAGTGGATGCTGGATTTGCTCGTCTCTGTGTGTGTCCTTCAAGTTCAGGTTCCCTTCATTGCTTCCTTTGCTTATAGGAACAGGGCAGTGGATCCTGTGGTGCACCACCCAAATCTCCATTTCAGGACTGGGACCACATCAAGCTGCCAGCAGTGATGGCTGCGGATAGCTCATGACTGAAAGCCTCCTCAGGAATCTCCTTCGGTCAAACAAAGCAAGTTCATCAAGATTATATCCCCTTCCTAAGGCAGTGCACATCCAAAGACTCCTCAACATGGGTTAAAAAAGCTTGACTCCTTGCCTCAACTTTGAAACAACTCTGAAGGGTCATCCAGCTGCAGGGTTCCCTGATGGATCGGCTGAGAGCCTTTTGGAAACTGCACAGTAGCTTAACTTCATCCTATGCCCAGTCCCACTCCTGTCATGCCCTCAGTAGTGGTATTCCTGACAGCGCTTCCCAGTAGACTTCCTAAACATAGTTTTCCATCGTGAAGCCTGTTGCTCAGGGTACTAGAGCTAAACCAGGTAGCTGGTCTCTTCTACTATTCTTTGACCCATTTTCTGTAGCTATAAACTATATGTTCTAAGTTGTGGATGGCAAAGGTTTCTGAAACCCAAAAGTCCAGGCCCTGTAAGAAAAAAGGCAAGCAATCTACTAGAAAAGTGGGGGAAAGACTTGAACATAAATTTCAAAGAGTTTATCCAAATGGCCAATAAAAATAGGAAAAGGTGAGCAATTCACAAGTCATCAGGGAAATGTAATGCCACTATGCACTCACCAATATGGCCATTTTAAAAAAATAGTTTCAAGTGTGGGTGAAGGTGTAAAGGATTTGAACTCATATATTCTCTCAATAGGAGTGTAAATTATTACAACCACTTTGACAATTGATAGTATCTACTAGCTGAACATATATTACCCTCTGAACCGGCAATTCCAGGTATATATACCCTCCTAGGATATGGACATGTTTACCAAGAGACATGTGCAGGAATGTTCATAGCAACACTATTTGTAATAGCCCGAAACTGGAAACCACCCAAATGCTCTTTCACACTAAAATGGATAAATTACAGTAGAGTCATGCAATGGCATGTTATACACCAATGAGAACGAACAAAATAAAACCAGTCATGGATAAATCTCATAAAAATAATATTGAGCCAAAGAAGCATTCACCAAGAAGTACATTCTATATGTTTCCACTCACATAAATGAACAGGCAAAACGATTCCATGGTGTTAGAAGCTGCCCTTGGGGGTGGTGATGAGGGTGGCTTCTGGAGGTGCTAGTGATGTTCTGCTTCTTGATCTGTGTGCCACTTACGGTGAAAATGTATTCAGCTGTGAACTTATGATTTGTGGACTTTCATGTAGAATTACATATATATATATATATATAGGTTATAATTCAATAAAATTATATATAAAAAGAAGTCCAGGCCCCTGCCAGTAAAAAGCCCTAGCTTCTTAGCAGTTCTGCTGTTGGTGTCTCCTAGAAGACGTTGATGTTGATACTGATGCTGCAATTAGGGCCCACACTTTGAGAGCCACTGTTTGTTGTTTTATTTAAAAAAAAAAAAAAAAAAAAAAAAAACTCCTGTCTCTTTAAATAAACATTATCATACAATTTTTTAAAAGCTTTATTTTATTTATTTATTTCTCCCCACCCCTTTGATGTTTTGCACTTGCTGTGTCTGTTCATCTTCCTTGTTTCTTTAGGAGGCACTGGGAGATGAACCTGGGACCTTTGCTGTGGGAAGAAGGAGCCTAATTGCTTGAGCCACCTCCACTCCCTGCTTTGTTGTGTCTCTCATTATGTTTTTCCTCCCTGTGTCTCTTGTTGCATCATCTTGTTGTGCCAGCTTGCTGCACCTGTCCATCGCGCCAGCTCACTGTCTCCTTTAGGAGGCACCGGGAACTGAACCAGGGACTTCCCATGTGGTAGGTGGAGCTCAATTGCTTGAGCCACATCTGCTTCCCTGAGAGCCACTGTTATAGGGATAGCCTACACTGGTTCTCATCACTTTCTCACTTGCACTCCCTCTTAATCTATACACACCATCTTCATTCTCAATATGTCCCTGAAACTATTCTAACAGTACCCATGAACCAATTCCAAGAACCCTTTTCAGCTCTTCCATCATTGACCTCTCTGTAACATTTGACTGAATTGAAACCTCTTTGAAACCCTTCCCATAGTTCTTGTGTCCAGTCTTTCCTAGTTTTCCTTCTATTGTTCTGAACTATATCTTGCCTATTTTTCTTTATCTACCACCACATTTTGGTATTGCCCAATGCTCTGTTCTCAACTCCCCTTTCCTTCTTCCTGGTGATGCCATCCTCTTCCTAGATATTAATTACCATGGGTATGCTGATGACTCCCAAATCTGAATCTTCAGTCCACACTCTACTCTGACCTCTGGCCTCATATACTAAAGTCTTCTTGACATTTCTTCTTAGATATCCCTCAGGCACCTCAAACTCATCATCTTCCACAAAATCTTCTCTTCATCTTACATCCCCTTTCTTATTTGGTGACACAATTATTTGCTCAGGCCAGATTACTACATGTCATATCTCCCCCTCAAGTCCAGTATGTTCTGCAATTGTACTTCCTAAATAGAATTAACACCTCTCCGTTACACTGCCATAATTCTCCTCTTGTCTTGTTGTAACCAGAATCAAATCACTGGTGTTAGGGAACTGCAGAGGCCAAAATATCTATATTGTTTTTTTTTTTCCTCAGTTTTTTTATTTTTTTATTTTTATTTTTTTATTTTTACCGGGAGGTCCTGGGGATCAAACCCAGGTCCCTCCATATGGGAGACGGATGCCCAACATTTGAGCCTCATCCGCCCCCTCTATATTGTTTTGAATCAAACAGGTCCCTAAGAGCCATGGCTTTGGGAGTAATAACATTGTAGCTACTGTTTCCTCATGGTGGGAAATATCAGATTAGGCAGAAATGGCACATTTGGCATTAAAGAATATGAAGAGATGGTGCCTGGACACTATAAAGAATCTTCAGGTGTACTGATTGGATAGAAAACAAATGCCTAAGTACTTCCTCATTCTCCTAAATCTTCATTAGTAAGTCAATATACCTCACATAGACCCATTATTTTTTTAATACATTTTTATATCAAATTGTTTATATGGACAGGGTCCCAAACAAATCCTTGCCTGAGACCCCGCACATCCTAGAGTGGTCAAACCACTAGAATCCTGTGAGTAATCTCTATCATAGGACAATCCATGCTGCCCTGCCCTGGCTCGTCTGCCTGCCCCTCTCCCTCAGTAATCTGAGTGCCCCGAGGCAGATGCAGCTCCTTTCACTTCTGTAACCCCAGGACCTAACAGTGCCTAGAAGGTGGGAAGTTCTCAAGCAAAGCTTGTACTTGACTGAGAAATAAGTGTGTCAGCACCTTTTTAACAGTGCTGTTGATCCATAGCTACTCAAATTAAATTAATGTTCTCATTTGATAAGGACAGGTTCAGGTTTGTGTGCCTTGCTGTACTTTGAATCCCATCCATACCTGGGCAACCACAATATGTAGATGGGAAGGATAGAGGAGAAGTCAGCTTTTCTCTTTAGGCAATTTTCACAAGCACATCAATTCCCCTACAGCTGGTGTTCTGTGCAATGAAATTTCAGATGCTACAAAAGTAAAAAGAGAGGGAGTGACATAGGAAGAAAGCAGGTATGAAAAGGGCGTTTCACAATTTATCAGCATCTGAGTATTCACACCCCCTTTTTGAAAGAAGAAAATACTGCCAAGGACTCTTGTAAGAAGTAAAATGTGCTGGTTCAGGGGAGATACTCAAAGAGAAAGAGGAAGCCTGTTTATTATTTTTGTTGTAAAATATACTTTTCACTTCCCTGTAACTTAAAAAGGAAGGTTTTCAACACTTCTTTATCTAGAAAATTAACTCTAATCCCTCTGATACCCAAAGAAGCAGACACTAAAAAATGAGAGATAATTCCAACAGAAATTTCGCAGTCATGCTTAAGGCAAGAATTAGTCACTTAGCACAAACTCAAGAAGAGAAAATATATGGGAGTGTGTTGGCCTTTTGTCCTTGGTGACTGTCCACATGTATAATTTTTCCGAGTTGATGTTCATGGCAAATTTGATTTAGTGATTTTATGTACACTTACAAACATGCTAAAGCAATACATATTTTAAATCAACTGTCAGTAGCCTTCACCGAGTGAAGAGCATAAATGAAAAGGATTTAATGAAATGCTACAATATTATATTACCACTGCAAACAATACCATATCACAAGGTATTTGCCTTGTTTTGAATGCAGAATAGGAAATTACCATCCATAATTATTTTATGAATTTGCCCTTTAAGTGCTTCTGACCAAGGAGAGATAAAACAAGAGTTGGCAAGAGGGAAAGGGTCTTCTCCATTGACTTTTAAATAAACATTTCATGTTCTAAAGAGCCAGCACAGAAATAGGCCTGAGAATGGTAACTTCCCCGAACTTTGATGAATACAGAGAAAGCTTCCTGAATTCCTGTTGGGTCACCAGGAAGGTTTTGCCTTCCCAACATCTTTTCAGAAGCAGAGATGTCCCAGCAGCCTTCCTCAGACCCTGATGTTTTTTCAGATCTGCCTCATGATCTTGGGGAGGGACCTTGGAACTTAGCAGGAGGCTCAGCAGGCAAACTGGGCTCTAGGCTCTCCTACACAACCCCCCCCCAACACACACACACACCTCACACCAGTACCTCCTCCAAGATGCAACTAGAGCACTCTGCTTTATCTTGTTTATATATTGAGGTTTCAAGGAAGATTTCCTTTCTAAGAGAGTTTTTGCTTTATACAAATATATATATATTTAAATATATATATATTTAAAACTATTGCAGGTTGGCAGAGAATGATTCCTTTGTTAGCTCATTCCTTCCTTCCTTCCTTCATTCAATAAACTTGTATTAAACACCTACTGTGTGCAAAGAGGTCTTCTAATTACAGGAAGAGAGGATATTGTGGTGGGGGATAAGAGTGGAAGGAATATTATAGACATACAGGACAATATCATGCTCAGCTCCCATGACAGGATGCAAAGACAGCCACACATGAAAAGCTGAAAAATAATATAAGACATTAAAGAAGCAAATGACAAATCAATGGTATTAACAATATGAACATGGTAATTCAATATTCTGCTGAACACAATCATTGGTTGAGCACATAAATCAATACTCATATGTCATGAACAGTGTTAAATCCCCTATGTTGACAATGTTCCTTTCACCATCACCCGCTCTCACTACCCTTCCTCCTTACCTAGGTAACCACTACACTTTGTTCAAATCTATCCCAGGTGTCACCAGCCAGGCCAAATACCCATTGTCTATGATGATTAATTTCATGTGTCAGCTTGGCTAGGTTATGCTGTCTGGTTGTTTGGTCAAGATTGTTACTGTGAGGGTATTTTGTAGATGGATGTAAATCATTAATCAGTTGATTGTATCTATGGCTCATGACATCTATAATCAGCAAAGGAGATTACCTTCAGCAATGACAGGAGTCTTCTCATCCAATCAGTTGGAGGTCTAAAAGGGAGAACTGAGGATTGCAGCAGTTGGAAAGAAAAATTTCTATCTCTACTTCAGGCAGCCCATTTCTCCTGGGGAATTTAACATCACTTTCATTGGAGTTTCCAAGTTGTGACTTGCCAATCCTGATGGTCGAATATTTGCGCACGCGCACACACACACACACACACACACAAACATCCTGTCAGTTCTGTTTCTCTGGAGAACCCTGACTGATACATGTGGTTTCTTAACAGTATGCTTCTTTTGTAGCACCTTCACAGTTGTGTGTTTCCATTTGTTTGTCTATGCATCTAGACAATAGGCTCTCAATAAATACTTATTGAATTGATGACTAAATGTTTAAAAGTGCCTTTGTGGCAGAACCGTAGCTTTGACATCTATCTCTCTCCCCACATCACTTCAAAACTAGTTACTCCATAAATGTAAACTGAATAAGTGTAAAGGCCTCTAGGGTGAGAAAACATAACTGAACTTTAAGATAGCAGACCTGAGTTTGCGTTGCAGCTTTGCTCTTTACTAACTATGAGATCCTGGGCAAGAGTCATGAGGACTAACTGGGAATGATATATTTGTGACATTGCATAAAATGCAATGGCATCATCATCATCAGGGTCACATTTGTCAGAAGTCTGGCACCCTGTTTAGCATTTTATTACATTTCGTCATATGATTCCATCCAATAATGATCTGTTGAACAAGGTACCCTCCCAAAGAGCGGTGAACAGAGTAATAAATAAAACCAACTCCCTGCATGCCATGCTTTCATTGTTAAGTGGGGTTGGAGGGATGGTGGATGAAAGAAGACCAGCGGACAAGTAAAAATACACATCCTTTAAAAACCCTCCATAAAGTGCTTTGAAAGCATAAACAGTAGAGCAGTAGTTGGTGGAAATTAAGACACCTAGGACCCTAAAAAGCGGTGTTTAGACTCCTTGATGTGGTCAAAGAATTCTGCCCAGGTATCTTTCCTACTGGCAGAGTTCCCTGGACTTGCCTTTTAATTGGTGAGAATTATGGGTCCAACCCCACTCAAATCAGCTCAATAAACCTTTAGTGAGCCTCTGCCCCAGGAACTCACTCTGCCAATAACAACCGCAACAATAGCTACTAGATACTGAATGCCTCCTCTATTGCCCCATTTCATCTTCCACACAATCCTATTGTCATCCCCGTTTACAGACGAAAGAAACTGAGTCTCAGAGCATTTAAGTAACCTCACAAAGTCACCAAGCTCTTCAGTGCCAGAGCTGGAATTTGAATCCAGGCAATTTCAATCTAAAGCTTGTTCTCCCAACTGCTGCACTGTAGCTTTTCATTGACTGGAAAATGAAAAATTGCCAGCCCCTCTTCTCAAGGAGATGACAATATAGTGCAGGGGTTTTCAACCTTTTCGTTCCATGGACCCCTTTGTTAGTGGTGAAAACCATGGACCCTTTCTCAGAATGTAGTGGCAGATAGTTTTATAATACTCAACTAGCGTCGGGTCTAACAACTACGGTAATTTCGAACTACGGATGAGCATAAGCGATTTTTCAAGATATGCAACAACTATGATATGAAATAAATACTACTGTAATTTATTGCATACATTCATAAGTGAAGGAAATGCTAGATTTCAGTTAGAGGTCAGAGAAAATAAAGAAAATCAGTTGATTTTTTTTTCAATTCAAGCTCATGAACCCTCCTGGTTAGGAACACCTGATCTAGTGGAAGAGACAAGAAGTTCTCTAATTACATGCAGAGTGAAGAGAAAGAAAGTAATGGAAAAGAAAGAGAGCAGAAGGATCCGAAATTAGGCCTTGAAAAATGAGTGAAAATTTTTCAGGCAGAAATGATGGTGGGCAAGAACAAGTAGAAGCTGAGAGCATGATGGGTGATGAGAATGGGAAGATAGCTGCCTCAGATGGTGAGAGGTATTAAATGCCATGTTAAGGTATCTATTCTTTTTTTTTTTTTTTTTTTTTTTTTTAATTAATTAATTTATTTTTTTATTATGGGTAAAAATCAAAATTCTCACAATACATACAAACATTTGCAAAATGATATGTAAATATATATGCATATATGTGTATTTGCTTACAAAAATGTTATTTATATTCTTTACTTCTGTAGACAACAGAGAGGAATCTGGGTTGTTGAACAGGATTTTGAATACAATTAAACACGGATTTGGAAAATTGCTCTAGTAGTAATATGGAGATATATTGGACAGATTGAAGTCAGTTGAGGAGTCATTGCTAATAAAAAAGAACTGCTGCTGTAAATGTTTCCTTTGAATGATAATACCACATTGCTGATGAGGGAGAAGGGTTCTAGTAGATTCAATTATTGTTGATCTCTATATAAATTGCAGCAAACTTTTGGAAATCACATTGCAATTCGTACCCAAATCCTTAATACTTTTTAAAATAATGAGTTTGGGGGAATTATTCTAATAAAATGGCCCAAAAGGTAGAAAAAGCAATAATCAAAAAGTTGGTTTTTGTAGTTTTATAATTATTAAAATCAGAACATGGAACTCTTGATAAATCATTTCCATGCAATTCTATTCAACTGTACAAAGTAATCATTATAAAGAATAATGCCCAAGGTTGATAAATGTTTTAGCAGGATGAATATCTGGCAATGTAGAAATTTTGGTGACTTCATCTCTGACACAGGAGCTCTGTAGGGTGGTAGGAGCAATATTGTAAATAGGAGGTGGCCATTAATTCTGCGACTAAGGCAGTGATGATGTGGGGCTGAGACACTGGCCAGATTCAAGGAACATTTAAAGGATAGAATTGATATGATGGGCTGAGGGTGGGGAAGGGGTGGTGAATGTGAGTGAGGAGATGAAATCACAATGAAAATTCTAACTTGCTATTGGGGATGGAATCATGTACCCCACAAAAGATATGTTCCTGTGGATGTGAACCCATTTGTAAACAGGGCCTTTGAAGTTGTTGTTATTAACTATGGTGTAGACTCATTTGTGAATAGGATCAAAGAAGAGCCTATTTACATGTGGCCAAATTGAATGAGGACAGGCAGATTTTAGTCCATATGAGTGGAGTTCTTACAAGCAAAGGGAATTTGGATGCAGTCAGTCAGGAGAAATCAGAAGTGAGTAGAAGCCAAAAGTCAGCAGAAATCAGAGAACAGACAGGAGAGACAGAGACGGTCAAATTATACAGGATTGGGAAGCGGCTGTGGCTCAATCAGTAGGGCTCCCGTTTACCATATGGGAGGCCCCGGTTTCGATTCCCGGGGCCTCCTGGTGAAGGCAAGCCCGCCCGCACGGCGTGGTTAGCTGACCCAGCGAGCACAAGCAGCAAGGGGGGGGGGATAAATGAATAAATAAATAAAATCTTAAAAAAAAAAATTATACAGGATTGCAGCAATGCTATAGACTCTGGGAGAAAGCGAGCCCTGCCAATACCTTGATGGTGGACTTCTAGCCACCAAAACCGGGGCTCTACATTCCTGCTGTTTAAGCCAATCAGTCTGAGGTAAATGTGAGTGAAGAGATAAAAATCACAATGGAGATTCTAACTTGGAGACGGGAATAATGGTACAAGCAGAGACTTAGGAAAAGGATGTCCAACGTTGTTTGGGACATATTAGATGAGATAACAATTGAAAATCCAAGTGGAGATGTCTAACAGCCTTTTAGAAATACAGACCCAGAATTCAGGAAATATGGCAGGGCTAGAAATAGATGACTGGTGTTTGGAAACACTGAGGTTCATGAAGTTACCTGGAGACACAGCAGACACTCAATAATTAGAGATTTTTTAATGAAAGAAATGCAACCTGCAATATCTACTAAAGAAGTCTTATGGAGTTCTCTTGCTAAGTCACTAATAAAAGCTCCTCTATATATGAGGGGACAAAATATTAGGAAAAATAAAAAAGCAAAAGCAAAACTATGTAAAGAAAATTCCAAAAAGAATAATGGCAAAGGCATGAAAAGGACAAGCCAAGACATGCATTTGCTGAGGGAAGAAATGTGAAAAATAATGAAAAAGAGAATTAACGGGCAAAAGAAGAGAAGAAATGGAAATAATTTGGGAAAATGTGAAAACTCAAAAGTTCTATGGTCCTAAAAACATGTTCGTTTCATTACACAATACCTAAAGAATAGACTGATGGGAGACCCTGCCACTTAGAATGTAGAAATCTTGGAAATGTTACTTCAGTTAAAGTGTGGCCTAACTGAATCAGGTTGGGCTTTAATCCCAATAACTGGAGTCCTTTATAAGCAGAATGAAATTCAGACGGAGCGACAGGGGAACCATGGGAAGCAGCCAGAAGCTGGAAGTCAATGGAACCCAGAAAAGAAAGAAGACACTGCATGTGCATTGCCACATGACAGAAGAGCCCAATTTAATTGATTTTAACATAGCTCTCTTGATACCTGACAGAATAAGCCATTTTTTTTAAGTGCATATATAGAAGATTTGAACAATATCATCGACCAAAAGAACTGAGTTAACAATTATAAAACACTACACTCAAAATCTGTAGAGTATACCTTCTTTTCAAGTGCACATAAAATATTCATCAAGATAGACTATATGCTGGGCCATAAAATAAATTCTCAATCTATTTCAAAGGATTAAAATCATACAGAGTATATTCTCTGATAACAACATAATAAATAGAAATTCAAACAATAAGATACCTGGAAAATCAAATGTATTTGGAAATTAAGGCGTATCCATCTAAGTAATTCATGGGTCAAAGAAAAAACTGCAAAGGAAAATAGAAAATATTTTAGACTTAACAATAATGAATACACAGTATACCAATATTTGTGAGATGCAGCTAAAGCACTGCTGAAATGAACACATGACTTTATAAGCTTATGCAGGAAAAGAAGAAAATTTTTTCATTAATGATATAAGCTTCTGCCTTAAGAAACTTGAAAAGGAAGAACAAACTTTAGTCAATTTGTAAATAGGGGGAAAGGAAATAAATAAGAGCATCTATCAAATAGAAAGCAGAGAATATCGATGAAAACAAGAGTTGGTTCTTTGAAAACTTTCATGAAATGTATAAACCTCTATCTTCACTGAACAAGAAAAAAAAGAAGCAATGAAATACCAATATTGGCAATAATAAAAGGACATCATTATAGATCCATCAGACATTAAAAAGTTAATTGATGAAAATCATGAACAACCTTATACTAATAAATTCAAAAATCTAGATGAAATGGACTGTTTTCTTAAAATATATAGATTACCAAAACTACACAAGTAAACTAGAAAATCTGAACAGTCCTCTAGCTAATCAAGAAATTAAACTCATGATTAAAACCCTTTTTGCAAAGATAAGTAGAGGCCCAGGTGGCCTTAGAGGAGAATTCTATTAATGATTTAAAGAATAATACAATCTTACAAAAATATTTCATAAATGAGAGAGAGAGAAACCAGTTTCCAACTCATGTTATGAGGCCACTAAAACCAGACAAGGATATTACTAGAAAAGAAATTATAGACTCTCCCTCATAAAAATTGATGCAACAATTCTTTAAAATATTATATATGTATTCATGTATATGTAGTTGATTTATTATTATAATGTTACATCATATATAATATCATATATACATACATATATATACATGATGATAATACATCATAACCCAGCAGGATTTAATGCAAATTCAGTCTAACATTAAAAAAAAAAAAAAATCAATTAAGCATCTCAATAGATGTAGAAAAAGCTTATGCAAATTTCAAATCCTAGTCATGATAAAAAATTCCCAAAAAACCAGCCACAAAAGGAAATTTACTCAATCTGAGAAAGGACATCTATGAAAAACTTACTGCTAACATTATACTTAATTTAAAGACTGAATGATTTCCTTTTCTAAGTCAGGAACAAAGTAAAGATGTCCGCTCTCACAACATCTATTCAACATTGCACTGAAGGTCCTTGGCAATTCAATAAAGCAAGAGGAAGAAATAAAATGCATAAAGATTGGAATGGAAGAAGTAAAACTGTCTTTATCCGCAGGCAACATAATTGTGTATATAAACATTATTAAGTAGTCCCCAAAAAATCTACTAAAACCAGTAAGAAAAGTTAGTATATTTGCAAAATACAAGGGCAATATGCAAAAATCCATTATATTTCTGTATACTAGTGTCTTAGTTTGTCAGGACCTCTATAACAAACGTTACACACTAGTTAACTTAAACAACAGGAATTTATTGACTCATAGTTTTGGAAGCTAGAAGTCCAAAATCAAGATATTGACAAGCCATTTTTTTCTGAAGTCTGTAGCTGTCTTGTGGTAGAGGCTTGCTAGCAACCAATCTCTGCCTCTATCACATGGCAATCAGTTCCTTTAGTCTTCTCTTACAGCTCGTATTCCTCCTGCTCACTCTTCTGTATCTCCATCTAGATTTTCTCTTATAACGGTTCTAGTCACATGGATTAAGGACCACCCTGATTCAATGTGGCTTCATCTAAATAGTATCTTCAAAGGTCCTATTTACAAATGCATTTACATCCACAGGACCTGGGGTTAGATCTTGAATATGTCTTTATAGAGGATGAATTAGCCAAAAGAGTGCTGATGCAAATTACCAGAAATCTGTTGGCATTTATAAAAGGGTATTTATTTGGCATAGAAGCTAACAGTTACCAGGCCATAAAGCATAAATTACTTCCCTCACCAAAGTTTGTTGCCACGTGTGGGAGCAAGATGGCTGCCAACATCTGCCAAAAGTTCAGGCTTCCTGGGTTCCTCTCTTCCCAGGGCTTGTTTCTCTCCAGGCTCAGCCTGGTGTCTCTCCACAAGGCCAGCTGTAGACTATCAGGCAAACAGCTCATCTCTTTTACCGGGGCCTTCTCTCCTTCCTCATGACCAAGCTCCTCTGTGTGCTTACTTCCCCAGGATCCAGCATTAAAACTCCAAACTCCCCTCTCTGCAGTGCAGTTTCTCTGTGAATCCCTGCCCACCAAGGGGGCGGGGATGCAACGTCCTATTGACGTGGCCCAATCAAAGCCTTAATCAGTATTTAATCAAGTAAAAGTAAAACCTCTGAATCCAATACACTCTAATACACCCAGAGGAAAAGACCCATTTACAAACATAATCCAATATTACTTTTTGGAATTCATCAATAATATCAAACTGCTACAGAGACATGATTCAATCTACCACAATTAGCAACAAACCATTGGAAAATGAAATTGTACACTATATGTACATATGTATATATAGTGTACAATAGTATAAAAAAAAAAAAACATAAAATTCCTAGAGATAAATTTCATTAAAGCTGTACAAGACAATTACACTGAAAACTACCAAACAATGCTGAGAGAAATTAATGAAAACCTAAATAAATGGGAATGAACAATGTTCATTGGTTGGCATACAGTATTGTTAAAATGTCACTTTCCACGAAATTGATCTTTAGAATCAATGGAAACCCATTAAAAATCCCAAAAGACTTGTGTGTAGAAATTGACAAGCTGATTTCAAAATATACATAGAAATGCGAAGGACTAGAATAGACAAAACAGTCTTTAAAAAGTAGAACAAAGTTGGAGGATTTATATTAGCTGATTAAGACGTATTATATAGTTATAGTAATCATGTAATTGTGGCATTGAGATAAATATAGACAAATACATAATGAAACAGAAAACAGAGTCAGGAAATTCACCTTGTATGGTAAATTGGGTTTTACTACTATGTCAAGGCAATCCCTTGGGCAAACAAAGAAAAGTCTTTTCAATAAATGATACCGAAACAACTGAGTACCCTTATGGAAGAAAAAAAAAATTCATCTCAACTTTTACATCATACTATAGATACAAATTAACTTGAGATGAATCAATGACCCAAACTTATGATGCTCCTAGAAAGGAAATGGCAATATAGTGTCACAAACTTAAGGCAAACAAAGATTTTACACAAGACACATAAAGTAGGAACCATTAAAGAAAAAAATGATAAATTAGATTAAATCAAAATCTAAAACTTCTGCTCATGAAAAGGCACCATGAGTGGGTGAAAGTATTCCCAAAACATACATCTGTAAAAGGATTATATATAGAATATTTAACTATATGAGTTATGTTTCTATAACTCAATAGGTAAATGCCTTCAACAGACACTGCATGAAAAAAGATATAAAAATGACCAATATATACATGAACAAGTGTTTAACGTCATTAGTTATCCAAAAAAAATGAAAATTAAAGCCACAATAAGATATTATTTCACACCACTACAGTGGCTAAAATTTTTAAAGATTGACAATATCAAGAGCTGGTGTGATTGGAGCCAGCGGTCGTTGTCTAGGCTCTTGGCTTCGTGGTGAGAAATAATTCAAGGACAGACCACACATTAATTAGGCAGGCGGAGAATTTATTGGGGGGTAAAGCAAGAGAACAGAAGTACACCCCCTCAGACATGGGGGTGGGCATTCTTAAGGGAGAGAAATGCAAAGTTCTGCCCTGGAGCCCCCTGTTTCATGGGAATACAGGACTCCAGGGTCTGCGCTGATTGGCATATTTGAGACAAAGCAGGGGAACTCTATTGGGTGATTTGATTCTCTTAGGGGCTTAGGGCTTGCTGTCCATGAGTTCTGCAGGGTGTGTTGACTGGTGGTGATTGGTCTCTGGTCACTGTTCACAAAACATGAGGTAACCTGAAAGCTAGGTGGGTGGATGGTGGTGGTGCCCCACCCCACCCTTTCCCTCCTTCCCCCCCAAGGAATGATGTTGCCTGCTGCCTTCTGATGACAACCGCTGGGTGTGTGCTGTGTGCTGTAAGCTGCAGGGTGTTTGTGCTGTAAGTTGCCCCTTTCTAACTTGCCTGTGTGAGTCAGCAGGCTGATGTAAATTAGCAGGCCATTACCATCAGTTTGGGTGACTTATTAGGTTTTCTGCCCCCTTCCTCCTTAGGTCCCTGTTCTATCCTGCCTCACTGGTACCCATGGGCAGCAACCAATACTCCTTATGTTGCAGGTGGGAGTGTAAAATTTTATATCTGCTTTGGAAAACACTTTAGTAGTTTCTTAAAAAGTTAGGGGAGTGGATGTGGCTCAAGCAGTTGAGCACCTACCACTCACATGGGAGGTCCCGGGTTCAGTTCCTGGTGCCTCTTGAAAAATCAAAAACGACAAAATCAAGCAAAACAAATGATAAATCCAACTCAGTGAAGCCAATGTGGCTTGTCATTGAGCACCAGCTTCCAACATATGAGGTCCTGGATTCAATCCCCAGCCCCCAGAACCTCAAAAAAAAAAAAAAAAAAAAAAAAATTAAGCACACACAACTCTATGACCTAGCAATTCAACTTCTTAGAAAAATGAAAACTTATTTCTACAAAAGATTGTACAAGAATGTTTACAGCAACTTTATTCATAATAGCTCCAAACTAGAAACAACCCAAATGTCCATTAACAGGTAAGTGGTGAAACAAATTGGTATATTCCAGCAATGGAATACTTCTCAGCAATAAAAAGAACAAATACTAATACATGCAACAACATGGATGGATCTCAAAATCATTATCTTGAAAGAAAGAAGAGACATATGAAGCATAATTCCACTTATCTAAAGTTCCAGAAGAGACACAACAAAACTCTGGTGATAGAAATCAGAATAATGGTTATGTAACTGGATTCCTATAGGTTCTTAGCTATGTTACATAAAAGAATTTAAGAAGATGCCAGTTTAGTTAGCCAGTAGTTTATTAAGGAAATGAGAGAAGAGAATAGAAACAGGAGAAAATAACAGATTACCGGTCTCCAGGTGCAGTTGTGGGCTGTTCCAGGCAGAGAGAGAGCGCGATGTAGCCCGTGTGGCAATTTTTAAATCATGAATTATTCCTCCCCTTTTGTTAATGTTTGGAGGAGGGGTCCCAGCTGTTTGCTGTTTTGATTGATTACCCCACCCATCAATTAGGGGGGGCGGCAATGAAAAGCCCCCTTTGATAAGGAATAGTCACTGCAGCCCTACCCCTCCCCCTTTTCCTGACAAGAATCTCTCACCTTAGAACTGGAACCTACATTTCTGGCTCTGTAACGCTGCCCGCTTGATTTCGCAACCTGCAGTTCTGCTTCTGTAACCACGCTTGCTTAGTTGCCTAAGGTAACGGAAAATTCCACCCACCAACTGGCTAGTCAATGAACGGGAGCCTGCAGACCCCAATAAAAACTCCAGAAAACTGGGGCTGGGGGCCCAGAATTTGGAAACTGAACTTTCCTCTGGGCCCATGCACGTAATAAAGCCTGGTTCCTCCGCTCCTTCCGAGTGCCGGTTTGGGTTTCTCATCACAACAGCTGCAACACCTTGAGAATATCTGGGGCTTTTCCTTGATCCTGGATGAAATCTCATTCCAAATGGAGGATTCTCATGGGGTTCTTCCAGCAGCCTTCTGGTGCGGTCTTTCCCTCAGGGGTTTTCCAGGCAGGGTTCCATGGCCACGTGTTTCATGGCCATGTTTTTCTGCCAGGTTTTAGATTCATCTTCCCTTTCTTTAAACTAGCCTGCCTCAGTTGCCTTGAATAAGGAGAATGGCAGATGTGAAGTGATGGGAAGGAGTAATGAGAGAACTTACTGCAGTGTTGGAAATGTTCTAAATCTTAACTGAATTGGTTGTTACCATGGGTATACATTTCTCAAACTCTTTGAACTCTACAATTAATATCTGTGCATTTTATTATATATTAGTTATATTTCATAGAACAAGTAAAAAAAAGTCTCCTTAAGTGACTAATAAAGTGGGCATTTTAGGCATGTTTATAATAATTTCTGGTAACTTTAGCCAAATCTATCACATGCCAATTCAAATAAATTTACAAAAGAAATTCTAGAATTTACTGCACTTATTCAGGCCTTTCCCTAAGGTTTCAACAAACATAAAAATTAATAGATGATGGAACTGCAATCAAATACAAGCAGCAAGTCTCAACAAAATCATGAGAAAGTAACTTCAAGAAATAACTTTGGTAGAGCTAAATGACGCAGGCATGTTCAGAAAAAAAGAATGAGATAAGAGCATTAATTAGGCAATGGCACTTCTAACCTTTCCATCTATTTTGTTATCACTTGCTTATATTTCATGCTTTCTGTATTAAATACTGCAGGAAGATTAAAATAAAAAGATATGACTAGATCATTTGAACTTCTAAAAGCAGTCTGTGATGATTGTAGACGATTTGGCCAACAGATCACTCTTCCTGCAGTTAGATCTGGCCAATCCAAGAAACTGATTAAACCATATATTCTTGAGTTTGCATAAAGTTGGGTTTATTTGTAACCACCACCACCACCATTTGGGGAGGTAAAGAACAGGAAATGAAAAGGTTATTTTCTGCTTGAAAGGTCTTGTAAGAACTTGGTAGTTTCACACAGAGGTGCTTCATTCATAATCACAACACTTAACAATGAACTGGCTGTTCAGAGCTGCTTTAAATTCAAATGGGAAGATTAACGAACATCTCCAAAGCATTCCTAACCCCCAATCTCTTCTAAAAATCAATTGTTTCCAAAACCCTTCCTTATGTTTCTCTAGCAAACATCTGCACAAGATAAACAAAGCAAACAATCATACAGTAAAGTAAAGATGCTCAGTGCAAGGGCATAGATAAAGAAAGCACATTTTCCCTACAAAACTGGGACATTACTTCACCAACAATTTCTAACACACAATGCAGGGCAAGCAGAGATTATTCTTTGTGCTATACTGCAAGATCTCATATACACAAATCATTAGAATTTGACTCTGATCCCAGGGTCTTCCCAATCTTGTGATATAGGCACAGCACCATATTACTCAAACTATCCTTGTAATGTATATGTTTTATACCGTGTTCTCTTTGACTAATCATGCAAGGTACAGCATAATAAATTGGAGAAATTTAATTGCAATTGAGCATAATTGATACACAATTTCCCAATAAACTCAAATGACGAGATAATTTCCTGATATATTCTTCCTTTTTAAATCAGCAGTAAGAGAAGTATAGTCCTAATACATTCTAAATGAGGCACATTATTACAGCTGAATTATTACGAAAGGCTCCTTTTCATGTAGTCATACTGGCCGGAAACAGCAAGGAATCTGCAGCTCACAACTAAATGCATGGTAATCACATGTTTTCTGATTTTCTAGATGACTTCATGAATTATTTCATTTTAAATGTCCTCTTTACTTAAAGGTGATTGAAAACCAAACACAGCAATCTTGAGACAATGAAGTCTATGGTTTATGCGCTCTGGTTACTTATGGCAGGAGGTTTTAAAATATCTGAGAAATCTCTAAAACAGAACACCTTATTGAAACTACAACTTCTTTAGTCTTGAAACAATCAGGCCACAGAACCTAGTAGATATAAGCTAACATGCCGATCCCTATCTCCAGCCATATACCTCCTGTTTTTCCTTTCTGTTGTCTCTCTTTTTTAAATTGTTCATCTTGTTTTATTTCTTTAATTTAGCTTTTTATTCTTTGGCTCATTTTTCCTCCTTATGTGTCTGAAGGCAGCCTTAAGACTACCTGCCAGTGATACCTAGAGAGCCCTCAAGCAGTATGGTCTTCCTGGTAGCCATCTCAGCTAGAGAAGATGGTGAATTTGAACTATTTAGTCCATCTGCATTTGATTCATTCTTTCATTCAACAACAATGGTAAAATCCCACCATGACCTGATAATCACTTAAAATGTAGATATTTTCAGAACCAAATGACCTCAGTGTTCCACCACAACTGGCCTAACATGAGGTCCAAAGTTTCAGCTGCTCGATCCAAATGTTCTAGACTGTGGCTACAGTTTGGCACCCCTGCTCTAGCTTAAATATTGATGGGTGCAATCCTAGGTCCTTTTGCTTACTGAGCCTTTCAGGACAGCAGCAGCGATTCCAGGAATAGACCAGTTAGTGCTTGTTTACTCAGCGGGGTCTAGGACCATTGGGCAGGAATCTATTGGTGAATGGTTCTTTTCTGAGGTCAGGAGGCTGGGAGGGAATCAATTTCCAATTATGCAATATCCAGATTCTCATTTTTACAGGGCATGATATCATGGGCATTTTACAATATACACTGGCCATCTACTACGTGCCAGGTTCCTTTTGATATTAGATATAGAGCCCTGACCAGGACTGACTCCATTACCATTCTCATGAAGCTTACGTTTGAGTGGGAAGGGGTGATGGCAAAGACAGACAATAAACTGATGAAAAAGCACAATATTTTCTTCACGGACCTAAATATTATCTGAATATAAAATGAAGCAATGTGAGAAAAAGTGATTGAAGGTGGAGGTAGGGGATGGAAAACTACTTCAGATTGAGTAGTCAGAAGAGTCATTTCCAGGGAGATGAAATTTGAGCTGAGAGCTATGCAAGGAGTAATTCATGTGCAAGGAGGTTCAGAGTGAAAGCGTCCCAGGCAGAGGGTATGGCTAATGCAAAAGGCCATATGTCTGGGGTGATCTTGATACGCGGGAGGAACAGATAGACATTCTGGGTGGTAAAGGGCTCAGACAGATGGACAAAGGTCACTGATGGCCTTTTAGGCCATGGTGCTTTATAAGAATTCTATGGAAGTGCCATGGGAAGACATGAGTTTTAAGCAAGAAAGTTTAGAAATAATCACATTGTTTGCTGTGAATAGTAGGGATTCAAGAGTGGAAGCAGGCCAGTCACAGAAGACATAATATTGGTTGATTCCATTTATATCAAATATACAGAAGAGGCAAATCTATAGATCCAGAAAGTACAATAGTGCTTGCCTACGGTTGGGGGTTGAAAGAGTAGAGAGGAAATGGGAATGATGACTAATAGGTACGGGGTTTCTTTTTGGGAGATGAAAATATTCTAAAATTGATTGTGGTGATAATTGTACAACTCAGAATACGCTAAAAAAATTAAATTGCACACTTTAAATAGGTGAGTTGCCTGGTAGGTGCGTATATCTCAATAAAGCTGTTTTTTAGCGACTGAGGAGCACATGTGGCTCAAGCTGTTGAGCACCTGCTTCCCACATGGGAATCCCTCCCAGGTTCAGGTCCCAATCCCTCCTAAAAAACAAACAAAAACAACACGCAAACAAACAAAAAAACCAACTCAGGGGAGCTAATGTGGCTCACTTATTGGGTGCTGGCTTCCTACATACAAGGTCCCAGGTTCAACCCCCTACCCCAGTACCAAAAAAAAAAAAAGGAAAGAAAAGAGTGCAAGCAGGGAAATCAGTTAATAATTGCAATGCAAGACTTGGGGAAGGGAGGGGAGCCTTACATGAAATATTTTCCTGGAGGTGCCCTATGACTTTACGGATGATCTGTAACCTGTTGCTACGTAACCATGCTACTTGAGAAAATCACCCAACTTATCTCTCCTGGGACTGCTAATTCAGATGGCCATACTGCTTGGGCCCTGAGCTAGCAGGGGTAGATACTGCTCACCAGCATCAGTTTAGCCATGAGTTTCAGACCACCCTCCTTTCCATATATCCTGGGAGGCTTTCCCAGCACTCTTACCATTTGCAAAATGAACAATATGAACTCTTAAGCTGCAAGAATTCATTAAATCATTCAATATACATTTACTGTCTCCTACTCTATGGCCACTGGACTTGTCATTAGGGAACCAAAGACATTTGTAATGAAGCATAATGCCCCTATCCAGAGAGGCAGTAACCCAGTTCCACCCTGTGCCTTGCAGAGCCCGTGAGGGTCTTGTGCCATGACATGGGTGGCAATCTTGAGGAGGGACATAAACAACGAGGGCCATGTCCAGGGAAGAGCCATAAAGAATAGCTGGCTGAACAAACCAGGTTGTTTCTTTCTGTGGCATAGTTTGCTAGCTGCCTCCAACACCCATTCTCCTCTTTTTTTTTTTTCCCAGTAATAGAACTAACACCTTTTAAGTGGGCACAGGGCTACTTCCCAGCATCTCTGGTGACCATCAAATGTCACACTGACTTTGAAGCCATTAGAAAATTCACAATGCTGTCTAACACACACTGCATGCTCACTGCCAGGTACTATTCTAAGTGAGTTACACATGTGAACTCCTAGTTTGTTGAGTGTGGGGTTTAAATAAGACAGAAACCTAGTTCTCAGCCAACGGTCTTGAGGGAGACAGTCTGCAGCATGGCAGCCTTCCTCCATAAGGGCATGGAAGGCCGGGCTCCTCTGTCTTGTCGACCTTATGGAGGCTGATGCTATTACCCTTACACACATACTGACTTTTAGTCATCATGACACCTTAGGTAAGAACTATCATTATACCAGCTTATAGAAAACCTCAGGTGCAGAAAACTAAAGCAAATTGCCCAAGCGATAGAGCTGAGTTCAAATCCATCCTTGTCCCTGCTCCTGCCAACTGAACCACTGGGCTCTGTTGCCCCTCGTGGAGGCCTCTGCTGAGCTGAACTCACACTGCAATTTATGGCCCCACTGCGTCATAACTCATATTTTTAAATATAACATTTAAAACTATTTCTAATAAGATCAGCTGACAGCTTCCTTAAGAAAGGTCATGTGTGTGATTCATCGTTGCAATCCCCTCATACCACACTCAGTGCCTGGCACAGAGTAATAGCAAACAAATATAAGGTAAATGAATGGATCTACCCCTGTCCTGTATGTTTTCACTATGACAAGCTCAACAAAGCCCCTAATCATTGCATCACCCTCTGTAAACTGTTTCGTCTTTTGATAGAAAAATCTTCAATCTCACCACATTATTCCCTGTTATAATTTTAAGTTGGAGCTCCTTCTTTCATGTCTTCTATTGATAAGTTAGTATCCATAGTTTACAAAGTCATATGATTTCTTTAAAACATTTTTCCTTCTTGTAGACAAGTCAAGTCTTCTGGGGTTTTTAATTGCTGCATTTTTTTTTTTTTAATTATTCTATTTTAGTTGAGACAATATTTTTTTAGTTTTATAATATGTAAATACACAGATCAGAAGCAATATGTAAATTCCTCTTTTCAGTATATTTTGTACATATTTGGCAGACATCGCAGTCTAAATTCTTACATGAATTCAATGGCTATTGACCATTACAAACCCAAGAAAATCATATTGTTCTGTGTGGTGGGTTGTTAGAAAGGACCTAAGAGAGCTTTACCTAAGGGGCCAGGGACATTACTATGCATTTGTCTGTTTAACCTTGATTCAAGCAATAAGAGCATTGTGAGTATTTCTATGGACGCTCAACTACCCAACATAAAGCCTTGTAAGATAATAATAAGAAACCTCATCCACCTGTGCAGGCCTCTTAACACCTGCCACCCAGTCAAGATTCCCTTGGTACCCAACTCCCAACTCCCTCCTCACGTGCTTATCGTTACTTATGACAAAGTCCATGAACCATTCTAAAGACGCCATCCACCCTTTAATAGCCTGCACAACCCTCCATTGTGCACACCTGAGCCATCAGTAGCTAAGGAAAGGGTTCAGAGAACAGCTATTCACGGTATAGCCACAAGACACAAGAAGAAGACCAAAGGGCATCCAAAGAATGAAATCTCAAAGACAGAATGCTGGAGTGAGGCAGAGAGGCACTTGAGAGAAAAAGAAACTTTGAGATGGCACTTTTATAAGGGATTGAGACAAGTGACCCTGTTTACCTGCACAGAGGATGGCTTCCTTCAATTAGTGATCTCAGCAGGAAGAATTTGTGATTCTGAGGACAACCCAAAGGGCAGGTAACATTCAGATACATCTCTTAAGCATCCTGAAAAGGCTTAAGCATCCAGCTTGAGAAGCAACTTAAAAAAAAAAAAAAAAAAAACCTAACAATTTGTCAGACATTGATTTTTCTGGCTGTTAGAATCCACCCAGGTACAGTTAAGTGTACTTGGGTCTATTTTGTCACATCTAATCTGTTTCCATATTGAAGTCCATGTAATATCATGTATTTGGGGGAATACAAAGCAGCTGTTTAATTATAGAAGTATTACAATCACACTTCTTTTAACCTTCAAAAATGTTCTGTTCAAGATAAAACCCAAGTATGATCAAGCATAGACCTAACCTTTTATGGTTTTACATCCAGTCCACTAAACACATTAATAATTCCAGGGACAATAATAAGAAGCCCTTTTATTTTTATCATGTTTTACATTTTACAAAACACTTTGAGCAGAAGGTGAGTTTCATTTAAAGAACAATAGTTGAAGGAATTTCACAAAACTTTACAATTATGTGTAATAACAAAAACACATGCTTCTTGTAAAAAAAAAAAAAAACACAAAAATTTAAAGGCAATTAAAAGCACTTTAACACTGACCACTCCACACACAAACACACATACACACACACACACATACACATACATACAAAGGAACCAATATTAAAATTTTGTTAAATTTCTTTACAGCCGTATTGTAGATAACTAGTTTATAACTTGCCTTGTTCCAGAAAGGAATTAAGGTAGACGACAATGAAACAAACAGCTCAAGACGAGTAAAAACTGCTGAGAATAAAGAGAAACAAGTATAAAAAAGAGCTAGAGGTGAGGGTTAATTTAAAAATGAAAACAGATGATGACAGTGTTTCTACTTGCAACCAATTTGTCATGGTTTTGTCCTAAACTTTTTAGCAACAAATGCAAAGCAGTAAGATTGTTCAGTTACACAAGTCACATTAAGTGGCTATAGGGGAACAAGCAAACACATTTCTCAGGCAAGCATATCTCTTCCTGTTATTTTTCTGAGGGTCTTGATAAAGATGACAATGAAGAACATTTACAGCAAACTTAGGCTAGACTTGACCATGTGCTTCAAAAGGCTGTTTCTTACAGAGTCCCTTAAGCTAATAGCAACACTTTTCAGTAAAGTTCATTCTACACACACGTGCACACACAAAACATACATACTTTTCTCCTTTCTATATTGTGAACATGTATTCATTCTTCAAAAGTATGGTTCTTTTTTTTTTTTTTTTTTTTAGGCCAGTAAAAAAGAATTTATTTGGGAAATCAGGGAAAGAACAGAGCTTGTTGAGAAATGGGAGAGAAAGATGGAATACGCACCAAGATTTGCTCCTTTAGGCAGAGAGCACCAAAAGTATGGTTCTTAACGGTTACTGAATTGTGCATCACATTGCCATATCATGATTTATTTAATCATTAATCTACTGTTGGACATTTAGGCTCTTTCTAATTTTTCACTATTATAAATAATGCTGGGATGAACATCTTTATATATACAACTCTACATATATCTGATTATTTCTTGAGGAGAAATTACTAGAAATGAAAATGCTAATTAAAAGGTATGACTATATTTAAGTCTCTTCCTACACATTACCAAAATAGTCGCCAGGATATATTGGTACCAGTATATGCTTCTGTCAGTAGGCTTAGGAGAGTTTTCAACTTCATATCCAACTCAGCCATATCAGTTTTTAAAATTTCAACCATGATAATGGACAAAAAAGATTTGTTGTAGTCCTCTTTGGCTTATAGTTAATACATTTCACAAATATTATAAAGAATAAATTGTATTTATAATTAACTTTTTGTCTGTCTTCCTCTATAGACTACAAGCACCATAAGATCAGGTGCCATGTCTGGTAGAGCCTAGCAGAGGGCCTGGTACAGAAATTGGTGGTCAAGATTATTCAATAAATGAACAAATGTTAGTATGTTTATTTATATCAACTTCTGTATACCAGCAGTTTTTGCTTGACAGGAATCTTGGCCTTGTCTTCTCTGTCACTTCTGATAATATTAGTGGATCAAATGTCCTGACAAAACTAGTCATTTCTGCAGAGTTTTATGACAATTGCACCAATCAACTGGTGTTTTGTGTGTGGTTAGACAATCATTTTTTCTTACATCTACCTGGAAGCCTTGGGCTTATGCATGATTATAATTTGAATAACATGTTAGATAACTATTTCTAAGTACAAAATCCCACAGGTCATTAAAAGCTATTAAATCTTTTAGTATGTGTCTAAAATTTTACTATCAGTCTCTTAGTTTGTGCTAAAAAGTTTATTATCAGTTCCAATTGAGAAGGTACCAAACCTCATTTCTAACTTTTTAAAGTTTTCTACCAGTGTTCATTGTTTCCTACATCTGCCTGTGTGTTTTCGTAGTCTGCAGATAAATCAAAGCAGTGCTGACGACTCCCATCAATGGGTGCCGACAGGATATCAGGCTCATAGAAGATGCTTTGTATGTTTTCCCTCAAAACCTAACAACCACACAGCAAGATTCCTTTCTTAAAAATGAGAAACTGAGGCTTCAAGAGGTTAAGCAAATTTCCAAAGATCACAGGGCCTTTAAATAATGGTGCTGTGATTTGAACCATGGACAGTTTGACTTCAAAGTTTGTGTTCTTTCTATTACACTTTGCAACTTAGGTGGATATAATCATACATCAATTTTTGGCTCTTTCATATTTCTCAACCTTGATAACGAACATGTAGTCAAAACAAAAGTGGATGTGGTGAGAAATTATACTCAGAATAAACACTGTAATTTTGAAAGAAAGAAGAATGAAGGAAAAAAAAAAAAGCTAGTCAAGCTGTGGCAAAGCAAATTCCAAAGCAACCAAGAGGCTTCTAATCCTCTAGTTTTCTTTAAAATAGCTATATTTCATTCCTCTAAAAACTCTGGCAAGGTGACATACTGTGGGAAGACCAAGGAAATTAAACTTTTTTAATCTTATTGATTCTTATTTCTTTCATTCCATCTGTTTCCTTGGCATGGTGAAGGGGTGACGATCAACGCAGAGTAAGCCGGTTCTGTCAGTCAGGAGAGAAGAGCTGACAAACCAGACACAGGCTTAGGAAGGCCTTCCATGAGCAAAAGAAACCATGCCAGATGACATGACTCACAGAGAGTCTGACAAAATGTTGCAGACAATCAGGAAGCCTCTGATCCAGATTTCATAGATAATGAGCAGGCTCTTTTCCGCATGCATGCACATAGATTTGAATATTTCTGGTCAAGTGCCTCATTTTTGCACAGAACAGGAAGTACATCACAGTAAAGATTAAAATGAAAGGGGGCAAAAAAGAGGATCAAAATAAAGGAAAAACAAACAACTAAATTGGTAGTACATAAACATCGAGTACATTGAGTCCATAAAGGATAATATGATGACTGAGGGAAAAATGCTTTAGAAGTTAGTATTTCTATTAACAGGATGCAAATACATTGGAATTTCATAAAGGAGTTGGCTACAGGCTAGAGCCTTCTGAGAGATCATACAACATGTAGTTGCTATTGTATCCTAAGGAACATATTTTGTGATTTCTGTAAGGTCGTCTCCAACATAAATTCTAAAATAGTCATAAAAAAGATGATTTTTACATATGAAAGAATCTGTGGCAGATCTCTAGACAGTCTTGTGATTAAATTCTATTAAGAGATATAAATTCTATCTGTCCTTAATAAGAGTTTTGTGTGTAGAGGAAGCATCTACTCTGGCAGAGAAAAGACTAAAATGGAAAAGCAGTTCATCAGAGGAAGCTCATTTTGTAGGGTGCCAAGAGACCCATATATGGCTAGGCTGGAAAATGAATCAGTTTTACCATTTCATCCCTCCAACTTAAGCTACTATCATCAACAAAAGGCAGAACATTATCTCTTAGCCTCCTCTTTCCAGGACTCAGGGAAGCTCTCATCAAAACAGACAAGAAATATCAGAAATGTAATCACATGAAAGTGCAGGATTGATTTAGAAAATCCACTGGTGAATAATTTGGTTGTAACACTCAGCTGAACACTGAAGAATCTGTTGTCCAATGGCATTTGCCATTGTGGTCCTTCTTTCTGTGGCAAGGCTTCACTTTTAAAATTCTCATCACATCCATAGACCAGACCTCTGCCACCTCCATTTCTCCACTAGTTTCTTCTATTTAACATGCCCTGTCCTCATGGCAGACCCTGCTGACTGTCCAATCCATATTTAAAGAAAATATTCAAGGGGTATTTTGACTATGAACCCTACCAATACTCATTGTCCCCTTTATCCTTACTAATTGAATTTTGATTTGGTTCAAGATGGCTATGTGTCCAGGTAAAAATATTCACCTCCTCAAATTCCCTTGAACATGACAGCGACCATGTTTCCAAGGAGAAATCTATTGAGTGGGACTTTTTTTCCTCGTTAAAAAGGAAAAAAAAAGACATACTGAGCTTGTTCTTTGCCTTTTGCCACTCACTATGGATTGTCCTCCTTCTCCTTGATGGGAAAATTGACGTGATGACTGGAGGCCCAACAGCCACCATATGGCCATGAGGACAAAAACCAGGAGCTAAGTGGAGTGAACAAAGAGAGAAGGACCCTAGGTCCTTGATGAATTCCTCAAACAGTACTAGCCCTAAACTGCCTACTTCCGAATGTCACATTATGTGAGAAAGCCAAACCCATATATGGTTAAGCCATGAAATTAGGTTTCTTTTACATGCACCTGCACTCAATTTTAAATAATATAGCCCCAGGAACCATCTTATTAAACTAGGCACAAAGGTCACCAGTGACATCCTCAAATCATATTTAAGACCGCTCTTAAGTAGCTTCATTTTTAAAGCTCTCCTTTCATCACCACATTCCAACCTGGGCTGGGCCTCCCTATTCTTTCTCTGATTGTTCCTTCTTTGCCTCTTTATTTCATATTATTCCCTATATTTGTGCATTCTATAAGGTTCATGTCTTAACCCCTCTGTTCTCACTTCCCTTTCAGTGCTTGTTGGGAGATGGTATCCAATCCCATGGTGTCAACTCTCACCTTCATGAAGGTGCCTTCCAAATATCTCTTCCTACCCTTATCCTTTTCCCTAAGTTCCAGACCCGTGTTTCTGGTATCAGTTGCTTTTTATATATTGCTTAAAAATTATTATAGCAATGTAAAATATATTTTTTTATCACCAACAATTCTAACATAATGACTCCTGCCATTTTTTCACATTTTCTTTCAGGTTTTATTCTTTTCATACCTAGTTTATCTGTTACCAAGTTGTATGCATGATTTTGTGCATTTCCAGCTATTTGCAAACCTATTCCCATGGTCCTCCCCTTCCTTTTCCCTCAAGTCCACATGTCAAAACTAGCCTCATCATCATTCTCAGCTCCCACTCCTGACTTCCCTGTTTCTACGGTCTCATTCCCAGTAACACAAGTTCAAAAGCCATCATTAGTGACTCCATTCCTTCCACTCATATTCAATTAGGTATCTGGACCTGTTGACTCTTCCATTCTTCAATATCATTCCTGTTGCTAAGAAATGTACTATTAGTAATTAAAAAAGAAAAAAAAAAACATTCTTAAGTAGTTTTATGATATCATGCTAAGAACTTGATATGGTTTATGTTTTTTGATCCTTAGTGCAATGAGATAGGTATGATATTCATATTCATTTTACAGATAAGAAAATTGAGGCTTAGAGGGGTACTAATAGCTATACTTACCGAAGATTACACACCTAGAAGGTGTCAGAGTAGGGACTTGAACCAAATCTTCCCAAGCCTTGAACCACACTCTTAACTACCACACTCCCTCCTTTGAAACATCTCTCATATTTGTTTCTTCCTAGGTTTCAGAATCCCTTTCTATTTTGTTACCACAAAAATTTTCTTGCATTTCTCCCTAACTCTGTCACTCCTCTTTCCAATCTATCTTTTTCATCTCATTTAAAACAAAGTAGTCACTAAATGACTCCTTAGCTCAAAACCTTCCTGTGACTCCTAATTGCCTGCAGGATCAAGCCAAACTACCTTAGATTGGCAGTCACAATATCTTCACCCACGATGGCACCTGTTAAAATATTTCCCACCCCAAAGGCCCAATCTCTTTGTGAAAACTTACCTCTCTAACTTTTATCTGAACACTTCACTTACAACAATGTTCTCCTTCCTTGAAATTCTATCTTCTGTAATATTCATCCGAACTGAACTCGGGCTCAATGTGTCAACAACTGAGACTGAAATCGTCTTCCCTCCAAACTTCTTCTCCCAGAGTTCTCTGTCCACCAGCCAACCATTCACCCAAACTTGAAATCCTGCCCTTGACTCCTCATCCTTTAATATGTTATATGCTGCTAAATCCTGGTGTTTTTTTTCCTGCCACTGGAAGTTCTCTCAATCTATCCCTTCCACTCCATTGTCTCTATCTCAGTCCTCATTCAAGCTCCCTGGACATGTGCTCATAAGCACCACCAACTAGATTAAATTTCCACCCCAAATTAAGCAAAAATTGACAGGACAGAAGGACCAGAAAAGAAGGAAAGAGACTGAGGAGAGAGCTTACATCAGCCTACATGGGAAGACCTCAGTCTGAAAGAGATTGAAGAAGACAGAAAATAAAATCCACATCAACTGGGGGTGGAAGGGAGAGGTAACAGGAGGTGCTGAAAGTTTGAAGATGAGGAAATTGAGGAGATGAAAATACAAGGTAGGAGAAAGGGGGCTGGGATTATGAATTAGATCCCTTTAATTTGGTTTTGGAAGGCAAGCACATTTTGACTGTGCTTCTTTGACGTAGGTGTCTTCTCTGAACCCCCTGGGGAATAGTCCTGCCTGGCACTTCAGTCTCTAAACCTCAGGTCTCAGTCGTTTACTAAATCTGCCTTTGGTTGACAATTGAGACTCTGAACCAATGGTTCCAACCCACATTTCCTCAGCTGCTCTCAGCCCCTTCGCGGCACAGCACCAGCCTCTTCCTCCTCCAAAAGCGTCTTAACTTGTGTTCTCCTACTGAACCGCCGGGCTCCAACCCTCCCTCACAGTCCTCTCCGATCCTCAAGGCCACCTCCCTGAATCTCTAATCTGGAAATGTTCTCGCTCTCTGCTTTGAACACAAAGACTTTATTTTATGTCTCTTTAGCACTGCTTCTTTTCTAACCCTGCTTGTCTCAAACTGGAATATTCACCTGTCTGACTTTCGTACAAGAATTTCCATAGCCCTGAAGGTAGGTAAACACGATGGCTTTTTAAAATCTTTATACACCTAACCAAATAATTTGCACAAAGTACATGCCCCATACTTATTTACCAAACCGAATGGCATTTAATCCCACTGGTCTTCTTTATTTTTGCCCCTATTAAGCAATGAAGTAAGTTGTCTGCAAGGTTTTTGTGTGGGAAAGCTTCTCATGGAAAATCTTAGCCTCTTCGTCATAGATGCAGCATCAATTAAAAAGCACAAAGTGACACAATCTGAACCTAGAATATATCCTGAGGCCCAGACCAAAGAAAGAGACAAATTTAAAGTGTACAAACCAACAGTGGGAGGACCGTCTATACTTAGTGACTAGTCTGTCAGAGTGAAAAACCTCAAGTGGGTTGTAAATATAGGGTTGATTCTTGGGAGATTTTTCTTCTATTTGCTGATTCAGCTCCTACAATCAAGAGATTTTATTGTCGTCAATTTTACTTAAGGCAGACTATATCAACCGATTTCATGTTTATCCCTGATTTTTGTTTTTCTTACCTTGGCTAAACTCTGTGTTTGACAAAGTCCTTTCAGTTTCAGTGATCACAAATATGCTTTAATTCTTTCTTTTCTTTGAAAAAAAAAAAAAAGCCATTTACTTCTTTGTTGTGTATTCTAAGGAAACCCAACTAATTTGTTACAAAATGTGTGTTGTTGTTTTTTAATTTGCAGGAATCCACAGGACTCTTGCCTTTGAACATTCTGGTTGACGATATTGACGTATTTCGTTCCCAGCCCTCATTAAAGCCCACTGTGAATACATGTCTGCACTACATGTGGATGGTTTGCGGTGATACGAGATGGTTGTTTTAATATTTTGCATTCCAGAATGTAATTCCAATGTAACATCTTTCATAATTCTCATTCTCTAGAAATAGAAGGTAATACTGAAGGCAATCTTTCAAGGGACTGCTCTTTTCAGAAAATCCATCAACCCAGTGTTTACTTGCATTTATGACATTAAATGAGGAAATGTAGCAACATAACAATAAGTTTAAGGTTTCTCAAGTGTTGATTGGGCAGAGGCTTTAAAAGGCTTTCTTTAATAGATATATGATATGGTCATTAGGCATTTAGGGGCATAACTAGAAGATTAGATAAAGCAGATCAGCACCCCAACCAAAGATCCAGGCCAAAAAAAAACAAGAGAGGAAAGAAGGAAGGGAGGGAGGGAGGGAAAAGGAAGGGGAAGGGAAAGGAAGGGGAAGGGAAGGGGAAGGGAAGGGGAAGGGAAGGGGAAGGGAAGGGAAAGGGAAGAGAAAGGGAAGGGAAAGGGAAGGCAAGGGAAGGGAAGGGAAATGAAGAGTCTGTCTGGATCCATCATATAATAATTACCAGGAACCTATGTCCTTCTATAACAGTTGCTGACTTTCCCACCCTAAACCCTTGGCAATCTTCCAAACCCAAGACTCTGTTTTTTGGCATTCCATCCCCATTCAGGGCACCCAGGTATGTGCACACACATACACACACAGAGTTTTTTCTTATGCTTTTTCATATTTGGAACTGTAGAGTGGTCAGAGAAAAGGGGGAGGAAAAGACTTAAAAAAAAAAAAAAAAAAAAAACCTCCAGTAAGTTTGAGCTAAACAAATGGTTATTCAAATGGGTCCCCTACTAATTTCACAAAGATGCGTGATAATATCCAACATATGGCTTTAACTATATTTTTAATATTAGAAATTGAATGCACATTTTAAGACAAGTTTTACTGATATGCTGCTGATAATATAAGAGAACTATTTTCCATTTGTTTCTAATTCTCCTAAAGACAGCCTGGGGATCATTGACTCATGGTTTAAGAGCCCTCAAATAAGTCCACAGATGCGACAGGCAGGCATGTGTCAGCTACTGCAGTGGGGCTTCATGAGGTGGCTTAGCCAAGACAATTCTCTCATGTCTGAAACCACTAGATATGCTCCCTAAGGTCAACTAGTACTGAAAAATAAAATCCTTCCTCCGTCAACATTCTTAGGATGTGCGACCTGGAGTCAGATTGCCTAGCTTCTCCATTTAACTGGTTAGGTAATGTTGGGTAAGTTAGTTAACCTCTCCTTGCCTCAAGTGCCTCATCTGGGAAATGGGGATGTGCCTACATCATATGGTTGTCAACGATGATAAAAATTCCTAGAGTGATGGCCCAAACAGAAAGCACCTGATAAATGATCTGGTCTCTGCTTAACTCCCTGCTTCATCTCTCTCAGCCTCCCCACCCCCAATGCCTTTCCACACAACTTGCCAGTGAGATTTCTTCCAATTCTTAAAACATGTTCTCCCTTACCTGTTCCTGCAACATATGCTCCTCTTCTCCTGCTAACTCAGGCTGCTCCTCCAAGTCTCAGTGCAGACACCATTCCCTCCAGTCTGGTAGTCCTCACCTAATTTCCTTTATAATGGTACCGTTTTAGTATTCATTCGTCTCCCCCTCTGTCCTCTAACCTCTGAGGCAGGGATCTGTCTTGTTCATTGTTGCAATCCCACCTCATGAAAAAGTGCTTTGCACTGGAATTAACTGTATTTATCATTTGCAAAGAAGAAAAAAAGGAAATCTCCCTCCTAGAGATAAAAATGCAGGGAAGGTAGGGGCAAAATGATATGTTTGCTGGAGTGTTTTAAGTTTTAAGCCTTCCTGAGTCTTGGTGAGCCCTTTCAATCTGACAAGCCAAGTGTTTCTTCAACTCGGGTATTTATTCACACACATGTACACACACACGTGTGCATGCACTATTACGGCTTCATTTCCATTTCTTCCTTTTTCTCCTTTAGGAATGCCTATTATTTGCCTACTTAGGTCTCCTAAATGTGTCTTCCTTGTCTCTTATCCCATCGTTTCACTCATGATTCTCATTTATTTCACTGCATTTCCTTGCTATGCGTTTGAAATTGTTCTCCCATTTGATCTTACAGTCACTAATATTGTTTCCAGGAATATGGATTCTCTTTTTCCCTTCCACTAGTGAATCATTTTAATTTGGAAATCGTGGTTTTCCTGTTCCTAACAATTCCTCTGGCATTCTCAATTTTCTTTTGGTTGGTTGGTTTGTTTTCGGTTCTCTTCTGCTTCTTTCTTTAAATCTTCCTCAATCATGGCAGCTTGGTCTCTCTTCTTTCCCTTCGATGAGTCGAGATCTTCCTTCGCCTGCTCGTGTCATTCCCTGTCATGGAGCGGGTCCCTTGGCACCATGCAGCTCAGGCTGCTGCCGTCTGGGGCAGTGGTAGAGTGGCGAGCTGTGGGAGATAAAGTTGGGGTGTCTTCTCCAGGTGGCTGATCCGGAAGCATCAGCAGCCAGCGACGGCCTCTGCCGCAAGGGCTGGGGCTTCATCCAGCAGCACAGGATCTGCATTCTCCTCCCCAGGCTCCCACGGCACTGTAAGTGTCAGTGCTTTTGCCTGCACTCCCAACCCAAGTCTTCCAACTTCCCCTTAAGGATCCCAGACCTTGCAACTTGACTATATCCAGCAGGATGTCCAGAGGAAGACAGGGATCATGGGCATGTGTTCAGGCTGCCATTTCCCATTTTTTTGTTTCAAAATTATCTGAGGGGAAGGGTACCAGGGAGGAATATGACAAACCTCTTTATATTAAAGAAAAAACTGTTAAATGAGGAAAGGGTGAAATGCTCAAAAGTTAGAGCAACCAATTAGGAGCAATTTTCAATTTTTAGGAGAAAGCTACAAAATTAAATTTTCTCTGAAGTCTAGTAAGGCACCTAGGAAGACACCCAAATTCATATGGGAAAAATTAGCCTCAAAGCTTGATGTATTGTTTGAAATAGAGCATGACTGCCTCTGGTACACTAAATATAGAGGCAAACTGTGGTGATTAAGAACATAGACTCAGAGCAATCTGCCTATCCTTTCACTGCCTCGGTTTTCTCATCTGTAAGAGGGGGTTAATAGAAGTATGTACTTCATACAAGCTTGTGTGAAGCTTAAATGAGTCAGTATTTGAAAATTCCCTGGCATATAATAAATGTTACAAAAGTGTTTATAAATAAAATAAGATGAAATAAGTACAAAACCAATATTTAAAGCTGTGAATAAGGAATTTTGGATATCCAGGCTGTAGCTGGAAATTTTTCATTTTCTTAAAATATCTTTGCCATCAAAATGGGCTCACCTGGTGCCTGTTTGAAAAGGATGCTCTAAGAGATGCTGCACAAGGCATGTCTCGTGGACCTGGAATTCCAGGAGTTTACGGTGAGAGGAAAGACAGAAGAAAAAGTGGGAAATTTCGCTTTACAATGTTTACTCGAGGCTTATGCTTTTATTGTTGTCCATTTCCAGCTTCCTGGTAGAATGCCACAGGATTTCTGTCAATTAGATAATTTCAAAATAGCCTGAAGTTTTAGGCATTTTAGAGAACAGTACTCCCCCAAGACAAGGCAGTGGTATATTTCCCATGGTGCTCATTTTTCTAGGAAAACACACATTCACACAGTTTGCTCCTTTAGATTCTAACAGGAAACTTACACTCACATGAACCATCTTGCTGTCCATTTTATACCTCCACACTCACAAAGCTGAGAGGAAGAGAAAACATCATCAGCATTTGAACCACGACAAAAATGCCAAAAGTCCCAGCAATGAAATGATTTTATAATAATAAATAATAAAAGCGAACGCTTATTGAGGCATCTTGGTAGGCATTTTACATGCTATTATGTCTGATTTTCTAATAATAATAGTTTTGACCCACCTGTTTGTGTAATACTCAGCTCTTCACTGCCTCTTAGGTTAACTGCATCTTTTTCCATGCCTTTAGGTATGGAAGACAAAACAGTCGGGTAACTTTAATTTAGATTTAATAATTGGATGAACCAAATGATAATGACAGAACTTTAGGAGAAAAATGTGTTTTTGATCTGTTCAGAGGAGGGATGTGAAGGAGCACGGTAGAAATGCTTGCCTATGAACCTCTGAGTAAGCTGAAACCAGCTGTATAATTCACGCAAAACAGTCATCTTGGTCCAGACAACCAGGCATAATGTGGGATTTTATCTTACTTGATCCAGAGTGGAAGCACTGATTCATTACGTTTATTGTCAACCTTCTGTGTTACTTAATGTCATGTAGAATCCAGTTCGAAGATAATCTTTTGGTAACATTTTTTTAAAGAGCAGCTGAGGCTATGCATTCAAGAGAAAACAAATGTATGTGACACACAGAGCCAGGCAGGAGGTCAAGTCGACCATAAATTTGGATTTTCAAATTGACACCATCACCCAGGTCCTGACCCCAACCTTCTGTCTCCCACTGGCAAAGAGAACTAGGATGTTCTGCCTCACATAACATGAGAAGCCACTCTCTTGTGTGAAATCTCCCATCAATTTTGCAGAGGTTTTCTGCCATTATCACACTCCAGGTAGGCAGTTGTCATGAAGCATTAGAGCTGAAAGAGGCTGACAGCATAACTGCGGGCGAGCTCAGGGCTCAGCCCAGTCCAGCACCTGCCGCCTGCTCAGGCAGGAGTGTCCTCTGCTGAGACAGCCTGGCAAGAAGCTTCAGGAATCACTTTGTATGGGTGCCCTTCATTGACAGCACACTGGAGGGCAGCCTGTCTAGCAAAAGCAGGACAGGAACCTTTGCCAGCCACCTGCCTGCCCCCATATGGTGGCCATTTAAAAAGCCGTCACTTTTATAAGGCAGCTCTCGAATTATTCATTCATCAAGTGCATTTTTGACTGGCCCAACTGCCTTAAAGCCTGGTCATCTGATTCTGTGATTTGGAGAGCTTTGCTTTCACAGGACTTCATTTCAGTGTCACTAAGAGAGAACTTGCTTACATACAGCTGGATAAGCAAGTCGAGGCAATTCAGCATTCTGGACTCCCACTGTTCCAAGGAGGGCATTCCTGGGGGGCAGGAGTAATTTCCCACAGAACTAGAATCGCACAAGATACCCCTGATCTGCCATCATGAGTAACGGAGGGAGCGTGGGAGCAGTCTTACGCATGTGACACCTTGTTTATTCATTCTCTCCATCCAGAGGCAGAAAGCTGAAAAGAGAAGAGCTGGGGGGCTGTCTGCTCAGAAACTGTAACAAAAAAATAAGACAACTGAGTGTTCACCTGAGTGTCACCTGAGATGTGAACAGATTCCAGAAACTTTAACAATGAAAATATGCTTTAAAGGGACCCAGAAATCCATTACTACTGCATGTCAAAATTCTACCAATAATTTTGTTTTGTTTTTATTACTTTCATGAGACAATGTTAAGTGTATGGCAGTGTTTGAATGGACATGCCGAAACTCTCTTCCTATTTGTCTTCATGTTTTCTGACAGTCTTCCTCTACTAACATGTAAACGCCATGAGATTAAGTCTGTCTTATATACTATTATAAACCCAAGACCTGTACAGTGCTTGACACATTGGAGATGCTCAAAAAATATTTATTGGACAAATTAGACAAATAAATGCTTGAAAGAATGAATGAATTAATGGGTGAATGAATGACATATGAGGTAAAGCACCAGATGCCTTATGACATGTCTTAAACTTTGTGCAGGGATGGATGGAAGGGATGGTGAGTGAGGTTGAATGACAAGAGAGTAATAAAGATATTTAACATTTTCAATTATATTTGGTATATTTTAGCTCAAGATTTCAAATACCAAAAAAAGCTGGAATAATAAGGAATGAATGAACCAGACACCTGAGATCTGAATGAAATTCTCTGCTATTTGAACATAAGGCTCATTCTACATGCCCTACCTCTCAGAAGAGTGGTTTTAAGAAGACAGACAGGTGAGAATTGCCATCTTTTCTTCCAAAGGATGGTTATTTTTCTCCACTCTCTTCCTTCCAATCTCTTCATACATTCCTGTTTCTTCAATTGATACCTATACTCTAATGATCTCCACCCTGGGGCTGTCAGCTGGGATAGAGCTCCTTCTATCTAACTGCAGCCTAAAATTCTAGCCTCACTTGTGTGTCTAACAAACCCTCAAATGCAACAGACCACAACTGAGCTCCTGATCATCCTCCCACACCATTCCTCCTCTCCTGTCCTCCATCTCAATGAAGGGTGCCATATGCTTGCAATCACCCAAGCCAGCAATCTGGACACATCTCTCATAGATTCAAGCCACCATAACCACCTGCAATCAATCACCACGCTCTTAACTTCTCTCATATCTATTCTCCTTTCCCACAACCACTAACACAGTTCAGGCTTTCACCAGTCTCACATGGATCGTTGAATTCATTTCCCATTGGTTGCCCTACCTCCAGTTGTGCCTGGGTGATCTTTCTACAAAGCAAATCTGGACATGTTACCCCCTAGGCCCCACCCAGCCTGGCCTGCAAGCCCATCGTGCTCCCAATTGTCCTGTGGGGTGTGGCTGAATCTCAGGAGTATGGCCTGAAAGAGCCTTCTGGTCTGGACTTTGTCTCACCTCTTAACAAGCCCCTTCTCTTGCTTCCTCTGCATCAGACACTTGAACAATGCAGAGTTTATCAGTGGGTAATATTGCTCCATCCATGGGGCCTTGGCTTTCACTGATACATCTCCCTGTAATCCAACATACTGCTCCTGCCCGCAATACCAGATGAGTTAGGCCTTGAAAAGGAAGTTAGGCACTGGACCATCCTTTCCCCTGAAGTGCTAAGATGGGAGGGCAAATAAGAGAGAGAAACTTGGCCAATATCAGAACTGCTTACTAAGAAAGCTTGCCTGGCATGTTAACTCACAGAAAGTATTAGTCCAAGTTATTCTCTTTCAATTTTGAAGTGAGAAACTATAGGTGAGACCCTCTCGATCTCTTGCCTGGACCAGCAGAAGGCCTTCTGAATTGTCTTGCCTTTAATTCCCCTCCAGGCCTTCTCATAATCCATTCTCCAGTCTTCTGTCAGCCATCTTCTCAAAGCTCAAATAGGTTCCTATCAGTCTCCTGCTTAAAAACCTTCAGTAGCTCCCCATCTTCTCCCCGGTTCATGAAAATGTCATCCATATCTCTCAGTACAGTGCATGGCACAACTCAACATGTTCCTGTTGAATATAATTAAGTCGCAACTTATAGACTCATCCAACTAAAGGTTTAAGTGAGAATGGACAGGTTTAAAACAACACTAAGAAACTTCAGCCTGGTAGAGTCAGTCACGCTGGTGACACATGTTTGGGGCCTGTGCTTAAGGTTAGACGTCTTGCCTCTTTGTCTTTCTCAAATTTAAGCAGCAGGAAGTAGCTGAGAAACTATAGGCTTGGAATGGAGGGACCTTAGTTGAAATCCTGGCCTGGCCATCTATGTATGGCCATGGCTTACTTTCTGTGAGCCTTTGTTTCCTCATCTGTAAGTGGAGATGACAATTCCTATCTCAAGTCAAGTGGTGGGTACTCCCATTTCAAAGGGACACCAAATGTATCTTCTCTGGTAATAAACTGTGCCTACCCATTCTGATCACCCACCTTAAATTTAAAAAGCACTATGGTTTTTTTTTTATTAAAAACTATTGTTAGAATAAATAAAAAATAAAGTAAAAATAAAATAAACTATCGCTAGAGTAGAACAAATAAATAAAAATAACAACAAAAGAATGTTTAGCCCAAGGCAGGAGGTAGGCATTTGAGACTTTAAATGATAGCTGGCTTTGGTTTGCCTATGTTTCCTTCTCTTTCACAGATGTTGGGTTGCAAGAGAATGACTGCAATGGAACTATAAAGAGATCACATGACTGAAGGCATGAACTCTGAGGAAAGGGAAACCCTGTTTTTAATTCTTATAAAACTGTAAGGTCAGTTTCAGAAAGGGAGTCAGGCAACCTAGCCAAATTGGCAGTGACTAGGAAGTGACCAGAGCTAATAGAACCAAGTCACCTTACTGCAGCTGTCAGCCAAGTTCCAGTTTGGTCTGCCTGCCCCTGACAGCACAGTGGGGAGCCCGTCCCCAGAGGGACCACCTACCACAGATGCTGCCTCCAGCTTAAGGCTCGGATGGAAGGTATTTAGATAAACTAATAATTGCTCAGGAATGTGGTTTGCTCTGGAGAAGTCAAGCCTGTGTTTAAATGTCTGAAATTCCCGGTACCGCTAATAATTGTAACCTCTACTTCAATAAAACACACAAATAATGTTATTGAAACATTTTCCAATCACAAGATATTATTTTTGGTCTCAAACACATGCAGCCCTTGGTAACTTAAAAGGAAGATGTTTGGATGGATTTACCTCTGCTGAAAGGAAAAGAAAATTCCTGGGACTTTGACCAAGACCCCACTTCTGAGAAGCATCTATTGAAGAGATGGCAGCTTAGGGGCATGACTGTGGTGCCATTTCCAGCACAGTGAGTAAGGGCCACATTAGGAGACCTAGTTAAGGTGCTGAAATGGAATATAAGCCAAGAGCTCTAAAAGAAATGAGCTAGCGCTTTTGAAGCTATTCTATTAGTTGTCAGGCTATGCATTAATATGTATTATCTCATTCAATCTTCACAGCAACTCCATTTTACAGATGAGGAAATTGAATCCTAGAGAGTTTACACAACTGGCTCAGAGACCTCCAACTATTAGGTATGGAATTGGGTTTGATGCAGGGCTGTCTATCCTTCAATCCCATTCCCTTTTGTTGTGTTTGCCAAGGGAGCCCCACCCTAGGGTTCTGGGGATGGCCAAACACACAGCGCCCAACACTGGATAGATGAGATTGGGAGCAGTTTATTTTTTATTTATTTTTTTTTTGGGGGGGGAGCAGTTTATTAATCACATATTCTCACTGCTCGGGGGAGAAGGACACAGCCCACCACGTGGTGCCACGCAGAGGCTGCACTCGGGAGCAGAGGCTGTGGGAGAAAGGCTTTGTCGTAACAAGAGGATGAGGTGAGCCCTGCTTCCCACAGGAGGAGGTGACTGGTTTGTTTGAATAATTTCACGGGCTAGCAGGGAAGTAAGACCTGTTAGGTTGAGTATGGTGGCATGCAGCTGGTCCAGCTCACAGGGCAACTAGCCAGGTGGGAAGTCTTCTCATCTCTGGTGAGAGCAGGGAAACTCATGATAGGCCTTTGGAACTCATGAGGCTCAAAGCTGTCTAGACAGCACAGGACATTTTAGGCCTTACAATAATACACCTTTGCATTCTATCATATAGCCTCTCTATGGAATTATAAAGAGCTTACCCCAAACAAAGGGATATCTGGAGTCAAATCCCTATTCCAGCATTGGCCAACTCTGTGATCGTGGAACAAGCATTTGACATCTCTCTCCTTCTCATAATAAAATGGGAGAGAATAATAATAACTGCCTAATGGTGCTGTTGGATAATAAAGGAGATAATACAGGTAAAGGGCTCGGTGCTGTGCCTCTAGCTTTGTGCCCAATCCAGGAATCAGGTATCAGGCTATCAGGGAAACACATTGGCTTTTTCTCCTTGGCCCAGCCTACTTAGGGAGTACCCCTGAGTTAGCCCAGAGACCAGCATCACCTACCAGTCTCCCTTGCCCAGCAGAGGAACTAACCTCCCATTAAATACTCTGCAGACAGACAACCATGGCAAAACATCAGATGCTTCACCCACTGCAAGGTGGTAGGTCATCTGTCAAGGTTCACATTGAGTTGCCCACCTAAGCCTAAGGATTGCCCTGAAGAAACAGTCCTCAGATGCTGCAAACTCTTAGCCCTGTTCTAATAATTCACATTTCTTTAGTATTTCACATCCTTCTGGCATACACCAATAAAGATTTCCTGAGCACATGTGGAAAACATTAGTTACTGTGCGGATTCAAGCAAAGGGTAGTTAGTATCCAAATAAATCAGATTGATACTTTATCTAGCAACCATTAAAGGAAGGCCTGAATTCAAGATTTTCTGGCTGTGGACAGGGCTTAATATAAAAAAAACAATCACCCCAACTTGAAAGAAATAGTCTTTAGGTACAGTAGTGCTTTCTCCTTAGCCAAAAATACACATACACCAGTGTTCTAGAAGTTAATATCTTGCATGGGATATATTAAGCAGAGATAAGGTACATGGCAATTGTACGGAATTATGAAAAATTAGGCAGTGGGTAAAAGAAATTCTTCCTTTTTCAAGTTAATCATTAACATTTCCCCAGGAAACAAACAACTGAAACTATTGTCTTATTTCCAAAGGTTGCCCAAGGGTGAGTAAAAAAGCTAATTTCACTAGATGCAATACATAATCCAAGGGTGGTCATACAATCATTGCATGCATATGTGTGTCTGACCATAAAAATACCTCAAGGAATAGGAAGTTTCAAAGAAAATAAAAATAGGTCGCAGGAGCACATGTTTCACACAGTGTTTAAACATGTAAATGTTTCAATAAAATGTACAAATAATGTATTCATTGTTTAAATATGATCAATTGGCCATTATTCAATGAATGTCAGGTGCCATGGCAAAAACTGACCTCCTTTTCAGTCCTGTTTCTGAATTCTTAAAGCAACAGGCAGAGAAACTGAAAATAATACCTCATACAAAGCAGCCAAGTAAAGCATCGAGGGGGAAAAAAATCAGGATATTAAAATTTTAAATAACCAAGAACTTAGAGAGATCTTTCCATTTTTATTCTCAAAGATACACAAAAAGTCAATAAAGTTATGAAGAGTTACAAGCTTTTCACTACTAAATTAAATTAAATTCCATTCAATTTAACAACGATCTCTGTGGGTCTCTGTGATTTAAGAAAGCCCTTAGCACGGTGCCAGGCATGTGCCATCACTATGATTATTGTGACCTATTATTTCCCTTGTCCTGAAATTAGTCTTACTAATGAAGTATGTTATATCTTTTTTCTGCTCATTGAATGGTTCTTCTCTAGAGAACAAACACTGAAGGAAGACATTTGCTTCCTTGGGATAGATCCTTGAAAAGGGGATCACGTTCAGTCATGACAACACATTTGACTCGTATTCAGAGGCCTTGGACACTTTCATTTGTTGAGGCTCCCAATAGATTAGGAGGAAAGGGAAAGGGCAAAACAGGATTACAAAACATGAATTCTAAATGCGTAACTTGCAATTTTATATTTTTAACACACAAGCGATGTGCCACTCACAATATAGTTTTAAGAAATTGAAATGAGTAGCCCTGTAATGAACCAGACATTTAAATTTGTCCAATGCCCATTGAGCTCCCTCAATCATCAAGACTGTGTGTAGATCCTCAGATGCCCATCCAGTCTAAATGTGAGGAGCCCTGGAAATGAATTTTCCTAGTATACCAGCCTCCTATGACAAATGTTACACAGTGGTTGGCTTAACAACAGGAATTTAGTGCCTCACAGGTTTGGAGGCCACAAGTCCACAATCAAGGTGTGGGCAAGACTGTTTTCTGTAACTTTGTGGTGCTGGCAAGCTGCAGCCTTTAGGGATCCTGGCTTGCATCTCTCTCTCCTTGTGTCTGCTCTTCTGATTGCCCCTGACTTCGGGCTTTTCCCTGCGGCTCTCTCACTAGAAGATGGCTTAAGGCCCACTCTCTTTCAGGTGGGCCACACCTAAACAGAATTTGAGAAGACCCTACTCATAAATGAGTCCACTTTAACTGATAATACACCTTCAAAGGGTCCTGTTTACAAAAGAGTTCACACCCACAAGAATGGGGATTGAGATTAGGAGCTTGTCTTTGTTGGGGTAGCAATTCAATCTATCACAGAGTGGCCTTTCAGTCATCTCTCATGGCCTCCAGCTCCTGCTTCACTTCTTGACCACAGAATTCCTACCCTTAGACTTGTGAGGCAGTCCTAAAAAGTCAGGTCAACAACCCAGTTCCGTTTCAGCAACTAGACTGCCATTTGTCGGCAGTGTTATCATGGTTTCTTTGACTATGCTGTGTATGTAAGGATAAATAGACATCTGATCAATACATTTCTATATATTACAAAGCAAAGTTCCAAAAGGCAGCGGGGAAAAGCAGCAAACTACTGTTACATGTTCATTATAGCTATAGGGCTGTAAGTTATCATCGGTAGATCTTTGATCTTTCTGCAATTATGAAACTGAATATAATTGTGAAAGGTAAACATAGTTCTTGGTCAGAATAAAACAAAACAAACAAAAAACATGTTGGATGTAGTCAAAGCTTCCAAAGCCACTCATATTCATATCAAAACCCCTGACAAATTAATATGTTAAGCCAGACAGAGTATATTTGAGTATATATTGAGCTCAATTTTCTTTTTTGAGTAAATAATTTTTTTTTTGCTCTTGAACCTCCTCTGCCCTGTAAAGAGTCCCTGCATCTGATAATAATAAAAATGATAATAGTGAATATGTATCTCATGCCATCCACTGTGCCAAAGCTTTTTATATGATTCATTTTTTATTGGTTTTTTTTTTTTTTCTTTCTTTTTTTCTGATGAAGAAACTGAAACTGCAAGATCAGAGGGGGATGTGAGTAGGGGTGGAGTGTGAGCTCTAGCTTGTTGACATCAAAGTCCCACACTCCCATAAGCTTTGTACCACCTCTACCAGCAGCAGCAGCCCCTCCCCACTTTGCTGGATGTTTGCATCTCTGGCATAATTAAAATAAAGCTAAATGCTGTGACAAAGATACTTGGGCTCTTCTTGTTTAGATTGATAGCTCTCATTCTCAAATAGTCAACCTTGAGCTCTAATTGGCCCACATATATATAAGTATCAAACAAAAATCACGACAGCCATTTGGTCATAGTCGCACTGTCCTGACTGTTCTGCAGCAGTTCATTTTTAAACTTTTAGTAGGCCTTTTAGGGCTTATTTTCCATGTCATTTGATAATTTATATATACGTAAAAGCACACTGAGAGTTGGTTTTGATATGAATATGAATCAAATTACCATTTTCCTGGGTGATAAGGGCCCAAAATTCACAAAAAATTCACAGTTACACATCAAATATCTCATATTTCCAGGTCCTTGGTGATTCAAGACATCAGGAGAAACCTGGTTCTATTAAACTCTCAGGCACAGAAATATTACATCGATTGTCACTACAACTTTTATTAGTCTTTAAATGGGAAGAAAGACTCCCAACATAACACTACCCCCTGCCATTGGTTGAGTGCCTACTCAACCAGTGTGCCAGGCCTAACACTGGGCAATCTATGTAAAAACTGATCCTATGTTCCTCATAATACAGATGAAGAAACCAATGCTCACAGGATGTCTTAACTTGCTGGTTGCCTCACAGTTAATAAAGGGCAGCCCTGGGGTTCCAAGAGAGGCTAATCTGACTCTTAAACTGTTTTGCTACCCTCAATCTCTAACCACATTGTCAGTGCATTAACCTGGGAAAGAGATAAAAGAGTAAGTGACTGGGGCACAGTCAGAGTCCTGCCTCAGGCAAGTCATTTGATCACTTTTTTTTTTTTTTTTTTTTTTTTTTGCCTGGAGATATTTATTTTTGTCTGCAGGCAAAAATGAAGTAAAGGATTATTGTCAGTTATGTTTAATTCTGATTAAATATCCTGCTCCTGAAGCATCTGTGGTTTTAAGTCCAGATTATCCAAAAGACAGAAAATCACACAAAGCTCCACATTCATCATTGTCTCCAAGTACAAAACAGAAATATCACTCTGCAGAGGCCAGTGGCAGCTCATCTCTTATGGGGTATCAAAATTAATACTTTTATTAGTCAAAAACACATTTACTCCAACTCCCTCCTTGATGCTATAAGCTCATATTAAAACTCACCAGTTATTTGTGGGCATCACTGAACTCAGAAGTCAACTGGGTTATTCTCCCACTAGCCATGTAATCCTGGAAAAAGCCCTACACATCTCTGCACCTCAGTTTACCAGTTGGCACTACAGTAAAAACATCAGCCTGTGTATCATGACTACCAAGGGTTACACAAATTTGAGATTCCAATACTACCACCACATCCGTTTTCTTTGTTACCATTAGTAACATCCACCAGATGCCAGGCAAGTTACTATGTACTCAAATATTCTTATCATTTACTTCCATTCACCCCTCAATTAGAAGAAAAACAGGACAAGTGCTTTTTGGTTTTGTTTTTTTCCTGGACATTCACCCTGAACTTGTTAGTAGCCAGCAGACTCATCCACTAGCAACGGCTGTCCCCCCTCTACCTCGTAATAAAGCATGCCTGCAACTGATACATGATTACGTTCAGACACGGTGTCATTGTTAGCCGGTTAAATAATGTGACACAGTTGAATATGAATTTCTCATCTGCACTCCCTCTCAATTTTTTCCATTTAGTATGACCAGCATTATTCTTATCAAGAAGACAAACCAGTTGGTTCATTTTCTGCTTTATATGTATAAAGTGTATTTAAGTTTGTTTTTAACTGATAGTGTCAAATCTCTCTGGAGCCGTTTTCAACTTTTTCTCCCCTCAGATGGAAAGATGAGAAAAAATCTAGATTCATTACATTTGTTCATTTATCCTTCTCTAAGCAAAACAAAAAGCATTTATAAAATTGGCATATGGCCACCTAGTATGAAGCTTCTTAGCTAGTTACATAGAGCATTGGTACTCAAACTTGGCTGTGCATTGGCATTACTTGGGGAGCTTTCAAAATGCAAATGCCCAGGTCCCACCCCTAGAAATTCAGATATAATTTGTCTGAAGTCCTGGGCATTGGGATTTTTAAAAGCCCCCATGTGATTTTAAAAGCAGTCAGTTTGGAGAACCGCTGATTCAGAGCTTCAGGAAAGCTAGAGTTGAGTAGCTTTAACAAATCAGGAAAAGTTTATAATGATAGAGATGAAGACACCTTCATTTTTCCTTGGTAGAGAACAGACTTGCAATTAGAAATTCTTGACATACCCTAGAACACACTGGTGCAAAATCCAGGAGTTTATACTCCCTTTACAATTTCCCTAATGTCTTCCTTCGTTTTGGAATTTATTCCTTGGACTTCTTTCATTTTTATTTGAGTGGAGATACTTTTTCAAATATTATTGAAAGTCAGTCTGGTCGTTCTCTTTCAATGCCACAACTTGTAATTAAGAAGATCAACTTTCAAACAAAGGCACACCTTCCTTTTTGAAGTTGCTTAGCCAGAATTTTTCTAAATACCAATCCCAGCAATGCACCAGAGGGTGCGACCTAAGGGAATGGGGATCATTTCTCCCTGAATAATGACTAGTTGCTGAGCATCAAAATGACAAGCCAAGAAAACACCAGGTGAAGAAATGAGTCCTGGCTGGGGACAGTTCAAATCAGTGCGGGCTAAGAAGGCAGTGTGGTCCTGAATATTTGGCCTTAATTTGGAATTTCCTTGTTTTGGTGAATTTAAATTCTTAGCACTAATGTCATACAGCTATTTTTTTTTTATGGTTTGTTTTCTTTTCCTCTTTGTCATTCAATATTCAAAACAACATGAAATGTACATTCTTCTTCACATGGAGAATGAATTCAGCAACAACTCAAGCACATAATTCTTCTCTGCATGGAGAGAGATGTTGGACAGCTGCGCACCCAGGTCTAAGGAACAGCACATTTACGTGAAGTGACTGAGGGAGGAGGCACCCCTCCCCCCCCCCCCCCCAGCAAACAGAGAGGCAAAAACACAAGCTTTTTTTTTTCCAGAGGTCAGGAACCTATTAAATACATTGTTTTTTCAATTGTTTCTTACTTGTCTGTCTGTCCCCTTGAGAATGAAGGCTCCATGAGACCAGTGTATTCTGTTTATGCTGTCATCTACTGAGCCGAAACAATGCCTGGCATATAGTAGGCATTCAATAAATATTTGTTCAATGAATGAAGGATTCTAGAGAGGGGAATAAATTGCAGTTTCAAATACCAAGTTATGAGGATGAAGAAAAGCACAATGCATTTCCTTCTCATTCTCACAGCAAAGAAATGGGATTAAAATGAGTTTTGGGGTTGTTGTGTTTTTTTTTTCCTAAGCTGCATAGAGTGTGGAAGCAGCCACACATTCTCTTCTTTGAATACCTTCTGCCAGCGTCCTCCCCATCCCAGGCAGGACCAACCAGCATGCTAACAAAATGTCCCAGAGAAGACTCCTGGAGCAGACTGGCATCCACAGAGAGCCTCACCTTGTTCCCCAAGACTTTCAGCTTGGCTCCAGCTCTGCCTTCCTCCTGACTCCTGAGCAGGTAGCCCAGGACAGTGGGGCTCAAGCATCAGCACGCAGCACAATCACCTGCAGGACTTGTTAAAACACAGATTGCTGGCCCCACAGCCACACCACAACTGACTACACCTGCTTAGGAAAAGACCTTCTGCCTAGTTTCTTTGGCTAAGCTCTGAGTTATGTTACGCCTCTGCTCTGAGTTCTCACCTTGATATCCTTTAACCTACTTTCACTGCAGTTCCTCTCGGAGTAGCTTTGGTCAAGCGCTTAACATCTTTGAGTCCTGAGCCTCAGATTTCTCATCTATGAAATGGACACATTTCTCTTTTTTTTCCAATTAATAGATCTATTTTTTTTTAGAGCAGTTTTACAGAAAAATTGAACAGGTAGTTCAGAAAATTCCCAGATCCCCCCCTCTTCCACATCCAATTTCCCCTATTATTAATATCTTCATTTAGTGTGCTACTTTTATTACAACTAATGAACCAATATTGATACATATTATTAACTAAAGTCCACAGTTTACATTAAGGCCTTGTACTGTGTGTACTGTACAGTCTATGGGTTTTGACACGTGCATAATGTCATGTATCCGCCGTTATAGTAGCACACAGAATGGTTTCAGTGCCCTAAAAATCCCCTGTCTTCACATGTTCACCTCTACCTGCTTCCTCCAATCCCTGGCCACTGATCTTTTTATTGCCTCTACAGTTTTGCCTTTTCCTGAATGTCATATAGCTGGAATCATACAAGATGCAGTGTTTTCAGATTGGTTTCTTTCACCAACAATATGCATTTTCGGTTCCTCCATGACTTTTCATGGCTTGATAGCTCATTTGATTTTATTATTTTTTCATTGTATGGATGTACCACAGTTTATCCACTCACCTATTGAAGGATATCTTGGTTGCTTCCAGTTTGGGGTAATTATGAATAAAGATGTTTTGAGCATTTGTGTGCAGGTTTTTGTGTGGACATAAGTTTTCAGCTTAATTGTATGTAAATACCTCAGAGCAGGCTATGGTAAGACTATGTTTAGATTTGTAAGAAATTGCCAAACTGTCTTAAAAAGTGCATTCCCACCAGCAATGAATGAGAGTTTCTGTTGCTACACATCCCTGTCAGCCTTTGGTGATGTCAGTTTTTTAAATAATAATGGTAGCTCTTTGTTGTTTCAATTTGCATTTCCCTAATGACATGATGTTGAGCATCTTTTTTTTTCCTATTTGCCATATTCTTTGATGAGGTGTCTGTTCACAGCTATTGCCCATTTTGTAATTGGGTTGTTTGTTTTCTTATTGCATTTAAGAGCTCTGAATATTTTCCATACAAATCTTTATCAGATATGTGTTTTGTAAATATATTCTCCCAGTCTGTGGCTCATCTTTTCCTTGTTTTAACAGAGTCTTTCACAGAGCAGAAGTTTTGTTTGCTTTTTTTAAATTTTAATCAGGTCCACCTTATCAATTTTATCTTTTGACATTATATGTAAAAACTCATTGCCAAACCCAAGGTCAACTAGATTTTCTCCTGTGTTATCTTCTAGAAGTTTTATAGTTTTGTGCTTTACATTTAGGTCTGCAAACTGTTTTAAATTAATTTTTGTGAAAGGTATATGGTCTGTGTCTAGATTCATTTTTTTGCACAAAGAAGTCCAATTGTTCCAGCACCATTTGTTGAAAAGACTATCTTTTTCCACTGAATTGTCTTTGTTCCTTTGTCAAAGATCAGTAGACTGTATTTGTATGGGTCAATTTTTGGCCTCTCTATTCTGTTCCATTGATCTATTTGTCCATTATTTCACCAAGGCCATACTGTCTTAATCACTATCATTTGGCAGTCTTGAAGCCAAGTAGTGGCAATCCTCTGAATCTGTTGTTCTTCAGTATTGTGTTAACTACCTGGGCCTTTTTCCTTTCCATATAAATTTTAGAATCAGTTTGTTGATATCCATAAAATAATTTGCTGGGATTTTGATTATGATTGCCTTGATTCTAAAGATCAAGTTGGGAAGAATCAAAATCTTAATGTTGAATCTTCCTATCCATAAATATGGAATATTTCCCCATTTATATCGATTTTTAAAAATTTCTTTCTTCAGAGATTTTTAGTTTTCATCATAAAACTCCTGTAAATATTTTGTTAAATTTATGGCTGTTTCATTTTTTATGCTAATGTAAATGGTGTTGGGTTTTGTATTTCAAATCCCAAGTGTCCTTTGCTGGTATGTAAGAAAGCAATTGACTTTGGTATATTAACCTTGTCTCCTGCAACCTCATTATAATTCCTTATTAATTCCAGGAGTTTGGGGCCAATTCTTAGGATTGTCCACATAGACAAACATGTCATCTCTGGACAAAGAGAGTTTTATTTCTTATTTCCCAGTCTGTATGCTATTTACCATTTGTATTAGTCAGAGTTCTCTAGGGAAACAGAACCAACAGGAAATATCTGTAAACAGTATGAGATTTTTTTAAATTGCCTCACGCAACCATGGGGACGCACAGGTCCAAATTCTGTGGGGCAGGCTGCAAGTCAGGGACTCTGATGAAAGATCTCGATGAGTTCTCCAGGAGACACTGGCTGTCTAAAGTTGAGATGGGGATTCTCTCTCTGAATGCTGAAATCACTTCTCCTTTTAAGGCCTTCAACTGATTGGATGAGATGTCACTCACTGCTGACAGCAATCTCCTCAGTTGATTGTGGATGTAATCAGCAATCAACTCACTGATTTAATATCTATGCAATGCCCTTGTATTACAATTAGCCCAGTGCTTGCTTGACCAAACAACTGGGAACCATTACCTGGCCAAGTTGACACATTAGCCTAACCATCATATCATTTATTTCCTTACTGCATTAGCTAGAACTTCTAGGCTAATGTTGAATAGGAGTGTTGAGAAAGGACATAATTGCCTTGTTCTTGGTCTTAAAGGGAAAGCATCTAGTTTCTCACTATTAAATATGATGTTATCTATAAGTTTTTGTCGTTGTTTTTTTTTTTTAGCAAGTTAAGGAGTCCCATTCTATTTCTAGTTTTCAGAGAGTTTTTATCATGAGTGAGTGTTGAATTTTTTTAACCATTTAGTTAATGCACATCTATTGAGTGCCAACTTTGTATCCAGAAACTGGGGACATATAACATTGATTGGGAGATTATCTAGCCTGCATAAAACTTCATCATCATTTAATAGGAGAGAGAGAGAGAGACAGGCCAATAAATGATTGCAATGTATAAAGATACCTGAAAGAAGTACAAACAAGATGTGATTGGGACCATTACCTTCACCTGGGAGAGGTAGAAAGGCTTTCAAAAGCATGAGATTTTTGAACTGGACTTTTTTTTGTAGGTACCAGGGCCAGGGATTGAACCCGGGACCTCGTGTGTGGGAAGACGGCATTCAACCACTCAGCTACATCAGCTCCTCCAAGTTGGTTTTTTGGTTTGTTTTTTGTTTGTTTGTTTTTTTAAAAAAAGAGGATCCATCCCCCGTATGTGGGAAGCAGGCACTCAACGGCTTGAGCTACAGCTGCTACCTGAACTGGACTTTAAATGACAATTTGCCTGGGGAGGAAGAGCCATTACAGACAAAGAGAACAGCCATGTAGGGTCTCAGAGCTGAGAAGAAAAACATGTGTCCTTTAAGGAACTGGTCCATTTCATCAAAGTTATCAAATTTGTGGGCATAGAGTTATTCCTTTATTATTCTTTTAATGCCCATGAGTTCAGTAGTGATGACCCCTCTTTCATTCCAATATTAGTAATTTGTGTTTTCTCTCCTTTTTCTTGGTTATGTTGGCTGTAGGTTTATCGATTTTATTGATCTTTTTAAAGAACCAGCTTTTGGCTTCATTGATTTTCTCTACTGATTTCCTGTTTTCATTTTATTGATTTCTGCTCGAATATTTTATTATTTCTTTTCTTCTGCTCCCTTTGTATTTAATTTGCTCTTCTTTTTTTGAGTCTCTTAAAGTGGAAGCTTAGATTAATGATTTTAGATTTTTCTTCTTTTTTACAATATGCATTCAATGCTATAAATCTCTCTTGGAGCACTACTTTCACTGCATCCCACAAATTTTGAGAGGTTGTATTTTCATTCAGTTCAAAATATGTTTTAATTTCTCTTCAGACTTTAATTTCTCTTTGACCCATGTGTTATTTATAAAGATGTTGTTTAATCTCTAAATATTTTGGGATTTTGCAGTTTTCTATTATTGATTTCTAGTTTAATTCCATGGTGGTCAGAAAACATAACTTCTGTGATTTCTATTCTTTTAAATTTATTAAGGTGTGTTTTATGGCCAAGAAAATGGGCAAGTTCCATGGGAACTTGAGAAAAATGTGTATTCTGCTGTTATTGGGTGAAGTAGTCTTTGAATATCAATTAGTTGGGGCTGATTGATGGTGTTGTTTAGTTCAGCTCTATACTGACTTTCTGCCTGCTAGATCTGTTAATTGCTGATAGAGGTGTGTTGAAGTCTCCAACTATAAAAACGGGTTTGTCTATTTCTTCTTGCACTTCTATTAGTTTTTGCCTCACATATTTTGATGTTCTGTAATTAGGTACATGCATTAGGATTGTCTTGTCTTCTTAGAGAATTGACCCTTTTATCATGTAATGCCCCTCTTTATCCCTTGTTCTGAAGTCTTCTTTGTCTGAAATTAATCTAGCTACTCCAGCTTTCTTCCTGCCGCCCACACCCCCACACCCCTGGCTTCCTTGTCTGTTTGTTTGTTTTTGCTTGTTGTCTGCTTGTTGTTTTTTGTTCATTGTCTGCTTCTTGTCTATTTGTTTTTTTCTTTAGGAGGCACCAGGAGCTGAACCTGGGACCTCCCATGTGGGAGGCAGGTGCTCAACTGCTTGAGCCACATCCACTCCCCCAGCTTTCTTTTTATTAGTTAGCATGGTATATCTTGCTCCATCCCCTTACTTTTAATCTATCTATGTCTTTATATTTAAAGTAGGTTTCTCATAGGCAACATAGAGCTGGTTCTTGTTTCTTTATCCACTCTTACAGTCTGCCTTTCAATTAATGTATTAGGCTATTCACATTTAAGATGAGTCTTGATATACTTGAAGTAGTAGCTACTGTGTTTGTAACTGTTTCCTATTCATTGCTTTTTCTTTGTTTCATTTGCCTCCATTTTTCTGCCTTGTTTTAATTGTGCAATTTATATGACTCCACATTTTCTCTTTTCTTAACATAGCAATTATATGTCTTTAAAAAAAATAGTGGTAGTTCTAAAGTTTGCACTGTACATTAACAACTAATCTAAGTCCACTTTCAAATAACACTAAGTAGCTTCAGTAATAGTATAGGTAACTTCTAAGAGAGTATTCCCAATTCCTCACTCCCATCCCTCATAACGTGTCTTTCATTTCACTTATCCATAGCTATATTCACCCAATACATTGTTGCTATTACTACTTTGAACAAACAGGTATCTATTAGAACACTAAAGAATGAGAAAAATAAAATATTTTATTTTATTTTCATTTATTCCAGGTCTGATGCTCTTCCTTTCTTTATGAAGAGCTGCGTTTCTGACCTATAACATTTTCCTTTTCTCTGAAGAACTTCTTTTAACTTGTTTTTGCAAAGCAGTCTATTGGTGACAAATTCTCTCAGGTTTTGTTTGTCTGAAAAAGCGTTTATTTCTTCTTCAATTCTGAAAGATAATCTCACTAGATATAGGATTCTAGATTGGTAGGTTTTTTCCTTTCAACACTTTAAATATTTCACTCTATCCACTCTTTTCTTGCTTACATGAATTCTGATGAGAAGTCCAATAAAATTTTTATCCTTATTCCTCTATAGATAAAGTTTTTTTGTTTGTTTGTTTTCTTTCTTTGACATCTTCCAAGATTTTCTCTTTGTCTTTGATTTTTGTAGAGTGAATATAATATGCCCAGGTGTAGATTTTTTTTTTTTTTTTTTTTTTTTTTTTTGGTATTTATCCTGTTTGGTGCTCTCTGATTATCTGGATCTATGGTTTAGTGTCTACCAATTTTGGGAAATTTTCAGTCATTATTACTTCAAGTCTTTCTTCTGTTCCTTTCTCTCTTTCTTTTCCTTCCACTATTCACATTCAGTATATGTAACACCTTTTGTAATTGTCTCACAGTTCTGGATATTCTGATTTGTGTGTATGTGTGTGTGTGTGTGTGTGTGATTTTTTCTCTCTGCATTTCTTTTCAGTAAGTTGCTGTTGACATATCTTCAAGCCCACTGATCTTTTTTCCCCTTGGCCATGTCCAGTCTACTGATGAGCCCATCAAAGGCATTCTTCATTTCTGTTTCAGAGTTTTTTATTTCTAGCATCCCTTTGGAGTCTTTCTAAGAGTTTGCATCTCTCTGCTTAAGTTACCTATCTGTTCTTGCATGTTGTCTACTTTTTCCATTTGAGCTCTTTCATTAATCACAGATATTTTAAATTCCCTGATATCCCAAAATCTGTGTCATGTCTGTGTCTGGTTCTGATGCATGGTTTGTCTCTTCCGACTGTGTTTTTTCTTGCTTTTTAGCATGTCCTGTAATTTTTTTTTTGAAAGCCAGGCATGCTGTATTATGAAGTAATTTAAAAAGCCAGACATGATGATGAGGTAAGTAGGCTCTCAGTGTGAAGTTTTATGTTAATATAGCTAGGAGCTGGGCTGTATTTAAAGTTTGCCAGAAGCTTTAATTTCCTCTAGTTTCTTTGTTTTTGTTTTTGTTTTTGTTTTTTCATTTTCTTCCCTGTTGTCTTTAGGTTCCCCTAAGAACCCCTTCTTAGCTCTCTCAATTATAATCTATTATAATTATATATAATATAATATATAATATATATATATATTACATATATAATATATAATGTATATAATATATATATATATAATATTATATTATAATTATTGTAGCTCTCTCAATTATAATCTATTGTTATTATACTAGAGCCCGGTTGATATGGTATTAAGGTATTGCAGAAGGAAAGCATTCCATAATCTTATGGTTAAATCTCAATTGTTTTAGTGGGCCAAAGTTCCTGGGCTGTGTCCTTCAAAAGTGTTTCTTAGCCTTTTTTTTTTTTCTTTTTTTCCCCTCCCTTTATGTGAGACAGGAAGGCTAGCTTGGGCTGTCTAATAGTTCTTTCCTCAGATCAGATTAGGCTCTGGTAAAGTAGTTTCCCTGGTGGACAAGCCTGTGTTATGGAGAATGTTCTGGACATATTTCACAATGGTTACTTTTCCCTTCTCCCTGCAGGAAGCATGAGGGAATTTTTCTCCCATCTTCACTGTGAGAAACTGGGCTCCAGAGATAAAACCCATGAAAGTGTGAAGCTCCCACTAAGATTGGACCTCTAGGAGTTTTTAACTCTCAAACTAGTCTGTACTCAGCTTTCAGCAATTCATCTATTATCATTGAATTGTTTCTACCAGTTACTGGCTCAGGCAGCTTCAGCTCCCAGTTGAACCAAGCTGTGATTCTCTGTACTCTCCTATCTCTACAGATTGGAGGGTGGCAGTTTACCCTATGACCTCAATTCTCTGGTCGAGCTGAGAAAAGCCATTGGTTTTTTAGTTTGATCAGTTTTTTTTTCTTGTTGTGAAGATTGGAGTGAGACTTTCCATCTTCTTTACATGTCAAAGCTGAATACCACATCTCCTAACTGATAAGACTGTTGAGAAAACTAGGTGCCATAATGTATTTCAAATACCTAGCATGGTGTCCAGCAAATGCAAGTAATAATAGTTATAATAATGACGGGGCACCTTCACAAGTACTTTGCATGTATTAATTCAATTAAGTCTCACAACAATATAAGTAATATTGGTATTCCCATTTTGCACAGGTAGAAACTGAGGTACAGAATTTTCGTACCTAAAAGGGCAGCCAGGCTCTAGGACACAGATTTCCATAATCAATCCCCCCATCCCACCCCACCTTCACCAAATCTTGCCTTGTCCTGGCCAGTCCTCCTAGGGACTGGAATTCTATCTCTGCATCCATCCTATGGTGAGATCTTGCCACTGACCCTGTGCATCCCCACAGTAGATTGCTCTGGAGTCACCCAATTATTTTGAGCCATTAGATTGGCAGAACCTACCCACCAGGCACATCCATTTCCTGGTCTACCCCCACCAACCCCCTGGCTTCCTGTGTCAAAGTTCCTTCCCAACCTCACTCAGGTATAGAGAGAAAATGTGAAGGAAGATATTTAAAAGAAGAATTGTGGGTTAACAAAAATGGATTGTTAATAGAAACATACATACACACTCACTTACTAACCATTATAAAGAAAGTCTGTGAATAGTACTCAGAAATCCTGCTCTGCTGAGTGGGATGAGCAGAGATTTGAAGAGACCTTGTTCAGCCCCAGCCTTTCTGGGAACAGAAATGATAGAGTGAATAAAGACAAACAAGGTGATAATTGGACATAGCATTAAATTAAGGGTCTCAGTGTCCCTGCCTAGTTGAGGCCTGATCACCTCTCCATACTCAAGGGGAAGGCAACTTGCCCAGGGAAAGGTATCAGTGAGAATGAGAAACTGCAAGGCCTCCACCAAGACCTGCTGCTCTGAGCCTTCAGACCTATGGCTTCAGCAAAAATGACTTTTTCTTACATCTCTCCTTGTGAATGGCACATGCTTTCTGTGAATTATTCTCTTGTGAGGACCAGAAGGAAGTGAATGGTGTTGGGGAACTCAGTTTGTGGTCATTCAGACTTCTAAACCTTCCTTGTCACCTTTCTGTCTTCAGGGAGAGCCCTGGCAAAAAATTTGATATCCCATCAGTACCTCACCCATTGATCTACGCAGTCCTTTATGAGGGAACAATTTACATCAGGAGATCAACATTCTAGTATTGCTATTCATTAGAATTCATTAGCAGCTAAAATCAATTTCTCATTCTGTGCATTTTACTGGCCTGAAATCATCAGTCCAGCATAGCTTTCTAACAACTTTTGGTTTAAATTAATACTTAACGTCCCACTTTTCACTAACAAAAAGGATCAATGTGCAACCAATGGTGTTCAAATAAATGTTTAGCAACTGGCTCTCCCCAAAAAGGGGACTGGTTTGTAGAATTTGCCAATTTCTGTAGTATAAATACTCCCACCATGGCCAATTTCAAGCCACCAACATGATATCACCAAATGTGGAGTTAGGAAGAGATGTGCAGTAGCATACCATTATATATACATAGATGCAAATAGTCTCAAAAGCACAAATAATAGTAAAATGATGAGAAATAATTAAGTAGTGATGACTTTTGAGTATTTATAACATTTGTTTTCAATATAATTTATTTAATTGCAGATGTATATAATTTAATTTTTAATCATGGCTGTGTTTAGCAACTAACTCAAAATATTCCTGGAAATTTTGCAATCAGTGAGCTGACTTCAGTGGGCGCTAGCATGCTCTTGAAAGACAACAAGTTGGAAGAGCAGAACAAGCACTGCAGTAGGAGGAAAGGCATTGGGTTTTAGCTAAGATATTATAGGTGACCTGCTTGACTTTTTGGGCTTTAGTGGTGAAAATAGGTAATCTCTTAAGCACCATCCTATTCACAAAGAAGGACTCTAATTTCAGTCTTCTGTTTCTACCCTCAAGAACTCTATTTTGTTGCCCTTTACACTTACAGATTTCTTTCTACAAAAACACAAATGAAACTAAATAATAATAATTTTCAATAAAAATAACAATGTGCCAGGCATATATAATTCATTAAATCCTCAGGACACAATGAGATATTTGCTATGATTATAACTATTTCAAAGATGAGTAAATGAACGCACAGAGAGGTCATACATCATGGTATCTGTGCTCTTAATAATTGTACTCTAAATAAACCATACCATTTCCATTATGGAGGGGACATTTTGAGGGCTAGTTGGAGTTATAATTTCTGAGGGAAACCTGATAAAATAAAACAGTATGTATCTGGGAGCACATAAGGAAGAGAAATTTCTTTCTTTTTCCAGAGTTAGTTGTTTTTTTTGTTTTTTTGTTTTTTTTTTTTTAATTGCTCAAATTTTATAAGCATGATGCATGGTCCTTTCCTTCTTTGTATAATTTCTACAGTAGTTTCTGACAAAGAAAAGAATATTTTATCAATTTTTAAAAATATTCTCTTACTACACAATGAAAAAGATGACAGCATTCAGCAATACAACGTCTATAAACAAATTAGATATTTCTTTACCCCCCAATAAAATCTTGTAAGAAACCACCAATTACTGTGAGACTTATCTCCATTTTAACCATCTGGTTCTTCTGAATAGAGAGTGTGTATGCACATGAGCCTAAGAATAAGACAGAGAACTGTTGTTATCTTGATATATTGCAACATGTGAAAATAATTGCTTTTAGTGTGGCTAATACTCATATCACACACAATACAACTGTAGGGCAAAATTCTTGTCTGTGTTCCATATAAATAATTTGAATCCAACATTCAACTCTCCTTTTATGTACAAAACTGACTAGACATTCTGAGACTGACTTAATTCTGCATAAAATTTTCCAAATTAACTCAATGATGAAAACCCATATACAAAAAGAATAGGGAGTTAGTTTGTCTATTTCTGTAACATGCATTGAGCTCATGATTTGAGTTATTTACAAAAGATAAATTATATGTACTCTATGTGCTGGTCATTCTCTGCCTGCCCCTCAAATCCATTCTCCACCCTCCACTGCCCTGCTGTGTGTCCAGGAGGCTAGGCTCTCATCACCCAGGACCCTTTGCCCTCTGGCTTCAGGTTGGTTTGAACCAATAGGAAGAATTGACAGGAGGCTGGAGCATAGAGAAAAGAAATCAAACAAAGATTTTATAGCCCTACCTTGCTGTGGTTCTGAAGGACCCTCTTACCCTTCCACCTCCTGACTCCTTCAGACCTAAGCATGGTAACACCTTCCCACTTTTGCCAGTCCCTCAGGTGCCCAACATGCCTCGTCATTCTCTTAAAGAGACTTTTCATTAACCTGTTTTTGGTTTAACGCACCATCTCTTCCCTCCAAGGTATTCATTGAGACTTCTAAGAGAAATGAAATCTATATTAAATATTCTTTTTTTCACATACACAAATATGAACATATTCTCTCCCCTCAACATTACTTTAAGCAGAGAGTAAATGCAGTATTATTTAATTTAGATAGAACTGACTTAAAGCAACTTATCAAAAGAAACAGCTGTTTCATAAATTGAGTTATCCCGGAAATGCAGATTGTAGGTAGATGGTGGAGAAAAGAAATGTTTAAAGATATATCTTTGCTTTCTAACCATGATTTTAGCTATCAAACACTGAAAGCTTACAAAGTCCAGGAGAAAATAAGATCCATTCTGTTCCAAGTGGTAGGATTCTGTGATTTCATAGTTTTTTCCGATTATCATCTCAAAGAACTCTATTTTATTGTCCTTTGCATTTTACATCTATAGATTCCTTTCCAGTCAAACACAAATGGAATGAATTAATAATAATTTTCAATAACAGCAATAATAATAACTAACTTTTTTTTTTAGCTAAATAAGGCATGAGACATACTATACTAAAATATTGGTTGTTGGCTGAAAATTCAAATTTAACTTAATGTCCTGTGTTTGTGTGTGTGTGTTTTGTTTATTTTGCTAACTCTGGCAACCTTACACATATGGCAAGTGGTTACCATATTGGACAGTACAGATATAGCATGTTTCCATCATCACAGAAAATTCTTTTAGAGAGCACGGCTCTAGATTATTATGAGCTCACTTAACATTAATGTGCTTATGGTTAATAAAAACCAACAATAATGCTTTGCATCATCATCTCACTATCCCGAGTAATACATTTTTGATAAAAATAGACATCTGTGCAGCTGAAAACCTGAGACTGAGCCTTCTGACCACCAACTTTTTAGTTAACATTTTAAGGAATAAATCATCATTTTCCTAATAATTAACCCTTGAAATTGTCTGCCTTTCAATGCTCCATAAAATCACTTTTTAAAAAATTATTTCAAATTGCATTCTACATATAGAAATGTGCATGAAACATTTTTACAATTCAAAAATAATCATAAGAATTGACATTTCTTTGTTATGTGTGTCAGAGGCTGGTTATGCTCATGAGATTATGCAGATTTCTTCCCTTATAATTTCCTAGGCCTGGCCAGAAATATTTTTTCTTAAATTCCCCTTCATCAGCACATGGTAAATATGAAGTCAGACTCCTAAATAAATTATTTAGAAACTAAAGGAATAGATTGTATTAGAGAAAAGCATTAAGAAAATTGACCTCTGTTTCTCTAATAAAAGCAGGAGAGACAGGACCCTTCCAGCCCAATCAATGCCATTAATTGGTTATCAGAGTAAATGAATGATTCTTTCTACCTGTTCTCCTCCAAGTTTAGAAGGAACTAATCGGGTCGATTAACCTTTGGCATCATGGATTTGAGGCAATTTGGAAGAAGGCTATTTCTCATTTCCCTGGGCTATTCTTTTGTCCCAGGCACATGAAGAGGAAACTCCATCCAAAACATTCTAAAAAACTCAGAAGGAAAAATCCTGACTCCTCTCATGCTTGGGAAGTAAGACTCACAAGCAGGCCATGGGCCTTTATTTCCAGAGGGAGACAGCTGTAGCAAACTCTTTCTGAGGGGCCAAGAGCATCTTGCTCTTTGTTCAGCTTCTGATCAGGCCTTTAGTTGGGCATCAGTTTACCCGTTGGTAAATTGAGTTGAATAATATATACTTACCACTCCATAGTAAATGAATATTGAAGATCTTTGGCTAAAGAGGGCTATGAATATGTAAAAGCACAATGAATACAAATCAAGAATTCATGACTTAGTAAAAGCTCAATATGTTGATAAATCTTGAATTTTTGCAAATGCTGAAATGTTTAGCTCTTATTCAGAATATATAATAGTTAGGGATTGAGGTTTAGCCAAAAAGGCTTTATGCAAAGGACACATATGTAACTACGTACAGTAAAAAGCTGTACATCTGGCATGTTGGGGGAAATTGGAGGCACCAATCAGTCAAAAGTTCTGACTAACAATTAATTTTTCATTGCTTTTGGTAGCTCTCTTGTTTCTTGTCTTGGCCTCTCTACTAAAGCCTAGATGGAGGGGAAAAAAGTTGGAGATTTTATTCAGGCAAAACCCCACTGAATGCACAAAAACCACAGAAGCAGAGATGCGGCTCAGCCCTACCCCCATGCAAAGCACAAAGCAGTTTCCTGTTCACAAACCACGAGATCCTTTGGCCTGGTGTTCGGACATAGGAAGGATGAGTCGAGAAATGGCACAGGTGCATGCAAATGGACTCATGCAGGAGGCCAGACAGCACAGCCTCAAGCCCGCTCTGCACCATGGTGCTAATTAGACAAAAGGGCCCTTTTCTCTGGGCAGAAGCAGCCCCACACCAGAGCACATGACTTGGTGAAGCCTCACTTGCCTCTTGACCTGGACCCCTGTGCCATGAAAACCTGCACAATCTTATGAGGGGGTCCTGAGTATGAATTCTGGAGAGTTCGTTAGCCTCTGTAAAAGAATAGGTTTGTCAGTATGAAGAAATTTTGTTATGTTTAGTTCTATAAAGACTTGTTACTTAAAACCCCACACTCTCCAAACAGTTTTCTGGGTCCTTTGAGGAGGCACCTCTTGCCCACTGAGAAATACAGGGTTAATTCAGTAGTTATGAGTACATATCAAAGTTGGTTCTGAGCTTTCTAGTAGGCAGGGAAAAAAAAAAAGGCAACTAAAGGATTTCCATTGTCCTTACTATAAGACAAAGAAAACAGCATACTATTTACGTTGGGATGACAATGATCTTTATTACTTCAACTCTAAAAGACATTTCTCAGGTGGAATTTCACTTGGATGCCACTGAGTGACATTATAGGCAATAGTTTCATCAATCATTTAACAGTAAATGCAATGGCAAGGTCCATGTGGCAAAGGTTTCTTGCAACAAACTTTGATAACATCAAAGCACAGTTAATTCTGAGAAGGCTGGGATAATTTTGGTTCCAGTGTGGAGTCTTCTGGTGGCTAACTTGGTCACAGGAGAGGACCTACAGTATCTGGGGAAAAGAATACTTAACCTCGTCTTCAGACCAGTGTTTCCTAAATGTTCATCTGCAGTCAATTTCCAGGCTGTGTCAGAGTTTTCACTGCTCCCCAGAGAAAGGAGACAAAGAAAGAAAAGAAAAGAAAGTTGGTCATTGCAAATTGACCAACTTTCCTCACTTGGGTAGGACTACACTTTATTCTGAGAGTTATGCCCTCCCAATTTTTGGAGGGTGTATTAGTCAGCCCAATGGGGTACTGATGCAAAGTACCAGAAATCTGTTGGCTTTTATAAAGGGTATTTATTTAGGGTAAAAGCTTACTGTTACAAGGCCTGAAAAAGTCCAATTCAAGGTACCATAAGAGGTACTTCCCCACCTAAAGTCTGTTGCCATGTGTTGAAGCAAGATGGTGGGCAATGTCTGCAAGGGTTCAGCCTTTTCTTTCCTTTTAAGGCTCCTTGGTCCCAGCTTCTTCTGATCTCAGCTGTAGGCTGGAGGGCTTGTTTCTTTTTAGGTCTGCTCAGCTGCTCAGGGCTTTGGTCTCTTCAGCTGCAAACTATCAGGTGAATGGCTCAGCTCTCCCTGGGACTCCAGCATCAAAGTTAAGTTCTCTTCTCTGTCTTCTACTGTGTGTCTACTTCTGTCTCCTTGATTGAGCATCCATTTATGTAGCCCATCAAGGGGGAGGGCTTGCCCCTGCATGCCCTAATGAAGTGGTCAAATCAAAGCCCTAATCATGATTTAATCAAGTAAACAAAAAGTCTTTGAATTTAAATCAATCAAAGAGTATTATGCCCAGATGAAAGGACCAGTTTACAAACATAATCTATATCTCTCTTTGGAATTCTTAAATAATATCAAACTGCCACAGAGGGGTTAAAAGGTCCTTTCTTTGATGTAATGATGGTGGAACAGAGGGTGGTTTTATAGCTCCTATTGTATGTGGACTGTCTTTAGTTGCCATATAAACTTTTCAACACTTGTTGGCTCCCAAGATTGGGAGCAATCTATTACTGGTCTGTGAAATTCCAATTCTGGGAATGACTGCCATGAACTATGTTCCCAAAGTAGCAGAGAGTTTGAGTCATACTTGCTGATGAGGGCTGGGCATAAGTACCTGTGGCAGTTTGATATTATTTATGAATTCCAAAAAGAAATATTAATTATGTTTGTAAACTGGTCTGGTTCCTCTGGACATGATAACCCTTTGATTGTATTAGGTCCAGCTGAGACGCCTGATTAAATTATGTTAAGATTAGGGCTTTGATTCAACCACATCATTAGAGTGCAACTCAGCGTTGAATCCCTGTCCCTTTGGTGGGCTGATAAAACAGACAGAGAAGAACACAGAAGAGAGACAGCTCATTAGACAGGATCCTGCAGCTCCGGGAAGAGAGATGAGCCTGATAGTCTACAGCTGACCTTGTGAAGAGAACAGAACAGCTGAGCCTGAAAAAAATGAGCCACTGGAAGAGAGATGAGCCTTATGCCTGCCTACAGCTGAGATTGGAAGAAGCTGGGGTCATGGAGCCTTAAGAGGAAAGAGGAAGGCTGAATCCTCGCAGATATCGCCTGCCATCTTAAGTCAACACGTGGCAACAGACTTTGGGTAAGAAAGTATCTCTTAAGTAACCTTGAATTGGACTCTTTGGGACCTTGTAACTGTAAGTTTCTACCCCAAATAAATACCCTTTATAAAAGGCAACGGATTTCTGGTACTTTGCATCAGCACCCCTTTGGCTGACTAATACAGTACCCTTGCTCTATAATGGTAATAAAGATTGCAAACCTCCTCAATATTCTTAGTGAGTTAGGCTCCTCACTGACTCCAGAGTGGGACATCAAGGCTACCTGTGGAAGCAACTTTGGATATGCACAAGCAGTTCAATACATAATTGGTCACAACTCCATTGTTCCACTGTTTGAGTCTGGAAGCTTTTCAAAGCAGTGTTTCTGTAACCTGTCTCTGATATAGAGAAGATTTTTATCTTTTCACAAGTCTTCTAATGTAAAGTACCCCACCTTGATGCTTGCCCACTGTGGCATTAGTTACAGAATGTCTTCCCAGATAATCTAATGAGGTGGCCTGCCATCTGGAAATATTTAATGAGGTCCAATTGAATATAGAACTAGAGGTGATTTTACTCTTGACCAAGCTCACACTGAGTCATTCTTACAGGAGAATGATGTCAGAAGAAGGTGCTACTTGAGGCCACTCCTGGTTTCTGGTAATAAAAGCAAGAAATCGGGGGGCAGATGTGTCTCAAATGGTTGGGCATCTGTCTGCCATATGGAGGGACCTGGGTTCAATCCCCGGGACCTCCCGGTAAAATAAAAAAATATATATATATAGAAGGCGCATGGGCTGCCAGGCTCTGTGTACCGGTGAGCCGCCAGGCCCCGGGAGCCATGCAGCAAGATGATGACGTAACAGGAGAGACGCAGGGGAGAGACAAGACGAGATGCTCCGAAAGCTCTGAAAGCCAGGAACCGAGGTGGTGCAGGTGGCAGAACATCTCTCTCCTACATCAGAGGTCTTCAGGATTGAGTCCTGCTGAAGGAGGAGGAAGATGAAAAGAGATGGCAGGAAACAGATACAGAGAATTGCCCAGCGAACGGACACAAAACAGCAAATGGGGAAGGGGGGGTTAAAATGGATAAAGTAAATAAATAAATCTTTTTTTAAAAAAGCAAGAAATCAGTGCCTTGGAGGATACTTGTCTCTCATTCACAATAACATTAGTACCAAGCGCCATCCATGGTGACAGTGATACAAAGGTATTCAGAAAAAACTATCACCTACAGAGTAGGCACTGTGCTTTATACGCTTTATCTAAATCCTCACAAAAAATACTTCAAGATAGGTATTATATCTTATTTTTACAGATGTGAAAACCGAGATCCAGTTTAAACAGTTGTCCGAAGTCACAGAGTTAATAAGTAGAGTAGTCAGAATTTATACCAGATCTTCCTGGTTTCAAACCAAACACCATGTTGTTTGAATAAGACACAGTATCTTTCATCATGGTCTAGTAATCCCACTGCTGTTATATGGCATGCTTTGGAGCCCACCAGCAGCTCTGAATCTCTCTCACCTATGATCCATATTTCCCCAAGGTAAAAGAGAGAAATGTACTTTTCCTAACTCCCTGGCATGTGACTTAGTCACTGAACCACAGATTTTGTTGTCTAGTGTATCTTCTTACTCAAAGAAGAAACTCACAAAATCTGTAGTTCAGTGATACTAACTTCAGAGACAGTATACATTCATAAACTATGAATTAATTAAATGTGGGCTTAGAAATGTCAGCATTGGAGGTTCTTGAGGCCAAGGAACTTATACTTCAGTTGCCTTAGTGATACATTGGAGAAATGTTCAGTTGTAGATTATCTTTATAAGGCAATTTAAATATTTAATTCTGGTTGAAGATGGAAAAAATTCAACATCCAACTAAACAAAAACTGCTATGAAATGTTCCCCATTCAAAAATATTCTTTGGTTAAAAACAAGGCTTTGTGTCTGGTGTTTTCATAGGGGTAGGACGGCTCACAATAAACAAACAAAAACAAAACATGAAAACCAAGTAAATTATACAGTGTGTTAGAAGCTATAATTAAAAAAAAAATTAAAGTAGAGCAGAATACAGGGGATCCAGAGTGCAAGAGTGGAGACAGCTTGCAATTTTAAATAAGGTGGCCAGAGTAGTTCTCACTGGGACTCAGGTGACATTGGGACAGACTGTGGGAATTGAGAGAGCAAGCCATGTGGCTATCTGGGAGAAGACCACGCCTGACAGAAAGAAGAGCTAGAAGAGAAAAGGTCCAAAGGCATGAGTAGACTTTGTGTATTCCAGGGACAGCTGGGTGGCCAATGTGGCTGGAGAGGAGTAAGCAAGGGAGAGAGTAGTAGGAAAGATGGTCGGAGAAGAGTCAGGTCATGTGGGCTTGTAGGCCATTGCAAGTACTTTGGTTTCATCCTGAAGGGGCAACAGGGTAAAGCAGGAGACCAGTTAGGAGACTATTGCCACAATCCAGGTGAAAGGCAATTGTGGTGGAGAGCAGGATGTTAGCAGCACCAATTGTGAGAGGTTTTAGGACTGTGAATATATATCGAAGGTACAGCTAACAGGACTTCGCTGACAGATTAAAAGCTTGTGTGTTGAAGAAAAAGAATAAAGTGTCCATCCAAGTCTTGAGGCCTGAGCAATTGGAAACTTGGAGATTCTATCAGCAGGATATAACAAGTTTGGGGAAGAAGATAAGGAGGTCATTTTGGAACATGTTAAGTTTGTCATCCAAGTGGAGGTATTAAGTAGGCAGTGGAAATCAGTGATTTGAAGGTCAGGAAAACATTTGGGCTGGATATAGAACTGCAGTGTTGTTGGCATATGGTTCATTTAAAGATGTAATACTGGAGGAGATCCCCAAGGAGTGTGGATTCAGGAAAAAGAAGACCCTAGAGATGCCCTGGGGCACCCTGAGCTTTAAGGGGTTGGAGAGAAGAGAAACATCAGCGAAACAGATTGAAAATGAACAGGAGTGAGGTAGGAGAAAACCAAGAGGGTGTGGGTCATTGGGGTTTAAATATCTAATTTTATAAGTCCAGAAAGCTACTAAATCATCTCATCATTTTGTTTATAATGTACGAAAGAAAACTGTGTTACAGCTCTTGACAGGAAAAGGGAAAGAGAGGAAGGAGGAGAAGGAAGAAAAGAATCTGTAATAGAAGAGACAATGGAAGAAAGGCAGAAAAAGAGTGACAAAAGAAGAAAATACAGCATAGTAACCCATTAGGTACAAATGTTTTTAAATTATGTAAAAATAAATAAATAAATCAGACTGAATCCTGCTCTAAAACTCATCAGAATTATTTTTAAGTCATCTATAACATTTTATTAAATCCTCCTTCTTTTTCTTTCTCAGAAGGAAGGAGTAAAGAAAGGAATATATTATTCTATATGCTTTTATGTCCCAACAGTTCTGGAATGTATGAAATATTAGCCACATTTTATGAATTCCTTAAGAAAACTGAGGATCTGCAAAATAACTTATTCAAGTTGCAAAAATTAGTAAGAAGTGGATCTAAGAGAGCCTTGTTGCTTTCTCACAATCAACTTAAGACAGATGAAAGGTATCAAGAATTTTCTCCTTATCTCTTCGGTAAGGGTGGATTCCTGTGGACTGCTCAATTCAAAGTTGCTACTGAGTCTCCCAGGACTTCCTTACTCTATGCTGTTTTGTGTTAAAATGGAATTATGCTTGTTAATGGATAATGAATGAATTATAGTTATCTCTTTCATTAGTCGTTGCTCTGCACTATTTATTATAGTGCTGATAAAATATTATTGTTATTATTTTCCGTATGTGAAGGTAACATTTTAAACCTTGTAAAAGTCACCAGAGAAGCTACTTCTAGATTCTTCTGGAGCAATTTTAGCAGAAAACCTAGAAAAACTAGGTTTTCCCTTCATAACAAAACTCCATCAGAAATGTCATACTGGGACAAGATTATGAAAAAAAAGTATGTTAAGAGAGGTCAAAAAGTCACCTCATATAAAATATGCCGGCCAATAAATTGGAACTCAGTTTATTCAGCCTTTCTAGGACATTCTAGGACACAAAAAGGGAGGTGGTATGATATTGGGTAGAAAATGCAAGCTTTGGAATCAGGCAGACTTGTCTTTTAATGCCAGCTCAACTGTATTCTAAAACATTGAATTTGCATGGTGGTCTTGAAACTGGGGTTTCCAAATCACCTGTCCTTTGTTGCACCCTTCACTCTGCATTCCTGTCTGTGACTCAATATGTCAACCCTGGACATGCTCATCCAGAGGAAGCACTGTCTCCCCTGTCCCCACAGGACTCTGGGTCACCTCTTCTTGCTCATCTCACCTCCACCTGCCTACCCCTAACCTCTGCATTTGAATGGCACAATGCATTCAAAGACTTCACATCTTCCCATTCCCCTTTACACAGTCCCACCCCACACCCAACCCTGCTGAACTGTTACCCAAATATTTCTTGATTCTCTCTGATGAGGTTTCTTAGAATTTATTCTTCTCTACTCACTTTGGAATGATGAATGGAATCTAGAAGTAAAGCAAAATGTGCCTGCTTCATGAATTCTTGCTCTTTAATGATAAGCACTTCACACATAAATTAATGTTGAACTGGTATCCTCTGGGGTTACAGAAAACCAAAATCTTATGTACTTATCAATTTAAATGTATCCAGAGCTGCTTTGATTCTGCATTAAAAAATCAAGGTGACAATTTGTGCTCAATAGTTAAATTTGTTGAATAGATTATTTGAGTTCACCACGGCATTCCTGCCATCATACCACTAACCTTAATTAAATATATCTACAATAACTTTTTAAAAGATTAAATGTTGCTTTATTGTCATTAGGATTCTTGAAAATCAACACATGAAATTTATGAGAGAGTGGATTCACTTTCTGGTAACATCTGAAGCAGTTACTCCTGTGACAAGCACCTAATATTTACATAGGCTTTACAGTGTTCAAAGCATCTTAACACCATTGGATTCCCCATAACCCTGTGAGAATTGCTGGGCAGGTGTTTATTCTTCTTAATTTATAGATAAGGAAAATTAGGCTCAAAGATGTAATTTGCCCAAACTGCATAACCAGGAAATGGTGGAGTCTCCACCAGTACTCAAGTGTTCTGAACTCACTTTGAAGAAGGGCTTTTTCAATTAACATCATCTACCAAGTTAAATCACAAAAGACCACAACAGAAACCCAGGAGATGTGAAAAAGCCTTACAAGGACTGTCTCCAAACACTGCTTTATTTGTTTGATGGTTGGTACAGGCAAGTGCTAAGAATTTGGAGAAGGAAATAATAATCTATGAGCTAGAATGGTCTTGGAAAGTAGTTCATTTAGGAATAAATTTAGCTTCTTGTGCTTTGTTTTACAAATATATTAAGAACAACATGAGAGTTCATTTTAAAAATTGGGGGTGAACATCCTCAAGTTCTACCTAAATTTTCATCCCGTTGCCATCGTTTTCATCAGTTTCCTAATTTTCACTATTTGGAAAGATCTAGAAATCATAAAAGATTAAGCAAATCCTTGAAGTGTGTGTCCTGAATGATTGCCCAGACATGTGAAAAAGAACATAGACTTACTTTGGGTTCCTGGGTCAGGCAGAGTCTCCTTCCTCCCCTAGTAACTGAGGATAAACAAAGGAGTGGTCTTGAGGGCATAAAAGGATAAAAAGAATGGGTGGGATTCCATCCCTGCTATTTCCTTTCCCCTGCTTCTCTCGGATCACCACTTGCCTGCTCACTGCCCTACAGTATGCTTCTACTTTTCTGGTTCTATGTCTTTAAATACATTTTTGCATATTCAATAAACAGGCAAAAAGACCCCTTCTGAGTGCTGACTACATGCTAGTTGTTCTCCTACACGCTGGGTGACCCTATGAGATACGGCTACAGATCCCAGGGGCACATGGGGTATAGACAATGGACACGACAACCACAACTTGCCAGTAGTCCTGCAATGGTGGAATACCCTGGGAGCTCCAGGAGTGTAGAAGGATTGATAACCAGCCTGGCAGAGCAGATCAAGAAAATCTTCCTGCAAGAAGTGATGCTTGGCCTGATCCTTGTAGCCAGGAAAAGAACTCAGGGTGGGGAAAAAGAAGAGATGCAAGGTGCAGAAATTAGCAGCAGGGCAGTCCTCCCTTTTCACTTACCCTTTTATCTCTTATTTTCATTGTCCTTCTTGATACCTTCTGTTGCACAGCTTGTTAGTTGCCTACCAAATATCCACTTTTCCCTTCTCTCTAGAATTACTGGAAGAGAGAGAAACATTTACCAGTCTCCCTTTCATTCAGGTGTAGGGCTTCAGGAAGTCTCTATAAAAGAAATGGAGTATGGCATTCTTTTCTCTTGTTTCTATCCTGATACCTGGAAGGTGGATGTGATGGCAAGAGCTCTAGCAATCATCTTGGAAAAGAAGGAAGAATAGCACAGGAAGAAGTGCTGCTGTGAGCTGAAGGAGCGTGAGATCCTGAAAACTTCAAGACGTCAGCTTACCTCAGAGTTTCTTTTATGTAAGAAACAAACTCCTTGTTTGGGTCATTGCTGTTGCTGGATTCCCTCTAGGTTCTTGGCTATGTTACATAAAAGAATTTAAGAACATGCCAGTTAGGCCAGTAGTTTATTAAGGAAATGAGAGAGGAGAATTGAAATGGGAGAAAATAACATATTAAGGGTTCCCAGGTATAGTTGTGGGCTGGTCCAGGCAGAGAAGGAAAAAAGGGACGATTTAGCTTCTGCACTTGCTTTATAAACCATTGGTTATTCTTCCCATTTGTTAATGTTCATAGGAGGGGACCCAGTTGTTCACAGCTTTGATTGATTACTCCACCCATCAATTCCCCTGAGGAGGGCCCAATGATAAGGCCCCTTGAGAGTATCTGAGGCTTCTCCTTGATCGCGGATGAAATCCTCTTCTAAACGGAAGATTCTTGCAGGATTCTTCCAGCAGCCTTCTTGTGGGGTCTTTCCCTCAGGGGGGTTCCAGGCAGGATTCCATGGCCACGTGTTTCACTGTTGTGGTTTTCTGCCAGGTCTCAGATGCATCTTCTCATTTCCTAAACTAGCCTGCTTCCATTGCTACCCCTCCCCCTTCCCCTCCTCCTCCTCCTCCTTTTTATATTATATGCAGCTGAATCTAATCCTAAAATATACACTTTCCAAGACCATTGCAGCTCATAAGCAATTATTATTTCCTCCTCCAAATTCATAGCACTTATCTATACCACCCATTAAACAATACTCTGGAGATAACCCTTGTATAGCTTTTTCACTTTTTCTGGAATTACAGTGTCTTTCCAACAAGTTATAAGCTCTCTGAGTGGAGAGAGCTAAAATGACATTTTTCTTTGTCACCTCAGTTTCTAGCAAATTACCTGGCATACAGTACGTATTTAGTAAATGTGCTCATGGTCTGAATATACCATGATTGCCCTTTAGAAAAAGTGTAAGGATCTTTTCATCTTTGTTTAAAACTCTTCAGAAAGGGAAATAACAGAGTAAAGGAAAGTATCTCTTCTAGAAAAACAAAAAGGCAAAAACTCAACCCAGAAGTGATTGCTGTGAGATGCCATGTGGTTTGATTTAGCTTTCTTGAAAATAGAAGTCTCCAACACAGGCCAACTTCTAGACAGAAGCCTGCCCATCTGTGGGCACAACCTCCCACTTCTGAGTTTACCTCTGGTTCAGTTTGATTCCTGAAAACATAGCTTCATGCATGCAGAAGCCATGCGTGCTAAAAGTCAGATTATCTCACAAATGCTTTCCTTCCGTGTCTTTATACCCCACCAGAATACATTTGTGTCTGCATAAGTAATGCATTTCAACCTGTGCTTAGACTGTAAGTTGCTCTTTAAAAACCTTCAGGGCTGGGAGCAGATGTGGTTCAAGAAGTTGAGCGCCTACCTCCCACTCGAGAGGTCCCAGGTGAGGGCTGGCTTCCCACATATGAGGTGCCAGGTTCGTTCCCGGGTACCTCAAAAAAAAACAAAAAATAAACCTTCTGGGCTGTGGAGTTGCCTTTCTGCCAACATCCAGTTTTCACATATTGTCCTTAAAACTTATCTACATAGTTCGGGGGTGTTAACTCTCATGGAAAAAAGGCAAGTGAAACTTAGAAAGGAAAGAAAGAAAAGTTGCATCTTTATGTCAACCAAATGCAGAAAAATAAAAATAAATAAAAATAGGAAAGACAATTTGCAATATCAAAAGAAAACAAAGTCACCTTTTAATTTATTTTCTCTTTGCCAGTTCTGAAGCTAAGCACTTGCTCCTTCCTTATTTTAGTCTTTTGAGCAATTTTTTCCATTGTAAGCACTTTCTAAAAAATCATTTTCACACATTTCTCAGATACATCAATCCTTCCGGCATTCTTCTATGCACACATTATGGTCCCCTAGCTCTAAATATAAAAGACTTTTATTATGTCCATTAACCATGGACATATGTGCTCCAAAAGTTCCCTGACATGCAGTCATTTGTGGTTTTTTAATTATAAACAGAAAATATTCACTAGAAAAATAAAGCAAGCACATAAATATATCTTTATACATTTGAGCTTTGTTTGTATACGACAAAACGATTGGAAAAATGACTCTTCAAGTTGTCAGCTCCAGGATGTGTGCGTGCATGTGTTTATTTACACACAGAAACACACATAGGTTCACATGTGCAATTAAATTCATGCACCATACAGAACTCAAACATCTGTAATTGCTGGTATGGCTGTCTTGTTTCTAAAATAAGGACTCTGATTTTCCTTAGACTCATCAGGTCTCCCTCTATATGAAAACTTCAAAAGGATAAAAGGCCATGCCCAGTAAAATACTTGACAAACAAAGTCATATTTATTGAATGCATTTTATTTTAACAACCAAAAAAATTCTAACAGCCTAACAATGCACATAAGTTAAAAATTAATTATCACTTAGTGATAACAAAGATAGTTGATTTACATGGAAAAAAAGAACATTTACAATATGTTAATCCTTATTCACATTGTTGATACCGCAATAAAACACAATTTGTTTTTTTTTTTTCATTTCACAAAAAAAAAGGCGGGAAATTGTGCTTTGTCAAGAGGCACTACAAGAGAAAGTTTCTTCTTCCAAATAGATATTATATGACAGATATTGAATAAATAGACATATATGCATTGTAATTCGCAAAGATCTGGCAAGACCACAGGCTAAAATGCCCACAGATTCACTTAGAACCACTGCAAACTTGGCAGTGAAATTAAAAAATAAAAGGCAAGACTTAGCATTGAAAAATACCTAATAAATTTTTGGTTGAAGTGTAAAAGATACCAAATGCGATGCCATCGATAGATGAACCACCTTGTAAGAGCTTGGCAAAATCAGTTTCCATGACATGTACAGAGTGACTTTCAGCAACAGTGTAAGAAGACAATTTGGAAAGAGTAACTCGGAGATCAGGAAGCAACAACCATGGACTTTCTGATTAAAGCTGCTGCATCCTACAGAAAAAGGAAGGATGGGCCCAGGCTTAACTGCAAACAACCATCCTTTTGCAAAGGTATATGACGCTCTTGTCAAGAGAATTTTTAAACACCATTATTTGAAAAAGTACAGGAAAATGTCCCTTTAAAAACTCCAGAGGTTACTGAGCAGCTAGAATTAGCTTGTATTGCAACATGTCTTCTCCCTGTATATTGTAAGTTCTGAGTTAATATCTACACATAGAGGTTTTTTTTTAAACTCCTACCTTTTATACCTTTCAAATATATAAATAGTATTAACAGTTATATTACAATGTTTGTGTAGTAAACAGAAAATAACTTTCAAAGTGATATTGCATGAGGTCTTTGACAAGGTTGCATGAGACCACAACTCAAAAAAATCCAGCCACCTGGGACTGTTGGATAGCCATTTTGAAGCATGGATTAAGTTTACTAGGGCAGTTCTGAAGATGAGGTCTCCTCTTACAATTACTTTAAGTAGCAGTGGAAAATAATGCTACTGGTGTTTCTGATTGGAAGCTGAAAAAGGGTTGGAAAACTATAGTAGATTGCAGCTGTAATGCTCATTCCACTGAACAGCCAGTCAGCATTAGTTCTGCTTTACGTAAGGTAATTGCTATGTAGGTAACAGGGAAATGTTTCCATTTATGACAAGTAGGTGATTCCACTGAAATCCCTTGGCTTACTTTTATTGCCTGGAGCTTCACAATGATCCAAAAACAGGTTCTTGTTAGGGCTGCTGGACCGGGGGAAAGGGATGGAGGCTTGTGAGATCAGGGACTGGATTGAGTCCATGGATGGAATGTGTATGAAGCAGAGGAAGCCCAAAGTGAAACAGAAATGAGAAACATCTTTTGGGGGAGGGAAGGATGGAGACTTATTTGAGAGGGAGCCCCTTTAACTGGGCAGCAACTTCTTTTCTAACTTAAACATTACATTGAACTAGTTTTTTATTAAAATAAACAAAATGAACCAAAACAAACAAACAAAACAAAACAAAAAACCCAAAAAACAACACAGCAACAACAAACAACTTTTAAATGAGCAGGCTTATTCATTTTTAAGGTTTGAAGCCACGAGCAGGTAAATAAATTTCACAACAAAATGTGGCTCATACTATGAATTCCATATGTTCCAAATCAAAATGTCATTTTATCAAGACTGCAACTAATGGACAAGTTTTCTCTGCACTGAATTTCAGTTTTACTCATTTGGAATTACACGAAAATGCTTCTGTTCACTAGAGTAATGACAAGTTGAATAATGGAACATATAGAGTCATTTTAAGTGTGCATTGTGTCTGTAAGAGTAATTTGACTTTTATCATTTAAAGGTGCCCTGATTTTTTTTCACTTTACCTTCCTTCCTTCCTTCCTCCCTTTCTCTCTCTCTCTTTCTTCTCTTTCTCTTTCTTCCTCCCTTCCTTCCTCCCTTCCTTCCTCCCTCCCTCCCTCCCTCCCTCCCTCCCTCCCTTCCTTCCTTCCTTCCTTCCTTCCTTCCTCCCTCCCTTCCTTTCTTTCTTTCCTTTCTTTCTTTCTCTTTCTTTCTTTTTTTTTGGCAGTGTTGATTTTACTTTGTTAAATACATACCTCAAAAATTACCCATTAAGCTGCCAGATAGGAAGCCATAGAATTTTAAAAAAAGAAAAATCAGGGACAAACACAGAAAATAAATAGGAATTCAAAAATAGTCACCCCACCCTGAGAGCAGGCCGCAGTTTATCAAAAAGCCAAAGCGACTCACTGTGAAGTGGTTTTTTTAATACATAAACAAGTCTTTTCTTTAAGAACTCATTTCACAGTCTATTCTTTCAGATTGTAAAGTTCTCTGTCCCATGCAATTTTAATATATATATGTAAATATATAGATATATACATATACATATACACACACACTTGTAGCTTCCTTTTTTGATTTCATAGGTCTTTTCATCCTGGAACTTGCCTGATGTCTCTTCCATAAGTGCAAGGATAATGAAGGCAGAGTCTCTTGTGATTATAATTACTATGATCCACTCAATTGTAAAAGTGTAACACTTGAGTGTCTTTGCCAAGGCGATGTCTGATTCGGAAATACTGAACGTATTCAGTCTACAGGTGTATCCTGTGCAACAAAGAAATGTCAAAAAGAGTAAGAAAAATAAAACAGACCAAAAAGACAAAAATTTTAAAAAGCAAAAAAAAAAAAAAAAAATTTTTTTAAGAAACTACAACAGAAAATCCTTGGACCAATGTATTGCTTTATCTGGTAGGAGTTCACATTATCTCTGGTCGATTTCGGCAGGTGCTGCCTTGCTTTTGTCAGCGCTTTCCTCCTCAGCCTCTACTTTGTACATCTCCTCGGAGCCCTCCTCGCTGTCATTCTCCTCCGACTCCGTCAACAACTCCTCGTCCTTATACTCGGCCACGTCCACAGCGGAGCCCAGGTGCTCCTTGAGCTTCCCATGATGCTTCACATGGTACCGCTGGTTCTGGAAGAACTTGATGATAGTGTGTTTGGGGAGATCCAGCTGGGCAGAAAGAGTATGGATGGCTTCCTGGTCAGGGTACAGGCCCACATCATGAATAAAGCTTTGGAGGATCCCCAGGGCTTCTAAGGAGATCTTTGTACGAGATCGGGGCTTTTTGGCACAACTGTCTTCAGTTGGAGGAGGTGGAGGTGGCGCTTCTTCTCTGGGAGGGGAGCTCTCCTTGGCCGGCTGGGACTGTTGTCTATGAAGGACCTAATAATAATAACAAATAAAATTGAACACTTGATTCACAATTTTACCTTCCAAAAGCCACCAACCCTCTGAAGATTGTGAAATATATAGTCTAGCTATCATTGGAGTTCTGCTACCATTTATATTGAGGCACAAAGAAGTTAAGTCATTTGTTGCCCAAATGTCATTTGAATTCAAGCAACCTGGCTCCAGAGTTTTCCAAGCTGTTAACCACCCTGATATGCCACCTCTTTGAAGGCTAAAGACAAAAAAACTGGACCCAGTGGGAAAGTGAAGGCTCTATAATCAGATCTCAAGAATTCAAGTCCAGACTCTTCCACTTAGCTGGGTACCCTTGGGTAAGTCAATTTACATCTTTAAGCGTCAATTTCATCATCTATAAAAGAAGAATAAGAAGACACTGACCTTCTAGGATGTCATAAGGATTAAATGACATAATGTATGTAAAGGTCAGTGCTAACTTTAAACCAGGAGTTGGCAAACTTTTTCTGTAAAGAGCCAGATAGTAAATATTTTAGGCTTTGCAAACCATAAGGTCTCTGTCACAGCAACTCTACTCTGCTGTTGGAGCTCGAAAGTAGCCATAGGCAATATGTAAACAAATGAGCATGGCTGGGTTCCAACAAAACTTTATTTACAAAAATAGGCAGCAGGCAGGTTTGGCCCATGGGCCATAGTTTACCCACCTCTGACTTAGCATGAACATCAAATAAATCAGCCTCATAATTACCCTTAGAATATCATATAGGAATAGCTGATATTTAAATCAGACAAATTATACTTTGTAAAATTAGGAACTTTTCTTTATTTCCTTTTAGTCCTTATTTTGATCCTTAACAATGCTTTTAAAAATTATAAAAACTTTTGAATTAATTTAAAGATGTTATTTTTTCTTAAATTATGAATTTTAAATGACCATTTTATACTCATGCAGATGGACTCTCTCAATATCACCATAAACTAATCCTCTATTTTGCAGACTTTCTAATTTCTGGATTTTTATTCTTGATGCTATGGCTTACCAGTTGTAACTAAATACATTTCTCCTTTATCTCTACCTAAGTTCCCACTTATTAAAAAAACAGAAGTCTAGCTAGGCAAGCTTACTCTTGATCTTCCTAACTGCCTCTTCATAATCATCTCTCCGCATAGCATAATATCCTAGTCTAATATTAGTTTACAAACTTTTTCAAAATGACTGAAAAAGAAATCCATAGGCGGCGATGGTCAGAACTCCACCCCTGCTCTCACCAGAGGCCTGTGGAGAAGGACTTCATGGCAGAGGGGAGAGGGAGCAGGGGATCCCTGTGAAGGACCTCAGCAACCACTCACTCCTTGCAACATCAGCAGCAATATAATGTAATATAATTACAAGGCTACCTTGATGGTCCCCATTAAAAAGTTTCATTATGGCAACTCCAAATACAAAGACCAAATCTCCTGTACTCAGGTCAGTGCCTAACTTCCTGGATCCTCCCAAGACCTTTTAGAATAGTGAGCTCACTCTTTTAAAAACATACACTTCTCCTTGTACCATTCTCTCATGTTTTATGTGATCTTTCCTAAGTCAGAGTAACAGATTAAATGTGTCCCAGAGTTCAGGGGGAAATCAGTCCAATCAATGCAGAGGAAAACATGTCTGGTTACCATGAAAAAGCCACTCATGCCACCATCCCTGCTACCATTTCTACCACCACCTCAGACAACCCATCTGACCCTACTGTTACCTAAGGAATATCAGTGCAAAGCAAGCATGTAAAGGAAAAAAATCTCTGCCATCCACCCAAGTCTCCAAGCCATCTGAGGAAAAAAATAATTCCCTACCAATGTGCAAATGCCAGTCTTTTACATATATTTTCACAAATATTAGGGCAGATATTGTTACCTAAATAGGGTAATTGGAAGCAGAAGAAGTTGAAAGTTTTCAAATAATCAAAATTATAGTAATGAGAATAATAATCAAATGCAAATAAGAATATCCATAATAATAAGCTGACTGCTGGTGACAGAAAGAATTCCAAAACACAGGACAATAAAACAGTGGCACTAAAAGCCCATATAATGTCAACCAATTAAAATGAATGTTCTTGGCATTTTCTTTACCACTTTCAACTAAGAGTAAACACATGTGGTCCATTGTGGCAAGCTGGCATCAGCAAAAAAGTGAGAGCTAAGTTACTTTAGCATCCTAATTATAGCCAGCAGGGAAAGCACAGCTGCATGGTGGGCCATGCTGCTCGTCAGCCTTGACGGCAGGAGGAGATTTGCTCTGAGGCCATAATATGGACAGCCTGAGCACTGTAATAAAATGGAACTCTGTGTCAACAGGTGAGGATTTCATTTTGTGATGAAAGAGAGACACTAACATTAGGTTTAGGATGCACACTCAAAGAACATATACTCAAGCATGAATACCCCCTATTAGAGCAATTGTGTTAATTGAAAAACAAAAGAGAATTAAAACACCCCATTTTCTAAATTATGCTCGCCTTCTATAGTAAAAGTCAGCATAAAGTTCCATTTAATTGAATAATTAGATTGGCTCTTTAGGGGTTTTCCATTGTGCATTGGTTAGATTTAAAGAGATTTTCCAAAACTATACTTTGAAGTTACTCTAATCTTTCTGCATGATAGGGTTTGTTCTTCTCCTTGGATCCAACCAATTGGCCTATTTTATCTCCCTTTTGTCTTGAGAACCCAGCAGTAGTAATACATATGTACAGAGAAGGCACACATGAGATACAGAAACAACACTAAGAACAGCCACCACTTATTGAATGCTTATTCTGTGCTGGGCACAGTTCTACAAACTCTGCATAGTTTAACTCATTTACTCCTCACAGTTTCTCATGAAGGTGCTATTTGGATCAAGAACATACTGAGAACATGCAACATCTCAGAAGAATCCTCTAAATTGGAAATTACTAACATAGGCTACTTGACAGTAGATTTCAAGGGAACAATGGCAATGTTACTTTATATCACAGAATTGGAAGATATTTCTCGGAGAGAAGTAACAGCAATAAAAACTATCTACAAGGTTAAAATATCTAGTTTCTGGCCAGACAATATTTTAGAGTGATTTGGACAGCATGACAACATTTATATGGCAAAGGTTAAGTGATATATATCTCTAGCATCTTTGAACAGATAAGGAAAGAACAGCAAACAATACAGAATGACATTATGAACAGCTCTAAACTGGAACTGTATTACAAGTTAGCAAAAGGGCCTGAGCTTTTTCTGTTACACTGCCACTTTTCTGGTGCTATAAGTCTCTTTCAACCATAATATGCATAATATCTGTGTTTAAAAGATTTCCACAGTTATCTGTCCTAGCTTATCTTTATCTCCCCAATATGTTTAAATTACCCCAGGTAGAGTTATCATCTTTTGTCAATTTCCAGCAAAAATAACTACATGAATTTCCTCTCTAGCCAACTGTAGTAGCTTATTATTATGACAATCAAGGAACTCTTCTTGATATGGGGTAGTACTTTCTTCCAGTGTTAAGTACTCTGAGCAAAAATAGAGCACAGACAAATGCTAATAATGGTCTCCCGTAGACATGAAGACCAATCCAGCCCCGCTTCTAAAGTCTTCCCATCTAAAGGGCAGGATCAAGTCATCTTTTCTTCACTTTCTCACATCAGGACAAAAATAATGTCAAGCCTTTTAGCCTCTTGTCCATAGTATGGGTTTCTACTCCCTACTTAGGTGAATTTTAGTTTTCTGTCTGAACTTCTCAGTACATGTTCTCAATTCCATCTTAATTAGCTAGAATGAATCAAGTTTGGTCCCTTTACCAAGAGAGTTCACTGATTAACTTTAGAATGAGGTCATGTCACTGATTTCTGTGACAGACCTTCAAGCAGTCCAGTTCTTCAGTATATATTTCTGGCAGAATAATTTTTTTTTTTTTTTTTTTTTTTTTGAGATACCGGGGGCCAGGGATTGAACCTGGAACCTTGTATGTGGGAAACCAGAGCTCAACCACTGAGCCACATTGGCTTCCCTGAGTTGGCTTTTTTTCTTTTGTTTGTTTTTGTTTTTTTCAGGAGGCACCAGAACCAAACCCTGGACCTTCCATGTGGGAGGCGGGCACTCAACCGCTTGAGCCACATCCACTCCCTGGCTGAGTAATTTTTGAATCACAAAATTCACAATTACTTCAACTAAGACAGAGAATGCCCAGGCAAATGAATAGATAGGCTCTTTTATAAAAGGTTTTTCATACACTCTGATTATTGTTTTGGGGGATTTTCTTTCAGTTATGTTTAATCAAGCATCTTCTCAGCTATTGAAACTGCCCAAGTCCACAGACTTTCTAGACTCATTATTTTGCCTTTTTTTCAAAATGGGCCCAGCAGTTGCCCTTTTTTCAGTCCTAGGTACATCATCTCTTTTCTCATGATTTTCCCAAATAACAGAATACATCATTCTGTTACGATAGCTACGCCATTCCTTTTGATCTTAAGCATTGCACGCTGAAGCCTGCCAATTCATCCTAGCTCTATTTTGGTTTGGATTTTTCTCCACCACAATTGAACTTAAATTAATCTGATCAATAATTCATTTCTGATCATTGTGATGAAGAGAGTTCTGAAAGGTTTATTTAAAAATGTCTCTCTTTATAGTGTCTTCTGCTGATTTTCGATATGATAATTAAGCTTACAGCAGTAAAATATCTAACTTTAAATAATAATAAAAATAATAATAGCAGGTGTTAGCATTCATGGAATGCTTACTATGAGACAAACGCTATCCTAAATGCCTTAAATGTATTTTATGGGAAACGGATATGGCTGAAGAGATGGGGTTCCTGTCTGCCATATAGGAGGTCCAGGGTTTGAGTCCCAGGGCCTCCTGGTGAAAGGCAAGCTGGCCTGTGCGGTGAGCTGGCCCACACAGAGTGCTGGCCCACGCAGGAGTGCTAGCCTGCATGGAGAGCTGGTGCAGCAAGATGATGCAATAAAAAGAGACACAGAGGAGAGGCGATGAGACGCAGCAGACCAGGGAGCTGAGGTGGCACAAGAGATTTAGCACCTCTCTCCCACTCCAGAAGGTCCCAGGATCAGTTCCTGGTGCTGCCTAAAGAGAAGACAAGCAGACACAGAAGAGCAGACAGAGAGCAGACAGCGAGCACAAAATGACAAAGGGGGAGGGGGAAAAATAAATACGTCTTTTTAAAAATGTATTTTATGTTATTTAATTCTCACAGTAATCCTTGAGTTAGGTATTAGCATCACCATTTTATGGTGGGAAAACTTAAGTTCAGAGAGTGTAGGCAATTTTTTCAAAGTCTCATAGCTTGTGAGTAGCAGAACTGGGATTCTAAAGCATATCTATCTGATTTTAAAGGCCATGCCCTTAAGCTTTATGTCCTCCTGCCATCTATGAACAGGATTATATAGGTAAATTGAACAGTGTCTAGGGGGAAAAGACGGAGCCAAAAATAAAATTTCAGATAGTAATAAATAGTATAAGCAAAATAAAAAATGTATAAGGAGGGAAATTAGGGGGAGGGGAAAGTTATTTTAGATAAGGTAACTCAGCGAAGGCTCTCTGAAGAGGCAGCTTTGGTACAGAGGCCTGGAGAAAGTGAGGACTAAGCCATGGAAGCGGCATTCCGAGACAAAGAAAAGAACAGCAAGCACAAGGACTGTGAGACAGAATTACTTGTTATATTTGAAAACAGCAAGAAAGCCAACATGTTAGAGCTGTGCCACCCAATGCAGCAACCACTAGCTACAAGTGGCTGTTCACATTTATACTTAAATTGCTTAAAACTAAAAAAAAGTTTAAAAAATTCAGTTTCTCATATTGGCCATGTTTCAAGTGCTCAAGAGCCACATGTGGCTATTGTCCAATACCACAGTGGACAGCACAGATACAGAGCCCATTTCCACCATCACAAAAAGCACTGTTGGACAGCCCTATGCTAGACAGAGGAGAACAAGGGAGAGAAATGACGGCTAAGAGGTGGCAGGGTCCAGAGCACATAGGGCTTTTGTGTTCTACTCTAAAGGTGATGGAAAGCCATCACAATGAACTGCAGTCACAAAACCCTACACAGCCAAAATATAGTAGGACGTGAAAACTGCCACTATTACTAGAGAGAACAGAAAACATTCATATATCTGTATATTAAGTAAGAAAAACTCAGGTCATAATATTTTATTAGCCTTTCAACTAAGTATCATAAATAACAACATTATAAATAAAAACAAACAGAAGGATGCGCTGGTATTTCCATTTGCAAGAGAATGGCTAAGTAATATTTAACTGATGGATGCCCTCTTTAATAGGGGTTCTTATCATATCTAAAAGGAATTATGTTTTAAACAATCAGCTTTGGGTTAAAAGAGTTTAAAATGTATCCACTTATCAAATATGTATGAAGTATCTATAATAATTGGACCTATTAATATGCAAAGCTTTCTAATAAGGAGTCATATCCAATAATTAAGTATTGATAAATAAGTTATGGGTAGAACATAAACGAATAGAAAATTTTAAATCTAATAAATTCCTTCTTATTTATTTACTGAAATATCTCTGGGGTGCATTAGAACATACATGTATATAAATGGATATGAAGATGCAATGAAAAAAGAGAAGGTGTAAATATATTTCAAAGGTTCATCAACTTCAAAATAAAACCTGAAACCTACTTGCCCATTTGTAGGGCACAATAATAATTTAAACACATGTTGTTTGACTGTCTTCAAAACTGAAAATTTGAAAACAATATGACAAAATGGTACTATGACAAAAGTTGATTAAAAAAGATAAAGCAGCTCTTCTTAAAGCTCTCAGTGTTCAAATAGATTGTGAAAGCCTCAATGAAAACCAGCTGGAAGCCATGTGTAAAATATAATGGTTCTAGCCTGCAGGGAAGGAAGTGAGATCTTGAATGATTAAGTTTAGGAAAGTATATAATTCACTGTATCATTATGGGGTGATCTGGATAACTCAGAATAAGCCAAGACTTTGTGGTCTCTTTTATAGAAAGAAATTGAGAAAGTATTAGGGAAGTGACTGTAGAGGGTAGCTGGTGGAGTGTGGTAGTCGGTTAAAACAGACATTTTCCAGGTGGCTCTGCCCATCTATGACAAGCCTTACCTAGAGAAGCAACTTGCCTTTTGGTCTAAACTAAAGGTTGATACATGTCATTAGGAGATAAGAATATGAACAAGAAGACTTTTGTCTACATTTAGTTTTTTTTTTTTGTTTTTTTTTTTAAGATTTTATTTATTTATTCATTTATCCCCCCCTTGCTGCTTGTGCTCGCTGGGTCAGCTAACCACGCCGTGCGGGCGGGCTTGCCTTCACCAGGAGGCCCCGGAAACCGAACCCGGGGCCTCCCATGTGGTAAACGGGAGCCCTACTGATTGAGCCACAGCTGCTTCCCGGTCTACATTTAGTTTTGCTTAAGATTAGAATTTCATTGAATGTTAATTTCACCCCATTTATAACAATAGAATATAAAATAGTTGACCCAAAAAAGGAAAGGATTCTTCTACTAAAAATCCAGATAAAAATATATTTAACAGGCAATAAGAACAATTGGTTGGTTGAAAGCCCATATGCATAACTCAAAAAAAATTTGTTAAATGAATGAATAAACACTGTTAATTTTTAAATATACTATACATATAAAATATCATCTGAGGTATCTGTCTTATGTTTCAATAACCAAGTTCTATCCCCTAATATTCCTTTTTTACAAAATCAGCATTTAAGACTATTAATTTTGGCTTAAAAATTCAGCTGGGAAAACTTAGCATTAATATTAATAATTAACGTAAATATTAACATAACTATTATAGATCTATCTCACCTACTAGACTGTGAACCACATTCTGGCACACCATATACCAGGCACACCATAAGTTTTGTTCTGCTGCATTGAATTAATTCCACATTCTTTCTTCTGTACTTTCAGACCAGTTATTGTCTTGTTCAGCCCAACTAGTTGAATTTTTCTTGCTATTACTCCCTTTCAGCAAAACCATGTTTAAAAAGCAAAGAAGGAAATGGATGTGGCTCAAGCGACTGGGCTCCCATCTACCATATAGGAGGTCCAGGGTTCGATTCCCGGGGCCTCCTGGTAAAAGGCAAGCTGGCCTGAGCGGAGGGCTGGCCCACCCGGAGTGGTGGCCTAAGTGGAGTTCTGGTCCGCGCAGGAAAGCTGGCCCGCGCAGGAAAGCTGGCCCGCGCAGAAGTGCTGCCCTGCGCGGAGAGCGGTGCAGCAAGATGAAAAAACAAAAAGAGACACAGAGGAGAAACAATAAGAGTCGCAGCAGACCAGGGAGCTGAGGTGGCGCAAGAGATTGAGCAACTCTCTTGTATTCTGGAAGGTCCCAGTATCGGTTCCCGGTGCTGCCTAAAGAGAAGACAAGCAGACACAGAAGAACACACAGGGAGCAGACAGTGCATGCAAAACAATGAGGGGGAGGGGGAGAAAGAAATAAAATAAATCTTTAAAAAGCAAAGAAGGGGAGTGGATGTAGCTCAAATGGTTGAGCAGCTGCTTCCCATGTATAAGGTCCTGGGTTCAATCCCCGGTACCTCTGAGAGAAAAAAAAAAAAACGTAAAGAAGCTGTCACTCATGATAGCAACTAGTGGGTCTCTGAGAGCAAGGATAATTTTTTTTTAAACCATTCTTGTGATAAGAAAAAAATCTAGGATATTGAGTAACCCATAAAACAGCAATGTATAGGAGCTGTAAGCAGGGATCAGAGTTCTGGGTTCAAATCCATTCCCTATCTCTCAAAACCATAACTACTTTCAAGCCACTTATCTCTAAGTTTCTTATTCTCTCTGAGGCACAATGTTTGTTCATCCATAAAATCTTCCTTCAGGGTTATAAGGATTAAATGAGATAATGTATGTTAAATACATAGCAGAATTCTTGTTACCAGTAAGGTTTCAATAAATACTGGCTATCAAAAAATGAAAGAAAGATTTAAGAATAGTAGTGTTAATACATCAAGCGATTTTCTATCAGCCATGCTTATTTTTATATTTTTTTAATCAGCCACAAATTCAGAAATCAGTCTGTCTAGTCACCTCAAAAGATCTAACTACCTACAAATGCGTAGTCTACCAATAATTTTTCTTATTTCTTTCACTCATGTTCTTAACATGGTACCTAGCACATTCAAGTTGCCTCAAACCTTTGTCACATAGAATGAAACTCGCAGTCATAGTCCTATTCAAGGTGATGCCTTCTATACACAGTCTCGCATCCTTTTAGGAGAGTACACTATATCAGGGGTTCTCAAAGTCTGGTCCATGGACCCCTAGGGGTAGCCTAGTACCCCCACAAGAAGTCTATTATCATACAATACTATATTTTTGTGCTGAAACTTGCAGTGATGGAGCCAGAGCAATGGTGGGGAGACTGCTAGCCTGTTAGCATAAATCAAGGCAGTGGCACCAAACTGTACTAGTTATTATTGCATTCTTCACTGCCACACACTCATGGTAAAAAAATAATGCCATTTTCATTTAAGAATGTCCTTGATGCAGTAACATTTTATTAATCACATTGAATTTCAACCCTTGAGTACACCTCTTTTCACTATTCTTTGTGACAAAATGGGAAGCACATACAAAGCACTTCCGTGGCATACAAAAGTAAGATCGTTATCTCTAGAAAGAGCATTTATGTGATTGTTGGAGTTGTGAGCTAAGCTAGCTGACTTTGTCATAGAAAATCATTTTTACTTGAAAGGACAACAGACAAATTATATCTGCTACCATGAGCCTGAAGTCTCCCAATAAAAGACCATTCTGATGTGATTGATGGTGATTAACAAATGTGATTTTAAAAATATATTATGGAGGGAAGCGGCTGTGGCTCAATCAGTAGGGCTCCCGTTTACCATATGGGAGGCCCCGGGTTCGGTTCCCGGGGCCTCCTGGTGAAGGCAAGCCCGCCTGCATGGCGTGGTTAGCTGACCCAGCGAGCACAAGCAGCAAGGGGGGG
>JAKSZT010053929.1:38470381-38486697 GCA_026826555.1 Tolypeutes matacus | reverse complement strand
ATATATATATATATTATGGGGAAGTGGCTGTGGCTCAATCAGTGGGGCTCCCGTTTGCCATGTGGGAGGCCCCGGGTTCAGTTCCCGGGGCCTCCTGGTAGGGGCGGGCCCGCCCGCACAGCGTGGTTGGCTGACCCGGTGAGCACAAGCAGCAAGGGGGGGATAAATGAATAAATAAATAAAATCTTAAAATATATATATATATATATATATATATATATATATTATGAAATGGGTTAATATTTGGAAGATTTGCATAACTCAGTGCACCACTATTTTCCAAACGACCAGTGTGTGAAGAGGTACAAGATCCATTTAAAATGTAAGGTAGAACAATGGATTATAATAAAGCATGAAATTGTGAAAAGTTCATAGATATGGTTTCAGATTCCACTTTGCAAATAACCTTTAAGAAACTATCACTTGTTGCATTGTGCTATAGTATCAGAGAAGAATATCACAATTATCTGGAAAGGGTATTAAAATACTCCTCCCTTTTCCAATTACATGTCTGTTTAAGACTTGATCTTCTTCATTCACTTCAACCAAAACCACATATTGCATCAGGTTGCATGCAGAAGAAAATATAAGAACCCAGTTGTCTTCTATGAAGCCAGACATTAAAAATATTTGCAAAAAAAATAAAACAATGTCATCCTTCTCACTATTTTTGTTTTTGAAATATAGTTATTTTTCATAAAATACATTTATGTATATATGCATAGATATTATTTATAATTATTTTAAAGATAATTGATAAACATTTAAATTTTTTTCAGTATTGATTTCTAATATGGCAAACATAGATAGATGTAACACAATAATTTTTAAGAGTGAAAAGGGGTCTTGAGACAAAAATGTTTGACAACCTCTGTGCTACATGAATCACATTCAATCACATAGCCCTGCCTTCCCCCTAAGGGTAAACAAACACTCTATTATTATAAAATTCAAAACAGACCCCAATGGGAGCTGATGTGGCTCAGTAGTTGAGCACAAGTTTCCCACATACGAGGTCCAGGGTTCAATCCCTGGTCCCAGTACCTCAAAAAAAAAAAAAAAAAGTTTTGAAAAATGGACCCTACTATTAAAAACATCTTCACTTGAGCCAAGTCACCTAGAAAGGTCTTGGAGAATGAATATACAAGAAATTGCACGTGTTATGATTTGCCTCTTGGTTTTATCATTCAAAGACATTTTTATAGGCAAAACATAGTCTCCTAGTACACAACCCAGCATTATTTCTAACTTCAAATGATGTTACTTGAGTTGGCTCTTATGGCTGTAATTTCAGATCCTAATATTATAAGACTTATTAAAAACCATGGTTTCGTTTTGTTGCTTTTTTTGGACTGTACAGTATCCTAAGGTCAAAACTGAGGAAATCTGTTATTAAAAAAAAGTTTCCATGAAGTGATGACAAATTGCAGACTACAGGTGTTAGATTACATTTTGACTCCAGGCAGTTTTAATATAAGTTGGTTTTCTTTCACAATTGCTCTTAGTATATACAGCTATAGGTAGGAGACTTTTTTAAAAAGAGAGAGAAAAAAAAGAGTGGTGCTCAATAAAAGAAGATCATGTCAAGAGAAATCAACAGAAACAAGCAAAATGGTAGGAAGTCTGACATGGAAAAATATGTGTTCAATTTCATCCAGCCTTGGAGTTTCCTTTAATATTGTAAACCAATATACTATTAGAACATCGTGTATATTTTTAATGCTGTTTAATAATTGTTTCTCAAAATAAACACTTTGGTCCAAGATAAAAGCATAAAAACATTCTGTGACACAATAATCTGTTAAAATAAACTTGGGGACTGGAGGAAGCATGGTTCTTAAAACAGCCTTTGGCTTATATCATTTCCTCTTTGGTAATAATTAAGAGCAACTATACCAACAACTTTGGTATAGTTAGGAGTTAAAAAAAAAATGTGTTGTAGTCATTAAATTAATCTGATAATTAGGAGTGCCCAGAACCTGAAAACACTGAAGAGGTATCTGTGTGAGCTTCTTCAATAACAAGAGACGAGCTGATAGTAAATTAAGCAGAGTCAAGACAGGCAACTATACTTTCATACATTAGATACCATGACAGCAGAGAAAACAATAGTATCTCCAGTTAGAGCTTAAGTGCGGTGAAACATGGACACATATTAAATCTAAGAGCAATTATACCTTTTTCTTCAATAGATTCATCTGATAAATTGGTTAATTTGATCAGTTAGCTCACAACATGACCTAAACCATTCCCCAAGCATGACAGACAGAATCTGTGAGAGGATTCAGGAACAGTGGACTCTTCAGGATGGTCCAGTCACCACCATGTGTTCAGCTTGGGAGACACCATCAAACAGCCCACTGGCCCTAATCCCACTAGACCAACACAGAGCCTGTCTTTCTTTTAGATTAGACACGTTGTAGTATTACAGAAAAATCACACAGAAAATAGAGTTCCCAAATACCCATACACACATAGTTTTCCCTGTTATTAACACTTTGCACTAGTGTAATACCTTCATAACAAGTGATGAAACAATATCATTACAGCAATATTAACCATAGTCCAAAGTTTATATTAGGGTTCACTGTTTGTGTTGTACAGTCCTATGACTTTTACAATTTTTTTATCCTACTAATATATATATATATACAACCTAAAATTTCCCCCTTTTAACCATGTTCAAATATGTACTTCAGTGGTGTTCATTATATTTACAATATTGTGCTACCATCACCACCATCCATTGCTAAATTTTTTCCGTCACCAAAAATAGAAACTCTACCTACTAAGCATTACCTCCCTATTTGCTAGCCCTCACCTTGGCCCCTGGTAATCTGTATTTCTGACCCTATGAATTTTTTTATTCTAATTATTTTATATCAGTGAGATTATACAATATTTGTCCTTTTGTTTCTGACTTATTTCACTCAACATTACGTCTTCAAGGTTCATCCATGTTGTAGCATGTGTCAGAAATTCATTCCTAAGTTTTCTTCAAGGAGTTTTATAGTTTTGGTTCTTATATTTAGGTTTTGGATCCATTTTGAATTAATTTTTATATATGGTGTGAGGTAGAGGTCCTCCTTCATTGTTCTGCATATGAATATCCAGTTCTCCCAGCACCATTTGTTGAAGAGACTATTCTTTCCCCATTGAGTGTATTTGGCACCCTTGTCAAAAATCAATTTGCCATAGATGTGAGGGTTTATTTCTGACTCTCAATTCAATTCTATTGATCTATATGTCTGTCCTTGTATCAGTATCATGCTGCTTTTGGGGGGGGGGATATTGGGGCTGGGGATGAGTACGCAGGAAGCTGGTGCTCAACCACTGAGCCACATCAGCTCCCTTGAATTGGTGTTTTCATTTGCTTGCTTGTTTGTCTTTTTGTTTTTAGGAGGCACTGGGAACCAAACCTGGGAACTCCCATGTGGGAATCAAGTGCTCAACTGCTTGAGCCACATCCGCTCCCATGCTCTTTTGATAACTGTGACTTTGCAATAAGTTTTAAAATCAAGAAGTGTGAATCCTTCTTTCTTCTTTTTCAAGATAGTTTTGAATATTTTGGGCCCCTTATCCTTCCATATATATTTGAGGGCTGACTTCTGCATTTCTGCAAAGAAGGCTGTTTATTTAGTTTCCAATCCATGAACATGAAATATCCTTCTATTTAGAGTTCTTCTTTGATTTCTTTTAGCAATGTTTTGTAGTTTTCCATGTATAAGTCCTTTACATCCTTGATTGTATTTATTCCTAGATATTTGATTCTTTTAGTGGCTATTGTAATTGAAATTTTTCCTTGATTTCCTTTTTTTTTTATTTTAAAGTTCAATGTACTTTATTATTATATATATATATATATATTTTTTTTTAAAGGTGCTTAGATTACCTAGATATTACATAGTAATTACAGGGATCCCCATGTTGCCCACCTCCCACACCTCCCACAACATCCCACACAAACATCCTTCATCAGTGTGGCACGTCATCCACAATGGATATATACACATCCTGGGGCCTTGCCACCAAGCATAGACCACAGTTCACATTGTAGACCACACTCTCTCCCACACAGTTCTGCATGATATATGCTGATATAAAATGGCCTACATCTGTCACCAAAACGCCATTCAGGACAACCTCCAAGTCCTGAAAAAGCCCCTGTATTTCAACTGCCCTTCCCCTCCCTGCCCCGAGAGCGTCCAGTGGCCACTGGCTCCACCTCACTGTTATAATTTCTTCCATTGCTTGAATCACAATATGTCTACAACAGAATACCACTCTAGTCCATAGCTCTTCCCCCAATCCTGAGGGGACTGGGATGGTGATATCCACTCCACCTCCAAGTGAGAGTGGGCTTATATCCCATGGATACGGTGGATGGGATTATCCTGCCTGCAGCTGCAGGCTCTCTCCATTCCCTGGGATGGCCGTTGTCCATCATCATCTCCTCACCAGGTGACTTGGGTGAGTCCATTGAGCTGTAGAGTAGGAGTTGCAGCTCCACCGAGATTCCAGGCACAGCTGGCACATAGGTAGGCCAGAGGCTCCAGTCTCTGGAAGTATACCTACAAACTCCAGCCTCATATATAGCCTTGATTTCCTCTTAACACCGCTCAACTAGTAAATAGAAACACTACTGATTTTTGTGTGTTGGTGTTATACTGTCACTTTGTTGAATTCGTTTATTAGTTCTAGTAGCTTTGTTCTGGATTTTTCAGAATTTTCTATATATAGGATCATGTCATCTGCAAATAGGGAAAGTTTTTCTTCCTTTTCAATTTGGATGCCTTTCATTTTTTTTTTTTTTTTTTTTTTTTTCTTGCCTAAATTCTTTGGCTAGAACTACCAGTAAAATGTTGAATAACAATCATGACAGTGGGCATCCTTGTATGGTTCCTTATCTTAGAGGGAAAACTTTCAGTCTTCCACCACTGAATATGATGTTAGTTGTGGGTTTTTAATATATGCCCTTATCATGTTAAAAGCATTTCCTTCAATTCTTACTTTACTGAGTGTTTTTATCAAGAAGGGGTACTAGATTTTGTCAAATGTTTTTTTCTGAGTCAACCAAGATGATCGTGTGGTTTTCTTTCCTTCATTCTGTTAACGTGATATATTATATTAATTGATTTTCTTATGTTGAAACATCCTTGCATACTATGATAAATCCCACTCATGGTGTATAATTCATTTAATGTGCTATTGGATTCAGTCTGCTTGCATCTTTTTGGGGATTTCTGCATCTATAGTCACAAAGGATACTGGTCTGTAATTTTCTTTTCTTGTGGTATCTTTAGTTGGCTTTGGTATAAGGGTGACGTTAGCCTCATTGAATGAGTTAGGGAATATTTCCACCTCTTCACTCCTGGAAGTTTTGGCATGTTCTGTTTTCATTTACCTTGAGATATTTTCTAATTTCCCTTGTGATTTCTTCTTTGCATTTCTCCTTTCAAATCCATCAATAATTACTTCATATATTTTGGGGCTATGCCCTTAGATGCATATATATTTACCACTGTTATGCCTTCTTGTTGAGTTGATCCTTTTATCAGCATACAATGACTTTTTTTGTCCCTTGTAACAGTTTCTGACTAAAGTCTAATTTATCTGATATTACCGTAGCTACCCCAGCTCTGTTTTGGTTACTATCTGCATGGTACGTGTTTTCCATCCTCTCATTTTCAACCTACTTGTGTTATTGAATTTAAGGTGAGTCCCCTGTTAACAGTATACAGGGTCATGTCTTTTTTTATCCATTCTGTCAATCTCTGCCTTTTGAATGGAGAGTTTAATCCTTTTACATTTATAATAGCTACTGTTAACACAGGACTTTCTTTTGCTATTTGGTCTTTGAAAGTCTTATATATTTTTTGTCCCTCAATTCTTCCATTAGTGTCTACTTTCCTATTTTTTTAATATTTTTGTATTGTACCATTCTGAGCCTCTTCTCATTTCCTTTTGTATATATTTTCATATATTTTCTTTGTGAAAATATTTTCATGAGGCTTAAATATAATACCCTAAATCTGTAACAATCATGTTTGATTTGATACCAACTTAACTTCAATAGTATACACATACACAGTTTCTGTACCCATCCTTCTGCCACCTTTTTGTTGTACTTGTAACAATTATATCTTCTTCCATTGTATGTTCAAAACCATAGATTTATCATTACTTTTTTATGCATGTGCATTTTAGAACCTGTAAGAAGTAAAAATTGTTGTTACATAACAAAAAATATAATAAAATAGTACTAGAATTTATAATTACCCAAATGGTTACCTTCACCTGAGGTGTTTATTTCTTTATGCCACTTCATTCCACTGTCTAGTGTCCTTTCCTTTCAGTCTGAAGAACTCTTCTAGCATTGATTGTAAGGCAGGCCTAGTGGTGATGAACTCCCTCAACTTTTGTTTATTGGGAAATATCTTAATCTCTCCCTCACTTTTGAAAGATAGCAGATAGAAAATTCTTGGTTGGCAATTGCTTTCTTTCAGCATTTTAAATCTTTTATCCCATAGCCTTCTTGCTTCCATGGTTTAAAATGAGAAATTGGCACTTAATCTAACTGAGACTTCCTTATACAAAAATGTGCTGCTTTTCTCTCGCAGCTTTCAGAATTCTCTCCTTGTCCTTGGTATGTGAAAAATTGATTACTATGTGTTTGGGCATGGTTCTCTTCAAGTTTATCCTGTTTGTGGTTTGCCAGGCTTCTTGAATGTGCAGATTTATATCTTTTGTTAAATTTAGGAAATCTTCTGCCATTATTTCTTTGAATATTCCTTCTGTCCCTTCGCTCCTTCTTCACCATAAGGCTTATACTGGTACACTTAATGATGACCTATAGGTCTCAGGCTCTGTTCACTTTTTTCTCTTTTAGCTCCTCAGCCTGAATCATTTCAATCATCTGGTCTTCAAATTCACTGATTCTGTCTTCAACCCACAGGCTCGGCCTCACCATGTACTAAGGCAGTCTCAACTCTAATAATTCTCTTTGGTTCTTTTGAAAATTTCTATATATATATTTGGGATTCTCATATTGCTCATTAATTATTTCCTCACATCTTTTAGTTATTTCTCTGTGCTTTCCTTTATCTCCTCAATCATATTGAGGATTTTTTTTTTTTTTTTTTTTTTTTTTTTAAGTCTTTGCCCATTATATTCAAAGTCTAGTCATCTCTATTAATTGTTTCTGGATTTTTATTTTGTTCCTCTGGATGAGCCATCATTTCTTGTTTCTTTGTTTGCCTTGTAATCCTTTTCTAAAGTGTTAACTCTGGTAGTTAGTCCCTGATCTGTCTGTTGCTTAAGTTTGTATCCAGCTCTTGATATCAAAGACATTTTCTTGAGTGCCAGGAGCTAACGAAAGCAAACAAGCTAACACAAAAAAACCACCTTTCATAGTCTTTGCAAATTGGGCCTGCATTGACTGGTGCTCTCGTTCACAGTTTAGCCTTCCCATCAAGAAGATCAGCCCCAGGTGAATGCACAGTACAGGGTCTTAGTTTTTCTTGATCTGAGCCTGCCTCTTGTTCTGGGCATGTGTTTGTTCATGGTCATAGGAATTCCCCTATTTACAGGAATTTGAATGTCCCCTCTGTTCCCTATGAAACAGACTTCCCTCACCTCCCAGGCATTACAGTATACATATCAAAGCAGGTATTCCTTTGCCCAGACCACTTTGACTTAATTTTTTTATACTGCTTTAGCTTTCTCCAAGCTGCTTCTGCGTACAGGGCAAGTTTTGGGAGGATGAGCCAGAGAGAAGTTTCCTGGTTCAGTCTTTCAGTCTGCCAACTGATAGAATGGCACTGACATACAGGTACCGCAATATGCGCATAGGAGTTACTCTGTTCCATCTTGAACAGGGCTAGGGACCCACAATGGAAGCAGAGGCTAGCTCCACACCTTGGAAGGGGTGAGGGAGAGGCCAGCAAGGGTGCCACAAGCTTCTTCAACCATTTTTTAAAGCTGTGTTTTCTTGATTTGTCCCTTGCCCAGTTACTGCAACCGTTAAACTGATTTCCAGAGTTCTGAAGAAGATGTCTCTGGCAGTTTTTTTGTTGTTCAAGGAATATGTGGGAGGATGGCACACTGGAATGTCTTACACCAGCATCTTGGCTGATTGAAAGTCAGAGGCCAGAAGACCATATTTAAGACACAACCAATGTTAAAATGCGATAAAATGAGTAAAGCATAACATGGACACAAGCAGGGCTGACAGTTATCCCTAGTATTCTGAATTCTGAATGAATGCAAGCCTTCTTTTATTTGTATAATTGAGAAGAGTGGTATGCACCAGCATAAATGAAAGAAGAAGCTATTAGGTCAAGCTCCCCAGGGTGACTAAATAAAGAGGATAAAAGGTTAAGATGACCTGGGTACCAGGAATTCATAATGATATAAAGGAACCAACCAGTTAATCCAGTTGGCTAAATACTTCTCAAATGAAGTAAAAATGTGACCCAAATGTAAACAACTTCATCAAATGCCAATGATACATAACCTAATGAGCTTTGAAATTTGATATTTTAAACAGATTCAAAGTAAACATAAAAGAATATAATATAGTTATTATTTCAAACAAATGAATTTCATCCAATATGTTTAACTAAAGCAGGGTGTTGATTCCTTTGAAATTAGAACATGGTAAATTAAATGGAACTAGAGAATAGATAGATTTTTTTAAAAACAGATATCAAGTAGCCAGCCAAGAACTGAGTAAACAAAAACTTAAATAATGATTCCTAAGGTAAAGTACCAAAGAAGCCAAATTCAAACCACCTCCAAATATCTTAGTATTTATAAATCCAAAGACAAAAATATAATTTGAAAATATGTAGAGGAAAATAATGATTTAGGATAGACAGCACAGGGGAAAGGAATAACTACGTACATTTTTAGTCATAGGATCTCTATACATTACATAAGCTTCATTGAAATAAAACATTACTATTCCTGATTTATATACAAATTATATCATATGATTTGGCAGTTATAAGCCAAATCTCTATAAATATTTACATTATATAATTCATATAATTGAAAAGCTCTTTGCCACCTTTTGTATTTCTTGATTCTTAAAAACAACAATAATAATGAATTAATAATCTCACAGTGTCAGTGTGGTCATTATTTTACAGAAGAAGAAATGTATACATGAAATTGTGCTCTGATGCCCAAATCACAGACCCTTGATACTATTTAGGTGGTTAATAGAGAAAAATATAAAAATGTCTGTTTCAATTTTAAGTTTTGAACAAAAAATTCATTTTAGTATGAATAAATATCTTCCAATTAAAATCTAAGAGTAACACTAAAAATGGCAGCGGCTTCTTATTCAATGTTTCCAGTTATGGTTTAAAGTTAAGGCAACAAGGAACTTAAGAAAAATTAGAACACATTATAGGGAAGTTCCTCTCCCAAATGTTAATTTTGAGTGTGTTATAAAGGGATTTTTACTTTTCTATCTTTCTGCACCATTCTGTAAATGTATACACCCAATTTCATCAAAATTTGTCAGCAAAAAAAGAGACCCCTCCTGACAAAACCCAACCAAGACCCAGTTAAGATGAAGATTAACAACTATCATTAACTGTGATGATACTAGTGACACTACAAGTATGTCATTTTCCAGCTTCTTAAAGAAGAGAGTTTGAGTTATTTACGGAGAAGGATGCTTGAAATAGATTTTTTACTTGGGGAGAAGTTGGAGAAAGAGGGTAATCCATGTGTCTGAGGTCTCACGTTGGGCTATTTAGAATCCCATGATAGGCCATGTATAATTTTTACAGTTGGGGCACTCCAAAGTCAGAACAATCTGACAGTTATGGTTAGTGAAAATATTAGATGTTCACCAATAAAATACTACCTCAGCATATTTTTTTGCTTTCTGGATGTAACCACTTAATAATAGGACTTCAGAAAACTGTACTGTGTGAATCAAACACATAAAAGTACAAATATTCCTTTTATAGAAGGCAAATCTTTAGTGGTGCATTATAATCAACCATTCTGGTAAAAGACAAAATATCTAGCATTACCATACCACTGGCATTTTATGGTTTATTATACCCTAAAGTCCAAACTGGGTAAACAAAGTCAAATGATCAAAGAAGGGTTTTCTCCTCAGACTGTGAGGCAGATATCATTGGTCTTTAGGAGCTGAGAGCAAAAATTCCTTGTGGCTTAGCGCTTAAAAGGTATCAACTGAGAGCTTATCAAACCCAGCCTTTAGTTTTCAACTCCATGTAATTTCATCAGAGAATATCTGCCTTTGCATTATTTTCTTTCAAAAGAAAAAAAAAAGTGGGAACATTAAATGATGTGAGGTAAAACTTCTGAAAGATTAATAAGGTTTTTTTATTCTAGAGTATTCTTTTAACTTCTAAATCACTTTTAATTCATTATGAGGATATTGGTTTTAATCCTCCAAGTTAACAATCTTACTAACTAAAGCAAAGTAGAATGGATTTCAATTTGCCCAGAATACAAAAACAATCAAGTGACAGAAGGGGGAACTTTTCCTTCTGAACTTTATGGTGGGTACACTGGGTTTGGGATACAAGGCAGACAGAGTAGACACTCTTATTTAGAAAAAGAGTGTCCTCCCAGGGTGCCAAAGCTGGTTACTGGGAAGGGAACTCTCTGTTCCTAATTCCCTGGGGCAAAGTAACTGGATGAGTGATTCTTTTTCCCACAAGAAAGATTCCAGTTTCCAAGCTACAGATGAGCCATGATATTCCCATGTGGCCATTTCTGTAGCATCCTTATCTACTCAGATTCACAAAGCAAGTCCAATTTTGTCTCCACGCTATACTGCCTTGGCTTTTCTAAGCACATTTGCTTACACTGTGCAGGTCGTCCTCAGAAACTGGAACTGTCAAGCTATTAAACTTTCAAATGTGAATTTGCTTAGGGGTGGATTTAATTTAATAGCTGAGAACTCAATGCAAAACAAACATACTTCCATATGACATTAGCAGAGAATTAATCATTAACACTCTCAGTGGTGCTCCAAGATCCCCCAGAGTTGGACTTGAGAGTTGTTGCTGACTCTTCCGCCTCTCCAGAACCACCACATCTAGTCAACCACACTTGCTGCTGATTAATTCTTTAGTGTAGTTCTTGCACTAATTTTCTCCTCTCCATGTCTACGCTCTTGCCGTCGTTCAGAGCCTCATAATCTCTTGCTGAATTGCTAAGACTTTCTCCCAACAGGTGTCCCTCCCACAGCCAACAGAGCTTCTCACCAAAGGCCATCAGTGGCCTTGAGATGGGTCAAGGCCTTTGCAAGTCCCAGAAGGCTCTGCGGCCTGACTATGCCCGTCTCTACCCTTGCCCTTCACCTCTGCCTTGGGCTGTGCTCCAACTCTAAAGCTATAATTCCCCACACTCAGACTGTCTCACACCTCTGTGTCTTTACCTGCAAAGTTTTCCTGACGATGATTCTCCTCCTACCTGCCAGGTTGTGGGCATAGGTGCCTCTCCTTTGTGCTTGTCTTACTCTCTTATAACACTGCATTATAGTTATTTGTTCTCATATCTCTCTCTCCACTATTCTATGAGCTCCTAAAGGATAAAAATTCATCTCCACATACTCGGCACTTAACACGTCAGGCACTGTTTTTTGAATGAATAGTTGAAACTTAAAACTTATTCTGAAATGTCCAGAATACTTCTATAATAGCCATATTATATGGACCAAAAGTCTGAAAATTAAGAATGCATCTAGTAGCTCTAAGGAAGAAAAGTGGCAAGACAACATAAGTACTCATTAAAAATACACTTATTACTAAAAGAGCTGACTTAAAATAGTTTGTAATAATTTATTATATTCACACAAGCTAACAATATCATGCAGTGATTCAAGCACTTCTGATGGAAAATTACAGACATTCTGAGAAATACGTTTTAGGTGTTCCTGTACTCAGGATACAAAGTGACAAAATAATCAGTTTGTTTCCCTCTCCTCCTCCCCAATCTGTGGAAGTATTCCTACTAACGACAGAGCTAAAATGGCCTGCAGCAGACAGTTTCTATGACAAGAAAAGTTGCTGCAGGCAAAACAGCAAAATAACAAATAAAAATGAGACAAAGAAAAGGAGGCCTTAAAAAAAAAATAAAAAAAAAAAACAGAATTTATAAAAACTGGATATAGTTTGCATAAGAAGTTGATCAGAATCTATCAAAATAAAATCCTGAGAATATAATGGCTCCCAGCTGAGTAAAGTGTAAAGGAATGTTGTCTATGCACAAAATGCTACGGGGAACCCTGACTGTCTTGTCCTAAACAAACACTAAATGCCAAACTGGTTTTCTGTGGAGCAGAATGAATAAAGTTAATCCACATGTGAAGAGCCAGCAAAGAAAGATAAGTAACATTTATTCAAAGTGTGTATAGTGTGTGTGTGTATATATATATATATATATATATATATATATACACAAAATATATTTAAAAAATATATATATATATATATATATATATATTTTTTTTTTTGCCCCAATTTTGATCCAACCTCTGCAGCTCCAACACCACACACTCTAATAAGGGCAAGGCAGATGGTTTAAAGTTAGGGCTAGAAATTGCCTTTACTGTTTCCTTTCTGCCTTTGTGGCTTATTTAGATTTTATCAAAATTTTGTCTTTTTTAAGTAGAGACCGAAAAGCATTTTGGTGTTAAAGAGTGTTTTTGCTTTGTTTTTTAAGGTGCAGTACTTTTAAGGTATTATGTAATAATCCTTACTTACAGTATAGTTTTTAGCTTTGTCGGGGTCTCTTTTAGAATTATAATTCCAGATTGAGCAAAGAATTTTATCAAAACTCTATCATCATATTAAAACACTTGATCATGTGTTCCCTCAAGATTCCCAACTTTCTATTTCTGAGACAAGAACAGATTTAAAGAGAGATTTTCAAAGTAGAGCTGGTAAAGGGAATATTTATGAAAAGCACTGCCAAAAAGACAATTCACTTGGTAGACACAGAAAAGGCAAAAGTTACCACATATACTGGAGCAAATTCATCTCTGAATAAACCCTGCAAATCAATATGTTCCTTTTGGTCTAAACTAAGGACAGTATGGCCTAAAGGAAATCTCTAAGGTCAACCAGCAATTAACTGAAAGGTTTTGATTGAAAATGCTATTGACTGCTCTCATATTAGGTAGCTTCCTGGTTATTATACTTTGTGGACTAAGTAGGTGCCAAAACATTAAACTGTCAATAATCTATTAATACTCAACTGTTACGCTCACTCTCCCTGAACCTGCAGGCAAATGTATTCAAGCCAAATACTTGCTTAGAACTAATGCAAATTCCCCAACCCTGATATGGAAATCATATCTTTATTACCTCCCAGCTCAAATGCTTAGTAGTGTTGACAGAGTATAAGAAAAATATGCAGATATGTGCTTATTCAGATGAGCTAACCTAACATTTGTTTTTAAAGGGTTTGCTGAAGGGATGGGGAATGTGTCCTGGAATCTGACTTTTCTTTCTTAAGTCACATTTAACAGTTTCTAAATTGAATGTAATAAACATTTTACAAAGAGAAATAAGAGGTTATTTAAAGTGAGGCATATAGGTCCCTGCCACTCAAGAGTCTGGAAGGTAGTTATACATTGGGGGGGGGGAACTTTTAATGAATTTAATAGAGAAAAGCACTTTAATTAAATGCTGTCAAAGTGGATTGTATTAATGACTGTACACAGAGGAATTTAAAGCAAGCCAAGTTTATTTAGCAAATAGAAACTGAGCTTTTGAAGCCTCAAGTATTTATGTTTCTGCGGTTATAGTACATCTAGAATATGATGGTGCCAAATGAAAACCTTGAGTTATTAGGTATGATTTTATTTATTGTGTATTATTAAAGTTTCAAAGGCCTCAGGGGGATTAATTTCATTTTCAAAATGAAATACTGCATTTGATCAGAAAGGGTTAAGAAAAGAGTATATTGTCCCCAATCTCTTTCTGTGCCCTGGAAATTAATATTTCGATCCAAGTGAATGGCTCATAGGGAGCACCTTTTCCATGTTCATTTTTGCATAGTAATGTCAAGGAAATCGATGAAAGTATTTCTTCCATGACTTTTTCTCCTGTTTTTTGTTTTTTCCCCAGTGATTTGCCACTAAACATAATTCATTCTAATACACATAGCAATAAGCTGAAAAATGACCAAAACTCCTAAAAGTCTCCATGAATACTTGGTTGCCATAACTTTCTTAATCAAAAACATAAGCAGCACAAACTTCTAAAAAGGAAAAGGTATCAAATGTTTGGTTTTGAGTAAATAGGAAAAAGGGATCTTCCTTAGTATCTTCTATTCAGAGTGACCACAGAACAAACCTATTATTAATGCTAATTTTAAAAAATAAACAAAAAAAAATATGAGCCTTAAAAGCATGAAAGATGTAAAAGATTGAAAAACTGGTCTGGCTGGAAAATACTATGTGTGTGTCAAAATGATTTTCTCTACCATTTGTAAAAACGTAATTAACCATGATATGCTATTATCCATGATATGTTACAAGAGTGAGGGATTTCAAGTAAATCCATTGGAAGCTAAGGATTTGCCTTTGGTCTTCAGTCCCTGACACCACCATGTCTATGAGATCACAAACCACTGCCATAATTTACCACATCCTTCTTGCAGTTATATATACACCCTTTTGGTCTGTCTTTAGATTTTAATTCAAAACATGAGGATTGGAGGGGGAAAAAAAAAAAAACACAACAAAACACAAGACCAAGCACCTATTTCCTTTTGGAAATAGAACAATGATCACAAATGGAACTTTCAACTTTCTAAATAAATAATCTAATTTTTAATCTTTCCCCCTGCCCAAGTTATTTATTAATATCATATGTTTGATCTGTGTCTTTGCAGTTCTGGAACTTATAAGCAATTCTGCTTTCCCCATCTGTGCCAAGATGTTTTAGACTATTCTTTGAAATGCTGTAAATACAGAAGAATATGACATAAAATAGGAGCTGATTACATACACGTTCTATATGTGAGGAATGGCAACATAGAACACATATGACATTACATGGCCATATAATGTGCTGTCCCATTCTGCTTCACATACACAATTGTATACAGATCATAAAAGTACTGAGTGCCACATTTAGTAAATCTGTTTTGGAACTCTGAATAAAATTGGTTGATTTCTTGAAAATAAAATGACAAGAAACCTTTTCCTCCTCTGGTATATCAGTAGCACAAATATGAAGATATAGAAGAGAGTCATCAACTGATAGAACATAGTGATGCATTTGGATCCAGATTAAGTTTTACAAACCGAAGAATCGGTCTATTTGCTTCTCTCTTTTTGTTACTGAGGAAGTGATTGTATTAACTTACTGTGCACCGTGTTTATATTAGCCCTTATATCTTTTGGGAGGTTTTCATTTCACACAAAGGACAAACTCAAATAAGGATTCTTCCCAAAAGGATACCTCAAAATTACCCCAAAATGGAAATAGTTGAAATTTTCCCATTGCACACCACTCTTCTATTACCACACTTCTGAGTACACTGTTCACATATAATTGTCAAAAAAAGTGAAATAAGAAAAACCTTATCAAAAATATAATTTGCATGTAGATATTGCTTCTATACAACATGTGTTTATTTTAGCACAGTCTATTAATTTAGGTCACAATAGAAATATGAAGACCTTTCACTATCCAAATAGATTTATCTTTGAGAGTTCATGTCATAGATTTTAGCTTCCTGAGTTTACAACACTTTTTAAAAAAAAATTGGCTCCTCATTTTGAAGTCCACTGAATTCAGCATATCATACCTAAAAAACTAACTCTACTAAAATAATTTTTCCCCTGTTTTCTACTCAAGAGTCCTCAAATCTGTTAGAATTCAGCACCAGGAAATCACAGGCTTTGGATTCATTATGCTACTTGATTCTGCAAACTGAATCCAACCAGATACTGAGGTGAGACTTGCACATTACATACCAAAAGGAACACAGAGATGGACATCTTGACCTCCTTGAACAAGAATAAATAAATTTAAACTCAAGAAAAGAGTGAAGAGGGTAAATTAGAAATGAATGCTATTTAAAGAAACTATTTTTTGTATATCTGGATGATCAAGTGATATTAGCCAGCCATTAAGTTCTGGAAACACCTAACTTTTGTTCCATACAATAGTTTTCTGCATGCTTTTTTTTTTTTTTAATAGAAATAAATGCATGGAAGGACACGGAGGAAAGAAAGAAAGAAAGAAAGAAAAAAGAAAGGAAGGAAGGAAGGAAGGAAGGAAGGAAGGAAGGAAGGAAGGAAG
>JAKSZT010053929.1:38295412-38470371 GCA_026826555.1 Tolypeutes matacus | reverse complement strand
AAGGAAGGAAGGAAGGAAGGAAGGAAGGAAGGAAGGAAGGAAGGAAGGAAGAAAGAAAGAAAAGCAAAGCAAAAAAAAGGACATGTTAATTGGCATCTATTCAGCATTGTGCTGGTAAATGTTTAAAAACTGCCTCTCTGGGGGGAAATGCCCCAATTTGATCATTTGCCAATTTTCACGGTATGAATACTACCACCTTGGCCAGTTTCATACTACCAACAGTTTAACAACCGGCTTGCAAAATTTCTGAAAATTTAGCAATGGGTTCCTGTTGGTGTAAGCACATTCGATCACACCCTAAAGTCTACTCTCAAAAGCGATAACAAGTCCCTTGCTGATCTGACTTACCTGTCATTTTCCCAGCCTCAATGTGATAAGGATGACCCCAATGTGATATACTCTTCCATAAAAGATTCCATATCAAAAGGTGAAAGTATAGATGATTTGTGGTGAATTAGATCTAGAAACAACTTATGAGGAAATTGAACTTGTGACCTTAGAACTGTCAAACCTATCTAGTTTGCTTGATCTCCCATTTCTAGGGTCAAACCAAGTAATAACAAAATAAATCAATTTCAGAACTTTGGCAGTTTTCCTTTAATTGAAGGTGTGCTTTTCTATCATTACAAGGGGAAGTTCCAGACTTCAACTTAATAAAAATCAGCAGTAGTTTTCAGCTACATTAGATTTCCACACTAAACAGAAACAGCTGAGAAGCCACAGTAGGTAAGTTTGGCTAAGATAGTTTAAAACTCAGTGGCTGCCTTTCTCTTGCAATTGTCAGAACTATCAGTCACAAGATAATCAACTGGATCTCTGTGAGTCCAATATAAGGTGTTTATAATCTGTTTTGTGTTGCTAATTTGTTTTCCAAAAATGCATTTGAACCTCTCAGAAGCAATGTGTTTTTGTTTTGCTTTAATTTTTTTTTTACACTGTCATTAAAATACTCAAATGAGGATCAGAAATGGATGAACCAATTCACAGAATGCATGTTTCAGATGAAAAGGGTCTTTGAAATCACTTAATCCATGTAATAACAATTTACAAAACAGTAGAAGGAAACTCAAAGGCATGAAATGCCTCACCCAAGGCCATACATACATCCAGCCTGTAACTGGAGTCTCTGTCCATTCCAGTGCCCCTTTCTTCACCATACCATTTCTTCTCCTACTTGGTCAAATGTTCATTGAAAACAGAAATAGAAAGTTGTTTTTTTTTTCTTTCATGTTGCTCTGTTTCCTGAAACAATGAATATAAATTCTTTGGGGGGCAAAAACTACACTCAAAAAGTTTTTAAATATTTTGGAACTTTTTCCTTTAATTACACACCTTACTAAAACTTAGGCAAATCCCAGCTATTTTAAATGCACTTTTATGAAAAAATTATAATCTGAAGGTCCTACTTTCAAAAGAAGCATTTATGTTTATTTCTACCTTTAAGTGAGCAAGACATCAACAGCTTCAAAAGTAAGTTCAAATCGTTATAGTTATCATTTTATTAATCCTGTGGTTTTCAATCATGGACCCATGGCTTTTTATACATTTGTTGTGAACAGCACTTTCACAGAGTTTGTTACCATCAATAGGTAAAGTAGCAAAGTTTGCAAATGTTTTTGTTTTGTTTTGTTTTTGGTAAATGAGAGCTGGTTCTATATACCTATTCATATATATTCACTCCTGTTTGCCTGCATATGTCAGAGGGAAAGAGGTTGAATTCCAGGTGGTGATGCCAGGAATTAAGTCATTCACATGAAAACCACCCATTATTCTCAGGACAGAAGATAAGTGTCCTAGGATCTTAATAAATTCTACATCTTTGCTCCACTAGTCACTACATATTTTAATTCGCAAAAATCTGCATTCACTTCCTGGCTTGCCTCTAAGCAGCAAAACTAAAGAACATTTCTTTTCTTTGTCTGAGTTTACCAGAGAGGACAGCACAAAGATGCTCAGCATCTTCACAACCTTGTGGACCCCAGTGTGCAGAGAGGACAAAAGTTCCAGAGGTTAGTCAGAAGCTGGGATGCCTTTTTGCTTTTTTGAGCTAAAAATATAAATTTAAATTTTTTTTTAAAGAATTTACCAACTTTCAGCATAGCCAATGGCATTTAATTATACCCTACCATGATTTCATTCAGAGCTAAGAAGAAAAGTTCTCTCTTATTTTTAAAAAACTTACAATGACTTGTAAAAGAGCTTAAAAAGTAGAAAGAGCACATGAAACCAGACATCTCTGAGTTTCTCAATCTGTCTTGAGACAACTGTACAATATGCACACAACAGAGGCCAAGATATACTCTCATCTCTTGCCATCTATAAAATCATATGCTGACACCAACCTTGAGTCAACTCTGGACTCTTATGAGTAGAATTATTCATTTTATCATTAATATCAATAACATTCAGATTCAGATTTTACTAATATTTCTTTTGCCTTCCATGCAATCACCATCTCATTTAGGCCCTATAGATTTGGCATCATTACAATATTTCCAGAAATTTTAAGTGGCTTCTGCAAGAGCAGAGAACTCCAATTCCAGTGGTGGCCCTAGAATTTAAACCCAGGCCTCCTGAAGGTCCAAGATCCTTTTCTTCACCCACACTCCTGTCATGTTTCCAGCAGAGCTATTGTTATAATCTACTTGGACAAGCTCTTTGACAATGTATATTACTTAAATTGAAAATGGAAGGAAAGGAGGAGAAAGGAAGGGAGATTAAAATAAATCAAACTTTCATTTACATATTTACTTTCTATTTAAATATTTTTTGAATCAGGCCATCCAAAGTGATATAAAAATGTAATAGCATGTATATGTGGATCAAGTTTGACATTTCAGTTAGGTTCCCACATGTAGCCTCCTAAGTCTCAGAAAGCAACTGGGGCTAAACTTCCCACGCTACCCTCATGCCCTGTTTCAGTTGCCGTCAACTCCCAGATTCATGACCCTGTTCTAGTGATTAGGTTCAAATCAAAGTATCTGAAATAAGCATCTTTGCTCGGATCAAACTGTTAGATGATGAGAACTTCACTACAGGAAAGCCCTTCTCTGCAGATGTGCATTTCTGTTTCTACTGTAAAGGGCATGGGTACTTTTCAAAATAACAATTGCCAATGAATGAGAAGTGCTCTGGTAGAAAACTTACTGAGAAAATGTGAAGCAGGCTCCCTTAGTCCTAGGACCGCATGTGCTTTTCTGCCACAACAGCTCATTGCTAAGAGGAACTAGCTCACACACCTGACCCTCCAGGGCAACAGCTTTATTCAGCGCACAGCCAACGAGCCAGGTGGTGTGGTTCAAGTACTAACAATGCATCAACCCACATTCCTGTGCCAAGTGAGAAGGTTGCTACTGGGAGAAGTCACCTAGGTGGAGAGGATGAACATGACCAGGATTAAAACAATAATAAAAAAAGAAGTGTGTGTCTGTATGGTGGGAGAAAAGGGAGAAAGCAGAGGGAGAGAGGACATACTTATTATTCATCTGTTTTCCATTTAATCTATCTTTAAAAATGCCACTCTGTTGAGAGGCATTTCTTTGTAGGACTATGTAAATATTTTGGGACTCTATAGAGTAGGCTCAGAAGGTCTGTTTGACCTTCTAGTAACCTTAAAATGGCCACTTTTTTTTCTTTTAAGAGTTTTTCCTCTCTGAGAAACTCAATGTGTTTTAGCGATATTACTCTGTGCATTCTAGAAACAGCTAGAAAACATGAGACACAGAGATGTCATCTCAAGTAGGATCAGAAGACAAAATAGAACCTTTGGATTCTATGAACTCATAGGTAACCAGAAGGAAAATGCAAATCTGTTTAAAAATGCAATTCTAAGTGAGTAAAGGGAAAAACCCTTCAGTAGGTGTATGAAACTGTATACGTTCTATTCACTGCTCTGTACACAGTACCTAGAATAATGCCTGGCACACTGAAGGAGTTCAACAAATATGGGACATATATGGAGAGACAATAAGAGATGCAGCAGACCAGGGAGCTGAGGTGGCACAAGAGATTGAGCACCTCTCTCCCATTCCCAGGATTGGTTCCCGGTGCCGCCTAAAGAGAAGACAATCAGACAGAAAAGAACACACAGAGTGCAGACAGTGAGCGCAAAGCAACGGTGGGGTGTGTGTGTGTGTGTGTGTGTGTAGATAAATAAATAAATAAATCTTAAAAAGAAAAAAAAAGCCAGCATTCTCAATCATGTCTGTACCTTGAGACCTGAGAACACATTGTCCATTTTAATCAACTTTTCCAAAAAGCCAGACTGCTAGATTTCTATAGAAGTTTAAAAGAATGTAGTTTCCTTCTCACAGATGAAATGTAACATGGCTCTTGATTTGAACAATGGTCCACCAATATCCACAGTGCCTTCCATTAGTTCAGGATTGTTGTTGCTCTTGTTATTTTGGGGGTGGAGGTTATATTCATGCATTCTAATTTACTTTCTATCTTAGTCTATCTTTATTGTGACTTCCTATTTCTCAGTTTGCTCCACACTGCTCATATTTAATCACTTTGCCCTTCACAAAATTTATTAGCCATTGCCCTCTGTTCTTTTAGGTTGAAAAGAAGATGAATTTTCAGCTTTTTGGGAAGAAAGAAGGAAGGGAAGGATAGAGGGAGGGAGGGAGGGAGGGATGAAAGAAAGGAAGGGAGGGAGGGAGGGAGGAAGGGATGGAGGAAGGATAAAGAAGAAAACAATGGCATTGAGTTGGCCAATGGAATAATAGGAAGAGCATCTCCTAGCAAATTCAATAGCAATTTTTAAAAAGACAAGTAAGCTTTATGTTCAAACATATTATATTTAGTCTTATTTTCCTGTCAGACTATCAGGAAATGTCCAAGGTGTCAACGGCTTTATATTACCCTGGTTTCACTTAATAATAACAGAAGAAAAAGAATACAAAAGGGTGGATAAGGAATACCCTACTATCCCTAAACTTTAAAGAAATAGATATAATCTTCTATTATGATGGAAAGGCTAGTGGTTTAGTGGTTTCTGAGCCCTGGGCAGTGCAGAGACTCTATCAGTGAGGGGCAGTTGTACCTTGTAAAAGACCCAGCTGATTCTGATTCTTCCATTTCTCTACAGAGCAATGTTAGGCAAAGCTCCTTCTCCTCAGTTTAGGGTCTAAAAAACAGGTAGTAGATCAGTAACCCACAGGGTGAGCTGACGAGTGCTGCCTCTCAATAATGCAAAATATCAAAATTAGACTTTTAAATAAAGAAACATAGCAATTATGAAAGAGCAACTACTCAAGAAACCAAGGTTTTCTATGTTCCCACAGTACAGGAAAAGGACTGGGAGAAGCAAAACACAGCTGTTTTGACATTCACTTCCAACCAGTAGCTAACCCTGGATGTTTAATGTGGAAGGTGGTGTGTTATGAAGTCTTAGCCACTCAGAGAAAGCTCTGCTTGGCAAAAACACTAGAACAGCCCCACAAAGAAAAAGAAGCAAAAAGCTAGCTCCAGTTATTAAAATGATGCACTTAGCAAAATGCTGAACTCACTTTAAAGAAATAAGCAGGCCCAGAACAAATATCCTAAAATTTTAAGTTTCATTTCTATCAGTATCTATATCACAGTGCATAGACACATGGAAGTGTGCGATAAATGTTAAAAAAATATTGCAATTAAATAAAAGGCATAATACTTAAAACACACTTGTCAGTCATGCCTGCTACTCATCTACTCTGATAAATGCAGAGTCCTAGGACCCAGGTTCGACTAAAGGGCCCTAGCTTTCCAGCCCAGGGACAGCTTATCCATGGGTTACCAACAGGTTGTCTACAGCCAGTTAGCTTTCTGCTTCTCATTATTTTTGAGGTTGTTCCAATATTCTGCCCAACAGTGCTCTTCCTGTAATATGCAGTGCTTTCCAAATTAAGCGTTTAGGTTACTGGTTAGAAGTTAAATGTCAAGAAGCTCTGCTTTCACAAGGATAAGGTAAGCAGTCAATTTCTCCCTCATAAAAAGTTAAAGTAGTAATTATGGAGTGGGAAACAACTGCTGGATTTGATAAAGGCATAGAGAAAGGTCATGAGCTAGAGCAGGGGTCATGGGCATGCCAAGATTTTGAGGAGGCAGAATTACAATTCAGAGAAATATGTGAAGTAAGCAGAAATTAGAAGGTAGACAAAGCTATAGGGTAAATGCTAAGCCAGATGATGATGGTGGGAAGAAAAGCTGATCTGGGGAACAGGAATGTTATGTACGTGATAGCAAAAGAGAGGGAGAATCTATGAACTGTAGCTGCTGAATTCCCAGTTCCAGGCTCAGAAAGGCCCAACCATACTCAGAGTCCTACTCCTGGATTTTCAGGAGGCTCCATCACTCTCAATTTTAAAAATATCTCTCCAATAATTAAGCTGGAATTACCGTGTCTTGCAAAAGAAAAATAAAGCCTTAAAAAAATCTAAAAATTATAAAAATGTAGTTAGCCACTTGTCCAAAGTCTCTAGAAAAAGTGAAGCCATAGGTAATGCCAATCTCCTAGCTACCAACTCTAATACATAAAAAGAGCTTTTTCAAACTAATATTATAGCTGAAAGAAATCTGTTCACCACACTTTAGAAGGTAAATTCAAGATATAAATGCCTATCTTCTAGAATAAAAACAATGGGTTGCAAATGATCTCCAAATCTTTATATATTTCTGAATGACAAATTAAAAATTTTGGACATATGGAAAAGCTAGTTGGTAATACAGAAATGAAGAATGCTATTCAAATTGAATAGACTCATGCAGGGTAAAATAACATAAATATGCAAAAAGCTAATGTGGCCCCTCACTGATGGTCAGGAACTCTAAGTTCTCCCAAGTGAGGATCTACTTATACTCAACTGCTGCAGTCATTTATTAAAAATGGCAAGTGTTCATTTGCATCTCTGCTTGGGATGAGGGTGAGATTTCAAAACTCCAGAGCTACATTCAAACACCAGGCTTTGAAAAAGAGCTTGGAATGAGTCCAAGGAGGGAAAATTATTCTAGTGACCTGGTTAGAGAATTTGCAAACATCCTTAATCAATTAATTAAATAGCTTATTTATTTTATTTTATTGGAAGTTGTCCTTTTTGAAGCAAATTTATATATTAAGATATAGCCTGGACACAGCTGGAGTAGGAAGGCATGATGGAATTCTGAGTGCTTAAAGGTAGATTTGAAGTGACCTTAAGTATTAGCATTCTGAAGCAATCCCAAAAATGCCAAAGTAGTTGGACAAAAAGTGGAAATTTCAATCATATTGGTTCTTTGCCATCAACCATGAGTTTATGTTTCACTGCATTGAGTATCCTGTAAAAAAAAAAGAAAGCTCACAAAACTAGATATACTCAGAGGAACAATTAAAAATTATATGAGGTCCACGGACAGCTTTGCATAACACCGACAGCTAACACTAAGTGGTCAAGGAATACTGCCTGCTACACGTTAGCATTTCTTTCCAGCACACAGATGGAGGCCAGACTCTGGAGGCAGAAAGATGTGGATTCAAGGTCTTACTTTGAACAGGTTAACTTAATCTCTCTAAGCTTCAGTTTCCCATCTTGGAAAGAAGATAAAAACCACCTACCCTCTTGGTTTTACACAAGGATTGAAGGAGGTGTCATACAAAAACCGCATATTTTGAGGGCCTAACTCTCAAAATAGGCTAGTTGCTGCCATGGAAACATCATCTTCGTCAACATCATCATCATTATCATTATCATTGTTATTATTCTTACTGGATTTTGTATAGGAAAATTTCAGAATAAGCCTCAGAGATGCTCATGATTTTTTCATCTTACACTGTTAGGCAATCAATGGTATGTCTATACCAGGACTTCTCAAACCCAGAACTTTGGGTTGATTGATTCTTTTGTTGTAGGGGTTGTCCTGTGCATTGTGGGATGTCTGGCCACATCACTGGCTATTGGGAATTGAAACATGTTCCCTACAAAGGACATGTTCAGGTCTCATCTCTGGGTCCTGTGGGTATGAACCCTAGGTAAATTAAATAGGACTTTTGAAGATGTTATTAGTTAAGATGTTCCCAAACTGAATGAGGGTGGGCCTTACTCCAATATGGCTGACATCCTTATAAGCAAAGGAAATTGAACACAGAAAAAGAAATCATGGGGAGCAGCCAGAAGCTGGAAGTCAATGGAACCTAGAAGGGAAGGGAAAATGTGCAGCATATGCATTGCCATGTGACAGAAAAGCCAAGGAACCCCAAGGATTGCCGGCAGCCAGCCCCAGAATGCCACAATCCCCAGAAAGAAAGCATTGCCTTGCTGACACCTCGACTTTGGACTTCTCCTAGCCTCAAAACCATGAGCAAATTAATTCCCATTCTTTAAGCCACCCCTTGGATGGTATTTGTTTTAGCAGCTAGGAAACTAAAACAGTGGCCTCTACCCACTAGTTGCCAGTAGCACTGCCCAGTTGTAACAACCAAATATGTCTCTAAATATGCCAAATATCCCTAAGGGAGGCAAAGAACTACCCCTGGTTGAGAACCACTGGTCAACACCAATGACAGGGAGTCTGTGGCTTAGAAAATCCTGAGACGCGGTGCTGGGGTTGGTGACTGTCACCAACCCAGTCTCACATTCCTACTCAACGTACGGCATGGAATTTTAAAGCAAGTACTTGTCAGGAAACCACATAGCAGCTAGCTCGGATTTCTTGAACTTACAAAATAACCCATGGAAAGAAACACTGTGGTGGAAACATAATAAAGCAATAAAGCACAAACTACACAGACATTAACAATTTGGCAAATGCTCCCCAATCGACCCCACTCAGTGACTTATTCATTGTATGAGCAATGTCCTTTCTTTTCTATTGCAATATGAGAGAAGTGTGGTCAGAGGAAAGACTGGATGCCAAAAATGCCTGTGTTTTCATTCAGCTAGTGATCCTGGCTTCAGGCAAGGCTCAACGGCTCCACTCCCGTTTTTCCAATTGTAAACTGGAGTTGGTAATAATGAATACTCTGACCTAACTAGTTTTTTATTCTAAGCTGAATATGTCCATTCACTATAGGGCCTCAGGTCATAATAATCACTGGGGGGGAAAATCACTATAACTACAAGGAAAAATTTTGTCTCAGACCTTTTGGCATGAAAGATGGAATTTATTTCATCTTCTTCATGGAATGTTTTGGCTTGTCTGACCATGTTGTCTCACCTGTGTTGATATCGTTTGTACTATCTAAATATGGACTAGAAATATTATGTAGATCAATGCCTCTAACCTTTTTTTAAAATTATATATGCCACCTCTACTGCCAAGAAGACTTGTTAGGCATTTTCCCCTAATCATCAACCTCCCTTCATGAAATTTTAATACTACAGAGATACTGTATATCTGTATGTACTGTGTCATTTTGGGGGGCCACAAACCATTGCAAATCTAAGATTTTTATGCTCCCCAAGAACCAATTTTCATCCCCATAGGGCAATACTATCCCCATTGTGAATCCAAGGTGTAAATGGATCTAGTTTACAGTGTGTTCAGAGCCTGGAAAACCACCTTCTACACAGCAGGAACGTGAATGGGGGTTTCTGAGGAACTTAGAATATCGAAAAGATACCTGGAGAGACTAGATAATTCAATATGACATCAAGCTACATATCACCTGAAAAGATCTGAATTCCAAAAAGGAACCATTTCATTCTACCAGGACTCCTAAGTCTCTAGGGCTGACAAAATCCCCCAGTAGCCACCAGTCCAACTCGGTCTCTACTATAACTTTGCTTCATCTCTGAAGTGAAATACCATCTAATGTACATTTAGTAAGCATGCAAAGGACTGTGTTAGGTGTTAGGACTATAAAAATGAATGATACATGATGACTACCATCAAATAATTCAGAACCTTGGGGGAAAGCACTTGTAGCACTGGTGTGGCAGCTTTGGCTAGAGAGCTGTAGTGACAAGGGTGAGTGATATTATGGGGTGGGGTGACATAACGGGGTGAGGCTTCGATAAATGAAGTGGACTGGGTATAAGTGCATGTGCATCATCGAGTGTATTATGGGGATCTCAGCAGCAAGATGGTGAATGTGCCCTGTATAAAGGATATCAGCTCCAGTCATGGAGGGGTCCAGAGGGTACAACTTTCTGATTTTCTGGATTTTTACATGAAATCTGGATTTTTATGCAAAAAATGTAGGCTTAAATGTTTAAAGCCCATAGTGGGCTTAACAGAAACACATCTGCAAGCAATGTAAGGCTGTCAATTGGTAAACTCTATTTGCAAACAAAAGGCAGGAATAATTTCCCATCTTCCATGAGAAAAGAAGCCCTAGCCTTAAGGAATTTCTCAAAGTCATAGAAAGCCCTGAACGTGAAGGGTGTGAGGAGAAGCTCTTTTTTTAACATCCAGTACATCTTTAGGGCCCTTACCAGAATAATCTGGTGGGTAATTATGCACAAAAATCACTGCTTCCTAGCTTTACTATTTCAGATGATTTAGGGAATTACATATCCTACCTAATTACCTAGAAAAGAAATTTAAGTTGCACTCTTAAATGACTACAAGTAGGGAGACTTCTGTGTATGTTTTAATAATCTCCATATATCAGAAGCTCTTAAAAATCACTGGTTTTGCCCATCTTTAACAATTTAATAATGGTACATTTTCTACCCAACTAGACAAAATGTAACATCCTCCAACTAATACCACCCTACTTATGAATAAAAAGTACCAAAAATGTCATGTAAACAATTATAGCACCCTAATATTTTAGTTGATATCATGGTGCATGTGAATTCCAACCCTGCGTTCAGTAGCTTGGCTTTTGGACAATTACAGATGTTTTTTAGTAGCTTAGGATCTTTTTTATTGCAGTCCTTCCCAAATCACATAGGCTGAGCCAACTATATTCTCTAGTTCAAGAGTTCTGCTGGCTGGATCTACTTATTTTTCTTCAGTTTTCATATTACTACTGTAATAAACAGCTTTGTATTTTGCTAACAAATACAAATACAGCATTGCAAAGTAGTGTCATTCAGAGACAGGCACAATCTTAAAAAAAAGGAGGAGGGTGTTAGGGAAGGATGTAGAGAAGTAAAGAGTTTCACAGTAGTTTATGGGATCAAGGTCAACAGCTAAGGTAAATTCAATGGAGAGAAAACTACCTTATGTGTACACTCTTTAGCTAAGAACTGAGTGCCAGGAATAATCTTCAATAAGCAAATTTGTTTTTGTGATATTAGAAATTAATAATGTTAATAGCCACCAAGTGCTTAAAACTGAAAAGGAAAATTACAGACTGAATCTTGGTTAGCCACTCAATATTATTAGGACCCTCTAGTTTTGACATGCTGACGTAAAAGATGATAAGACTCATCAATCAGCTATCTGCTTCTAAGGTTTATTTTACTCCAACTTGTCAATGAAAAAACAAATTATTTTGACAAAATATTATGTTTTAGCTACCTAAACACAGGGTCCTCAGAGAGATGAGACTATGTGGACAAAGACTGGAGACAGGAATGATAGAGAAGCTGTTGCCCAAATGAAGGGGAGATCTTCAGTTATAGAAGAGGATGGGTTTTAATATTTTTACCTCAAACTTCTCTAAATTTCCAACTTCGTCATCACCCTATGGTAAAAATGAGATGTTATTAAATCTAGAATAAGTCATCTTTTCACAAATATTCTCTTTCTACTTCACCTGCACTGAATTAAGATTGACCCTGAATGAAAAGTCTGTGCAAAGTGGTTCCCTGAAGTTAGTCTTTGGCTCTATGCTGGATCACGACAGAAGTTTTACCAGTTGACATAAAAATGAGAAATATAGGTAACTGAGTGTTTCATATGGCTGAATTTATTTAGTTTATAAGATCTTTTGTCTGAGGCTAGCCTCTTCATTACTTTGTTTGATATTAAAGAGAATTGTATTTTAAGAAATATTGATAACAAATGGGAGCTTTCCTTGAATTTCTCAAATACATTTATTTTCCAAAATAAAAGCTTGATAAACATAAACTGGATACTCCTCAAAGCTTAAGTTTAATTTCTACTAAATCTCACGGTCTGAAAACTATAGCTCTGTGTGACTCAACATGTTAGTCTAATTTTCTAGAGGGAGGTATGTTGGTATTTGGGTGAGGCTTCCAGGCAGAGAGGGTGAAGAGAGGAAGAGAATGCTAAGGGTGCTAAGTCCCATGGCTCAACCTCCTGGGAACGAGTCCTCCCAAGCACAGGGCCTGAGCCGGGAAAGCGAGCCCAGTTAATGAGCAGCCATGTGCCCTCAGACGTGCCCACTCTGTGTCCACAGTGGATGTTTCAGGGCAGAGACTCTCAGGTGCCTTCTAGCTCTACAAATCCATGATTCTAAAAGTGTGGGCAATTTACTGTGTGATTATGGCCCTGGAAACTGCCCAATGAGAGCATGAAAGCATTGACTGAGATGTCAACATTTGTATGCAAAGTGATAGTGACATAATAGACCTGTCAACTTTTGTCTTCTCCGCGAGGCACATGAGGGTGGAGCAAGAAACAAAGAGATGAGCAGAAATAGGGTATTTCACCCCATCCTTTCCCAACTCTCTTCTCTGCCCTGCCCTTCCTTCATTTCCTTCATCTCCTCTTCCATTCTTTATATATATGTATGCACACATGTGCACTCCTGCTTCCACGTTCCTCTTCTTAGGGCACAAAAGGAGATTCAGACAGAGGTCTTAGAGGCTCCTGTTCATCAGCAGTTGGAATTGGTGGTATTGAGCAATAGGTACAAAATCTCATAACCTACCAAAACAATTTGTGGACCAGAACTGGAGGGGGGGCTCTTACCTTGGAAACTCTACTTAATATTTCTTTCTGTGAGTAATTGGTTTTAAATTACAGAAAGAGGAAGTAAACTCAATTACTCTCAGAAAGAAATATTATCTCTCTCACTGAGGACAAAGACTAAACAAAGCAGGCAACTCAAAAGAAGTCAGATTTCTCAAAGACAGGAAAACACAGTCTGCAAAGGCTCATCTTAAACTTCTAAGAACTTGTCACAATTTCTCTCAAAGGCTCAACTGAGTGCATTGGTACTCCCTAGGACATGTGGCCATTTCCTCCCCTCAGCATAATCAAATATTCCTTGAGGAATTTTGCATCAATTCATTGGCTATTTCAGAGTTTTTCTTTAGAAAATGAACTGATGGCAACTATTTTTTTCTGATGGGGAAATCGAACTGCCTATGTGTGCTCTGCCTTCATAAGTGCACAAGTAAAATGCTCTCAGGAAATGGCTACTTTTGACATTCAACTTGGTCATTGTTCTCTGCACATCCCCATCCCAGTGTCCACTGTGAGAAGGCCTTCTGTCCTTGGGGATGTGGGTATGAGGCACCCTCCCACAGGAGTAAGTGTGGTGTTCTGAGTGAGAAGTGGGCTGACCTGCACTGGCTCAGGGGGCAGCTGGACCACGTGCTGCATGCGTTCACTGTGGTGATGTCTCGACTCCTCCTCGTAGATCACGTCCCTCTCATGTTGGGGTAGGTTCAGGAAGCGACGGATGGTACAGAGGTTCTCCCAGAGAGTGCGATTTTCGGGGCTTGGGTTCTCTTTCCAGCGGAGCAATTCGCACAGCCAGCCCTAGAAAGAGAGGGGAGGTCACTTGAGTTAACCTGCAGAGTGCAGGGAAGACAGAGGAGGGCCTGACTTAGTCAAGTGCCTTCATAATTTATCATATTTTTCTGTCAAAATTGCCCCACCAACCTGGGCAGATACTGAAAGGGCCTGACGGCTCTGAAAATCAACCAGTGCCCACATAGGTGGTTATACAAATGCCCCAGAAGCTTGACTTTGTTAATTATCATATCACCCATCCTATAGAATAGATTCTCAATTAACTTAGTTTCTTTGTTAAAAAATAATCAAGCACAACTGTACCTTTCCAATTATTAGTGTTGGCCAACTACAATTTTGTTAAGTTACCCAGTTGGATAGTGTTCTACCCCAAAAAAAGAGTGAAGGTGAACCAATATGTATTATGGGATGGAAAATTCTAAAGAAAAAATGTCTAAGTGTACATAGCATTCAATTCTCTAGGAAGGGAATACAATACTCTTACGATTACCAATAACTCCACAAAATAGAAGGAAAACAATGGAGATTGGCTCGATCTCTGAATGCCTGGGCTCTAGGCCCTCTTAACCACCACCATCCTGCAACAGCCACACCTGCAGGAAAGGGGGGCAGTTGGTCAGGTCACACCTGCAAATGTCTGCCTCCCAACTCTGGCATCCGGATGTTCTCTCTCGCACAACTGCACGAGAAAGAAAATGCAATGCAAATAATGATGGATTATATGAAAATAATACAGAGGATGCTGTCAACATCGCTCACTGACTCATGTCAAAATATTTTACCCAGTAGCTTTCTAACCCAGCATTTCCAAGCGACATCGCTCATTTTAAAAACAAGTACTGTCCCACATTGTGCTGTTTGCAAAGGAGCAAGAATTTTTCTTAAAAGGTGCATGAATCAACAAATGACTTTTTAAAATAAAAAAATCCCAAACCTCAACAAATTCTGTATCACAACTTGTAAGCCAACGAAAGCTCCTGACATGCATTATAAAATCCCATAATATCACAAGCCGTTGTTTGTCTAACTCTCCAATGTGTCTTCTGCCTTTACCCAAAAAAAGGCAAGATTTGATTATCTCCGCTGCATCAGCCAAGGCAGCAACACCAGCTGTTCTCATTGTGCAGCCTCTTCCTCGCGGCCTCCATGTTAATAACCTGATCATTCCATTTTCTCCTTCAACTGCCGGCTGCAGCACCGCAAAGAGACAAAAACCCAGGCCCATCTGCAGCAGCTGTAGGCACTGAACTGTGAAGCCACTGGGGATTTATAAACTAATCTGTAACACAACACTGCCTTGTTTTTACAAGTGAGAGGCCACATTTGCGCAGACCTGATCTTTTCTTGCAATAAACTGGGAGCTGGGGAGAGTTAGAGGGTTAGGAAGAATGAAAACAAGATATCTAATCATTTGCTTGGAAGTGTTTTTGCAAGTATTTTCATAGATTTTTTTTCCAATTCGATTGATAAACACGTAATGGCTGATTTTCAAGGTGTGATATAGAAGAAAAATGAAGACAATGAAATGTTGCATCCCTAGCAGAAAATAAATAATATATTTTTAAGACATCCTAGTCCCTAAGTGTTCCCTCAGGGGTTTCTTTGTACAAGGGAAAGAATTTTTGAAATGGAAGATAAACCATCTGTGGAAAAAATAAGCTCCTATTTCTCTGTCATTTCACAGATCTGAATAAGTCTCCAACTGAACTCTTTCAAATGTTTCAAACAGGTATGTTTAACATCTCCCAGGGGAAGCTATAGCATGGAGACCAATCATTTAACAGAAAATAAAAACAAAAACCTACATCTGTTAAGAGATGGAGTTCTGAGCTGCCCAGACCTTAAGGAAGGCAGCACCTGCTGTTCCACTTGAGGAGTGAATTGCATTGTGGGAAGCCGCAGCTTGGAAGGAGACAGGTGACAGCTGAGTGGTATCTCCACTTATGACACTTGGAATGTCTCACACAACATTCATTGCTGTGTTTGATTGATATGCGCCGTTATAATCTGCACTCGTTACAAGCACTTAGAACACCACTACAGCCGTCGTACCGACTGCGTGCTGTCTGCCATCAGGCTTTAACCAGTGTAGTGCTCCATTTGCCCACTGACATGCAAGGTCTTGACCTTGAAGCTATTAGGAAGCGGATTAGACACAAGTGTGACCATGTGTGCAGACATAAGCAAACCAAATTAATTTCTGGCACAGGGAGGTAGCCAACAAGACCCTGTTCCTAGGGCACCAGAGAACTTCCTCAAATCCCTGATGGAGCTAAGCTAATAGCATGTTTAAGGGAACCAGGGTTTTGAAGATGAAGCATATTCATGGTCTTTAGAAGGTTATTAATCTAGTTTCCCCATAGTGTTTGCCTGGCTGATCAGATTAAGGGATGGAGCCTTCAACAGCACACCCCCACCACAGCAGGCCCCAAGAAATCTGTGATACTTCACAGCCTTGGACATATTGCACCATGTGTACCCAGCTGCTTCAATAATTAGCTTATGAATGTATCAGCTGGTTCTGTGATTTTTATAAATAATAACTAACCTACAGAGCAGAAAGATTGTCAAGAGCCTTACAGTAGCACAAAATCACAAGGTGTTCCTAACTCTAACTTGCTCTTCTATTAAACACTGATAGTCCCAACTAGTGGAGCCTCTGTAATGTCATTTATAAATATTTATTTTGTATCTGAAATGGCAATTTATTTTTGTCAGTTGTCTTTGAGGCAGTCATGTTTACTTTCACCTCACTCTGACTCCCTTGCTCGCTCTGCCTAGTTGCATGTTTCCCTTCAGGAAATCTATTCTTCCACCTCACTTCCCATCTCACCCTCCATCTTTTTATTCACACGGTCCTTCCACCAGCCCATTTGGGATACTTATCTCTGTTTTCTCAATAGTGTCTCTTATTAGCTTGTTCGGTGGTCAACAAACATGGGAAAAAGTGTCATGCTGTTGCATGAACACACACATATATATAATTGTGAGTGAACCCCATCACAGAATACATCAAAAGTCCCACATTGAGATTTTTTTTTCATTTATATAATTTTTGCATGCCATCCAAGAAAGTTTTGCAGTATCAGGCAAAAAAAAAGTGTAAATGTCAAATAAAACAGTGACAGATGACAGTATTCTCTATTGAATAGCACTGTTTCTGTCGTGCATGTTCAATGGGAACTCATGAATTATTAATAAACAAATCTCCTTTTTCTGTTAAAAATCTCAAGTAGGTTTTTTGTTGTTGTTCCCTATGTGTTATGTGGAGCATTCCAGGAGAATTATTTTCATTTCAGAAATGCTGATACAGAAGTTCATCCGATTTCCAGCCTTGGCTAGCTCTGTGAGCAGGCACCATGAACTGGTATATACACCTGTCTGAATTCTTTTAGTCTGGTTGTACGTTTTGGCCAAAGGCTGGCTGAATATTCATACAGTCAATTTAGCTTTTTTAGTACAGTAAAAGCAAAGACTAAGTGAATTACAAATGTTGGGGCACAGATAGGAAGCACAGAGAGTATTAAACTTGAGCCCTGAGACCTGCCTGCTAAGTTCCTGCTATGTCATTAACTAGCTGGGTGACCTTGGGTGAGTAGCTACCCTCGTGGAGTCTCAGGGCCCTTAATTGTAAAATAAGGGGTTTACAAAAGATGGTCTCTAAGTTCCTTTTCTATCTCCATATTCCATGATCTCTTACGTTGTTATTTGTCAGAAACAGGAATCAGGGTTAAAAGTACAAAGAAGAAACCACCTTGAACAAGTGATCAAGGTCAACATCACTAGTGATGACATACTAACACCATGAATCCTATGATATGATGCACTGTGAAGCAGACAACATCATATCTGTGACAGTCTTGCCAAAAATGCATAACATTGGTTGAATCATGAGAAAACAGCATATGAACCCAAAGTGAGAGACATTCAACAAGATAACTCATCAGAACTCTTCAAAAGCATAAGGTCATGAAAGATAAGAAAAGACTAAGGAAATGTCACAGACTGCAGAGGACTAAGGAGAAAGAACAGCTAAATGCAGTATTGGATCCTGAATAGGAACCTGGCACAGAAAAGGACATTAGTGGAAAAAACTGGTGAAATTAGAATAAGGTCTTTAGTTAACAGTATTGAACCGACGTCAGTATCATGGTTATGATAACTGCACTACGGTAATGAAGTAGGCTGGCGAGCATTAGGAGAAGTTAGGTGAGGGCTACACAGAAATGTTACTGTTTTTGCAATAATTTCTGTGTGTCTAAAATCACTTCAAAATTAAAAGTTAAAAAATACAGAGAATACCTGGAACTTTTATAGGAAAATATACATGGAGCCTAAGTGTAATAATGTCAAGAAATTCTTAATAAAAACTTTCTTTTACCTCAAAAACTAAACCCAGAGAAGGAACATGAGTACAGAAACTCCTTCCTTGCAATCAATGGTTAAAGAGTTCCCAAGCATTCAGTGCATAAGCAAATAATATCGATTAAAATCCCATTTTAGCCCTCGCGTCAGCCTCTTAAACAAATATATTTCCCTCAGTAGGGAAAAAAAAATGCTCTGATCATCCTTTCCAACCATGCAGGTGAGGCAACACTCATGCCAATTGAGAGAGTTTGTTTACAATGTACAGGTTCCTGAAAAGTTTTATGTCAATTTAAATTTACAAAGCAAAGCATGCTGCAAATGTATTAGGAATGCCTGCTACTTAAAGAAAGGCACTATTAATTCTTTGGAAAATGAGTAATCACCCCATAGTATTTCTTAGTTTCACTGATTTCCCACTTAATTGTGATACCTCTTGTTCACAATTCAAGAGCATTAGAAGAGGCAACAATAAGAACCACAATTTGCTCCTGCTTCTCCTTCACGGTTTCACATCTTCTATCATTTCCTCTACTGACCTTGTGCTCCAGCCACTGTGATTTACTCACAGTCTCCTGAATATGATTGGTACATTCTCATCTTCATGCTCTGCAAAGGTTACTTCCTTGGCGGGAGCATCTCATACCCAACCCTCTATCCCCATTGGAAGCTACACTTCAAGGTTCAGCTGACATGGTCTCACTTGATCTCCTGTGAGAAATGGTTGCTCCCTCCACATAGTCCTAAAGCATTTTGTTTATACCCTTTCACAATTTCATGATTATTATCGTTGGGGTAGGCAGGTATGCATCCCCTTCAGAACAGTCAGCTTCTTGATAAGAGGAGGCAGGCTATGGTTTCTTTCTCATTTTAGCAATCCCAGAGCAGAATACAGTTCCTTGCACATAGCAGATGCTCAGTAAGTGCTCATTAGATTGAACTGAAATTATTAGAGTGCATAGATGATTTTCAGCCTCAAATTCAGAGTTACTGTTGGAGAGAATTAGTTTTAGGAGCAATATGGCCTATGTTCTGAGGTTTGTTTTCCCAACTATAATGCATAAACATGATGAAGAAAGTGGATTGATCTGATGTACTGCATTATATAAATTGCAAACAATGACAGAGGTCTCTCCAAACATTAATTCAGTTTATACTCTTCTATTGAGCACCCTTACTGTGTGCCATTCAATGGGCTGGTCCTTTACATATATCATTTAATTTGCTTTATTTTTACTTAAAAGTTTAATTGGGATCACTGACAAAGTGGTGATTAATTCTGACCAATAAGCTCATCATAGAGAATATGATATTTAGGGTATATCTTGAAAGACAAAGTTGGATTTCAACAGATGGGGAGAGGAAGTAATTTAGAAATACATTCCAGACAGAGATAATATTAAGAGCAAATGCAAGGGCATATAAAAGTATCATGTTCAGAGAATCAGAAGCAACTTTGTGTGGCTAAAGCACAGTTTAGCAATGTACGCAGGGGTCAGATTATAAACAATACCATGCAAAGAATTTTCACCATGGGAGTTATTTGAAGGCTTTTAACTGATTGGACCAAAAATTTATTAACTTTTTTCTTAATCCTCTTCCTTTCTCCCTTGCTTTCTCTCTTCCTCCTACTCTTCCTCCCCCTCCCCCTCCTTCTCCCTCCCTCCCTCCCTCCCTCCCTCCCTCCCTCCCTCCTTTTCTAGGGGTTTTCTTCTTTGGAAAATGAAATATATCATATACACCAAACTATATCAATCATTTAAAATTTTTATTATTTTAACTATTTTCTTTTCCTTTTTTCTGTTGTTGTTCATATGGGAGGTCTTTTTAAAGCTCTTCTAGATTGCAAAAGAATGAGAAAGGGCAGTATCTATTCACTCACAAAAATTTTTAAAGGTTTAAAAGAATGGCACATCCTCCAAACAACAAATCAAAGACTGAGAATATTCAAATGACCAGAGAAGCCTTTCACAAGACAATAATGCAGCTTAGTCTTCAAGAGTTTGGTGAGCATCAAGTACTGGTTTGAATCCTAGCAGTGATATTTGTGTAGATGGGGGGGGGCAGTGTAGTGGGGAGCAGCAACGGCAGCAAAGAGAAGGCTTGGAGTTCCTGTCCGTGGTGCTGAAATGCTGTGTCCTGAGTTGCTTGTTTTTCCCGCCCCAGGACGCTAGTTATAACTCCAACTTCTCCCAATCCCTATGGTTTTTTTCCCTTTAAAAATATATACATATATTTTGGGTTGATGAAAAATTTTCAAGATTTTATAATACTGCAGAACAAATAAAAAGCAGGACTTTCTCAGCAACAAGCACAATTTCACAACCTGCTCTAATTTCAAACAAGACAGAGAAAATAACTTCATTCCTGTTAGGTGAGCTTCTTGAAGGCAGGGCCTTGCCACAGTCATTGCTGGTCCCACAGAGCAGCTTATGGGCGAATTCAATCTACTAAGTAGTAAGTAGCCCTCACCCCTTTGTCCCACTAGGAACTCCAGTGAGTGAATTCAGTCAGCAAATGAACAGTTCTTTAGAAGAATGACTCAAGACTTCTTGCAATAGAAATGTAAAAGGCCATTTACTCACCCACATCTTCAATATAGAAAATGTCAGCATATGTAACCAAAAGGAAATGTTTTCTGAGTGTCTCAAAAGAAAATTCATATTATTAACCACAGACAGTTCGCTTTCTAAATGGAAGCACACAAAGTCCCCAAACAAACTTTTGTAACTGTGAAAGGATTTCTCTTCAGCTGGTTGAGACTCTTCTGAAGTGTGAAATGAGCCAGATAATATTCAGATCTTGTTTCTTAGTCACTGAATTCTCTTTTCATGAATCCAATAAGTGTCTATTAAAATAAATAAACCCTCTAATGACTCAAGATAACCTAATCAAGAAAACTGAAATGGATAAAAGGCTAACTATAAAGGAGACTTGTCAAGGGCTTCAATGGATTCCTGACGAGGAGGTCATCTAAACCTGAAAAAAGATTTGTGCTGAGCATTTGGTTACAGTTCAAGGTTAATTATTTTATACCTTGAGTAAAAATATTTTAAGTAAGTAAAAATTATTGATTTCTTTTTTATTTTTTAAAATTGTACGCTAAGTTCTAAACTATATTTTCACAGGGACCGACTGTCTCTCGGTTACCTTACATGTCTCTCACATTTCTATGTATGTGCTTACAAAGATTACATCTGTAATTGAGAGTAATGAAAATTTTATTCAAAACAACTCTTTACCCTCTGCTAGCAAAATTTTAAGTCAAGAGGGGATTTCATAAAATCTTGTTGCCCTCTTTATCACAGATATATGAGCATACATAGCTACATAGTACTATGAAGCTTTGGTATGCCTTTTTATAAATATACACACATATATACATGTATATATGGGTGAGACCACACACCTGAAAAAAGCCATCCACATTTATCAGAAAGAAGAATGAATCTGGACTCCTGTACTTCCCTTTTTAAATATTAGAAAGGTATCAACAGTGAAATGTACTAGGCCAAATTATCAAACACAAAACAACCAACATGTTTCTAATCCCTCACCTTCAAGTCCAAATTCCAGCATTCCAGTGACACATACTAGATATTAGGCAAACTGTTTTGAGAATTCTTATCAGTGCAGGAAAAAAAATATCCAGATACTTAGAATAGAACACCAGGCACAAGACCTTTTTGAGAGATCAGAGCTAGGATTAAAATGAGGCAAGCAAGTACCTAGGGCAAAAAATTTAAGGGGTGCAGCCCTGAATGTGTGTGGTTCCTGAAATTTTGGGTCCTAGGCACCTAGCTTACCTCACTTAGTCCTAGTCCTGTGAAAGGAAGATGATTAACAAGTTTCTAGAGCAGGGGTTCTTAACAAGGGACCAATGAGCTTGAATTTAAATTAAAAAAAAAAAAAAAACAACATTATTCTCATGGGGACATGTTGGTGCGGGTGTGATATATTTATTAAATAATACACAGTATAGTGTGGACTTAGTAAGGGGTCTGTGGTTTTCACCTGACTGGCAAAGGGGTCCGTGGAACAAAAAAGGTTAAGAACCCATGTTCTGGAGCAAAGTGGGAGGAACCACTCTTAGGTACCAACATTCTCCAACTTTAAGAACCATGGTTTAACTCAAAGTCTTCCCAAGAGCGCTGGGGAGAGTTCAGTGAGGTAGCTAATATGTTAACCTGATTTGCTTTAAAGTCATATGCAAACTTCAAAAGGTTCCCTGTCATGAATAGGCAAAATGTAGCTCAAGGATTTCTGCAATAGAAAAAGATGTGCTAAAAACATAAACTCCTGCGATGGGTTAAGTGTTTTCACATTTTAAGAACTGTATATGAACTCTGTGATTAATCTTCATTAATATTTAAGAGTTTCCATAAAGGTTAGTTGGAAGGACAGGACACATTAATATAATTAATTCTGGGGAGGTAAAAAGAACTTAATTCTTCACTATGAGGTTGATATCAAAACTGAAATATAGAGGGAAATTCTGCTGATAATCCCCCAATAGAATCTAATCTTTTGAGACTATGCTGAGAGAAAAAGGAAGGGAGAATGGTGAGCTCAACTTGATGCTCAAGCATCATTATGTTCTACCCATTTATTTTGGCATTTGGTAATTTTGAGAAAACTAATTTCTTCACTACTTGGCATAATAATTTTTTCAAATGTCAACTGTGGTGTAAATATATTAATATATTTTGAATTTTAATTTGCCAGACAATCCCTAAATTTAGTCTCTAAATTTTCCTGCCCACTTGACAAGAGAAGAGACTGATCTTTGGTAAGGCTGTCAAAATGACTGAGTTCCAAAGAAACCCACCCAGCAGGAAAGAGAGCTACCCACCCATAGAAAGAACTTAATAATTTAAGATAAATGTCCAATCATTTGCTGTGAAAAGTGGCATAACTTTGATCCATGTGCAATATTTTGTAAAGGCCAAGAAACTAAGCAATGGGACTAAAGATAATATTTTGTATTATTTTGAAAATATACTCTCCTATTTGAAAAGCTTTCCTTAGGAAGAAAGAATTGTTAGTTTTAACTTTCCTTAAAATTATATATTGCACAATATGGTCTCAATCAGGATAGAAACACATGGTACACACCCATGTACACACATGCACACACATGTACATTAGAAGGAAAAACACTAAAATGTTAATAGTAATTATCTTTGGATGGTGGAATTATGGGTTATCTGTGTTCTCACCTTATAGTTTACTTTCAATTTTCTAAAATGAGTCTGTTCAAGCAATGATAAAAATTATTTCTTTAAAAAAGAAATATAGGGGGCGGATGTGGCTCAAATGGTTGGGCATCCGTCTGCCATATGGAGGGACCTGGGTTCGATCCCCGGGACCTCCCGGTAAAATAAAAAAAATATATATAGAAGGCGCATGGGCTGCCAGGCTCTGTGTGCTGCTGAGCTGTCGGGTCCCAGGAGCCATGCAGCAGGATGATGACGTAACAGGGGAGAGACAAGACAAGATGCTCCGAAAGCTCCAGAAGCCAGGAGCTGAGGTGGTGCAGGCGGCAGAACACCTCTCTCCTATATCGGAGGTCTCCAGGATCGAATCCTGGTGAAGACTGGAGGAGGAGGATGGGAAGAGATAGCAGGAAACAGACACAGAGAATTGCCCAGCAAATGGACATATAATAGCAAATGGGGAAGGGGGGGTTTAAAATGGATAAAGTAAATAAATAAATCTTTAAAAAATAAATAAATAAATAAAAATTAAAAAATAAAAAAGAAATATAGGGGCATGGACGTGGCTCAAATGGTTGGGCATCCGTCTCCCATATGGAGGGACCAGGGTTCGATCCCCGGGACCTCCTGGTAAGAAAAAAAAAAAAAAAAAACGAAATATATACAACTAAATGTGGCCTGCAATATTTTTAAGAAGAGATGTAAAAAGCAAAGATTAATACAGTAACCCATGGAAAAAATGAAGAAAATGTGTTAGTACATATACTGATTATGACATAAAACCAATAAGAAAGAGCAAAGGGGGGAAACAAAACAAATTATATATCCATTATTTTTCTTTAGGTAAAGTTTCTTTCCTTTATTTTTACTTTATTTAAAGGATCTTCCACAGATACCTGCATATTTTAAGTAATTTAGCCTATCAAGCAAAGTAGACTATCTATAAGGAGAGATTTTAGGATCAAGAAGAATGTTCACAAAATTTGAGTTTATAATCCACATCTAAAGCATAATTTGCCTTCCACTTAGGAATACAATTTGTTAAATCTGTAATTGAGAACTAGGAACGCATTTTGGTAGAAACATGGTGATAAAGCATAAAGGTCAGTAAAGAAAAGCTAGTTAATGCTAATGGACATGAAATATAGAACATAATGAAACCCAATCACCATGCAGACCACAGGGAAAATGATTTCAGAATTGCACACTGGAAGCCAGGAACCCATCTTCTCCAGGTGCAGTGGAATCAGAGGCTCTGCCTCCCTCTCTTATTTCTGAAACAGGATTAAGGACACTCCAATCACTGATCCTAGTGGTAGCTCCTGTAGCTGTGGCACGGTGGCTGGTAGGTCTGGAAAGGGGGGCATGGCAGGGAGGAGGACCCTCAGGATTGGCAGGGTCTTTACGCCTTGGTGGAGCAGAGGGCATCCCTCCAGTGTCATCTTACCAGAGACCCTTCTAGGTCCCTGTTTGTTCCCAGATCACCTCCTTCCTTTATCCCAACAGCCCCTAGAGATGGCATGCTTCTTCTCTTTCAATACCACCATCTGGGGTTCAACCAGACTATTTCTTTCCCATGGTCCAAGTAGAAAAGAATGCAATGTCTCAACTTCTCTCCACCTTTCTAAGACAGAAAGCAAGCCCTGTGTCCTTCTGAAGACATTGTTCCTTTGTTTGTTTTTGTTTTTGTTTAAATGGTGACAACATAGGGAATAAAATAAGAACCTTCCCATTTCTCTCCCTTCTCTATTTTCACCCAGGCCTAGGAGGAAAATACAGTAAATATGTAGAGTTGGATCACACAGCAAATATCCCATCTGCCTTTACATCCTGGACCCTGAGGACCCTTCATTCCTATCTCAGAGAACCATCACTGACCAGGATATCATCTTATCCCATGAAGACCAGTGATCTAATATTCTGCACAAGGCAAAAGGAAGATAATCTTCAGAATTTACACACACACAAACACACACACACATCGTTCTAAAGAAATAAATTGATCCCAAATTGAAAATGAAGGAAAAATAAAAGGTAAAAGTGAATAAACATATATTTTCCTTGTCTTTTTTTTTCTTTCTGCTTTTTCTTTTTTGACTCCTGTCATGGAGAAAGAAGCAAGGATTAGATAAGAGACATTTAACGGAATTGGATGAATGGACTAGCCTGGACATGACAAAGAAGCTAGAAGAAGAAGTGGTCTATGGTCCTACAAACGCATCCAGGTGTAACCCATGCACTAGGGAAACACACACACACACACACACACACACATATACTTTCCAATAATATATTTTCAGCAACAGGTCTATAGGCAAAACTGGGAAAGTAAAACGTTATCACCCTTTCAGGTCCTTTTCTGGGCCGCTTCTCCCTCTGTGCCAGTACCCAAAACACTTAGAGCCCTCAACACCCACCAGGAACTGCATCCCACCACCTTTAATCTCACTAAGTTTTTCCTATTCTTTTCTTACTCCCAAATTCAAAGTTGCCTAACACAAAGTACAGTGTTAGATTATTCTTAATAGCTGATTACAGCAATTCACAACAAGAAGTAAATGAGGCTTACTGGAGGGTTTATTTCTATTTTAGAAGAAATCTCTAATGGGAGGGGAAGGGTTGCAATGCATATCTGAACTAGGCCTTGAGCCTATTCCAGTTCATAGAGTCCCTAATTAAGTTTCCTCTAATTTCACCCCCAAGAGACTATAGAATCCTTGCTATGCATTTGCCTCTTTAGTTACAGGAGAACTTCCAATTCCTCCAAGGGGCAAGAATAGAAGGAGGGAAGGGGTTGCAGAGAAGGAGGAGAAAATCTTTGTTTTCAGTCCACACATACCTGTGAAGTAGGTGTGGCCACTCACCATTGCAGCATGGAGAGGTTAAGTACCTTGGCCAAAGTCCCACTATCAATGATATATATACCTTATGGATATGCACCAAATATATGTGTAAGGCACCAAGTCATGCCATTGATTTTACTAATTATGCTTTTTATGCCATTGCTGGTACATATAAAATGTAGTGAATATCTAATGCTAAATCAATTTTGAAACTTATTGGTTAAGTTCATTTTTCGGTTAGGTGGTACCATTTTTTAAAAAACATAGCACTTGATTTGCTAATCTAGTCAGTTATTTACAATAAGGTTCCCCATTCATAAATGGAAACAAAACCATTGTGCCAACAAGAAAAGAAAAAGCTCAAAGCATCTTTATCCCCACTTAGGCTCAACCTCACCCATGAGCACATTAATTCCCAGAATTAGATTTTCCTCCAGATACTATAAAATAGGGGCTATTGATTTTTTCCAGGAGGCATCAAATTTTTGGAGAGCTTAGTGTCTGCCAATTGGCGAACACAGCTTTCAATCAGCCACCTGAATTATTTTGGGAGGCTGGCTTCACTATTTCCAAGAGCCATGTGCCAAGTCAGCAGGAAGATTACAAGCATTCTGAAACAAGACTGTAATCTTCAGTTTTTCTTGAAAGCTTCTTATAAATCAAGGACCAAGTGAAACTTTGATATTTACGTCAAGTCACGACTAAGGAGCAGGTTTGCAAAATCAATTGTGCAGCTTTTATACTCACTGCACATTTACCACATATGTCCTTTATTACACAGTGGAAAACCATTAAATGCACAGTAGTTATGCCAAGTGGCATTATGCATTTAACAGCTTTATTCATTTAACAGCCCCAACTCTCATTATATTTTGCCATGTGGTACATGGGATTTTATGCATTTAACAGTTTAGGAAGGCTCTATGGTATTTTCTTTTCATGTATTTCTTACTATGGTTGGACATCATGTCTTAGCAAACTGTATTTCACTGATTTCATTGATGAGAGAGAGTAAGAGTAATCTGGAGAAAACTACATTGAAATTGAAAAGGGAAACAAACATCTCAATCCTCTTCAAAAGTCCTTGAAAGTCTATTCCTCTTCTTTTGTCAACATCTGAAAAATAACTTAAGTCAGGTTATTGCAAAACTGCAGGTACAAATGGCTAATACCCAAACCATAAAACTAAACCAAATATAACATTTAACTATCATTTTTAAAATGTAATTTTTATTGAAAACTGGATTATCTTCTTGCTAAATAGAAATAAAATATTCAGTAACTTCCTTTCTTTATATCATACAACAGCAGATCTGTTAGGGAGATGATGGACCACTTTCCCATTTACATATGTAGTAGTGAAAACATTTGTCATACAAGGCCACAGAGGAAACTCAGCTCAGAATCAAAGGACTATTCAAAATTATGCTTTAGCTCACTTTGTTTCCTCCACCTTGCACGAGATAATTGTTCATCCTAGGGATAAACAAACACATATCTCAATCTAACCCATTCTGGGAATGGACAGTAGTTGCCCCTTTAAACAAGCTGAAACAGATACTAAATCCTATCAACTATTGCTGCTTTCAGAAATAAAAACCTAAGCAGCTGTCTGCCTTTTTCCCTGGAGCATTACATTCCCCACAATCTCCACACTCCGAAAAATTTTACTGGGTAAGCTTCTGTTTTTTTCTGTTCAAGATTTTAGCACTTACTCTGGACTCCCCCACGTGTGTTTTTTTCCTGGAAAAACAACTGTATTCTATACATAAAAGAAACACCTGACAGTCTAATGTGTCTCTGGGGTTTGGGAAACGTGGTTATTATGACAAAGTAAGCCATTCCCCTGATGGGAATAAGAGAGGTGATGATACCTGGCTAAAGCGCGGTCTCAGAAAGGTGATGTTTTGCACATCCAAATCAAAGTTTTGCTCAAATCACCACCAACAACAACTTCTCCTACCCCCCCCCCACCCCACCCCACCCCCGAAGAGAAAAGATAAATAGCAAGATTTAGAATTAGGAGTTAAATCATTCAAAGCAGTTTCTTTTTTAAAAAATTCTTCAAAAGAAGCAAGCCAGGTTTTGACTTCATCTCTATTTTGAACTCCAATGAGAGTAAAAGCAAACGGTACTACAAAAGGCAGAACATGACAGGTTCCCTGGGATTATTATTTATCATTATTATTATAGAAATAGATGTATTTTTATTGTTGGGAGGAGGAGAAAGGTCTAATTCCAGCCCTCGCTTTTGCGCTTTTAAAAACCACTCACCTGACTTTTATTTGCAGCCACTTTGGCAAATAGGGCTTGAGACACCTTGGCCCTTTTCATCTCCTGTTGGATCTCGTCATAAATGGCAGCTGTGATGTTGACGTTGGCGCCGTCCACCTTAACGGGGAGGTCTGCTGTCGGTGTCGAGGTTTTGGCCTACCAAGAGACCATGAAAATAATAATTTAAAAACTGCTGCATTCAGACCAGCCATCTGTGCAGAAATTACCAAAGGATTTCAGTCAGCTAATGCCAAACTGCATTAGCTACAGAGGGACACTTCCTGTCCATTATTCTAATCAGGTTAATTGTGATTGGAAATAATTGCAGTACATTCCTATAGGACATGCAGCATCCTGTAAACCCTGTTCTTCCCTCTCAGTATCCTGGATGGTTCACAGGTAGGATGGCTACCTTGGGCACTGAACTATAAGCGACCATCTAACTGCAAAACAAGCGTGCAGAACATGCACACAGTTTCTTTTTTCTTTCTAAAAATGGCACACCTTGGAGCAAGAGTCAATTCTTCCAGGAAAAAAAAAAATGAGTAAATGGGTAGAGATCTCTAAATAATAAATTATTACTCAATTTAATGCACTCCCTTGAGTCTCTCTCATTCTTTATTAAAGCTTTATGTATGTCACTAGAGTATGTACAGTTTCCCATCATTACCATCATTATGCTATCCAGACAGTCACCTAATTTCACCTAGGAAATCAGTGGAAATGAAACAAAATTTCATTTCATAAAACTAGGCTTCAGAATGCCTTTCATGTGCCGTTTTCATTTTCTTAAACTCATATTGTGGTTTTATGTATTCTGCTTTGCTCGTTTTAATTGAATGATTTCCCATCAGCTTCAGAGACAAATGAAGGACAATATAGAAAGTATCTGTATTTCTTGGGGTTAGGAACCCTAAAATGTTGGAAACTACTTGATCCAAAAAAGGACTGTTAAGAGCATTTGCTTGATCTGGGCCCTAAAATACATTCCTGGTATCTAATATTTAGAGACAGGGCTGAGTAGCCTTTTTAGAAGACTGAAGTGATCCACCTTAATGGGGAAGTCTCTTGTCTGTGTTGAGGTTTTGGCCTACCAAGAGACCATGAAAATAATTTTCAGCCCAGCCATCTGTCAGCAGGACTCTGGGAAAAGTTCACACTCATCCTTGGGCTCATGAGCATTGCCAGCTGATTTGGTCTAATCTGAGTTTTTCTTTGTGCCTCCACTCACCCTAGATTCCCAAACCAAGAGAGTTGTCTCCACATCCCACAAAGAGAGGAGCTTTCCCTCTGCTGATGCCCTGAACTGTTCCCCATTGGACTAAACTGTACATTGGTCTGAAGAAAGGCAGAGCATATAGCCCTGAGCCCTGAGGAATCATTCCTAATGATGTCTTTTTTTCTCTCTACTTTTTATTATTTTTTAAAAGATACTTAGATTATACAACTGTCACATAAAAAATACAGGGGATTCCCATATGCCCTGCTCCCCACATCTCCCACATTTTCCCACATTAACAACATCCTTCATCAGTGAAGTACATTCATTGCCATTGATGAACACGTTTTGGAACATTGCCACTAAGCATAGATTAAAGTTTACCTTGTAGTTTACACTCTCTCCCACCCAATTCTGTAGGTTATGGCAAGACATATAATGGCCTGTATCTGTCGTTGCAATGTCATTCAGGACAATTCCCAACTCCCAAAAATGCCTCCTATTTATTACACCTGCTTTTCCCTCTCTCTGCCCTCAGAACCTCCAGTGGCCACTGCCTCCACATCAATGATATAACTTCTTCCACTGCTAGAATCACAATAAGACTATAGAAGAACACCAGTAAGTCTACTTTAGTCTGTCGTTGACTCCCAATCCTGAGGATTCCTAATGGTGTCTTGAAGCTGGACTTAATGCCTTAAGTTTCCATGAAGGTTTTGATTCCTAAGAAAGTTCAGTGGCTTCTGCCATTTTCCTTCTACCTCTTTGCCTTATGCTATTTTCTAATTACTGCATAGTAATTATAAGTATAATTTATGGGTACTTTGTATGTGCCAGGCACTCCAGAAAGTGTTTTGCCTTAGTAACCTCATTTAATTCTTTTATGAACCCAATGAGTTAGCCATTGTTATTTTTTATTTTATAGGTGAAAAAACTAAAACAAAAGAGAATACTTAACTTGCTGGAAAAACATGCAGCAGCAAGAGAAGGAACCATGAGCTGAACTCAAGTTTTTCAGGGTCCAAAGCATGGGGGTAGAACCACCATGCTACACAGCCTCCAGAAACTCCAGTTTTACTGGTCACCATTTTCCCCTCTAGTTTGGGGCCCTTCCATAATAATCCAATTCTCTGTGATCTTTTTCCCATAAACTCCTTTTTCTTCTCAAAATTTCTAATTAACTCAGTACTTTTCCTATTAAATGCATATTTAAGCATCTCGTTTCTGCCTTCCTCAACTCAGATTCCTTCATAGCGCCAATGACTGTCACATCATACTTGACTTGTCAGAGCTTCCCTAGGATCTGGGTGCTAAGCAGAAACCCCCTCAGGGCACTACAATATTTATAAATGGAATCAAAAGTACCAGCGTTCAAATCCTAGCTCTGCCACTCAGCCATGTGACTCAGACAACTTATGTAACCCACTTTAGTCTCAGTAAAATGAGGATAACAACCCAAAATGGTTAGGATTATATTCATGTCAAATGCTCACAATATCTGATCTTATACACAACAAGTGTTCGTCAATTATTCTTATCCTTGTTGTTTTATTATTATTAAATACATCAGGGGATATTGACCAATTGAAGGATTATGAGAAGGGGCTCTGGAGCTATTTAATTTTGAATGTGAAAATTCTCCAATTTGTTTTTAAACCATTAAGTTTCACAGGGCCTGGAAAATAATCTCCCCACATCTATATAATGCTGCCCGAGTTACCGAGATCACTGACTCAAACTAAAAGGCTGAGTCAGTGGGTACCCCTTTAACATCTCTTCTCACAATGAAAACTTTAAGGTATTTAAATGGTCTTTACAATTGAGATATATCTGTAAAGAATTTTGAGTAAGAAGATAATCATGAAATATTTTTAAAGACTTTAATACCTTTCTCTTTAACTTTAACAGAAAAAAAAAAGTTCCAGGAAATGTATAAATGCGGTACTATAGCTGTGTTCTCAAAAAACATTTAAGTATTTCATATTTATCTTCAGAAATCTATTTATGAAATTAAATTATCAATTTATCCATTATACTTATCCCTAAGGCAACTTTAATCTAGGAATTTTCTAGATGTGATTTTCTACTGTTCAAGAAAAGCAGAATTCTGACCCTGTGTGGCTTTTGTAAGTTGGTCTGGCTCTGAAAGCTCTCAAATCTTTGAAAAGGTGCCCAAGATATAATCTTGTTAGAAAAATATTATGAAGGAGCTAAAACAAAATATTCAGACCTGTATTATTTTCTTTACAAGTAGAAGTGACTTTCTCAGAAGAACTGCCTGGTTAAATGGCTATGAAACAATGCTGGATTCGCCTATAATGATTTAATTGGCATCAAATATGGCAAAAAACAAGCAAGCAAACAAACAAACAAAAAACCCCAACAACTTGTGACTGTAATAGAGTAAACAGTAGTGCAAATTTACAACTCACCCAATTCACTAATTCAAAATGTACGCACCAAAATTTAAAATAATAATAATAATAATAAGGTTTGGTTACACTTACCCAAAGTAAGCAGTCAAGTGACTTAATTTTGATTTGACAGTAACTAAAACTAATAACTCACTAAAAACTAAAACGTAAGTCTCACAATTTTGGCAGTGCATGATAGAAACTGATCTACAATTAAAAATCCACTGCAGAATGCAAAAATATAAAAAGAGTTAAGTTTGGGAAAAAATGGATGTACTTGGAAAAGCTCAAATATTTTTACTAAAACAAAATTCTGCTTCTATGCTTAATCAGTTCCTTGGAACTTATCAGAAAACAAACTGATAAAGCCAAAACTGTAATATCTAAGCAAAAAATCTTTGATGTCAAAGTACTGAGTTTTCAAATCTGTACAAATATCTGTTAAATATTTGTTCTGAGAACTATCACTCAGGTGGAACTTGCAACCACCCTAGCAACAGTGAATGGGATGGTTTTATCATAAATCTATTGAGTAGCAAAAGTTTAGGGGAAACGGGTAGCAGGCTAGAAATGAGTGGGCTCAGATCTGAACTGGAAGTAACTCCTGACTGCCTTGAGACCTCCATCCTTCAATTAGCATCCTTGAAGCACACAGGCTTACCAGACCTAAGCATTTAAAGGAAGGCCTGAGAATAGAATACTTTCAAAGTGTGGAGAGAGGAATGATGAAAAGTTGAGTCACCTAATCCTATGGGAAGATCATCCTAGGAAGGAAAATAATTAAAGCCTACCTTTTACTACCATTTTTTAAGGGATCACACCAAGTGGTAAACCAGTCATTCTGACTTAGCCACTGCATATGCATACTCCATTACACACAGGTTGTCCCTCCACTTTGTCTTTTTCAGATTGCATAAAGCAGAACTTATAACACTCTCCTTTCCCTGCCCTCAACTGCCTTCCCTCCTCCAACCAAAAAAAAATAAACAATTTTCCTTCATAAACAACTGAAGGAAAAACAGCATGACTGCTATACAAACTCAGCTTCAATGCAAATCCCCTAAGCCCATCTTTCATTACTAAGCAGATACCTAAGCAGCTTGTGTAGGCATTCTAGCACCCTCTCTTGCCTGGAAAAACTGGACTTTCCTAAAGGGACAGAAATGACATATACAGGAAAGTCACTGTTATATGATCAGAGGTTCATATCCTTGGACCAACATAGTCAGTGGATTAAGAAATCTTTGAAATACGTTCCTTAATTTTAGAGAGAAAACACAGTATTGGTGAATGCAAGATGTTTCCAAGGCAGAGTGAAAGTCGGTGGGGCAAATATCTCACCTGAGGGGTTCGGGAGGAGCTGGGACTGCTAGAGGCCGACGAGACCATGCTCACGTTGGGGTTCATGCTCCGTTCCCTCTCATCCTGGTAGATGCGATCCCGCTCCACTTCTGGCAGGTTGAGGAAATTCTGCATGGCCCTCAGGTTTACTAAAAGAGACTGAGAGGCTGTCCGAGGGTCTTCTTCTTTACGCAGAATCTCAGATAACAATCCCTGGTGAAATGGGAGTGGGGGGAAAAGCCAAATCGTATATACACGTATATGTGTGTGATTTCCTTTTTCAACCCCGCCCTTCCCTTTATTTGTTTAGTGTAACCAGCTGGGCTGTGATGTCAAGAACCTTAGTCTAAATCCTTACGGTTTTCCAAGAGGAAGATTTTCCGGGAAGGTGCTTGCCTTCCAGGGGCTGTGCCTTATTTTGGGACCATTCTATTCTGACATTTTATCGTCACTGTAATAATCATCGGTGTACAGAGGTGCCAGCTAGCAAGGTAGGCACTTGGGAAGAATTGTGAAAACGCAATTACCACCAGGTGCCTCCTACAAGTATTTCAGGAACTGTTAGAACTCTCTCTGCTTGAAACTGGGAAAACTTGGCAGTCTTGCTCAGCTTTACAAATCTGCCAAGTTTGGTAAATTTAGTTCCGACATTTAAACAGCATGGGAGATTTACATCGATTAAAAAAGAGAGAAAGTTTGGCTGGATTTCTGCATGACCAGCCACTGTTTTCAATGTAGATGTTTCTTATGGAGAAAAAAAAAAAAAGACACAAAGCAAATGGCTAGAACTCGTATTAACCCTCTGATAACTTCTCAATCCACACAAACAACATAGGTATCCTTGCATATGTACAGGAGGGCACCCAATACTTTTCATAAGATGCTCTCGTGGGGGAAGCCCTAATCCCACAATTAAAACAACAAAAATGTAGTCATGAGCACACCATAAAGAATGGCATGATAAGCTTAGATATTTTCTGAATGTGTGATTCATCTGAAAAGAAAGCTTTTAATTAGGAAGTTTGTGTGTTCATGTGCTCTGATGACAGAGAATTCACAAAGGAGCCTGTTGGTTGTCAAGCACAGAGAAAAGTATTATGTGCTCAAGAAAAAGAGCTGAAAATCTGATTTTGAACACTGTAGTACTTTGGTTATATGCAGATCCATTTTCCAATGTGTACATATGTTAGGTTATCACACAGAGGTATCACTTAACATTCCTAGCTTCATGCCATCAGGAGATCAGGGCATAAGATTATCCACAGGAAGAGCAAAGATGTTAACCCTTTAGAACTGATGGGCAACTCCAAGTCATGAAAGGTTACTTCTATGAACAGTAGTGAAGTAGTACAGATACCAAAGAAGTTTTCATGGAAGTGAAAATTAATACAAAAGAAGCACTATCAGATTTCTAATAAATGGTTCAAATATATGAAGATGTTAGATGCAAATGGATTTGCCATCTCTGATTGGCTAGAAATCTGCAGGGTAAGATAAACAATTTTTAAAATAAAGTGATGCATTCTCAGAAGAATAAAACAAATGCCACTTGTAGAAATGTGCATCACACAGTTCTCACCACTCCAAGAAGTAATCACTACTCAAAACATCATGTAAGACAATTTTACTCTAAGGAACCTAGAAGTGGCATAGCATCTGATAGTTCTAAAACTCGGGTGTCATATTACCTTAATTAGAGATGTCCTAACTAATACTTGCTAGAAACACATTAAAAACACTGCTGATAAAAGGCAAGGCAAAGGACAGTTGAAGCAGTCTTTTGAGAAGCAGTTTTGATGTTGGAAAGAAGGCCCCAGGAAAAGAGAAGCAAGCCGTTCGCCTGATCGTCTGCAGCTGACCTCGTGGAGGAAACAGGAGCTAAGCCCGGAGAGAAACGCAGCCCTGGGAAGAGAGGAACCCCAGAAGCCTGAACCCTGGCAAATGCCAGCAGCTGTCTTGCTCTAACACATGGCAATGGACTGTGGTGAGAGAAGAAACTTAATGCTTTATGGCCTGGTATCTGTGGACTTATACCTCAAATAAATACCCTTTATAAAGACAAAAAAAAAAAAATTAAAAAATTAAAAAAAATAAAAATAAAAACACTGCTAGGGAGGGATAAGTATGTGTGTATGTTTCATACAGAAACGTCAGGATAAGAATAAGAATAAGAATATAATATGGCACAAAATGAAGCTAGAAGAAATGTTAACAAGTATTTGTATGCATGCATGCCCAAGGAAAAAGCAAGGTAGGATGAATACGTAAAAATATGCTGCTGGTAAAATTATTCTAATAATATCCAGATTTCTTGTCATGCTTTTAGAAGAAACAAGTGAGACACTTGTCTTCCAGAAAATGTTACACCATCTAGGTATTGATTCTCTTTCTGAAATTAAAATTCAGTTCTGCCTTAAGTTATCCTACTTCTACTTCCACTAAACAACTTGAAATATTCATAATGGGTTATTTTGTTTTGAGGATAAAAGCTTCCAAATTAATATGTTGGAGAAGCAATAGGGAAATGGATTTAAAATCACTACCAATTTCCAATAGCATTAAGACACTCAAATTGATATTTTCTAAGTGTTCTTTAATGCTGAGCCCTGAACATATAGAAAGAGTTGGTCTGCCGGACTCTTCCTCCCATCTTCCTTTCCTTCCTTCCTCCCCACCCCACCCCACCCAACTCTTTCTTTCTTTCAGTAACTTTAGTATTTTAATAAATCTCAGACTATTAAAATTTGAAGGAGTTTCAAGGTCTACATGGATCTATTCTTTATGCGAGTTATTATGATTATATTCATGGTAATTCAAAGGCAAAATTTGTAAATGTATTCTTCCTCTAATTGTGGAATACATTACAGCAAAGATCTTGCATACAGAATAATGAAATAACAAAAACTATTGTTTTAATGGACCATGGCTCAAACTTATAAGTTTGTTCATCTTTCTTAATCAATAAAAGTCAGGAAGCATAGTGTGTTTTATTTGTTTCTTGCTTGGTTTGGTTTGCTTCCCACCCCTGCTACTCACCACCCCCCTCCACCCCCGCCCATATACACTTTGAATTGTATAGTTACTTCCCCTGCACTTTTTGCATATGGAATAAACTTATAGGGAAATTAAGCTATCTCTAAGAAAAATGAAGACAAACCATCCTTAAAAATGACTCCCCATCAGTGTCATTTTTAAAGTGAACGAGACAATATTTGTCTTTTAAGGACTGGTGGAATATACCGTTGCCTCTGGTTCATTCGCCTAATTGAAGATAGTCTCAAACCAACAAGGTGGCCAGCACCGGCTCCGTTTATTGCCCCAGAGAATTAGTACATTGTTCTAAATTATTTACTTAAACGCTCATCTGTGTAGCTTATGGTCCCAAAGTGGATTCTTTTTACCTCAGACATTTTCAATAACAAGTGGCTAACTGATAGGCACGGTAGAGTTTCAGTTATTTTATGGAGACTCTTTTTAAGGTGCTTTTAACTATTTAAACTGGGATTTTAAAAAACATAGTCCAAATCCCTCAGGCTCATAAATGTAAAGTGAGTTTATTTAGTTAGTTTTAAAAAATCATCAGAAGAAAATCTGCAGCATAACTTAATTTATACCACAAATCACCCCATCTAATTATCAAGATAAGTAAATGTTTATCATACTGAAACTGTCTTGAATAGAACATGAATTAATAATTTATCTCACATAGATATTTCTAAAGCCCTTGCCACTCTGTTGTCTCGCATTTTAATTATCAACCAGCCAAGCAGAAGGTGTCATTTGGACATTCCCATTGTGCAGACTGAGATACAGAAAATGTGGCATGGCACCTGAGTGCCATAAAATGATGTACTTTTCTGAAGAGAAAGGTCATGAATATTGAGAATGTGTAAATTGAGGAAAATTAATAAATTAACCAGGATATTGCTTATTAAACTTTCATATCAGTAATCATATTAAAACGTATTGCAAGTACTGAGTAAAGTGGCCATTAAGTATTTTCCTCATTGTAGGCAACAGAGTCTTCTCAAGGGAGAGATTATAACAATTCCCTTCACGGTGTTAGCAGAGGTTATGTAAGCCCAGGAAACATGTTGACTGAGAATAAGTAGAATGAGCATCTGCACAGGGTAGAAAGACACCCTACATAATAGTTCTTGGGTTACAAGACACTGAAAAAGAACAAGGGAGTCAGGCAAAGAAAACCTCAGTCTATTAATGGGAGATTTTGAAAGCCTCATAAAATTGCCAACATCAGTGAAGAATACAAGAGTCTGGCAGAGCATTCAATAAAAGCAAAATAATTTAAAGGGCAGAACTAGAGGTAACTTAATACAGTGTCATCTACCTTGATTGCTAATTTAGACTATCTTCACAGAGAAAACAAAGAATTCTGGCTAACTTTATAAATGAAAAGTTGGTGTACTTATTATTTCTAGTATTTTTGAATAATCTTTATATAAGGGACCTTACTTACATTTTCTGAACCTGCAGTTTCTATCAATGAACTTTCTTAACGTTCTTATGACTTCCGTATTTCTTCAACAACGTGTATAGTTTGCCACAAATTGTTAGTGTATGCGATACACACTGATGCTCAGAAATGTTTGGGAAACTGTACCATGGCAGGCTCTATAAAATTTACTTCCGAGGGTCTGCACTAGCCCTTGGGGCCTTGTCTGAAAGCAATGAGAAACTTTACCTTTGATGAGTCAGTCTCACTATCCTTTATGAGGACAATAAGAGAACACATACCTGGGCCAGGTTTTAGAAACACTGAGGCTAAACCCCTCACAGACTCCCAGGTCACTCCAGGGCTGACAACAATAGAGAAGGTCATTACTGACTAGATTTTAAGAGGTGTTCATTCTTCATGGCTCTCAGGCCATCAGTAATAATGTATGATTAGGCTGTATTTCCCACTAATTATCTAGGGAACCTCCAAATTCAATATATGTATTACCAAATAAATGACAGATTGGTCTATTATTTCATTTCTTATTTATGACTTGGTACAAAAGCTCAGAAAGGATGAAAAGACAAGTAAGAGGCAGATTCGGTTCTGAAGGAGTTTATTCTCCAATAAGAAGGAGGAGGCTTTATGGCAATAGTCATAGTAATACAATGTAAAAGATGATAAATGTCCTAAATGTGCGATGGAATGAGTGCTATCTCTGTTCAGAGGAGAGGGAACATATTTCCAACTGCAGGACTCGGGGAAAACATTTTGGAAAAGTGGTATTTGACTTGGCTGGGATTTGAAAGGTATATCGTGCTTGGATATAGAGACAATGGTGAAACCAGGGGAAGCAAGGGAGGGATTGGGCAGTAGAATATTTGGAGAAAATAATGAAGGAGCATGACTAACTGAGACTATAAAAAGAAGGTTCTGCTTCTTTGACAATCAAAAAAAAAAAAAAAACAACAACAACAAAAAACAATTCCTTGGTGAAGAATTTAAAAAATGACAAAGTAGTAAAAGACATTTTGAAGGTAAAAATAATATAGTCCACATTAATATAATTCTGAACTACTGGAGTAAACACAAACTAACTAGCAAACATTATCCCCCAAATGAAGTGATATTAGATAATCTGCTCAGCCTTTTTGTCACCTGCAACAAATTAGGCTTTCAATATGCAAAACATCTTCCTTCCAGAAAAACAAATGATCATGATTCCATTTAATTGTAATTTAATGAGGCATAATTTATTTTTTAAAGTGATATACACCAGGTGTGTACAAGGAAACTGGCCCAGCCAAACCCCAGTGCTTCTCTTTGGAAAAAGCTTCAAACTAGTTGTAGACTGTTTTCATTTTTGTAAATTATGATTCTGTTTGTGGCAGTTGAAGTGGGAGGTAGAAAGAGTAACTTGTAATATTTACACATTTATTATAACATATACCTTTGAAGAAACTCAGTCCAAATTATGCTTATTTACCGTATAAAGCAAATAGTTTGAAAGTGCTGGGTTCCAATTTGGAAAAAGGTAGATATAAGAATGTCATATAATCCCAAAGACATCTTATATATACTGCTGACTGCTGGGCTAAAAGCAAAAATCCTACTCTTGGCACTACTTTAGAAACATTTCCACTGGGTATTTTGGAGAAAATATGCCCTATCCCTTAATCATGTATTTAACTTACTAATTCTGTGATGTGTCAACAAATTATATAAGGTATTTAATGACAGTCCTCTTCAGAAATAAAAACATCTCCTTCAAGATGTATGATTCAAAATCATATTTATAGTTATTAGTTATGCACCTAAAATGTATTTTAGTTTATAATTATGTATTGCTTTAAACAACTGGTGCTATAACAAATTAGTAAGGCTAAAAAATCATATATACAGATTAAAATCAAAGAAGGTCAGAGCTGGAAGGGACCTTGGCACTCATATGGGCCACCCTCCATCTTCCCCTGAGCATGGTCGGCTTATCATATACTTCCCTTGAAATTACTTTCAGTGACCAAAAAAAAAAAAAGTTTCCTTCCAAAGGTACTCCTCACATTTCACTACCACTTTCACAGGTTTTGGTTTTTTTTCCCTGTTAGTCTTTATTTTCACACAATTCTGAAATGTCTGGGTCCAGCTGAGATGACAGTCAAAAACCAGAATCCTCACAAGGTAATGCCAAATTCCTAGCCTAAACACACAAAGTGGACACTTAAATTTCAATGGTTGATCCAGGGTTAGTGGAAGCAGTGAAAACAGTTGTGTGGCTGTAGAGAGTATAATTAACACCGTACCATCTGCAAGCTGACATGACTGAATCATATCTCTCCTCTTCTCTAGTCTCATTTCCTTATAGATAACGCAGAGAGGTACTTTCCCCTCTACTCACAAATATAAACAGCTTTTCCCGGGTCTCTTACTCATAATCTACAACCCTACTACAAACCTGACTGCTGAAATGCATTTGTGTAATGTTGAAAGTACTGGCCCTCTCCATCCCCAGAGCATTGCTTAGCCATGAAGCCAGAATACTTAGCCTGATTTGAATAAAAGGTATACAGGGCACAAAAATGACAATTTAATTTTTATTATTAAAAATGATGTGTTAAGTCCTCAAAGAAAATGTCATTATTGCATTAGTCTAATAAAACCTCTCTTTTATTACAATATTTCTTTATTAGAAAAGACAGCCTATGCATGGGGCAATTTTGTAGGATGGGGGTGGACAAAATTGAGCATCTAAAGGGAATTAATGTACCCTGCAAATATAAATGCATATACAAAAGTAATATTTGCAGACTAATGTTAGTACTGTTGAGATGTATTCTGTAAAGCCCTAAAAAACTATACGTATATATGTGCATATGCATATACATTCTGGCACACTGAATATGTATCTAAATACGAACATGTTACAGACAGTGGTTAGTTGAGGATTACAGGAATATAGGATTGTAACAAGGCACTGAATGCAGATTTTTTCATACTCCTGAGGAGTGGGCGGTATAACTTGTGACTCTAGTAGGTCACATCTTGAAAGCCTGACTCACACTAAATATAAGATCTTTTCATTCAACCTACCGAAAACATTTAAAATAATTGAAACTGAACATTTGGACCATACAACTCCACTTTAGAACAAATATTTCATGTACCCCAAATCTGCAGTTTATTAAACGGAACTTCACTTGTGCCATCTGGAACATAAAAGTACAGTAAACATGCACCACAAAGCAAGTGGGTACACAGAACATTCTTGAAACCAAAACAGTCTGATCTCTCTTAACTGCAACACCCATGCCCAAGTCACATGAGCACAAACAATGGAGGAACCCAGCCAAAAACAGATTCTTGGCTACTTTACCATATTTTACCTACCTAATCTATGCATGATAGATAAGCTTAGATAAACAGGTCCATCTTGTTTTCCTCCTTATCCCTTCCCCCTTACTGTCTTTAAAAGTCTTAGGTAGTAGAATGTGGGCTATGCATAATCCAGGTCAAAATTTTCTAAACACATTAGTACTAAAAAGTGAAAGTAGAGAACTGAACAGGTTCCTTCTGGAAACATGCTACCAGTAGTGTTCTCAGCTCTGGGCACATATATGGTTTCTTCTAACACCTCAAGTACCTGGCGCCATGACTATTTCATTCACAAAGTTCTGGGCCCTGGTATTCCGAGTTTCAATGAGTGTTCTGCGAAACAACTGTTGGCAAGCTGCCCAAAAAATTTACTAGCTTTGGCTACTTTGTCAAAATATTGGCAAAAATACTACTTTCCAAAAACAAAACAAAACAAAAAAAATGCATTTATTGAATATTTATATCTCAAATATATCAGATGGATTTAGATATAAGAAGTAAAGCAGTCTATTAACATACAAGTTGGCTCTGTCCTGAGACAGTTATAAAACATCACTCTCTCCTGCTGAAATATTTCTGCATTAACTTCAATGACCTCCAGGGTCAAAAGCTCTGTTCTCACACAGCACTTGGGACACACTGCAGTACTAATCAGACCACAATGGAATTACTGGTTTGAAAGGCTGTTTACTCCTCTCATTCATTGCACCTTTCATCTCTTCCTCTCTCAGATAGCAGAAATGAATGAGAATAAAGTGATTATGGGTATGAGTTCTGAAGTCAGACTTTCTAAAAACTGGGCTTCAACTAGGCAAGGATTAATCTCCCTATGCCAGTTTCCTCACCTGTACAATTGAGGTAATTCTACTTTCCTCAGAGGGAAGAGCTTATAACAGTACCTGATATATACTAAGTGTTAAAAGTTAGCCACTGTTATAATGCCTAGCATAGTTTTTGAATATTTAATAAACATTTATTAGATGAATGAATAAATGAACACAGAACTAACATCAAAGTACAATTCTTATTTTATATTTTCAACTTTAAATATTCAAGGTACTCCACTTACATTTTGCTAAAATGTCTTCTCATAAAAAAGGCAGAATACAAAGAATAACCTTTACAAAATGTGACAAGTAAAATTATTTGGAATAGAGGAAGATATAAAGAAAAATCTAATAAATTATATAAAATGAAATTACCATATAGATATTCAGGGAGAGCATTAAACTAACATAATTATTTTTTTACTTCAGAAAAGTCAGAATTATTTTAAAAAAGCTTTCCTTTCCTAAGTAACTTTATAGTCATTTAAAATAAGCCTTATTCTGCATCATTGTTTAAAGTGGGTCACAATTATTAGTGGATCATTAAAATCAATTTAGCAGATCATAGCTAACTTTTTAAATAATAAAATGGAATTAAACAGATTAGAAAATACCATAGTACTACTTACATGGTACAAGTATTGCTTCATGAATGTATTGCTTTAGAAATACACAAAGCTAAAAGTGGAGGTAAGAGCTAAAGATATACATACCTAAGTGTGCAAACATACATGCATGCGTACCAGCTCATGCTGTAAAAAGGTATTTCTCACTGGGAGTTGCAGTCAGATAAGTTTGAAAATAACTGGTCTAGTCTATAGTGACAACTTTAGGCACCACAGTTATAGATAGGATTTAAACAATCTTGCAATTTCCAATTGACTTCAAATTAATTCAATTATATTTTTCTCAAAGCATCTCTGGACTTTAAACTCAATTCACTTTATTTGGACAAACATGCACTTAACCCCAGGTCAAACGGTCATCATTTCAATCAACATCCATGAAAGGAATACTCATTGTATATGTTTTTATTTTTTTACTGTATTGCTTTAAATAAGCAATGCTAATAAGTACATAAATAATAGGATCTCAAGTTGGGGTTTTCTTGTTTTTCTTTTATAAATATTCTACTTTGATTACAAAATATTACCCAAGATTTTGGGAGACAAATTAAAGTAGTAAACCAGTTGCCTTTACACTGAAAGTATAGGTCTCTTCCAAGACATATTCACTAGAAGGGAAATAAAGTCTTTACTGGGGACAGAGACCCCTGTCTATATAAAATCACCTGATCACTGCTTGTTAGGGATTGGTAACAAAAGCTTATAAAACCATCACTAAAAGGGAGTCTTCTTTAGTAAAATGGAGAAATCTTAATTTTCTATAATTATTTCAGTAGCTTTAATTTTTAAGGACTTTTCACATTGGTCAGGATGACAGGAATAAATAGAAGAGCATGTCATCATGTTTCTTACCTCTGATTCTTTAGTTTGAGTTTTGTGAGGAGGGGAAAGTTAAGTGTCTTTATATATTTTTTCCTACACACAATTTTCTATTTCATGTGGATTTATGAATGGGGGGGGGTGTCTATGTGAATCTGACAGCTGCTGAGTCAACCTTCTTTTACCCAGAGCACAAACAATGCCATCTTCTCCCCTAGAGTGTTTAGACTAGCCCTTTGACCCAATCAATCCATGCTTTTGGGCTGAAGTTGCTTTAAAGGAGCTAATTAACATAAATCTTTTTATGTGCAAGAGGAATAAAGTAAGACCACCTCTTAGAGAGCTACCCTCCAGCTAAGAGTTGGTAATAACTTTTAGACACAGCCATCCCAGGAGATATTAATGTTATTATAATCTTTAAATCTATGAATTCAAGCCAGTGATTCTGAAATGAAAGATTGCTTATTTTATGAATCAAGCAGGGCCATCTCACCCTACTTTATTAATTTAATGTTCTGAAATCAAAAGAGGTTATATTATTTACTTCAAAACCCAATAAAATGTTCATGCCTGATCTGCAACATTTCATATTTACAGCCCATATTTCAATGAGTGGACTTCCTTTTTCTCACAGGTTTCCTTGTCACTTTATAACTAGTTCACTGGACCATGGAGTCAAGACACCTAGATTCACATTGTGTTCTGTTGCTGTATGACTTGCTGAGTGCCTGCATCTCTATTGGCATACTGAGAAGTAATGATGACCGAAACCAGATGCCAGCTGGGAAAGAAGTCTGAATATCTTGAAGGTAAAGTCTTCTAAAAATATAAACTGTACATGTTCCTATCTTTGGCTAACAATGTGTATAAGTAAAACACAGGAATTAAAGAGAAGTTTCTCCCCCTAGACACTGACTAGTAACTCACAGAAGTTCAGACTTCGATATTCTGGCTGCCAAGATTCTTGTTTTGTTGCTACACAAAAAGATGCATATCTTTTCCTAACTGTGCCACTTCAAAATAAAAAGTTTATCAAGACTTCAACAGTTTTGGCCTTAATAATTGTGGGCACGTGTATCCTATAAACATATAAAGCATAAAAGTCAATAAAGCATAAAAGCAAAATCCATGTCATTTCACACAAAGACATTTACATGTCTAGCCATTGACCCTACTGCCAACTTTCCTGATCCATCATTCAATCTAATTTTTCAATCCTTTGAAAACATTCTCCAGTTACTGAATGACTTCATAAGTGGTATTTATGATCTTTGCCTTAAGTTTCTTCAAATGAGAAAAGAGCAGATTTTTGCAGTCTCATAAAAAAATAAAAAGTGGTCAAATATAGACAACCAAATGAATTCCCAAGGAAATAAAAAACCTCTATGAGATAAGAACAGGATGCACAGATATCTCAAGCAAGGTCTTTGACAAAAAGCTGCACATTGTAAACTATGTGATTTTTTCATTGAACTGAATAAGGAGCAAGATACCAAATTAAAGACCTACTGTAACAGAGTAATAGCACATTTTGCAAAACACATCTGTGCTTCTACTGAAAGCATGAGTCTAACCGGCTCAGCAGAGCTACCTGAGACACAAAATGAACCTGAAACTTTCTGAGTTGTGGCATGATCTGCTGGAGAAAAAAGAAAATTAACTATACTACAAGTAGTGAAGTGGTAAAAGCCTTGTTTTCTAATGATCCAAACTTCTTATTGCGACTCCATGTGTAAGGATGCTTCTTGAACTCTGCTATCCAATTACGCGGATAGCGGTATGGAGGGGATATAAGGACCACACCTAATTACCCTTTACTGACATTCTAATGCTCCCACTCACATGTGGCAGGGCATCCATTCCAATGGATTTAGCCTAGTTTGAATCAAAGCTTCCTCTACATCATTTAACAGATTTGCTCAGATGCATGGTCTCAGAGGAGAAACAATGTTAGTAAATGGGGGATTTCTGAATATATGAATAGGTAGGTCACTGGATTTTTAAATAAATTAGAGAATAGTTTATCTATCAAGGAAATTGACTATATATAGTTTATGAAACTATGATTATAGGTCAGTGGACATCCCTCAGTAATACTGTCATTTTTTAATATTGTCATAACTACTTTCATAATGTCATAAACTTCTGGTTATTTCTTTTTACTTCTTTATTAGAGAAGTTGTGAGTTTACAGAACATCATGTAAAAAATACACTACTCCCATATACCACTCAACCACCAACACCTTGCATTGGTGTGAAACATTTTTTACAATTAATGATAGCACATTTTTTGTACTAATAATTAAAGTCCATGGTTTAATTTAGGGTTCACTGTATAGTATAGTTCCATGGATTTTTAAAAAATTTTTATTTCCTCTTTAAATCATATTCAGATATATATTTCACTGATGTTAATTGCATTCACAATGTTGTGCTATCATCACCACCATCCATTACCAAAACATTTCCATCATTCCAAATAGGAACACTGTACATTTTAAGCCTCTGATTAATTTTTTAGGTCTATAAAATGACAAGGGGAAAAGTAATGCCTAAAGTTAGGATTCATAATCAAGCTATCAAAAAAAGGAAGGGTATAAACACAGTAGTCAAGCAATGTATTTCATGTTCATAGGCCTAGTATGTGAAAGCATGTCAACACTAAAATAAATTCACAATACAAAAAAGAATATGCAAAAAAAAAAAAAAAGGCAACTGTTCATCACACTGATCCTATTGCTCCCTGAGATTATTATTCCTACAGACACACAGACACCATGTGCATCACTGACAGAGCATGGGAGATGGGGCAGGGCCAAGGGGCAAAGCTACTCTGAAGCTCAGATAATCATATAATTCACCACTCAGACTCATTACAAATTATTTTTATTTAAGTCAAGTTTGGTAAACCCCATAAGACCTCAAATCCAATGTCTCTTTATTTGTTTATGTGTTTACTTGTTTGTAATGGTAGCTATTGTTAGAAACCCCAGAGATGGAAATTTTGTGATAGTTGGTACTGAAGGGGAAATACTCCCCTGGCCCCTCTCTCTTTCCCTCTCTTGACATTCAATATCCATAAGTAAATCTGGCAAATACCAATATCAGTCCATTGCATTGTAGAGTCCATTGCATTGTAGGGGCTCAGGTTTAAAATAATAATGATGATATTTTCAAAGGAAAGAAGAACAGTAAAATTTCTATAATAGGCTCCTAATAATACCTTGCTTAAGGTTTGTGAAGGGGGTTGCTGAATGTGGCTCAAATGGTTGGGTGTCCATCTTCCATATGGAGAGACCTGGGTTTGATCCCCAGGACCTCCTGGTAAAAAGAAAAAAGAAAAATATAGAAGGCTCGCGGGCTGCCAGGCCACACACGCAGGTGCACCCACCAGGCCCCACGAGCAGGTAAGCCCCCCAAGGCCCCGCTGAGCCATGCAGCAAGATGATGACATAATAGGAGAGTGACACAAGGGAAAGCCAAGACGAGACATGCAGAAAAAACAGAGACTAAGGTAGCGCAGAAGGTAGCACAACTCTCTCCCACATCGGAGGTTCCCAGGATCAAATCCTGGTGAAGACAAGAGAAGAAGGATGAGAAGGCAGGAAACAGACACAGAGAATTGCCCAGCGAATGGACACAGAAACAGCAAAAACGGAGGGGGGAGGGGGGCATGTAAAAATGGATAAAAGTAAAATAAATAAATAAAAAGATTTGTGAAGGATGTGGGGGTAAAAGTGAAGATGTGCCTTATTCAAACTACTACCCCCCCACCCCATGGCATAACTAAATGCCATTAGGGTAGCAATGACATTGATCCATACTCCAAAATGAAAAGCAGATCCTTAGATAGATTCCCATGCAAGTGATTATGTAAAGAACTGCTTCCAAGGAAAACTGGTAAAGGAGTGGGAGAAGTAGAGTAGAGAAGGGGAGAAAGCCAAACAAAGTCCCAGCCTCAGCCTGATCCTGAAGAGAGCTTGGAGTGGAAGTCAATCTTCAAGAGTTTTTTCTGCTATGGGAGGCAAGGGAGCAGAGTAGGGATATTAACTACCTCAACCCTCCTCTGGTGTATAATCCAGATAATCTCACTTTGTTTCCAGGCATAAAAGCATTTAGAAATGTACCATGGGATCACCGGAATATTAGTGACCAGATTAGAAAACATCTAGTCACTTTTACCTTACTATTCTCATTGGGTCCCATTTGTCATAAAGGTGAAGAGATACATGAAAAGCAGGGCTAATCTTCCTTTTGAAAAGATTAGTAAAGAAGGAAATGGTGATAACGCAGAATATATTTTGTCTATGGTCAAAATGGCAAAATAGACTTGTCAATAGCAACACTCTGCTATACCTGCATCTAGAACCACATCATGCTCACCCTGGAGATCCAACGTCCTGGCATTGAATGAATTCACTCCCCAGATACTGTTTCTTGATTGTGATATTTCCTTCATCCAAAATATGTTACTTAATTTTTTTATCTTAGACCCAGTATATGTTTGTAATAACAAATCAATACATAATGAAAATCAAAATAATTTAAAAAATAATAATAAGTCAGATTGGTAAAAGGTTGTCAATCCCTGACTATGGCATAAGTCAAGCAGACCTTGTCTTGAAGTGTGGGTATGATATCATTTTATCAAAAAAAAATGTATTTTATGTTTTTAAAGGACATATTGATTAAAATAAAAATACATTAAAAATAAATCCTTGGTCTAAATATCTTTTTTAAAAAATAAATAAAAAACCTTGGGCCTAGCCTTAATCAAGACAGCAGATTGAGAATCTTCAGGGTTCTGCCCCGCCCCCCCCAGAAGCTTTGAACAACCAGCAAGAACTGGTAGAAACATCTTTTGCAAAGCAGCAGTAACATGTTGAGTAATAAATCAAGAAAAAGGCCTCTTAAAAGTGGTATGAGCTCATGGTGCCCTGGCTGGCCCCTCCCTCACTCCTCACCAGCTCTGCACAGAGCCAGCCTGCATTCCCAGTGCAGATCCCTGGTCCCAGTTCTGGAAGGTGCAGAGTAATGCTCATGCACATACTGGGAGCATGTGTGCCTGGCCCAATCTGTCTGATAGTGGCTTGAGGTACTCACTGTCCCAGAACTTGCCCTGCATATAGAAGGCAGTTCACAGATATCTCCTACAGAATGCTATGGGAGGGCAGTTAAGTGGCTGCCTGGGGCAAAGGATTGCTGCTATAGTACATGTAGTGCAGTACCCGGGCTGTGAGGAAACTGTTTCCTTGGGAAGAGGGGATACTCAGAACTGAGTAAATGGGGGAATTCCTAGAGTCAAATGAGCATGCCCAAGACAAGACCCATGCCAAGAAAGAAATCAGTGAGGGGCCTACATTTTGGCCTCGAGCTATTCCCTGAACTCATTGTATGGATAAGCCCTGAAGAACAGCACTTGCACAGGTAAATCTGCAAAGACTGGGAAAGGTATGTTGTTTGTTTGTTGTTGTTGTTGCTGTTGTTAGCCCCTTACATTCGAGGAAAGCTCTGTCATAACACTAGCTGGATACAAGCTTAAGGAACAGATGCTTCAGACTCTAAATTCCACTGATAACATGTTAAAATATCAAAATTTCCTGGTTTCAACAAAAGGTTACAAAACATAAAAAGAAACAGGAAGCAACGGCCTAAGAAAAAGAGAAGATTAAAGCATTAGAAACCATTAACTATGGGACATAACAAAGACTTTTTAAAAATGGTCCATAATATGCTCAAAGAACTAAAGGAAATCAGAAAAATGATAGCTGGTAAAAGAATATCAGCAGAGAGAAGGAAATTACGGACAGGATCCAAACATAGCTGAAGACCACAGTAAGAGAAATTAAAAATTCCCTAGAGGGATTCAACAGCAGATTGAGCAGAAGAAAGAATCAGAGAACTTGAAGATAAGACAATTGAGATCATTCAGTATGAGAAGGAAAAAGAAGAAAGAAGAATAGTGAACAAAGCCTGAGGAACCTGTGGGACACCATCAAGTGTACCAATATATGCATTGTGGGAGTCCCAGAGGAAGAATGAGAGAAAGGGGCAGAGAATATTAAAAAAAAAACAATGGCTGAAAACTTCCCAGATTTATTAAAAGATATGGATATATACATTTGAGACACTCAATGCACACCAAACAAGATAAACCCAAATAGACCACACTGCAGCATATTATAATCAAATTGTTGAATGCCTAAGATAAAGAGAGAATTCTGAAAGCCATAAGAGAGAAGCAATGTGTCATGTACAAGGGCACCTCAATACGATTAAGTGCTGATTTCTCATCATAAACCATGGAGGCAAGAAAGCAATGCAATGACATATTTAAAGTGCTGAAAGCAAAAGATTTCCAACCAAGAATTCTTTATTCAGCAAAGCTGTCTTTCAAATATGACAGACAGATTAAGACATACTCAGATAAACAAAACCTGGAGTTCATCATTTAAACCTACAAGAGATGTTATATAGAGTTCTATAGGTTGAAAGGAAAAGGATAATAGACAATAGATCAAAGCCACATGAAGAAATAAAGAGCTTCAGTAAGGACAATGGCATAGGTAAATATAAATATCAGTACTATTATATCTTTGATTAGTAACTCTACTTTTTTACTTTCTACAGGATCTAAAAGGCAAATGTATAAAATGTGATGATAAATCAGTGGTTTTGGATTTATCATCAAATCCAAATTTATACATTATTGGACTCATAATGTATAAACATGTAATTTGTAACAAGAATGACATAAAGGTGGTGGGTAGAGGGATATAGGTACAAGTTTCTGTATACTATTGAAGTTACGTTGTTATCAAAGCAAATGGGATTGTTTCAGATTTAAGGTATTAAATTTAAGCTCCATGGTAACTACAAAGAAAATATCAGAGAATATGCAAGCTCATAGACACAGAAATTAGACTACAGGTTGTCAGGGGGCAGGGAGCAGGGGATTGGGCAGTTAATGAATAATGGATATAAGGTGTCTGTTTTGGGAGATGGGAAAGTTTTAGTAATGGAAGGTGGTGAAGGTACCACAATAATGTGAATGTGATTAATTCCACTGAATGGTATGCTTGGGAGTGGATAAGATGAGAGTTTATGTTGTATATATGTTCCCACAATTAAAAAAAAAAAAAGAGTTACTAAAGAGAAAAGGACAATTGAATGTAATACATGATCCTGGATGAGATCCAGCAAGGGAGGAGAAAAGGCTCAAAGGGTCATTATAGGGACATAAGAAAAATTAGAAGGTAGACTAAAAGCTTTATACCAATGTTAAATTTCTTGAACTTCATAACTTCACTTAAGTTGGTTACATAAGTGAATATCCTTTTTCTTAGGAAATGTACATGACAGTATTAAGTGTTCAAGAAGCATAATATATACAACATATACTCAAATGTTCAGAAAATGGATATATAGATAGATAGGAAGGCAGGAAGGCAGGCAGACAGGATCATACAGCAATTGTGGCAAAAGGTTAAAATTGGTGGGTCTGAGTATCTGGGGGATAGGAGTATGTTGGGTTTCTTTGTATGGGGTTTATAGTATTTTGGTAACTGTCTTGTAAGTTTGAAAGTACTTTAAATAAAAAGTTTTGAAAAACAAGCTCTTGGAAATGCAGCCCTATTCCCTTAATTATGTTATTTTACATCATCATTCAAATGATATACTTATATGGCAAGGGATCAGTTATAAAAGGTAATTAATAGTTTCTCTGGAAAACTGGCACTGTCAAATGCTATTTATTACGAATTTGAGTTTCCCATCTGAATGTTTTTAACACAAACTTCCTAGGCTGATTTTTTTTTTAACAAATCTAGCTTTATTTATAAGTGCCAAGTACATGATTTTGTTTTATATACATACACACTCATGCACAATAGTTGGATTTGTTCTTAACACAAGGATCAAATACAAATCCAGGAAACACAAACTCTGGGGTCATAAAATGTATCAAATTGATATTTAGTGCATTTGATAATAGATGAATAATAAAAATCATGAACTAGTTCTGGAAAATATTCAGTAAAACAACTGAGTACAAAACAGAGATTGGCTTTAGGTGTTCATCTAAAATGAATGGTTATGATTCTACTTGCTTTGAGAAAAAAAAAAGTTGAGATTGTTTTCTATCCAAATATTTACAAGTCATTTGTTATTCTCTATAAAGTTAATTATCATTTGTTTATGGTAGCTGGCAAATTATTATATTACCCATAAATGACTAATTCCACTCAAAAGAGCAACATTTGGAAAAACCAATGGTTGGTGGTTTCATGGGACTTAGTAAACCATATTTCCCATTTAACAATGCTGCTGGTGAAACCCAGCTGCCCAGCCTTGCTGTTAGTGACTACAGTGTATACAGCAAAAACAATCTGCCTGCTGACTTCCGGCTTAAGTTCATACTATGTCATTCTGTCAATACCATCTACCTTGATTAGGCTGGGCTTTACATACAACAGGTTATGATCCCAGAGGGATGAAAAGCTTTCCCAAATTAAAAGCAGAATTTTCAAAGGGAAATACCCATAACATTCCTAGGCAGTTTCCATTTGACATCCTCAAGGCTGGCCCATGAACTCAAACTCATGTTGATTGAAAGTGAATGTTTCTTTCTGGGTGTAGCCATCTCACAAATTTAATGGCAGGAGGAAAATAATAAAATGTGTTCCATGCTTCAATTAGACCTTTTATAACTTGGCATTTGAAAGATGGCAAAGCCAAAGAAAAATCATTAATCCATAAAAATAGACAAAAGGGATTGTGCAGGAGAAGACAGACCTCCAGGAGTCTGGGGCCTTGGCAAGAGCATACCCTCACACCAACACGGTCTGTCTTTTGTCTGTCTTATTGTGAGTCTTCTCTCATGCTTCATGCTATTTGGATAAAACATATACTGTACTTATTTCTAAAATCCAGAGTAATACAACCATGCTTTCAATTTTATCCTTAGCCAAAGGAATTGTATACATAACCAGGCCATAAAATGTTGGCTAGCCAAGAAATGCTTATTCATACACACGAATGGTAGATAAAACACACACACACACACACACACACATGGGGGGGAGCAAGGGAGGGAAGGAAGGGGGAAGAGAGAGAGAGAGAGAGAACTGTAAAATACGAGTGAAAAGATGCATCTTCTAATTTGTATTTTGCAATAGTATGCACACACTTGCTCAAAATGACTACAGCCTTCTGTAACACCAGTCCATGTAACTATGGACACACAAATGTTGTCTAAGTACTCTGAGTCATTAAATAAAAGTGGTACAGCGATGTTTAGAATATATGCAGGACTCTCTGAACCTCTGAACTCATTTTCAAATGATGTAAACAGACTCTGTCAATAGTAGAAGGTATAAATTAGCAAACTCAAAGGGGCAAAAGATTTCACCCCTCTTAGTCTCCTGCCATTCCTAATCTGTCAGCCAACAATCCTATTGTGTTTCTTCCCTGCTTCAGCTTTGCTGAAGACTGATACCAAACCAGTGGTTGGTTCCATCACTGGTTCATGCTGTTTAACTTCAGATGAGGCCCAAACTACTTCACAAATCCTTTTGCTAATTGGCTCCCTATCACATTCAAGCTGTCAACCCATTTCTGGCCTTCCTTTCAACACTAAATTTTAGAAAAATTAATTTGGAGCCCCTCTATCTGTAACCCCAAAAGCTAATCACTCTTAACTCTCTCCACCACTCTAATGAAATTATACTCTAAAGTTGGCCAAAGACCTTTCCCAATCCAAATATCATGGCATAGTTTCAAGCTTCTCCCTCCCAGACTTCTGAGTTTCCTACATGTGGTTCAGCCACCTTCTGGAAACTCTCTACTCATGTCCTCTCTTGCTCTTAATACTCTCTCCCCATTCTTCCATGCCCCCACCCTGTCCCCATCTCTCCTAGCATTTCTTCTGTCTCTTTTCCTGGTGGAGATGGTGGTTGTGGTGGAGGGAGTGGAGTTCCCCCCACCCCCAACCCTTCCCTGACTATTTAGAGTCCAGGATCTGTGAATAAATTTCAAATCTCTTTCTCTATCCCTAACGACTCTTATTTTCAATGACTGTTGCATATCTTCACTTAAGAAGTCTGCCAGTCCTTCAAAGCAAGATAATCCAATACAAAATAATCACCTTAACATTACTACAGCCATCCCTTTCCATGTCTTCCTTGATCCTTTTTTTTTTTTTTTTTTTTTTTTTAAGGAGGTAATAGGGGTTGAACCTGGGACCTCATACATGGGAAGCAGGCACTCAACCACTTGAGCTACATCCACTCCCGTTCCCTGATTCTTTTAATTACACCTCTATTCTCTAAGTCACTGGGCTCAAATCTTGGTGTTCTCTTTTCCCCTTCCCTCTTTACCCCTTCAGGCAGTTGCACTTTCTGTCAACTTTACTTCCACAATGCCTCCTGACTCTGTACTCTCCACTCCCTTGCTGCCATCTTCATTCAAAACTTCCACACTTTTCAGCTGGACAATTATGACAGCCCTTTAAATGGCATTCCTATCCTCTTCCTTTCATGAAGGGGCAAAAAACCTTCCTATAATTCAATTCTGATTATTGAATCGTGACACACTCCTACCTTTAATGGTTTCCAGTGCCAAATAAATTCCAAAGATCTTAACATGGCCTTAAAAAACTGTTTTTGATTTGCACACCCCTCTCCCACCCAACAAATCACGTTCAAGTTTTATTATCTAGTTTACTATCAACTACAAACTATTCTTAAGGTTTTCTGACTCAACTCTCATGCATTCCCTTAGCCTAAAATACCCTTATTTTCCACCTTTGCCTTTTAAAATGTATTTATCCTTCAAGGTCTAACATAAAAACAGCCCTCAAAATAAGACATGCATGAATGAACTGTTTACCTTTTTACCATTTAATATTATATTGGCATATAATTTCCCAAAAACATGAAAAATATGAATAAACTATCTATAATCACTGTAGCAGTTTGGCATTATTTATGAATTCCAAAAATAGATATTGGATTATGTTTGTAAACTGGTCTGTTCTTCTGGGTGTGATTAAACTATGATTAGGGCTTTGATTGGGCCACGTCGGTAGGGCATTGAGTCCCTGCCCCTTGGTGGGTGGCGACTCACAGATAAAAGACATGGCAAAGGACAGAGTTGGGGTTCTGATGTTGAGTTTTTGAGCTGGAGCCCCGGGAAGTAAGCACATAGAGGAGCTCGGTCATGAGGAAAGAGAAAAGGCCCCAGGGAAGAGAAACAAGCCATTTACCTGATAGTCTACTGCTGGCCTTGGCAGAGGAGCTGAGCCGGGGAAAAGCAAGCCCCGGGAAGAGAGGAACCCAGGAAGCCTGAACCCTCACAGACATCAGCAGCCATTTTGCTCCAACACATGGCAATAGACTTTGGTGAGGGAAGTAGCTTACGCTTTATGGCCTGGTAACTGTAAGATTCTACCCCAAATAAATACACTTTATAAAAGCCAAGAGATTTCTGGTATTTTGCATCAGCACCCCTTTGGCTGACTAATACAATCACTTTATCAAAATAGCTAGTATTTAACCTGTACATTTTGAAGGCTTTATAAAAATTATAGAAATTATGACATGTGTAATGATGCTCTTGTTTTAAAGTTCTAAAACATGATAAACTAAATAATATATTTTAGACATACCTATATACTTTTTTTTTTTTAAAGATTTTATTTATTTATTTATCCCCATCACTTGCTGCCTGTGCTCACTGTGTCCATCCACTGTGCGTTTTTCTGTGTCTGCTTGTTTCCCTCTGCTGCATCGTCTTGTGTGTCAGCTCACCAAGCCGCGCGGGCTGGTTTGCCTTCACCAGGAGGCCCCGGGTATCAAACCTGGGGCCTCCCATATGGTAAACGGGAACCCTATCAATTGAGCCACATCCGCTTCCCTCTATATAGTTTTAGAACTCGTTTTAAAAAAAAAAAAAAAAAAAAAAACTAGGGAATGATAATCACAGAATTAAAAATAGTGCTTATATCTGGGAAAGATAGATGGAGAAGATGAATAGATACAAGTCATTGGTAACATTCTGGTTCCTAGGGTGGGTGGTAGGTTCAGAGGTATTCATTATATTAATGAATGATAATGTATCATGAACTAAGGATTATTAATTAATTGAATTCTGTGTTCTGGATCCATAATAATTTTGTAAAACAATTTTAAAAAAGGAATTAGGACACTTCATTAGTATGATTCCTAACCAATTATGATTTTCAAGGCTAATTGTACCTGTGTGCGGTTGAATGCCACTCTTGCAAAGACAGCTTGGGACACACTAGCCCTCTTCAGCTCATCTCTGACTTGCTGGTAGATATCTGGAGAGACTTCCACAGATGAATTCGTTGGCTCAGGCTTAACTGCTCTGGGAATGGGTGGATGGTTCAGGAACTGCTGGTTAATGGCTTGAGGATGCTGGTGAGCCAGAAGCCGGCTAACAGCAATCTGTTGGTTTATCAGATGAGCCATGGCTATTTGTTGCCTGACAAGTTGTGGACTGAGCTGGGGAGAAAGAAGACCAGGGCTCATGATGGGCTGTAATGCGGGCACTTGGTTTCGGATTGGAGTACTGTGGTGGATTTGGCTATGAGGAGACTGTTCGTTGGTTTTCCCCAGGGATGCCAGCTGGTTCATATTTGGTAAATGCATTGGACGCTGGCCCAGAACACAGTAGTCTGAAAGGTTTTCTCGTTCCACTCTTTCCACTGTTAAGAGACAAAAATGATAATTCATCATTGTTGTAAATGGTATAACTTATTAATATATGTACAACTGAATTATCATATTTTAGTATATTGAGATGAACTTTTCTTCAAAAAGCTGGAAGCCCCAGAGTAAAAGTGTGTTATTCCTTCCTTCCTGCAAAAATTTTTTCAGAGATGATATGAAAGTAAAATATTTGCCACTTCAATTTTCTTAAATTCTTTAAAGTAGGTATTTTATTCAATAGCCAAGACAGAAACCACATACAAAATCTGAATGCTCCCATATTCCCACGTTCTATCATCTCTCTCATCACCCTCTGGTATAAAAACATCAGCTGTTCTCATCTTCTGTAGTTTGTAGGTAATAACGTTAGTTCATAGTCATCAGAAAATGACAAAGATATCTCCTACCAAATTAACTGTTACCTTCTAATAAAAATCTCACATAAATACTATTATACAACAATGAACTATTTATAGAAAATGTCTATTGTATAGTATATCCATCTCTCTATTCAATTGCTATCTTTTTATTTAAAAATATATGAAATAGATATTTTAATGACTGTGAAATACACTAAGAAGAAAAAAATTCTTAAAAAATTAATCAGATCGCCTTGACTTGCAGTTTAATAAGATTCTCCCCTCTCCAGGTTATCTACTTTTTAATAATTTATTACGGATTTAAAGAATAACCTTGAAAGGGGAAAGGAGCAGAAAGTGAGTATTGTATATGTCTTAATATAAGGCAGATTTTATTCTTTCCCCAAGATTAATTCTCAAAAAAGATGTAGTCACCTCACCATCAAAGCCTTATCCAAGTCTTTGTATTATTTTATTTTATAAAACATAATTTGTTTGGAAAAACACACTAGGTTGGAAAAAACCTCAATCGCTGCCAGTTTTGAATGCTTATATATAAGATATAATTAACAAAATCAATTTTTACAGCAAAACTTTCATACAGATTTAGTAATTGTTTCTTACAATTGCAAATGTTGGATATGATTATGCAAAAGCCTATTAAAGTTAACTTTAAAAAGCACTACTTTGGGTAGTTACATACTGGAGATCAAAAATATTCACCTACAGGACGAATTTTTAAAAATAACTGTCCCATTATGCAAATGGTGCTTTTACCTTGGTATATTCCAAGGTTTACAGTGATAGCCTCATACTTGGATCAAAAAAACAATGAAGCTCAAATAATTCGGGCTAAAGTGACGTGTCTTGGAAAACTGGATGAGATGACTCAAAACAGTGGATTTAGTGATGACAGAGCTACTGGTGCCAAATCACATGTGAAGAATTTGAATAAAATCAATGAAATAAAAGGATGGAAAAAGTGTTATTTCTAAATTCATATTGTATGTAATATGTGATTTTGAAATATGTAGGTGGAATCAAATTAATACATTAAAAATACAAATGGATACTTGACCATTTTACCTACATGTCTAAACTTTAAATATTCAAAAGTTCTCGAAGAGAAAATAGGTTAAAGCACATATTTTAGGATCACCTTTTATTCAGACAAATACAGTATTTTTCCTGCTTTTTTAAAAACTGATGCTTGCTTAAGCTTTCCAATGAACTCCCAAATAAGTCAAAAGTTTACTTCAAACTGCTTTAAAGTTTCAATTGCTAGCTTAATCTTTTCAATACAATTCATTCAGTTTATATGTCATCTCTCCTTCATAAGGTTCAGGGTGAACAAATTATTTTAATCCTACCCTCTAGAGGAAACATTTTCAATCATTGTATCACTTAAACTTTAAGGCACATTTTCTTAAAATTAAGCCAAGCAAAAGTTAAGAACCTTCAGAAAAGGTAACCTAGCCCAGTTTCCACAGAAGAGGAATAATAATAATAATAATAATTATTATTATTATTATTATTATTTGTTTATGGAAAAAAGAAGTAAAGAGACCACGAACTGCTTTCAGAGTAAAGTTATATTTTATAGGCAGAAATATTTGGCCCAAGGTGGACACTTGATTTCCTTTTGTTTGCTTGCTTGCTTTTTAATTCAGCCAAAGTAAATGACAATTCAAATATTAAATTATATTTTTGCTTTCAGGTACTTAAAAGTATAAGTTTTATCAATTTCCTTTTCTGCTTAAAAAACAGTCATCTTCTTAGAGCATGCATGTTTTGACTAAATATTAATTTTCTAAAACTTCAGTATTACAATTTTCAACAATTGAATTACATTCTAGTAAGTGTACTTTCTTGCAATACATTTAATGCACAGCATTAATAAGAAATACTCTACTCACAGATTTAATCGTAATTACACACACAATTAAACATCAGAACTCACTGAAACCTATATGAATTGGTACAACAGAATCCAAATAATGTCGGTCTACATTCCTTTAAGGTTAGACATAATAATTCTTTCTTCCTTATGCGTTCCCAGATCCTTATAAATTCACAGAGATAAGAACATTGAACGTGGAGGTATCCTTTGAGACAGTAAACACCATGAAGGGCTAACTATTTAGTAAACCTTAATGAAGGAATTGCAAATGCAAGTATCTCCTTATCCAGGAAGATAACAGCAACCAGTTGGAGAGGTACTCCCAGGACTGAAAGTCTGCCCTGTCTCAAGGAAACAGCCACTACCTTCCCCACACAATTTTTGCCTTTCTAGTGTTGTCATTTCTTTAGACTTTCATTTTTCAAGAAAATGAAAAAATCTACATTTTTACATGAAATTTCCTAATGTTAACTGTTGCCTACAATAAAGACAAAATAAAACTGAGACTTCTCAACACCAGATCTAGCCTATGGGCTGCCAATTTTAAAATTTTGTCTGTGGGACTAAAGATACTCATATTTTTTATCTACCAATAAAAGTCAAGTTCATCACTCCTGAAAATGAAGGAAAAAAATCATCATCCTACTTTAAGAATACTTAAGAATCACCAAGCTTTACTCCTTGAAGAACAAGATTCATAGTTACTTGCAACAACATTGAGGGCTTGACATACTGGCCTGTCCTCCCCTATTAGGCACTGCCTATGCTCCTGAGAGACTCCTGTCCCTCTATCTGAGAACATAGCAGAACTCTCCACCCACTGATACAACGCACTATGGTAGGATGAACACTCATTCCCTTGAAGCCTGCCCCAGGTGCGCCCTGTCCCACATGACCCCACATCCAACACCTAAACTAGTAACCTTCCCCTGCCGTATTTGCCAAAAAACATTCCCAATGTTGTAGTTTCAACCACATACCTGCAAATCCCCAGAGTTCATATGCTCCCTCCCCCGACCCTCCCCACAGAACATGGGGCATTTTGGGAATTTGGACTTGTTCTACATGATCTTGTAATGATGGAGAGAGATCATGTTAAATTTCATCAAAATTTATAAAAGTGTATGTTCCAAAATGTAAACTATAATGTAAATCATTGACCATGGTTAGTAGCAATGCTTCAATATTTGTACTTCAATTGTACCAAAGGTACCACCCACATGTAAAATTTTATTAATAGGGGAAAGAGGAAAAGAGGGAGGATGTTGGGTACATGGGAATCCCCTATATTCTGTACATGACTTTTCTGTAACCTAAAGCTTTTTTGAAGATAAAATGAAAAAAATAAGACACTGGGGAAATAAATGGAAGAAAATGTCACTGTACATACAAGACAACAGATCTTACAGTGATGAAAGATATAATGCCAAAATTTATTTTTTATTTAATTTTTTTATTATTTCAAATTCTTTTTAATTTTTTGTATTTATTTGTCCTTTTTAAAACTATCATTATTTCATTTTCTTATTAATTTTATTTGGATATTCTGTTGGTTTTATATTTGAAGAAGTTTTGGATCACAGAAGGGTTACAACTGTGGCAGGGGAGGATCACTGATGCAGGGTGTCAGTGATGGGGGATGCATGGGAGGAGGTTCACCTGGGGCATCCCTATAAGGCATATGAAAGAGTTCAAATGTTCATGGAGCATTATCACGGTGGGTGGAGATCCACACAATAACCAAAAGAATATCCAATTCCCATCCTAGAGAGTGCTGCCACATTCTCTAATGGGACAGCAAGAATCCCCTGAGTACAGGGCAATGACTAGTAATGGAAGATGGATCGTTAATGGGTCCTTGATATTGATGACTGTACTAAGGAACCTTTTCTTTTTAAATTGAAACTTAACCTAGTATTATAGGTTGCCTAAAATTTACATCCTGAGAGCCTCCTTGATGCTCAAACATGGCTTCTCTCTAAGCCAAACGCAGCATATAAATGCATTACCTTCTCCCCATTGTGGGACATGACTCCCAGGGATAAGCCTCCCTGGCACTGAGGGATTACTACAAAGCACCAACTAGCAATGCAACTGGAAAAAGACCTTGACCAAAAGGGGAAAGGGTAAAGACAAATGAGTTTATATGGCTAAGAGACTACAAAGTGAGTCAGGAGGTAATTCCAGAGGTTATGCTTATGCACGTCTCAGGAGGACCTCATTGACTGCCACAGTAAATATTGAATCAAATAGCAGAGCTCCTGAGGGCTCTGGAGACATCTAGACACTATAGGCAGGGCTGACAGCTCAGGAGTTTGGCGCCCTGTCAGTGGACCCTACTTTGGAATTTATGGTCCCCAGTGTGACAGAGATGGACTCAGTTGTGGTTTCCCTACACATGGCTCTTCTGCTCCTTCTATTTGAACCCATAATTAGTACTATAATTAATTGGTTTATGTCTAAGAGACTTAAATCTTTGGGCTTTCCATGTGCCAGTTGGGCCCTGAATCTCAACAGAGTTGCAACACCTACTCTCCAGTTTACTGAACTCACCCAGGACAACTAACAAGAAATGATGATGGACAATGACCATCCCAAGGAACAGAGAGAGTCTACAACTGCAAGCAAGAGAGTTCCATCCATCTGACCCATAGGATCAAAGCCCCCTCTTAATTAGAGGCAGAGTGGGCATCACCATTCCAGAATCCTCAAGACTAGGGAAGTAGACTTACTGGGCTAGAGTAGACTTACTGTTATTCTGCTATAGACTTACAGTTATTCTAGCAATGGAAGAACTTGTATAATTGATTGTGGAGGCAGTGGCCACCAGAGATTCTGACAGGAAGGAGAGGGGAAAAATAGATGTAATATGCGGGCATTTTCACGACACTGGAATTGTCCTGAATGACACTGCAATGACAGATACAGGCCATTATATATCTTGGATTATTAGTCTCATTCATTCTATGAGTTCTGCTATCTTGTATCACTTGAATCTCATAACTTACAAAATTGTGTGGGAGAGAGTTTAAACTATAAGGTAAACTATAATCCATATGTAGTGGCAATACTCCAATACATGTTCATCAATTGTAACAAATGTAACACACTAATGAAGGGTGTTGTTAATGTGGGAAAGTATGGGAGGTGTAGAGAGTGGAGCATATGGGAATTTCCTATATGTTTTATGTATCATTTATGTAATCTAAGTATCTTTAAAAGATAAAAATAAAAGAAGAATAATTCCAGGATATTGTTAAGTGAATAAAACAAGATTCCATATAAAAACAAAAACACTAAAAAGGAAATTTTTCTTCTGTTACTCTTTGAATGCACAATAAATATGTTCTATTACTTATTTAATTTTATCCTAAAAAGTATATGTTAAATATACATTGAAGAGTACAACTAAAAGTTACCTATAACTTGGCTTCTTTAAGGATGAAAAAACAATCATCTCCTGTCTAAGGAAGTTTAGGCTAGTAATTAAAGATATGTAGTTAAAATTAATATTGTATGATTAGGTAGAAGACTATAAATACAAGTATTCATATAATTTTGTGCAGTTTCTGTTTTGCCATGATTTAAGGATTATTAGTCTCATTCATTCTATGAGTTCTGCAAATCTTGTATCACTTGAATCTCATACCACTTAAAAGAAAATAACGATAAAACTAACTCTCATTGGGGAATAGATGTGGCTCAGTGGTTGAGCTCCTGCTTCTCATGTACGAGGTCCAGGGTTCAATCCCCAGCACCTCCTTAAAAAAGAGAAAGAAAGAAAGGGGGGAATGCAACTATGGACTATAGTAGACCTATTATTATTCTAGCAATGAAAGAACTTGTAACATTGATATAAAGCAGTGGCCACCGGAGGTTCTGAGAGGAGGAAGAGGGAAGAATAGGTGTAACATGGGCCATTTTGGGGATACTGGAACTGTTCTGCATGACATTGCAATGACAGATCCAGGCCATGATACATTTTGTCAAAATCTATAAAATTGTGTGATGTCAACTATAGACCATGGTTAGTAGCAATGCTTCAATATGTGTTCATCAATTGAAACAACTGTGCCACACTAAAGAAAGATGTTGTTAATAGGAAAAAGTCGGGGGGGGGCGGGGAATGTGGTGAGTATATGGGAATCCCCCTATATTTTCAATGTAACATTTATGTAATCTAAAGCTTCTTTCAGAATCAAATTAAATAAATAAATAAGAATACTTAAGAATCAACTGCTGATCAACAGACTACATTTCTACTGGTTAAGTCAACACACAATTTCTGTAATATTTGCACAGATTTGGCTTAATTTGAGAAAACTTTTCCTATATTTCTGTGGCCACTCTTATGAAAATAATATTGGAACAATATTTTAGCCTCTTAAGTCCCAGCAAGTGAGTAAAAAAAGAAAGAGGATTATCAGAATAAGCCAGGTTCTGTCTAAAAATTGAGGCTCAGCCTCTTTCCCTTCCCTTCTCCTCCCTTCCCTTCCTTTCCTTTTCTTTCCCTTCCCTTCTCATCCCATCCCATTCCCTCCCACTTGAAAGGATCACAATGGCTAAAATGTAGAGCTAACAGAAGCGCCTAATTTTGTGTTTTTGCTTTCTCACTCTGTGAAGAAAAACATCATGTAAAGTCTGTCTTAAACTAAACCAAGAGCAAAGACAACACCTTGGCTCTGAGGGCCCATCTCATCCCTGAAATATACAGCAATGGACCAGAAATCCTGAAAAACAGTGAAGGACAAAATAGCAGTGTTGTCTTTGATGATAAAAGTGATATACACATTTACAACAGAAAATATTCTACAAGTTAAAATGCTTTCTTATTAAAGAGTAATTAAAAACACAACTGCTCCCAGGGTTTTAAGTGAGAGCTGCCATTTAATTCACAGTGAACTTGATGCTACTGCTGCTAAAGTCCTGAAGGTGAGCTGTGCGGTGAGAAGTGCCTGGGAAGGAATGCCATGCTCAGCTCATCCAAGTTCCCAAACAGGAATGGCTTGCAGGACTTTCAAGGCAAGGTGGGCTCAAACGCTTCTATGTCTAGTATCTGAGAGGCTTTCTGGACTTACTGCAAACTCTGGGAAAGGGTCCCAGCCCAGTGGCCTTCCAGATGAACAGTTCACATCTGGAGTCTGCTCCGGTTTCTGATAATCTCAGAAACTTACTTAAATTTTAAATAGCACATTAACAAAAAGGTTCTGGGAAGATCTTGCAGATTCCTTCCATCTTTCTGGGACTGAGTGAAAACTGCAGGGAATAGGCAGTCATTGTCTAACTACCCTCAGTGCTTCTGGTATTCCATTTCATTCCAAAGTAGACAGAGCATTCACAATCCTGTATTAGAATTTCAGGGGCTCCTGAAGCCTTACCAAATTAACGGAGTTCATGTTCTAACCAAGAATATCCTATGACCATTAGCTATTCAGATGCCCATGATTGCTGGCTATAGCTGGTTGTTCATAGAAGGGAATGTCATTCCTTCCAAGGGATTTATCTACATTAAATTAAAATAAAGTTGGTTCACAAATCTTATTTATTTCAAGCAATTTTACAGTACACTCAGGAAGCCAAGTATTTATTTTAAATGTTGCAAATCCCTGATATTTTAAGTGGCTGCAAGAACATTTTTAATGCTCAAAAAATTATTTTTATATATAGAGAGAGTCTTGTTTTATACTCCCACATTCTGGCACACAATTTTTGTTATTGTAATTTTGAGGTAAATATATTTTTCAGTTATTGGAAAAGTTGTATGGCATAATAGTTACAAGCAGAGACTCTAGAGGCAGACTGCCTGGGTTTAAAATCCCAGCTGTACCACTTGATAGATGTGTGACCTTGGGCAGGTTACTGAACCTTCCTGTGCCTCAGATTCTTCATACATAAAATGTGGGTTAGGAATTGTACCCTACCATGAAGGACTATTGTGCAGATAAAATGAGTTAATACATGTACAACACTTAGAACAGTATCCAGCACTGTATTTGCCATTATTATTATATTTACCTTGTCTCTCTGTACATATATATGTATGGCTGCAAATCTCAGGTCTGTGCTATGACAGCGCTACTCAAAGTGTGGTACTAGAATGTCAGTATCCATATCACCTGACAGATTGTTAGAAATACAAATTCATGGCCCTTGGATCAGAATCTCTTGGGTTTCTTATGGAGAATAAGATTCTAGGTGACTCTTATGTACACTAAAATTTTTGAGAATTACTGTGCTATATCATCTTTGCTTTTATGTTGCTATCTTTTGAGATTATACCAGACACTTAGAACTGCCATGTGACTCTTACATACAATGAAGTTTGAGAATCATTGTGCTATGTTTTGTCTTTGCTTTTATGTTGTTGTCTTCGAGATTATACCAGACACTTGTAACTATTACATTTCCTTTTTTCTCTAATCCTTAATGACATTAGGGACCTAATCTTACTGAACATTCATTGTATTATAAATGTATCTAAGCATTTATATTCTCAATGGCATATCCCTAGTTTTAATTGATAATCATGTTATATTGAAGAAGCATTGATTGGACCTAGCATTAGAAAGTTTTTTTCAAGTCCAGACAACTCTACCTTTTATTAACTGTGAGGCCTTGAGCAAGTTGGAAAGTCTCTGTATTTCATTCTTGCCATGAGAAAAATATTATTTATCTCTCATTATAAGAGTAAAATTACATAATCAGTATTACTATTTTAAAGATCTTTGTTAAAGTTCTACTTTAAATTTCAGAAAATATATGTACATTTACAATGAACAGATTAAGGTTCCCATCCCAGATTTTCCTAATTATAACATATATAGGAATGTTACTATTCAGTTTCTCCATAATAGTTCATATTCTGACTTTCGAGGTAGAAGGTAGATAGGGGATAAAATGATACAATCACGAAACTCTTAAAATTAAATTTATTAAAAAATGGTACATAATAGAGTTTTATGATTCAAAAATATGTGTGAATAAAAAATGAAAAAATGTGAGGAATAAAATATGCTTTAAATGTATATATGTTACATTTATATCAACCAACAAGAAGAAAAGTATCCCACAGTATTTTTTTTTTTTGGCAAGATTCAGGTAGGAATTTATTCAGTCGCCAGCATGGCATGGGTCTGAAGTGAGACTTCAGTCCCTCCCACAGTATTTTAAAAAGCAAATGTTTAATGGTTTTTAAAAAATTTTTCAGGGAATGAGTAGGCATCAAAAATGTTCTAACTTGAAAAAAACATTCATTTTTTCCTCTTCATTTTAGTGCTTCTCTTAGACTTTGTTATTTTTATTAAGTCTATTTGCTATTAGATGTTATAGGTTAAGTAAACCTAGTAAAATTTAGTTCTCAAAATATACTCCAATAACTAAAGTCCCCCAAATATAGCTTCTGATGAGGATTTATGAGCAAAACGAGAAGCATCTGACTGGCACAGGTGCATGCCAATCATAGTGAGATGGCAAAGGATAGGTAGAAAGAGGAGTAAACTGGAATTTCTAAGGCCTGGGTCATATCTAGCAGGGTGATCTTGAAATTACCTGTAAAACGAGTTAAATTGGTCTCTAAGCAAACTTCCAGGTTACTTATCTAATAGCATATTAACATATAACATAGTATCACTGCTAGAATTTTCAAAACAATTCCCTTTCTCAGCATACTTGCTTCTGCTTCTTGCCTCTTTAGCAAGAACTTATTACTTTCTTGAGACACCACTCTTTGTGAAACTCTCCATTGCAGTAAGAACAAAACTAGTTTATATAGTGACAACAGCAGTAGAAGTTGTAGTAGTGCTCTTGTAAATTTATTAATATTTATTAATATTTCTAAGAAGGCTGATATTTCCAGAGATATGATCCTAGTTTTTTAATGCAAATACAGTTGCTTTTGTAAAACAGCCCCTGGGATTTGTCCATAGTTATAATAGGTGGGAAGCAATGAACTGAGCAAAAAAAAAGCTTTGCACTGAGAAATTTCTGGAATTTCTGGTCTGTGGATCTTTCCTTAAGCCATTAAGATGCTTATGTAAATATAAATGGATTAGCATAAATGAGTGCTAATGGATTTCTTAATAAAGTAACACTCTAGCATTCCCCAGAACCTCTCTTAGAAGCCCTGGATTGAAGAATATAAGCCAAATAAAAAAGAATGCCAGAATTTCTCTGTGACTCCTTCAATTTCAGAAAGTATTCTAGAAGTGATTCTGCAAATGGAAGAAACAGGCTTGCCTTTAGCACCGTTAGTGGAAAAGTTCCCAATTAAATCAATAATTTCTAATCAGTATCCAAACCTTTTAACATAGAGAAAAGATATTTGTGATCAAATCATTGCCCTGGATTTCCAAACATCCACCCCACAATCCCAGCTTCCCTACCTACCCCCAACTCCAACACTTTGGAGCCCAATTTTAAACCATCTTGTCCAAAACCAGAGAATTTGGATAACCTGTCCAAAGTCAAGTTGCTGTCCATATGTAGACAAATATTTAGGAATATTCCAAATAATTAGGGTTGCTGGTTCTAGCCTCATGAGCAGAACAAACAAATCACATGGCCAGTGGAAACTTAAGTTTTTATTCTTTTTCTCTGCATAACTAGAGTCAAGTACTCTGAGCCTGAATGTTTCAAAAGTACTTTTTAACAGATTTCCTTAAGAAAAAATTTTTATTATATGTGCAGGAATTTTTACATCTATATAGCTAATATACCTCTTTCAACCCGCGTTAGTATTTTAGGTAATTCCAAGCCCTACCATTTCTTTAAGTAGCTGAGGCACTGAGCTAAACTTTACACATTGTTGTCACATTGTTGTTGTTTAAATCCCACAACAACTTTATGACATAGATATTATTATCCACATTTTATAGAAGAAACTGAAACTCAGGAAAATTAATGTCACCAACTTATTAAAAGGAGAATAAGAATTCAAACCTATGCCTTTAGCTTTTGCTAAATGCTCAAGTTGGGGCATACGTTTATTAATAGTTTTAGGGTTTGGATCAGGACTGACCAACTTTTCTTCAGTTAAGTCCTGCTTTCTATTTCTTTGTATGTGTGCAAGCACACACACAGAGATGATATATACATGCATATATGACAAGATAGATGGATGGCTAGTACCATGTGTTGTCTGGTGGTGAAGGCTCAACTTTGTGTCTCCACTATATGTTCTGTAAAATTTTCTGATGTGACATAAACTGAAAAAGCTGGCCAGTTCTAAAAAGTGATGGTATCACTGACTCAACAGTTAAATTAGCTTCATTACTAAAACTGGATTATTCATGTTTGTTTGCTCATGTTTTAATTCACACAATAAATATTTATTAATCAACTATTATGTGCTAGAAATTATGCTAGTCCCTAGAGATACAGTATTGAACAGCATTAACCTTAAAAAGCTCCATCTATACATTTGCTTCAGACAATTTAACTATTTGGTCCACATAGATAGGGTCATGTCACATCTTTCCTATGAATTCAAATACATTTCTATTTGATGATAAAATGTAGCTCCTTTTAATTCCAATTTTGTCAGATCATTTATTAGCAATTAATTCTAGTTACTTGTAGCACAAGTGTACAATGATTACGTTTATTTTCATGAATCCCTCCTATTCTTTTATTTCACTTGTGGCAAAAAAAACAAAACCTTAGGATAAATGTTGCTAGAATAAAAGTGGAAAAAATAAGGTCCAAAAATGAATGTGATCAGCATGGATTCCCACCTAATGGATGAAAGATATGAATCACACAAATAGAGAGCTTTTAAAATTACTCTTTATAGACTCTGTAAATATGAAGTGTTTCTTTGAAAATAAGTAACCAATAGGAAATAAACATGGTAATAGCCTGAGAACCTTAGACAAACACAATAAATTACTATACAATTGAACTATATGAAATTAGCAATATACAATTTTGATCTATAAAAATGGCAATTTCATATGGTTCAACCTAATATTTATTTTGACTTCTCTCTGAGTTGGGCTACACATTGATGCTAACCAACCCCACAGTCTACCCAAAGTCTTTCACTGGGTTAATTTACCCAACAAATTAAAATAGCATCCCATCCACCTATATTGCATATACCCATTCACTGAAAATACTTCTGATCCATTCTCTCATGGTGAATAACCATAGGTACATAGTCAATTTGTTATATAAAAACCATTTTCTGTTAACACAAACACAGACACATTTGTGGAGTCATGTCTAATATGCAGTATCTATCAGATATAAAACCCTACACCATAAGGAAAAAAAAAAACCTATCACCGAAAGAGTTCACTAAATATAATTAAAGAAAATATAAGGAGTTTGAAAGGGCTGAAAGGCAAAAGAAAAAAATAGCTAATTCTTTTAGGACTATCAAACCTAAAGTTTTTTTTCTCTAAATTTGTTCAAGAAAATTTGTTTTGGGGTTGAGAACTTGCTTGCAAAGTCTCTGCCTGGAGCAAGATACTCAGAGCCAACTTGTTAACTCCTAATAAAACAAGGCTTGGAAGGAAATGCTTCCAGCCCCAAAAGCAAAGTGTACCAGCAGACACTGTGATAATACCATGTGACTGGTTTTCTTAGGTGTATTTTCCCCTTATTATCAACTTCCTTTTTCCATCATATTAAACTCCACAGAAAAATATATTTCTACCATAAAGCACCTCGAATCTGGACACCTCTGTTCCTTCAGCAATAAGAGCTCACAGGACCTATTATGTTCCATGGAAAAAGTGAGCATTATCCGCCCTTACCCTTCCCTCAGTCTCAACCCTCTATATTGGAACACTATTGCCCTTTTAGTTCCAAACTACGCTGTATCTCCATTTGATATCATTCATCATTTCAGATATTCCTAGAACTTTCTATATAAGTTAAAGCTACTTATACCTAATAATATATTTGTTTTCACTCCTGGTTTTAATCTGGAACTATGATTTCAGGGGTGAATTCAGCACATGATACAAAAGAATCACATTTCAGAAGTTTAACACAATTGTTTAGGTGCATTCTACCTTTGCTGGTTGGCATTTTATGTGGATTAATTCTTTGGTTCAACCTCTTGAAAATAAGTTAATCAAGGGAACAATCAATTTATGATTCATTCTTTTCCACTGGACATTCTCAGTGACTTTACAGGACTTAAATGGTTTAGGCTATTATTTTAAGGATTGAGGCTGAATAAACTAGCTGGGAAAACCTCAAAGAAATGTTTTCTTAAGCTACATAATGCTCCTTAAGCTGTCCTTAATAAAGGTGTTACTGTCCCTTTAAGGAGAGTTGACCACCTATTGTTAAATATTTACCTCAATAACTAATTAATAGAAAAAGAATGATCCTAACATATTACTAACTTGCTAAGAGTCTCTGTAATATGAATTAAACAAGCAAAGACTTTCTGTAGTTAACTACTGCCTACTCAATTGAGAGATCAGTTAACAAAATAAGATTAGTCATAATATAGGTGTAAAAATAACTGTTTTAAGTGCAAATGTACCAATAAGTTCCTATATATTAAATTCCAATTTATTAAGTACCTACAATGTCCAAAGTCCTAAATCCACAGGAGTCTGAGGAGGGCACAAATTGGATGAGTCCCTCAGACATTCTTTCAAGGTACTTACGGTCTAGTAGGGGGATTGGTCAAGAATCAAAATTATTATGAAATATGAGACTTAGAAAGGTGACAGCTTGAAAGGCCCAGTGTTAGAGCTTGTAGTCTGATTCATACTCTAGATGATTCTAGATTCAAGTCCATTCCTTAGAAGTACAGGACTCCAAGGTCAGATAAGCTCAAATTCTTGGAAAGAGCAAAATGATGGCCCATCATCAACCAGGCAAAGAGGAAATTAACAACTGTCTCCCATTAGACAACTGACATCTTAGACCGAGTTTCTTAGATTTAAGAGCTTCAAGCACCTTACAAATTTTAAGTGCTTTTCAGCTTTTAACTTTGTAAATCATCTCTGAGGAAAAGAAGGCAATAATCTTTATTGAATTGATCAAGAAAGCAAGACAACTATCTGATTTTAACCTGCTGGTTTCCCCAAAATAAGAGTATATCACCACAAACACACAAAATTTTAAATAAGCTGGACATTCCCTGGTCTACATACAAAATATCTCATATACACAGTTCTGTGGATTCTTCATCAGGTACCAGATCTATTTTGTTTTTGACTTTTTATTTTGTTTCTGGGCAGGACAAATGGAAACCTGAAACTACAAGAAATCTAAAGCATACTTTCTGCAAGAGAAAAACTAAGAAGTAAGGAAAACTAGCCCTCTACAAATACTTAACTATGTTGCCTCTGCTCAGCCTTCCGGCTTCTCTCATTGTTTCCTAAACATGGTCTCTCCAGAATCTTTTCAGGTGCTCTCCTCACCAAGCCCCAATCCCAACCATTCTTTCGTGGACACTCCCACCTACTCCCACCATTGGCATGAGCGGCCTCATTCCTTACCATCCTCTCCATCTTCAAAACCTGTCTTCTTATTTATCTCCTTTTATTTCCCCCAGGCTCTGAAGAAGACATAGCTATTTCTCTTTCTTTCAAAGACAATTTGTCCTCTGTGTCTCAGATCTAATTCCTTCCAAATTTGTGAACTCTTGCTTATCACCCCCCTTCCTCTTCAGAGACTATGGCTTCCTCTGGTTCTGTCCTGAGTATTGGGAAACAGGTAGGAAGGGGGTGGATTCTACTTAACCCAAATGCCACAGTTACCTACTTTTGTATTCTTTCCTCACTATGTCAGTATCTGCTGTCTCCATCTCCTTGCCACTCCCTCCCTCCTTAGACACCTATACTTTCCTTGTGTTCTCACACTACTGAGAAACAGCTCCCACCATTCTCATTATGCTCTTTCTTTGCCAAAGCCAAAAGCCTCCAATAAACTCTCCTCTTCTGCCCGCCTCTTGGCACCCTTGAGAACCTCTCCCCACTGGTTACATGTCTTCCCTTGGCTTCCCTGACACCTTTCTTGCTCCTTAATCACATTTTCTTAACTCATGGTCCTTTTCTTCTCAAAGCTTTCAGTCCTCAGTTGTTCTCACTCTCTTCTTTGGGGAATGCTCCTTTGGTACCATTTCAATTATCATGTCCGAAAAAGTGGCTCCAAAATCTATTCCTTTAGTTGGCTGGTTCCAAGTCTTGAGTGGCCTGATAGACATTTCTACCTAGCTGCCCAACTCTCCCCAAAGTATCAGCAATTTCCCTCTCCATTCAGATTGTTCTATTTCTGTCAAAACCACAAGAATCATTTAAGCTCAAAACCCTGACTCCGACTTCAATTTTTCTTTCTCTTTTCCACACCAATATTCACTCTCACCAAACTTCACTGGCTCTCTTCTATTTGCTTCTCTTACACTGGTCACTTCCTGTTTTTTATCTGAGGCCACACCTCCCTCGCTGCCTTCACTACCATGTATTACTGCAATTGATTCTATCTGGCCTATTTCTTCCAGGATGTACCCATCAGCCCTCAACTCGCCACTCATCCCCCTCCAGCCATATACACACTCATACCCACACACAGCTTTAGACTGCTTCTAGAGGAATCTTTAAAACACACACACACCTTTTTCATTTTCTCACTCCCTTACTGAAAAACCTTCAATGATCCTCAAAATGCCTCTACTGGACCTTAAAAGTCCCCCAAAGTCTGGACTCTACCTTCCCAAGCTTATTTCCCATTGTTACAACATAAATACTACCCACAGCCCAATCATTTCTGCTCCTTCCCCTATGTTTGGCACAACCACCATCCCCATACCCAGCCGCTCTTTTTACATTTTCCTTTTCACTGATCAAAATTTTAGCCATTCTGGGTATCTATTATACCATGGGATGATGATTGATGTGCCTGCCATTCCAGACACACTGGATGACCACCCATACTTTTCAAAATATACCTTTTGAACCTCTACGCCTATACTTGTAAACTTGCAGTTCCCTGAAATGTTCTTCCTTCCCATTTACCTTCTTAAAAAACTCAACTTGTCCTAGAAGGTATAATTTATGCACTACTCCTCTTGAAGGCCCTCTCCCCACTACCCGACACTCAGCAGATAGAATTTGTGGACCTATTATACATTTGCCAGAATATATTTATAGGGCTGCCACCCATCCTAGATTGAGAGAAGTGCAACTAGAGATAGGAACTACATATTATGTGTTTCTGGATTTCTCACACTGCTTGTAGCACTGAACATGGCTTGCAGTAGAAGCACTCAGCAAACACTTATTAAAATTATTTATTTAATTGTGACTGTAATTTTCTTGAGAAGCAGGATTAGGTAATACTCTCCACTATATTCCCAATACTTAGAATCCTGCCAAGTATATAAAGTAGATGCTCAAATTTATTTATGAATAACAGAGCATGAGTTATATTATTAATTGTTTCATATAGATTCTAGACTTTTTGAAACCAGGACATGTGTCTTATATACTTCTTTCAAATGGTAAGTATGGAAAGAAGAGAGGGAAGGAGGAAGAGAGAGGAGGAGTTAGGAAAGTGAGTCATTTTCCCCTCTCCATCCTCTCTTGACATGTATTTAAAATTGTATTATAAATAGTATACAGATGATGAGATAGCAAGTTTGGTTCTTTTAATCTACAAACAACATTGCTGACAAACAGTTATTTTTACTTCTTTAAACAGTTATGAATGAACATATTTAGGCCAAAGAAGCAGCTACCAGTACTGCTAGACTGAGCTTCTTAAGATCCAAGCCAGGAATTAATCCATATCTGAGATGAGTGCCCAAGGGATTCCCCACACACCATGCCTCCACCTGCTGACATTATGAATAAGCCTCCACTCATAGGCCAAGTAGGCTAAGGCACTTGATGAATATTTATTGGTGATGATCACAGTGAAAATGCACAAGGCTGTCGCAAATGTAGGAAAGCCAGTCAGATGGAAAGTGGTTGGTTGTGGATGTGATGTTTCTGTTTCCGTGAATTCAATAGTTATATAAAGTTGATGTCAGCATCACTTTCATCAAGGTACAATATAGGCAGAGAGCAGACAAACTTCCATGCCAGGAGTTGATCAAAGCCACTGTCCTGTCTACTGACACTATCAGGGCTTAACAAGGGCTGCCGTATGGAACCAGGTCAGGGGTACATTGATTTCTCTTTTCAACTCCAAGGCACCACCTTGCAAATGACACAACCATTTTCAGGTACAATAAGTGCTTTAAATGTGGTAACATTATATCATTTCAGCTATAATGATTATAATTACTTATTTCTTTTAATCACAACCTACTTTACCACTTTAGTGACTAGTTCAAGGAGTTTAATTTTCATTCAACATCTAATCTTTCTGTTTACCGAAACACTTCATGGGCTTTGTTTACTGACTGCTTTGCTGGCCTGAACATTTGATCTTGCAAGACTAGATCAGACAGGGTCAGATAAAATACTGACTACTAAAATGCATCAGGCTTGGGGAAGTAACAATGGTTTTTTTAAAATCCTCTTTTCTCCAAGCTTTTTAATAGTTTGCAAAATAAGCCTAAATGAACAAATGCAAGTAAGACAACTAACAATCAAGGTGTGCTTGAACAGTGATTGAGAAAAGGAAAGTTATAGGGATAATTTTGTACTCTGGTCAAAATAGGGGTTTTGATCCATTCATTTCAGTGGCATTATTTTATGATGCAAATAATTTTTATGATCTCCACCAGTATTCATGTGAACCTTCAATGACCCCTTAATTCTACAGACATATTAAATACTTGAGACCACAGGTGACAATTCATTTTGCTTTGAGTTCCAGATGGAAAAAAACACTTCAGATATAAAATTATTTTCCTTTAGCTTATCAACTTTTAATTAGGATACATTTAAAGTATATAAGACCTTTGTCAAGGCATTTTCATATTCTTATTAGATGCCCTGTAAAAGAAGGTTGCCATGAGAGTATAATTTGTGATGGTACTACATACCTAATTGCCACTTAGTTTCATAAAACTGATGGGACAATTTCACATATAAATAAAGTTCATATAAAAGAAGAGTTAGGTTTAAAAAATCATTAAAATGTACAAAACTTATAAAAGAAAAAATCTTTTTTCTTACTTATGAAAGAAAACATATTTTTTCTTGTACTTGAGAGCTTATAAGCCCTACATTGACAAATCTAGGCCAGAAGCAATTATGACATGAGATGAACAGCAATGAAAAACTAACCTACCACTCCACCCCACCCACTCCATTTTCTTCAATATCAGGGGTTCTTAACCTTTTTTGTTCCATGGACCCCTTTGCCAGTCAGGTGAAATGAGTACTGTAATTTATTTATTGTATACATTCATAAGGAAATGCTAGGTTTCAGTTAGAGGTCAGAGAAAATAAAGATAATAAGTTGATTTTTTTTCAATTCAAGCTCATGGACCTTCCACGGACCCCGTGGTTCAATATCCAAAACTCCTGGTAAGCAGGTTCATGGTCCTGCACCTTAAAACAAGTATATACAAACTCTGTTTCCCCGTCTATCCTGAACTAACGCTAATGTTAACTCAAATATGTCTGCATCAACCATGATTGTCTTTGAAATTAAAGAAAAAGGGTAAACAGAAAGTGCTTTGCTGTGATCACTAGGAAAATAAAGTTAACATGCTAAGCCAAACCAACTTAGAGCTTTTTAAAGAATAAGTGTAAATAGTATAGCTATAAGAACAACAAATTCAAAAAATGCACATTAAAATGTTTACTTCAAAACTTAGACAATTCCAGTTGTATATAGTTTTTACATCTGTTCTTAATGATATCAAATTATTGATTGTTCATTTTTCTCATATTTATTTAAGCATTAACTATAGAATTTGTAATCTGATCTTTTTTTTCTTTCATTCTTCCAGTAGACTTTTATTTTTGCCAGGTTTTAGTCATATTTACTTTGATCTTTCAGAGTATATAATTATTTTACTGTTTATTTCTATGAGAAGAGAAAAAATTTTGTTGTAGGAGATCTATCTGTGGCAATTTGTAATAGAATCACATAGCTTATGTTTAGGAAATCATGGTTTTGATTAAGAAGCAACCATTTAGTTCCCACTGTTTTATTAAAACAGACATTAACAGATAATAGGAAACATATTTAACAATGTAGTCTGCATTGGGACATCAGTAAGTTAGTTTGAAATTTTCTTCTACACTGAATTTCAGCCACAGTATATTCTGGTAACTTTCGAGTGGAAATGGAGGGTGGGAAGGCAAGGAAGGACATGGAACTCTGACTTCTGGGTTTTCATGAAGGGCCATAGGGTAGAATTCTCAGTTTGCTACTACTAATTGCCAGATTTGAAATTCATTACTCTTTTTTTTTTTTTCATTTTGAAAATAGATAGACCCAAATAAATTTGGCAAACAAAATCATTACTTTCCCATGAGAAATGTGTCCTACTAGACTGCAATATCTAATCATAGCAACAAACTTCTATTGAATGAAATGTGCCTGTATCATTCCAACTTTTCCTTTTTTCTGAGGATCAGAAGTTAATAAAACGCACTTCTCTGGGTGTTTATTTTCTCTATACCACTATACCTGTCATGAATTCTTTGTTTTTCCTCCCACTCCGTTGGTTGATGAATCAATACCACTTGAACTGTTTTACGGCAGCTTGTGTTTACTTCACACATACCTTAACCTTCCCTTTTCTCCTCCTACTGACACACAGACATACACACACACACACTTTTAAATGGCAATGACTAGCTCCATCTCTTTGAATAACATGTGTACACAGTGTCAGACAGTCTCTTCAGGTGTGGATCCTTGACCTCCTGGTTGAAATCAAGGTCTTGGTCTGCCTTCACAGCACTTAAAAATTTAACTGTGCATTTACTATCTTAAAAATAATAGAGCTTGGTCTAGAATTGACTCTCTAAGAAAGCCAGGGGAAAGCAGAAGACATGAGTACTAATGTGCACAGACACACACAGATTCTGTAGCGACAATTCTGAAAACATTAGACTGAAGGGCTCCCAGTCTTTCTGAATTGGGAATTACACTCTATACTATTAAAAGAGGACACTCTCTTCCTTTCCCTTATAACAGCAAGCAAATGGGATCTAACAAATGACCTTGAAGTTATGTGATTTATTTGAGTTTTAGCCAAAGACAATATTTTCAAGCACTTTAACAATCTTATTTTTAAATAAAAACTTGGAGGTAACACTTACAGCAAAGAAACATTTTTGAACCACACAATCATGTTTTATAAGGAGAAGGAGTTAATCATCTTATCCTGTACAAGGGTGAATATTAGTAATATTGTAAAGCAAGTATGCAAATCACAATTTAAAGGGTTCTAAGAATTTTAGAATACATTGGAAAGAAACAGATCACAATTCAATTTGCAGTGCACTTAATTTCTCACAAGTAGTTCAACATCTTGACTTTCCTTACAAATTATATATTTAGCATAAAATGTTCTCATTCCTTTGTAATCAGAAATGTGCCATCAATGCATGTAAAGCTCATTTCTTCAAAAGGTAACCTTGTAAACAAGCTTCCAAATACGCAAAACCAGCAAACAATACTTTGACACCCTGCCTCCCCAGAGGAAACCTGCAGATAGTAAAACAAATAAATTCATCCTTTGCTTCTACCTACCCACCATAAATTATTATTTGGCCCTCAAATGGGGCAGTGAACTGTCAGCAAGGCTGTGCATACCTATAGTAAAGTGTAATGGATGACATTATAACTATGCAAATTATGGACTGGAATGACCCCTGAATACTAGCCTATTATGTTACAAAAATTTTCCCCAAATCCCCTCAGAGTCTAGCCGTATGTATCTGAATTGAGGTGAGAATCACAGAATTTTCCTAACATTGGCATATTTGTAAAAGCAAAATATCAGTGATATATTTAAAGGACTGAGTGTTCTAAATATCATGCTATTTATTATATGAGAGAACTATATTTCAGGACGAGACATAATTACTTATACAATGCATTATTACTAGTACTACTACTACTAATTATTATTGTTATATTATTATAGCTATTATTTCTTAAGAGGTTACTTTGTGCCAGTATTATCTTACTTAGTCCTCAGAGTTACGCAGTGGCCAAATTATTTCCATTTTTCAGATGAGGATATTGAGGACTGGGGAAGTTAAATAATTTCCTCAAGCTCTTACAGCTAGCACATGGAAGATAAAGATTTGAAAGGAAGTCTGGCTGACTGCAGAGCCTCCATATAAGCATAACGTCAAAAAAAAAACTCCACTTCTGGGGAGCAGGTGTAGCTCAAGTGGTTGAGCACCTGGTTCCCATGTACGAGGTCCCAGGCTCAATCCCCAGTACCTCTTAAAAACACAACAAACAAACAAATGAAAAAAACCAACTGAGAGGAGTTGGTTAGCTCAGTGGTTGAGCACCAGCTTCCCACATACGAGGTCCTGGCTTCAATCCCCAACCCCAGTATCTCAAAATAACAACAACAACAACAAACAAACAAACAAAAAAAAAACAACTCCAATTCTGACCAAAGTTTTCCTGATACTCCCCAATAGTCATTCTACTGTGTTAATCTATATAAACTATACATGCTGATTTAACCTAGAATGACCACTTTTAAATTTCCATTAATATGTTACTGGAATTACTTACTGATTGAGCTTTTAAAATAGACATGCGTATCTGGAATAAACCATTTCAAAATATTTCTAAAGATTTTCATCTTTATAGCTGTCTCTTGTGAAAACTATAAACTTCTTGTATTATGCTAAGAAATTTACTTTTAGTTGGACTAGTATAGTAGTTTTAAGGGTGTCAATTTGGATCTCATGATGGAAATATTAAGAATCTTATCTTTGTAAAAAATTATATGCACTGTATCTAAAATAAGCATAAATTTCAAAGGACCAACAATTCACTGACAAAAGAAACTGAAAAATAGGCTTTAAAAAACAAAAAAGTCAGCTCACCTTTAATCTTCTTGTACTTCTTATACCATCTCCCAAACTCCTGGCACTTGGTTGCTGACACATTGGCATAATATGTGCTATTTACAATGGATGAAATCATACTCTGAAAAGGAAAAAGAAACAGTTATTTTAAAAAAAAAAAAAAAACTGAGTAGACCTTTTTTAGGGACAAGAAAGACTACACCAATCTCCTTTGTCTTTTAAACTTGTAGCAGTCACTCTCCTGCAAACTGAAGTGGCTATTCAACATCAAACATGATTACCTGAGTTTACTATCCCTTTAACTTATACTTGTACGATGACAGTCCTTACTCCAAAAAGCCAACCATGGGACAGTGTCAAAGATGGAGGAGATGGGCACATACAGATCAAATGCAAAGGGGAAAAACATTTGAGATTTAGGAACCAGAGCCAAAGGTGAGATGAGATGCTCCTGCATCCATAATCCAAATAATGCCTTTCAGATGCTTCTGTTCTGCTTCCAACTGCAACAAGCTTACACAGCCAAGAATCTAAGAACATCCGTGCTACTCACTGCAGAACAACATTTAGGGAAATAAGTTAAATTAATATAATTTATAGAAACGTGTGATTAGCACTTGTGTGAAGATTCACCAAATGAAAAAATTAACAGTGCTATTTTAGAGCAGGGAAATTGAACATCACATTTGTACTGTGTTTCAACCAAAAATGAACTAAAGCTAAAACTTTTTCAGTAACTGAGTACATGATCCCCCATTGCTCCTCCGCCTCTCCTCTCCTTCTCCAGCTCAACTCTTTAACTGATTTGTTTAGGATTAGGGTTAAAAGGAAGGAGATGGGGGAAGCAGATGTGGCTCAATCGAGAGGGCTCCCGTTTACCATATGGGAGGCCCCGGGTTCGATTCCCGGGGCCTCCTGGTAAAGGCAAGCCAGCCCACGCAGCACGGTGAGCTGACGCAGGAGGACGACCCAACAAAGGGAGACAAGCAGACACAGAAAAATGCACAGCAAATGGACACAGCGAGCACAAGCAGCAAGGGGGGATAAATAAATAAATAAATAGATAGATAGATAAAATCTTAAAAAAAAAAGGAAGGAGATGCAGAGCACAAACTGTCTTCTGAAGGAAAATTTAAAATTACACTTTCACACCTTGAATTGCATTTCCTACAGAGATGTTTGCAGTCTAATATAGCACGTTTGGGCTAACATTTGTGGCAGATGTTAAATTATACCTGAATTGACTGTGATGGGATATGTGTGTGTTTTATATACATATTTTATTTTTGCAAATTCTGTCTGAAAACAGAACAGGTGTAGCTCAGTGGTTTGAGCACCTGCTTCCCATGTATGAGTTCCCAGGTTCAATCCCTGGTACCTCCAAATAAATAAATAAATAAATAAATCACACCTGTTTAAAGCACACACCCAGACAAACCAAATGGATGTTACCAATGGGAAAGATTCAAATGACCTGTGTAAGGTTTTACAGCTTGTCTTAAAATTTCATCTTTCTTTTAAAAGTTATCCACAGACTTGGAGCAATTCAGAGGAATCTTAGAACTTCTAATGACATGTCTACAAAGTAGTAGAGATAAAGAAGTTTAGCCATAAATCAAAGCAATAGCAAATTATTTACCAGGAGCTTCAAATGGCAGCTCACAAGTCCCTAGACTCCCATTTAAAACATTCCCCTCTGCGAGTCCATCAGCCTCTATTTCTTTTTAAATCACTATTCAGTACTGAGGGGAGGGGGATCCTAATTCAATTCACAGAAACATCTTTGGCCCTTTCTACATAGCAGATGGCCATCCTTCCTGAGTTACTGATCTCTAAACAATTCTGTTCTCTAAAAGCGGAGAGTAAGGAGAACTCTTTAACCCCACGATCTAAACAAGGCCTGGATATTCAAAGGGCAAGCAAGTACAACCTGAGTATATCTCAGAACTTATGGAGCCTAGCCTGCTGTGTCAGAGGATCAGTGAAATCCTAACCTCCCTGAGGCATGGTTCTAGGTTGTGCGTCTCCCGGCTAGCTAGGCCTGCTCCTTCTCTAGGCTGAACTTTGCTCTCTATTCCTACGCTGTAAGACCCTTGAGGATGGTGACTATTTCTGTTTCTTTTTTTTTTTTTCTCCCTGGTGTCTAACCCAGTTCTGATGCGGGATATCAGAGTCACTGAATTATAGCAGATGATAGGGGACAGAGATGAATTTTAAAATGCCAAAGTGAAATGCCATAATAATAAAAAAAAATTTAACATGAAAGTAGTCTAATAATTGATGCACCAGCCTTTGTGGCATATGTGAAGAATTGCAAATGTCCTTGTCACACTTGTTTGTCTGAGTGCTATCCTCTGGAAAGGCTTGGGTATACAGCCATAGAAGGAACTGGAGTAAGACCTTATATTGCAAAGTGGTCTAGAAAGCAGACTAAAATGGAATCGTGACTCACGTACAACCTGGAGCTGTCCCTCAACTCTTCCAGACCCATAAGACCAAGTGAGAGTCCACAAATACCTTTCCCCCTCTTTCCAGCCTCCCTACTTCAGCCCTGATCCAGCTACATCTTCATTGGCACTGCATATGCATTGCCAATCAATCTATGTGGCAAAGAAATGAAGATCTGGGCTTCTATTAGCTTTACCACCAGGTCCTGTACTAGAGTCAGGTTCACATGACTCATTTGAAAAGGAGGTAGCTACTCAGAGACTCAACCAGATTTTTCTCTTGACCAGTTCATGTCACTACTGAACACAGAGCAAAAAGGAAACAGATTTAAGCTGAGCAAAGGAATTAGATAACAAATAAAGACAATTTCCTAGACAAAGTGAATCTTCAGACATCTGAAAGTTCTTTGGATTTGTGAAATATTTTTATTTATCTTTTAATTCCACTCAAGGCCTTACATGCAGTTGAGAGTCAAAATACTTTACTGATAAGAATTGCTATAATTAATCCTCAAAGGGCTTTAAAAACAGAAGTACATCTTGGAGATATTTTAGACGAAAAGTCATGTTATGTCTTATGCTAGTTTCAAAGTAACATGAATATCCTCTACCCTGAAATTAGCATGAGTCTGAATCACTAGACCTCACTCTAGACACATGCTAAAAGGTCATCTTAATGTTAATGTTCATTTATTTTTAAAAATCAAAACTTAATTAATCAGATCCAAAGTTGAAAGGGACTAACACAGACCCAGAATATGCTGACTTTCACTCTAGAGGGAACAATATTCTTACAGAGGTCCTGGGGCACAAAGAATCTGCATTTGCCATATTTAATTCTTTCTAAGGCCACATTTTTCCATATTTAATGTCACTAAAATCAGGATGTATCTTCAAATCAATGGTATCTTAAAACTGATGAGATACAGTTGCTGGGATGAGCAATGATTAAAATCTCTCCCACCTAACAACCTTCCAAACAAGATCTAATTTCATTCACTGATTTTTAAAATGGGTATATAATTATGTAGTTTCTTTATGTTTTCCAATCATTCAAAGCAACCACACAACTGGACTTAAGGATCCCCACATCTTTTTGATAAATGAACAAGATCTGAGTCTAATTTTTCAATCCAGAATGCAGCCAATCTTGAGTATCCATGTTAATATAAAACAATACTGAGACAAATAACCAGAACACAAGTGTACTTTTTTTTCTTTTTAAGAAGTACCAGGGATTGAACCCAGGACCTCATACATGGGAAGCAGGCGCTCAACCACTTGAGCTACATTGGTTTAGATTTAAAACTAAATCTAAACCAATCTGTACTGCTATTTTTAACACTTAAAGGAACTGTGTTTTACTATGAGGCTTATATTAAAATGACTTTGCATTTACTAAACATATACCATTTTGCATGACAGTGGGTTGTAGAAAAAAAAAAAGGGAAGGCATACATGTGATGGGCAACCAGAGCAGCCCCCTTCAGATACTTAAAAGACACAGTCATAAATATCACATAGGCAGTGATTGCAGATATAGCTATTTTATGAGTAAAGTTATGTATTAAGGTAAATAAAAATGTTTAAAATATCTTCCCAACTATAGAAACTTTTAGAAAACTTCATACTTCTTTATAATTAGTCGTAAAGTTTTAAATCTAAAGATTTTGGGTGGAGAGTAAAATCTAAGGTTACTTATTTGCAGTCAATTTGACCACAACACAGTTTGCCACTTACATTTCAAAGTTATAAAATAATCATAATAATAATAATGAATGTGAGGAATCAAAATATACCATAACTTTCCTTAGTTACTCCAAAGTTTACTGGCTTATTAGAACTTGCTTAGTAAGTACACAAGGCACAAATTCCAAAGAATATTTGCTCCAGGCAAACTGCAAGAGAGTAATATAATATTGCTATTGATAGTTACTATAGTTAAATAGATTGCATTACCTAAAAAAAATTTTCTTTTAAGTCCCTGAGACAAATTTTAAATTCACATGTTTGTTTTTCACTAGTCCAGTCAATAGATAAACTATGATGATAAGGATGGTTTCATTTTCAAACTGAGAGCACAGAAGTGCAGAATGAAGAATAGAGAAACACCACAAAAAACAAGGGCTTCACTATTTCATGAGCTCTTAAGGAGGGAAACATTAATTAATGAAAGGAAGAACATATTTACCACAACTTTCATCAGCTACCACAAGTCCAATCACTGATACCACAACCAATTCTTTTTTTTCCCCCCAAAGATTTTATTTATTTAATTATTTATTTATCTATCTATTTATTTATTTATTTAGGAGGTGCCAGGGATTGAGCCCAGGATCTTGTATATGGGAAGCAGGTGCTCAGTCACTGAGCTAAACCCACTCCTCCAATCAATTCTTTAGACAAAGCAAGAAATAAGGTGACAAACTAAAACATAAAGTCGTGACCTCAACTCCCTTGAGGAGTTCAGAATCAGAGAAAACAAAGGAACCCAAAGGCAATTTAAAAGTTAATAGGAAAACATAAAACAATAAACACAGGTTGAAATTATTTGTACAATATACTTAGGAGGACCTAAGTCCCACCCCCCATCACCTACAAAAAAAATAATAATAATAAGATAAAATAATTTTTATCTTTCACTGGATTCCCCTTGGTTTAGTGGGATTTGTTTGAACAGCAATCTTATACTAAGAATAGCTAAGCTACAGATACATAATACACTCACTTTAAAAACAGAACTTTTTAAAACTAAAGTGAATGATTACACGTCCTATCAGGGACAAGAGAATCCCCCATCTGACCAAGAAGAATGTCAAGAGTAGGGGAGACCCGTGTGGGAGGTGGGCAACATGGGAATCCCAGTGGGTTCCGTATAATATTTTAGGTAATCTAAGCACCTCTTAAAATATATGTATATATATATATAAAAATAACATTTTTGTAAGCAAATACACATATATGCATATATATTTATATATCATTTTACAAATGTTTGTATGTATTGTGAGAATTTTGATTTTTACCCATAATAAAAAAATAAATAAATAAATAAAAAAAAAAGAGTAGGGGAGAAGCAGGCATCCTTTCCACATCAACATGAGGGGAGAGCATGAAGCAGACAGAGGAAAATGTGCATTCTTTACTCCATTTTCAGTCTTTTATTCTGCTTTGAGATATGCTGTGCTAAATAACATTAACATGAGGAGATTATTATGATGGCTCAATCAAGTATAATAAAGAGGAAAAACTTACTGGGAGGAATTACTGTGTCATGGGAAATTCATTTGTCATTTGGCAGCCTTCTACTGTCCCTTTCCATCCCCATTTCTGAGTTATAATATCAGAATTGAAAGCTTTTGCCATTCTAATTGAAAGAAACACTTCCTCTGGGCTTCTGGGTAAAAAAAGACCACACTTGAGAGCGACTCCCCTCTGTGGCTGTTGAATGACTCACTTGTCTGAGCGTCAGCACCCTCATCTGTGTGAATACCCGCCTCCAAGGGCTGTGGGGATTCTCCGGTGAGATGATTTGTGTCAAAGGCCTGACACCAGATGTGCAATCAAGCAATGCCAGCTCTCTCCAACTCACAGGCAATCGTTTCACATGGTCATGTGAATCACCAAGCAATCACCTGGTTAGTAATTATTTTCAAGCTGTCACTTTTGAGCCTCCTTTAACAGGAGTTCATCGGATTGGGTCACAAACGGTAACAACCTCACATGAAAATAACTAAAATGGGCAGCTGGCAACTAGTTGAAAGAAGATGCATCCCTACTATGTACATGAGCTTAAGACTCTGGCTAACACAGGACTGGTCCATGCACTTGGTTAGCCATTTGTTCTGAAGATGAACACATGATCAATTTGTTTTGTTTTGTTTTGATTTACTACCCAAATGGCTGCTTGATTTCACTGCCCAATTATTTTGCTATATTGCACATATAAGGTAGGTCCTTTAATGATCCCAAAATGGGCAAGGCTTGCTTAGGATGAGAGAAATAATCATCTTACAGGTTATTTCTAAAGGCAGACTGAATCAAAGCTATATCACCATCATACTAGAAATCTAGTAACATCTTTGTAGTTCAATAACTTTAGTCAGTCAGTCATTTATTCCTCAAATATTTGGCAACAAAACCTCAGTTAGAGGCATGGGACAGAACTGCTTTAAAAACATATCTAGGGTCACAGAGAACATGTGGGGGGAGGGAAGCAGGGGCACATTGGAAGATGCAGGCATTTGCAAATCACTTATACTCTCAATGTAATGTTCAGCTAACAAAACTGTCTCTTTAATCATCCCATTTGATCCTCATGACAAGCTATGAGATAGACAAGGCAGGTACTACTAGTTCTATTTATTGTAATGGATCAAAACCCTGAGAACCAAGGATTACATACCTAGCAGCCAAAAACAGAAGTTGGGTCTTATTAACTCTTCCTCAAATAAGAATAAATACACTACAGAAAGATGTGCTCATAAGTTTCCTTATTGGAACAGTTAGCGAAGACTATTTATTAAGGGAGATCTTTGCATAAGGTATGGTAAATTAGGATACCTGGAATAGCCTATGCAACTGAAAAAAGAGGCTAAAAGTGGTGACTCAGGGGGCATTAGAGGAAAAGAAAGAGGCCGTCAGTGCTTAAACACATTTTAAAGGGTAAAATAAAAAATAAATATACAGCCACACAAGCACAATCTATGCTTTCCAAGGATCTGGCCAGAGAGAGAAGAGCTAAATCATTATTTCTCCTCCCATTAAATACATATGTCTGGGGCTACAATTATTGCCCTTTGATGGACTTCTCCACTCTTTCTTTCTGCCTTCATGGCTGCTCTTTTGAACTAAAGGCCACTGGGATAGGGAAGCAGATGTGGTTCAGGCGACTGGGCTCCTGCCTAGCACACAGGAGGTCGCTGGTTCGGATCCCAGTGCCTCCTAAAGAAAACAGTGAGCTGGCGTGACAGGCAAGGACGGTGAGCTGAGGCAACAAGATGATGCAACAAGAGACATGAGGAGGAAAAACAGAATTAGAGACACAAAAAGCAGGGAGCAGAGGTGGCCTAAGCAATTAGGCACCTCCCACCCACATCAGAGGTTCCAGGTTCAGCTCCCAGTGCCTCCTAAAGAAACAAGGAAGACGAACAGACACAGCAAATAAAAAACAAGGGGGTGGGAAGAAATAAATAAAATAAATCTTAAAAAAAAAAAAAAAAAGACCACTGGGATGTTTTGAAAAACATGTACTATCCATTGCATCATTCCTTTATGCAATTACCAAACGTGAGTGAGGAAATGCCTAATATGGTTTGGCTTGGGGGTAATAAGAAAGAATTATTTGAAAAACAGGTACCTTTTACTCATACAGTAAGTCTTTTTAAAGACCCAATAACCTACCCTTCTCCTTTGAGATAAGTAGTATTGGATGCCTCACTCTCCTCTTCCCATACTGTAAGCTTAGCCCCTCTCTCTGCTTCACCACTGTATCTCCAGCCCTTTGCAAAGTGTCCGACTCTTAATCGGGACCCTAGTAATACTAGTGAATACATTGTTGAATTACTGTTTTACTTTGCTTAGAACAAAAATTAATTCTTTTACACATTACATGGATTGAACTTCAAAAAATATACGTATCAGTTTCATGACAACCACCAATAAAATAAGTGAACTTATCTCCATACTGAAATACAATCCAGCTATGCAATTTAAGTGAATCACTTAGAAAGTTTAAAGGTAAGGGCTACAGAACATTACATGTTCATGCTGGCTGAAAAGAGCTACCCTAGTGAGGTTTTTCATAAGGAGATAGCAATACCAAAAGCTTAAGTTAAATCTCACCCAAATCCTAAATCACAGATCTGAACCCCTGTTTGACTGAATATGTGTTGGGAAGGCATCAATCACCAAATTACTATATTCACTGATTTCAGTTCTAAACATTTCAGAGCTGCCACTAGTAATAATAATTTATATTTACAGCACTTTCCGCAACATTTTTATATGTAATTCACTTGAATGAATTATTTGAGATCAGTGTTTCTCAACCAAGAGTGATTTTGCCCCCTCCATAGTATATTTGGCAACGTCTAGAGATACTGTGGTTGTCACAATTGGGGAAAGGGGGGACTGTACTACTGGCATCTAGTGGATAGAGGCCAGGGATGATGCTAGACATCCTAAAGGCACAGCCCCTTACAACAAAGACTCATCCAGCCCAAGACGTCAATAGGGCCAAGATTGAGAAACCCTGCATTAGAGCAAAAACTATATATAAGATATACCTTGTGCTGAACTCTGAGGATATTATAAAGATAAATAAGGGATGGCCTCTGCTGTTGCAGTCATCTAGTGATGGGAAGTGGCAGAGGAACAATGACAACAGGCTGTTAATAAGTGTTGTGATAGGTGTGTACAAAATGCTACCTAAGAGCAGAAGAAGCAACTACTTCAACCAGGAAATCAGGTACTTCACCAGCGGGTGACTTTCCTGCTGAAATGTGAAGGATAATTTCATTGAGTAGGGGACAGCAGTGCATTCTAGACAGAAGAAATCACATAGTCAAAAGCAAGCGTCAAGCTGAAGGACTCCAGGGTACCAGAACTACATATGTAGGTTAGCAAAGCCAGACACTAATGTGGTTGCATCTCCATTGAGGGCTAGTTTCGTGCAGTGGGAAGAAGAGGTTGCTTGGCTGGATTCATAATGCTAAGTGTACTTAAGTTTCTCCAGCCCTCAAGGCTATTTTGGTAGAGACGTTTGAGCAACGTGAATGTTCCAAAATAATTTATTCGGTGTGTCTGGAGCACAGAATGGGTGCAGGCAGAAGATAGGAAGGTGACCATGGTAGGAGAGAAATTGGAAGAGTATCATTTTGAAGGTTCTTACAGGCTTTGCTATGGAGTGCATATTTCCTTTAGGCTAGGAGTCACTGGAGGATTATAGCCAAGAAAATGGCACAATATTAGTGTTGGAGAAAATGTTGACAGGAGAAAAGTTGTGAGGCAGGAAGACTAGAAACATTTCAGGTAAGAGGTGAAGGGCTAAATTAAGCAGTGGCCCAAGAGAAAAAAGATCTTAGCTGTATCAGCAGTGGAATCCGCAGGCTCAAACAAGCAGAGTAAAGGAGCAGGAACTTTTTAGGTTGGGCAACTAAGTGGGCTAGCAATGAGAAACAGAAAGCAGGGGGAGAAAGAGGTTTTATTAATGGTAGGGGTAAAGATGACTCATTTGAATCTAAGGAAAACCCTGCAAATTAAGTGAAATATACAGATACAAACATGCCAAGTATACAGGTGAGTTTAGCGATGCTCTGAGAAATGGGTGGCCTTTTTGAGAATCACATCCCTGGCATAAAAGAACTGAGATTAGAATCAGGGCTCTCAGCTCCTGGTTTGGGTTCTTTCCACTTGTGCTGCCTTTCTGTTCACCTTTATAACCAAACATGAAAATCATGATACATCAAGTTTGAAACAAATTTCCATAGGCCTCAAATGCCCTGGATAAAATTCTGAATTTGTGATATTAAGTTAGAAGCTTGTCCATTTCCAGGCAAAGCTCGTTTTGACTTCCATGTGAATCCAAGAGACAATTAATTGTGGCTAATTATGAAATTCAGGACAAATGATTGAAAGCTTTTCTTCAACTTGTTCTTTATCCAGTCTTTGTTTAATGTCAGAATAATTCAAAATGATTATTTTTATAATTTCATAATCATTCACGTTGCAATAAATAAAAATTCTAGCAGCAAGGCTTTAGCACCTACACCCATATCTCCAGGGTGATATTAATATGGCCTTTGTGAAAGCCCCAAGTACAAGACCAGGTATGTAACTCATGTTTGAGAAATACTAGTGTCCCTGGCTAGCTAGCTACCTACCTACTTACTACTCAGATGTAAGCCTTCTTGATTTTCTGGAAGTAAAAATATTGATAGCCTGCTTTATCTAAGAGGATCCAAATTCCAAAACACTCTCCAAGGCACATATAAAAAATATTCTGTTCACACCAACATTATCATGTCTCAATAATAATAGCTGACACATTTTATGAGCATTACTGCATGCCAGGCACTGGGCCAAGCATTTTATGTGGTTTATCTCATTTAATCCTCATTAAATGACTTAGAACTATTACTGTCCTGGGTTTACTTATAAAGAAACAGGCTCAAGAAGGTGAGGTTATAGAGGGTTGCAAGCCACAAGATGAATCTCAGTCTATCTGATTCCAGAATACATGCTCTTAATCCCTAGGCTACCTGCTTTCCAGAGACTCCCCTACCCCAGAACACAGGTCATGCACGTCAAGTTTCTAAGGTTCTCATCATCTTCCCTTGAACTTGACAGGCACATAATTAGCCCATTGTCTTAAATTAAGTGTAGCAACCCACCCTAGAAAACAGCCTTCCATTCATGGCTTTAGATAACGTCAACATGAGTTATTTTCAGAGCAGCCATAAGCCACCACAGGCAAAACACTACCTCATCATTAGAAAGAGTGGGGTCTTAGCCCATGAACACAAATGGAAAAGGTAGCCCTTACCTTCACTGTTCCTTCCCTTGATTACTTCGACCTTTTATGTTTATGCCTTATTCTAGCTTATGATCAGTTCACTAAAAGTGGAATGTCACATTTTCTCCTGGTTCATTTTCATCTAGAGAATGAGCTACAAAAGCTCTACCAATGCTATATCGTGTAAAGATCATCTCTCTCTCTACTAGACAGGGAAAGGGCTCAATAAATATACAAAAGTGGGCTTAGCATGGCTGACCCTTTCCATTGATCAAGTAAGGCAATGATCTGGAGCATAAGCTTTGGAAGGGGAGGTCTAGAATAAGGTCTCAACTTGCCACTTAACCAATTAAACAACTTTAGGCAGATAACTTAAGTGCTTCTCTGAATCTCAATTTCTTGATCTATAAAATGGAGACACTGATATCTACCTCCTCTGATAGATAAGAGAAATGAATTATTATGTATGTTAACTGTTTCAATGTACTCCCATTACATCAAAGTTCTCAATAAATAACTTCTATTCGCTAACTAAAAACACACGCAATCTCCATGTTTTTCCATCTAAAATGTAGTGTGGTTCTGAAAACAAAAGAGAAAGAAGACAATTGTCTTAGCAGGACAGTAGGACAGCATGAATATCCTACTAGATAGCCCACTAGTGGCTTTCTATGCTTCCCAGAACCACACCTGAAGATACTGACCTGGGAAAGAGGGCATTCTTTGGCTAATGTGCTCTGGTTCATCTCTTTGAGCAGTTCCTTTAAGGCATTGCGGACTGTGGCATGGTTCCACTGCTCCGCAGGCAAATCTTCCAACTTCGAACAACTAGAAAAGAAAGCAAAAATGAACAACATGCAGACCTCAACAAAGGCCCCAACGGCAGAGGAGGGGAATGCAGCAGTCACTCCTGGGTCCTGTGCCTGCATTAGGAGAACTGATGATGAACAGGGAACCTAAATGAGGGAAGTGGAGCAAAAACTACTTCTCCAGGATTCTGGTAGAACCCAGTGTGGTCTCTTTAAGTTAACTAGCTTAAGAACAATAGCTACTTTGGATATGAAGAAATGCTATTTTGTAAAAATATAATTCTTCTAATCTGCTATTGGAAATGGGCTGACAGTATGGTTCTAAACTTCCACAATAACAATTCAATTATTGACATTCTTAGGGTTCAATGTAAACAAATGTTACATCAAACTTGAAGTTTAAAGGCTCACCCTTCATCCTCATAGAACAATTCAGGGATATCATTTTCCTAACCGCCCTCCCCCCCAAAAAAAAAAAATCATTTTTAAGATGAAATACTAAAGCATTCCTAGATAAGGATGGGGATGTTGGGTCTCTATTAAAGTAAAAATCCTCCAAATGGGGCAAATTCAAAATCTTTACAGCAAAAGACAAAATTCCTTAAATCATAGGACACTTTATAATAAAAGATTGCAGATAATTTTTATTAGATTCTTTGGGATAACTTCTTCTGGATACCATATTCTGCAAAAGGAAACTATTTCCAGCACCTCCACAGGCTACAGGGTGTGTTTCTTTCAACATGGCCACCAGAAAGGAATGACAAAGATCTCCAGTGCCAACACATTCTTGGTAAGGCTGCTATAAGAACGATACGTACTCCTCACAATTCAAACCTGAAAATAGCCAAGGTGTTTACTCTTCAAATACTATGTGCTAAGCATTTAACCAGGCCTAGAGGACCCATCAAATTAGGGGCTGTGGAAAGTTCCCCTTGAAAGGCTGCATATTTTTAATGATTTATCAAGTTTCCCCTAAGTTACCACTTCACTGCTTCTAAAAACAAAACTTAAAACAGTTGGAATGTGGACTATAAAGATGCCTGGTGAAGTGCCCCTCCTTCCCTTCTCCCCTCCTGTCTCTCTCTCTGTCTCTTTTTCTTTCATTTCCTCAAAAGTCTAGGTATTAACGAAGACAGGATGTGCTGATCTCTGTGGTTAATCTATGACTGATAGAGCAGCTCCAAGAGTAGGGAAGGGCAGATGTTTCAGAGACATTCACCTTTGTAATTGGATTTTCAATGTCACAACATGATAGACATCTTGTAGCATGTCGGCCACCGTCGCATCGGGTGCATCTGTCACATAACTGAGGGGGAGAGGGTTCCACCTTCCCAGCTTGATTATTCCTGCACAGGGAAGAAAAACATAATAAACACATATCTGCTATTTATTAAACCTTCCCATTGTTTGTTTAATGTTAGGAAGGTCATTCAACAGTCAACATTCAAGGCCCACTCAGTGATATTTTACAACCCAGTGCAGTAAGCTATTTCTTTCTGGCTGACAATTGAATTTAACTATCAGGAAGATGAGAATAAAAGGATGAGGTTTAATCACAATCAGTGCTTTTATGTTTTCCTGTTTCTTAAATTACTTAGAAAACCATACTGATACTTCCTTCCCCCAAAATCTTGTTTTACATTCCAACTTAAAACTGATGCTAAGTATACTGAACCGCAGGTTTCATAGGCAAAAAAAAAAAAAAAAAAAAAAGCAAGCTTTAAGTAAATATAAGATTCGGTTTTGAATTGTACAAGAAAATGTCTGTGTGTGGGCTCAGCACATAGTTACATCCTGACTGTGGTGTGATTTCCAGTGTGAATAGCATTTGGCGCTGATGAAGCAGTTAAGAGTTCACTTCTAGATCCACGTTTCACCAAGCAGAGGGTTTGCTTTCCTTGGCCAAATGCAATATAGCACAATGACTGACCATGGATCAGAAATAGCAGATATGCCTTCAACTTCCATTTTTTTGTTTTGTTTTGTTTTACTCTTAAGCTCTTTTTAGAGTAACTACAGTACCCTTTCTATGTGTGTTTCCTGCTGCATATGGTTAGCATACATGACAGTGGAAAGAGAATAAAAATCCTGGTCAAACTCAGGCTACATAGAACAGCAATTTTAGGAATCCCCTTGTTACAGGAAGATTCAGGGTTCAGCTTCAGCAGCACATGGCGAACTATTACTTAGTAATAAGATGGACCCATCTTATGTGGGGCACACATAATACTGATGAAGAAAAATAAAGAGAAACCCATTTCACAAGCAAAATAAAGAAACAAAAATTTTATTTTTATACTATGAAAACTTCAGTGATTCTCAGGATGCCAGAAATTGCCACATATAAAAAAATAGTTGTTTTAGTGATAGAAGAAAAACAGCATTTTTATTTTTGACAATACAGGTGAGCCAACTATACTCTTCTTCAAAAAACATTTTTTATCATCCAAGAGAGAGAACACCTGTATACCTACATGAACTTTTAAGAGCTTCACCAAATGATGCTTTTTATAGCTATGGGGCAACATTCCAAGAAAAGGAAATGACCTTTCTACTCAGGGCGTGTCCTGTCCAAGATGAAATAAATGAATGCGCAATGCCTGACATAATGCTTGAAAACAGGGAATAAACAGAACAAAAATATTAAAATGATGCACTGTTTCAGTATTAAGATTTAACAATCTGGTGCTGAATATGCTACAGTATAAATAGTGCCTGGACTCAGATCCAATAAAGTAACACAGCTCTCATTCATAGTACCGTATGTCTCCAGTTCTGGCTCCTTAAATCATATTTTACTTGCCAAGAAAAGCTGTTTTCTTGTGGAGATAGTTTTCTTAACATTCTCTCTATGACAATGAGAAGTGCACAGCGTGCAACGTATAGTAGTCATGAAATGAACATCCAGGGCCCACTGGACAGCAACCAGCAAGTGGCTTCCTCTGTTTCCTTGCTTCTTTTACTCCTTTGGTTATTTGAAAATGCTAAAAAGATACCATGAAACATGTCTAACATGTTTCCTACTTTTTTTTTATCACTTCACAATTTTAAGTTCCTTTCAAAAATCCTTATCATAATGGCCCATACTTTGCATATAAATTGACCATGTTCAACATGATTTTTTTAGACATGACTTTTTAAATAAGAAAGTAGAGAGGGGGAAACTGAAGTTGGCAACTGTGCACTATGACAGGTAAATAGAACGAGAAGCAGATTTTGTGGGTCATTTTAGTTATTAAGAATATTCTACACCTGAAAAATGAACCTTGCAAACGTGGGCGTACAACTCTACAGTAGATCCATCTGTGTTGTTTATGTGAGAAGTTCAGTCTTTTTTATTGTCAAGTAGTGCTCCATTGTAAGAATATACCACAATGGAGCCATAACAGAAGATATCTGTTTGCTTTCATTCATATGAAATACAAGAACAGGCAAAAAAATCTATGGTGACAGAAGTTAAAAAATGGTTGCCTCAGGATGGAGGGGACACTGACTGGAAAGGGACATGAGGGGACTTTCTTGTTCTGGCTAATGGTTGCACAGGTATAGAAACTGTCAAAATTCATCAAACTGAACACTTAATATTTGTTCATTTTATTGTATGTAAATTATCCCTCAAAAAAGGGGAGGAATCCCTATAGAAAGTGATAGACAAATCACTCTACTAGAAATAGTAATCACCATTTAGGTAGATTCTCTCCCCACCTTCATGAACAGAAAGGAGACTTGTTTGGACTAGAATTAGACACACACAGGTGTTTCCACAACACTTAATACCTCCACATAGAGCATCTGCTACAGGTTGGTTTCTGCATCTTGGAAGGGAGCTACTGACGCATGTTATTTTCTCAGGCAGTAGGAGGTGGCATGTGCTTTTTATTTTTTGCACCATATTGACTAACCTGCATGGCTGCTAGAAGCCATTTTCTTTGCTCAACTATCTACCAGAATCTGCAGGTACAAGATCTGCTAGGAGAGCTATGACAAGAATGCTGTGAACCCTCTAGCCAGGTAGGGGTTTACAGTAACTCATTTTAATAAGACTTTCCTCTAAACAGAGTTGTTGGGGATTGAATCATGTCCCCCACAACCCCTGGTTCTGTGGGTGTGAAACCATTTGTAAATAGGACCTTTGAAGATATTATTAAGGTGTGCCAAAACAGAATGAGGATGGGCTTTAATCCAATATGGCTAAAGTCCTTATAAGCAAAGGAAATTGGACACAAAAAGAGAAGCCACAGGGAGCAGTCAGAAGTTGGAAGTCAGCGCTCCCCTAATACCCTCGTTACTTTAAATCACAAAGAACTGTAAATCAATTATGCTCCTCCTCCTATTTCCACCTTTCCCCCTTTATTTATTCTATCCCTGCTCCTCAGTAGCTCCATTCCTTAGCCTATAAGGAGGTTCAGACCTCCTCCACTTTAAAACTAACAAAAACATTACAACAATCTTTTGGCCCTCTTGAGCTCTAATTTTTTGTCCCACGAACCCTACTATAAGCACGCCTCCAATTTCTCCATCAGTCTTTTACCCCTGAACATCTGGTTTTAACTCCTTCCATGAGGAAGTGAAGGCTAGAAGGGTTAGTTACCAAGGGTACCCAAACTAACATCACTAGCAAGAAGCAAAGCCCAAATTCTCTCCAGAGACCATGCTCTCGCTCTCCTGGTTATGTTACCCTTTCAGTAATACTAACACAAGTTTGAGGCATATCAGAAGAAGGATATGTTGATTACAAATTTTGGAAGGCCTTGAATGCCTGATTAAGTAGGACATTACGTAGGTCAGAGGTTAGGAGGATGGTCTGGAATCAGAGATGACTTCATGCCTACCTATTCTACTTGTCAGCTGTGAGACTTTGGGCTATTCCTTTAATCTCTCCAAGTCTCAGTTTTCGTATCTGTAAAACGAGGATAATAACAGTTATCTACCCCACGAGACTAACACAGAGCCTTAAATAAGAATGACAGTTTATAACTGGGATTGCCATATAGTAAGTACTCAATAAAAGTTCAGGGAAAACAGACCCTAAAAACTTTTTTTTTTATTTTTGTACACCATTATTCAAAGGAACCTTATTCACAATAGCCGAAAGATAGAAGCAACCCAAGTATCCATCAACAGATGAATGAATTAAACAAAATACAGTATATCCGTACAATGGAATATTATTCGGATGTAAAAAGTAATTAAGTTCTGATAAATGCTATAAAATGGATGAAGCCTGAAGACATGACACTGAGTGAAATAAGCCAGATACAGAGGAACAGATATTGTATGATTCGGCTTATACGAAATAACTAGAATATGCAAATTCATAAAGACAGAAAGTAGAATACAGGTTATAGTGGGGTGGGGATGGGAACCTAGAAGATTTCTGAGTGTAGATGAAAAACACTATCAAAGCAAAAGCTTCGAGAAGCTTAACCTGTACTGGAATGCAAGTAGATTAAAAAATGGAAGCCTTCTGGGGAAAGGAGAAAGGAGCTGAAATACTTCAAATAGCAATATGTGTGATTACAACCATAACAGCCTCTTCCTGGGTTCTTTGAAGCAATAAAGGGCCCACAAGATTACAGTGCAGTGAAAAAGGACAAGGTGTCCACTGGGGATAATATCTGACTCACAGAGTTAAAGAAATCCCAATAATAATGGCATAACTCTAAATATACAGATAAATTCTTATGCTCTCACTCTACGAGTAGGTTTTGTAAACCCTTCTGAAAAATGAGGGAAACTAATGATGATTAAATTAGATATTAGACATGAGCATGCACATGAACACACACACACAAGCCAAGCAAAGGCACAGAGTAGATGCTCAATAAATGGCAATTCCCATTTCTTCTCTGAACACATATCACAACTCTCATTCCATCTGGTATACAGACTGACCACCAATATCCACTTCTAGAAATCTTATACATTTTTAAAATCCACCCCAGGGGTTATAAGTCCTCAGATCAACCCAAGCTAAAAGCTTTTTGGGAGTGGATGTAGCTCAAATGGTTGGGCGTCTGTCTCCCATATGGAGGGACCTGGGTTCAATCCCCGGGACCTCTCGGTAAAAATAAAGAAAAATACAGACAGCGCGCGGGCTGCCAGGCCCCACGAGTGGGTGAGTCCTCCAGGCCCTGCACATGGGTGCGCCATCAGGCCCTGCCAAGTCACGCAGCAAGATGATGACATAACAGGAGAGTGACACAAGGGAGAGCCAAAACAAGACGTGCCGAAAAACCAGGCACTAAGGTGGCACAGGCGGTAGGACACCTCTCTCCCACATCGGAGGTTCCCAAGATCGAATCTCGGTGAAGACATGAGGAGAAGGATGAGAAGAGAGGGCAGGAAACAGACAGAGAATGGCCCAGCAAATGGACACAAAAACAGCAAAAACGGGGGGAGGGGGCTAGTAAAAATGGAAAAAAGTAAATAAATAAATAAATCTTTAAAAAAATAAAAATAAAAAAAATAAAGTAAGCTTTTCTCTACACAACCACACAATAAATGCTCTTGGGTGGTTTGGGTATCTTATAAAGAACTTTATCACAATATTCCTTTATGTTACATTACAGTTTGCAAAGTGTTTTTTGCTTTTTTTACAATCATCAGATCATCCTCTTAAGAATGGCGGGGAATCCACATTTTACCTGAAAGTGAATTAAGACCAGAGGAGACTGAGGAGTCAAAGAACATCCATCGGTAAGAGCCAGGACTAGAACCTGGGTTTACAGATTTTCTAACTCCGGGATGGAACAACTCTTTCTACTCCCCTCTGCTACTGCTGCTCCATGGATGTGCCCAAGTGCCAATGCCTGACCACACAATGGGTCCCTGGAAAGCAGGGCTGTGACTTGTCCTCAGCTACAAACCAGGTAGTTCTCAATATTTAATGTGAAACAAAGGAACAAAAGAGACCAATGCACAAACAGGTGATAGGCCCAGATGACTGAGGAGCCAGCTACGCTTCGGACTGCTCTAGGAAAAATAAGTCTTCCACAACAGTGTCATTTCAGACATAAACATTGTTTCCCCAATCATCTTTATTATTTCCAAGGGATTTATCATCTGCAAACATTTAGAAAATGCCTGGTGCTGAATGTTACAGATGCAGTTTCAAGGTCTTTGAGTCACAAATTATGGGCCTTTATTTTGGGGTTGAAATTCATACAAATGTCAACATGATTGAACTGAGCACAATATAAATAAAACTGTTTATATCCAGACAAATCTATTCACTAAAATATAGAGTACCAATCCACTCTTTGTGTAATGCCTTCAGACCAAATAACAAAATGCAATTGTAGGTAAATTTCCCATTAGTGACATAAAATTAGGTTGGGAATGGAGGCAATTTTTGTCTGAAATTAAAAAGATGCAATAACGGAAACCAGTTTTTTCTCTCGCAATTCAGTATTCTGCCAGTCAAAGAGTTGACATTTCACAGAAAGAAATATCAATAGTTGTTTGTGTTCATATATTTTTGTTATTTTTATCAGTTTGTAATCTATCTCAAAGAAACCAAATTTTCTTCTCAGTAGATACATAATTCATCTTTAGTATTTTTCCCCTAATTATGTAAAAACAAAAGAGAGGTGATAAAACATATTATATTTCATTAATATTCAATCCAAGTTTTTAGAAAGTCGATCACTTCTGAGAATAAAATAAAATGCAGATTACAGAAAAGTCATATAGAAAATATCGGCACCCCATCAGTGGGCCTTACCTTGGAATATATGATACCCTATATCCCCAATGTATCAGAGTTAGACTCATTTATAATGAGTCCCACACATGGTTCTTCTGTCTCTTTTATTTGGACCTATAATTAGCATTATACCCATCAAATAGGTGTCCCAAGAATTAACTCTCAGCAAAGTTGCAGCCAATACTCTAGCGAGTCCAGTTCATCGGACTCGCCAAAGACAACTAACAAAAGGATGATGATGGACAATGCCCATTCCAAAAAACAGAGAGTACCTACAACCGCAAGCAAGACAGTACCATCCATATGCCCCATGGGATCTAAGCCCCCTCTCAATCGGAGGCAGAGTGAGCATCACAATTTCAAAATGCTCAAGATTGAGGAATGAACAAACATAAGGGAGGAATGCAGCTATGGACTAAAGTAGACTTACTATTATTCTAGTAATGGAAGAACTTGTACAATTGATATAAAGACAGTGGTCACCAGAGGTTCTGAAGGGAGGGAGAGGGAAAATTGGTGTAACATAGGGCATTTGGGGGACATTGGAATTGTTTTGCATGATATTGCAATGATGGATACAGGTTATTACACATTTTGTCAAAACCTATAAAATCGTGCGGTACAAAGTGTAAACCATAATGCAAACTATAGACCATGGTTAGTAGCAATGCTTCAATACATGCTTATCAATTGTAACAAAAGTACCAAACTAATGAAAGTTGTTGTTAATGGGGGAAAGTGTGGGAGGGGGGAGGGTTTTCGATGGAACATTTATGTAATCTAAAGTTCCTTTAAAAATAAAGAAAAAAAGTACATAAGTATTTTTCACATAGTTTGCAGTGGCATGTAAAACTGAAAAAATAGGCATATGTTGGGTATATTGCAGAGTAAGGACCACAAATCAACCTGTGAAACATATATATACAATCCAGCAAGATATCAGCAGTATTCTTATAATGTGGCTCAACACAAAATTTCCTTTTATTCCAGGTGCATTCTAACACTGATTTTAGGAGCAAAGTGAAAATACAGCCTGGGAAAAAATGAGACATTAGCTTTAATATCCAAAGGCTGGGGTTTATATATCTCATAATTCTCTGGAAAAGATCTCAGCATAAGAGTGTCAATAAAAACCCCAGACTCAGAGTAACTAAGCCTTGGGGCTTTCTGTTCATGGTATTATTTCCGCAATATACCAGTTGCTGATAAGGACCTTTATAAAAATAAAAGAACTCAAGACGTCAATTGTATCTGTTTATCCTCCTCAGAGTGGTGGTGTCCCTATACTGTAGCATATAATTTTCTGTTGTTCAGCTATGCTTTGTTAAAGAAATTAAAATTGTCTGTCCTATATAATAACAACATAGAATTGTTTATCCATAAATCAGGTCACAGGAAATCACAACCCAACACTATATAATAACTCAGCCTGTGTTTCTAACCTGTGGCCTAACTGTGGTATATCATCAAATTGCAGCAGCATAAAGGCATAAATTGTACTTATTATTGTTAAACCTGTGGTTGGAATGACTTTTCAATAAGGAAAGAGAAAAAAAAGCAAAATGAAAATGATTTTTGAAGGGCACATATTTTCCTTTTTAATGTATAACTTAATATTACCCCCAATACAATTTACCAGAATAAACCACCTTAGCAGAATAAGCCAAACCCTTCTACACCTTCTACTTTGATTTCAAAGACTCTATATATTTCAAATGGCTTATATGGGGTAAAAGTAAATGGAAAATAAAAAGCATTCTTTGGGCATTTTACATTATTCAAAGCCCTTTATAACTTATACAAATTAGTGAAACCTCACAACATGCTTGTCTGGGAGTTTACAATGTACTTAATCCAGTGTTTATAACAATACAAAAGAAAACACCAGACAAAAATAAATAATTCAATGATTCAGAATAAATGTTAAGGGTATACTGTTATATCAATTTAATTAAAAAGCAACAGAATGCACTCTGTACTTTCACCACCAGACAGCTCCTCTACCTGCAACACTTTGGGTACTACCGAAAAAGGCAAACAAGGTAGTTTTTAAATCTTTAAGAACTTTTATTCTTAAATCATATCTGTATCTTGCGAGGGAAATTATCATCCAGAATAGTATTAGTATTTAAAAACTGAAATCTCGAATTTTAGAGCACGTTCCAAATGAACTATAGTGATACACAGCTGCCTGCCACACTTTTTATTTTATTGAGCTGACTACTCCCTTACGCAACAAAACACTCTACTTAAAAGACATACAGTACCATTTGGTGCCTTGTCATACTATACATGGCTTTTACATTTTGCAGTATAAAGATTTTGTCTCATGTAATAGATGCTGCTTCACATTTGGGAAACATTATGTTATAACCCTGGCTTCTATTAGATTATTTAATATAAGCACTAAGTAACTAGACTAAATTAATAAAGACTCTATTTAAAGACAGAGAGAGAGCAAGAGAGAGAGAGTACAAAATTATTCTACAAATTAAATAAAACTTTCTGAAGTTGGTATTTTAGAAACCTTTATTTAATTTTCAAAATTCTGATTCTTCTGAAAAACAGCCAAAATATTGGTCAGGATCTGAAAAAAAATCTGGCTGCTAGTTAGTTAGTTATTTCATAAGAGTGCCATTTAAAACTAGACATGGAAGAATAGGACAGATGAGAAAGAAAAGTGTTGTGAAAAATTATTTGAGCTCAGTTCTAAACGGTCACTGCTTAAAATCTATTTCATCTGGTTATATATTTTCTTACTGTTAAGTTCAATCATTATCTAAAAGGGTTATGAATTAAAGAACTAATTTTGGCAGGTAACAAAGAAACTTCTCTTTTTTCCTCCTTTCTATTCAGAAATACATTCGCATAAAGAGATTTCCCTCTAGCATTTGTCCCCCTAAAAAACCTTCAATAATCAAAGACATGGGGGAAAAATGCTATTTTAAACATACTTCACTGCATTCTAGCAGATACTATTCATAACTTATGTTTAGCCAGTTTCTGCATCCTCTGGGGTAAGAAATATTCACTGAAGATCTAAAAATACAGTTGCCTCACATATTTTGTACAACAATTAAGTACATATATTCTTTTTAAACACGAGTTTAAATATTGTAACAGGTTTTCCTGAGGATCTGGCTTCCAGGTACTCTGTCACTAGGCTCAACATCTTTGGAAACCCTATCAACTGCATACTCCCAATTATATATTCCAGAATTGTCCTTAAGGCATATTCTATTTCCTATAATTTGATGTTATATAATACCTGATCTGAAAGGCAATATTATGATGGCATCTTGATTATCAAAGAAAATGCTGACATATAATATAAGGGCAAAAGTCTACTCATTTACTCATTGTACATTTTTATTCATGTTCCAACTAAACTGATTTCACAGTAATTTGTTAAGAAACTACAAAACATGGAAACAAATATGGCTATGACTTTGAAAATGACAACTGCTTTTGGTTTGAATGGGGTTTTTGTTTTGTTTTGGTTTGGTTTGGTTTCTTTAAGGACATTTTTTAGAAGAAAAGTTTTACTTTCAATTTTCATATACATGCATATATAATGTACATCTTCAGATATAAAGTCTCCTATTAAGCCTAATGATGGACATGGTTCGCAGGTTTCTATGTTTTACATTGAAAGAAATATATATATATAAAGAAACCTGGTTAGCATTTCTTTGAAATGTAATATTTAAAGGCTGCAAACCAAATTTTAAAATATGCCATTCCTGTTTTAATGGCCGTAATGGAAGTCAAGGACCCAAGACATAGGAGTATGCTCTCCTTAAGCAAACATTTCTTGAATTGAATTGAAGGTAGGCCTATATTCACAACATATTGTATGAATAATGGCAATGACCTATTTGAGCCCCTAAAATATTCCACCAGGTCAAATAACTGCTATATGAATCAAGTGAGCAACTGAAATGGTGTAGAGACTTAGAGTTATTTCTAACAGGATGTTTAGCTATCCCATGGCAGCTCGGCTGAACTGAAGGGGAAAGGAAGGTGGGAAATGAGTTCTTTTTGTCCCATTCCCAGGAATTTGCAATTGAGTACAGATGGTGCTACTCAGGATGGTCAGAGTGAGTGAATGATTGCCAAGTTCATCCCTACAGCACCTGTGGGTCCTAATCTGGTCTCTGAAACTAAAGCTCCAGGGGCAAAACCCAGGACATACTGATGACCAGCCAGGTTTGGAGTCACTGCCCAGGGTGCCCAGCAAAAAATGAGTACCTGGCATAACTGAGAAGATCACTGGACCTGATTCTCTTCAAGAAAAGGTCAGGGTTGCAAAATATTCCCAGATTCCTTTTCTTCAATTCACTAGAAAATTTTCCCACTACTGTCAAGCAGGAAAAGTACAAAGAAAAGAGAAATTTATAATAAATAAGAAGCAAAATGGGAATAGGAACACATTGTAACTGTGCTATCTTTTTTTTTTTTAAGTATGGAGGGTGCTGAAAATATGAAATAGCGAGAGAAAAAGCAACGCTTTCCTGCTTATGCACAGACTTTAGAAACTACTTACCACATTTGAACATTGGACTACGACCAGAAGGCAAAGATCAAGTCAGTTTAAATTGCTTTATACAACTTCCATAAGCATGAGGATGACTAAAATACAGCAGGCATGTGATGGTCATGCGACAAGAACGCCATTTTGTTTGAAAATGCACCAGACAGGCAATCAGGAGATCCGCGTCTTGGGCTTATCCCCTATTGGCTGCAAGCTTCACCTATAGGCAACTCACTTTACCTCCCTGGGCCACTATTTCCTCTTCTGTAAAATGGGGATTTAAAAGCAAAAACAAAACAACAAACACACAAGAACTACATTTCCTGACCTCTTACAAGATGGTAATAACAACAAAATAACAGGAGTTAAAGTACACTGAAAATTATAAAGTCCCAAACAAACAAACGCTGGTGTTAATGAATTATATGTTAACATAAAAGAGTTAAGAATTAAACTTTTTAGAATGTTTTTAAGGGAACGTTTCCTTTACTCGAAAAAAAAAAAATGAATCTTCTAAAATCACTGGCTAATATGGCAAGTCATATAATGTAGGAAAAAGAACCTGTTCTTAGAAACTTGTCCTATCTCAGTGATGGAACAAGTCACTCAATCTCTCTGAGTGTCCATTTTGCCAGAACTTAAGAGTGCTGACAACTGGAGAGGAGGCATCAGGAACTACATCTCCCCCAACCTCCCACCGCCAGCCTCCCACCCATGCTGAAAAGGCTCCTAGAATCAGATCCTTTGCACGTATAAATACTTAATGTCTTATTTCTCAGTAGACTGGGAGGTCCATGAGGACTATCCCGTAGAATATAGTATTCTTCCGACTACTGTATCCACAGAACCAAGCAGAGTACTCAGCAGATGGCATAGGCTCATAGATGTTGAAGGAAACAAGAAGGGAGAGAGGGAGGAAGGGAGGCACAGAGGGACAGAGAGAGCCAGCTAAAGAACGAAGGGAGGAAGGAAGGAATGGGAGGGTCACCCTGATCATTTTACAGGTTCACTTTGTGCTCTCTACCCAGTCCCTGTTCCCAACACTCTGCCAATCTCCAATTAAGAAGAGAACTGAGCTCCCACATTCTTGGCACCCTGGATACTCAGGAAGACCAGGGCAAGGAGATGTCCCAAACAGCTGGTAAAGGTGAAGAAAATAATCTGAGGGGCTGAAGACCTCAAACTGAATCTTGCCATGGACTTCATGTCCACTCCCGGACACTCCTCAGTGTCATCTGTAAAATAGAGGAGTTGTCCAGGATCTCCAAGGCCCCTTTGCAGCTCCGACATTGTAAATCAACACACTGCCCAAATACTTAGGGACCCAGTAAATTGATTACTGTCAATTTAAAAAAAGAAACAGTAAGCCTTCAAAACTGTAAAAGTAAACTCAACCTTGAATTGGCAGATTGATTTTTCTTTCATTAAAATTCTACTTTTCTTTAAAAAAAAAAAAAAAAAAAAAAAAAGCACACACCCAGCTTTTTCTCAGAGAGGGCTCATTTTAAACTTTCAAAGTATATATTAAATAGCTTCTTAATTCAGGATAATTGAAGGTCTGCCAGTTGAAAAACAACAATGGCTTTCATATCAACCAAAAAAGGAAGGTAGCTCAATCAGGACTTTTTTTTTTTTTTTTTTTTTTTACTAAATTTCATTCTGCCAACTGTACTTCTTACTTCTTACTAACATAACAAAAGCTAAAAGACCACTCTTACCTACTTGAATAAATAATAATGTTTGTTACTTCTTTACATTAAAATTATTAACTAAAAGTGAATTTCCAAGGGATTCTTTTATATTAATGAAAGGCAATAATACAATTATCAGGACAAGTATGATACTCTCAGATTATCAGTTTTGCATTTCCACAGCACCAAATAAAAGAAATAAATTGTTTCTGTGCCTCTACAAATAAGTAATTTCCTCTCCTTAAAGATGCATTTGTAAATGGGCAACTAAGCCTCTAGAATAACACACATAAGTAAATAAATCTAATTCATTCAGGAAGAATAATGTTGAAAATTAGGAGTAAAGTACCGAAATCTCAGAAATATCTAATTATAAAAATTAATAAATTCCCTAGGAATCATTGATACACAGACTCTCGAAATGTAGGCAAGAATTACTTTCACTTGGGGGCGGATGTGGCTCAAATGGTTGGGCGTCCGTCTGCCATATGGAGGGACCTGGGTTCAATCCCCGGGACCTCCCGGTAAAATAAAATATATAGAGAGAGAAGGCACATGGGCTGCCAGGCTCTGTGTGCCGCTGAGCCGTCGGGCCCCGGGAGCCAGGCAGCAGGATGATGACGTAACAGGGGAGAGACAAGACGAGATGCTCCGAAAGCTCCAGAAGCCAGGAGATGAGGTAGCGCAGGTGGCAGAATACCTGTCTCCTACATCGGAGGTCTCCAGGATCGAAGACTGGAGGAGGAGGATGAGAAGAGATGGCAGGAAACACACACAGAGAATTGCCCAGCAAATGAACACAAAAACAGCAAATGGGGAAGGGGGGGTTTAAAATGGATAAAGTAAATAAATAAAATCTTTAAAAAAAAAAAAAAAAAGAATTACTTTCACTCAAGGCTTAAAAAAATAAAAAGTGGTAAGGAAGATGACGGGAAGACATGAATTATATGAGACCTAACACTTTAGATTTCTATTGTATTCCATTAGACAAAAAGGAAAGGGCCTGCAAAGGGCTATGGTGTCATATAGATTTATTTTTTTATTTAACTGTTCTTGAAACAACTTGAATGGTGTTTCATTTTAATTCTAATACCAAACCAGAGTCAACGGCCCACCTCTAAAAGAAAAGAAAGTCACAAATTTCATGTATATATTTGGTCACTGAGATCACTAAGTCAAAGCTGCAAAACAAGATCAGCTTATTTCACTATTTGTTATTGTTTATTTTCTTTTGCTTTTGTTGTTGTAATATACATTCTATCATATACTGTGGGTCATAAAAATATTCACTATGAGAAAACTGATTTTCTTCATGTCTAACCTTTTGTATATTGATAAGTATAATCTGCTCAAATTTGCCTCTTCATCATACTCATTTCTAACTGCTCAGTATTGTTTTATCATATTCACTTCATAATGATACATCAATAAAGTGGTTATTTATTTTATGCTTAATATGGTATTGCTATGTTGCTACATTAGAAGAAAATAGTTAACCATGTTATCCAATATCACATTAAAATTAAATTGTACCAGAAACAAAAATAAGTTATTAATTTTAAGTTTTAATATAACAGTTTTCAGTATGATTCACAGTAAGTTAAAATGCCCATGAACATTTACTTATCAATTTGTGGTTTTTAAACAAATGTTTACACTTCAAATCCAGTCACAATCGTCCAGGCACTATCTCATTCATCTAAGTATCCTTAGCCTGGTGCCTGACAATTAGTACATGCTCAAAAACTGCTTAAATAATAATATTGAAACATGATTATGTTCTAAGAATTGAGTCAAATGATGATGTCAAATTCTCATCTATGTGACATATAATTTTTAGCATTTCATTTATATTTTGTCAAATAAAGACATAAGGAGCAAGAACTTTGAGATTCTTGCCCCCTATTGATTTACCTGATAACACAAAATACTGGGTTAGTATGGTACATGAAATAATACTTATAATAAACCAGAATAAGAGCCCTAAGTAACAAATCTTTCATTCCTCAAGAAACCATGTGAATGAAACTCATGTAAAAATTTTATTTGGTATTTTGGTCATAGATATTTCTCTTTCTGGTCTATCCATGGCATGGTCTATCTATACAATGTGGACTATGTTAACTGCTCAATTTGTTTTTTGCTTTTCCATTAGCAAGAAAGAATTTGGATCAAAATGGCTTCATATGAGATTCTGCTCTTCTTAAATAAACATTGAGCGATTTCAACGTGGGTTCGATTGAGACAACTGACAGTGCTGACTCGGTTTTCTGTAACTGTTTATATATCCAAACATGGAGGTAAAGACCCAATTTTGTCCCCTTGAACTTCCAGGCCCTGTTGGGCTCATACAAAACTTTTATTCTTTTCCCACAAAATGTAATCATTAATGTAATTCTTAAAATTTGCTCCGAGTCATAAGATATGCTTGAGATTTCCATATTTCTGTCTCTATTATCTTTTTGGAAGATAATTAATGCTTCACCCTGAGGCATACAAAACGATTGTTTCAATAATCCAAAAATTCAATTGCAAACATTCATTCTGGATAATTTAAGATATTTGCTTTTGCAAATGCAAGGCCTTTTTACAAGGCCTACAGATGTGTTTTTACAAAAATGACAATAACACTTTGCATTTGAACTGCAGATGAAAACGCCCATTCAAAGTAGCCACAGCACAAAGGGAGGTCACAGTCCCACTGGTCCCTGGAAAGCCCAGCGTCCTCAGGGAGCAGAAGCCAAGTGAGGATGGAGGAAATCATAAATGCTGAGGCTAGTTTGTCTCCTCCACACTCTGAGAAGCTGCTCTGGTGTAACCTGACCCAGAGTTATTAGTGAAAATATCACCTCCGTTGTTAACTTATTCCCAGCAAATACATTTCTGTTTTAACAGGGGTAAATGATATGGGTTCACACTAATCAGGCCCCATGGAAGGCCATATTAGCAATTTGGCAGGTGCCCGAGGGCCATACCTAATCTGCATAAAATGGAGCAGATTGCAACCGCCCTCATCTTTTTTATTTTTAAACTGGTTTTTGAAGCTGAGCATACATAAAATCTCAGAGGGAGAAACAAGGAGATGGTAGTGCATATATTTTCCTTCATGCCTTTATTTTCATTCTTTCTGTACAATCCATCTTCCTGAATGGATATTTACCGAAACAAAGATAACAAAATGAAAGGTGTTAGGAAAAGGAGTAGGCAGTGATCAGAAATTATTTTAACAAATATTTAAAAGTCTTATATCTTTTATTAGATCTTCACAATTCTCTATGGCATATTTTTTAATCAGTTTAAATTTGAATTTAGGGTTTTTATATTTTTGGGAAGATATGCTAAGTGGAAATGTACTCTGAATTTGGAGAAAGGCTGCAGCTAAGAGAGACTCCAAGACTAATAATTATTTGTAAACCTATGGTCTGGCTTATAGAAATATTATAGTAAGTGTCAGCATTATCATCTCAACACAGGCTTCTGCTGCCCATAGAGTAATTTAAAGTGACAGTGCTCTTTATATCCTAGGAATTTATATTCTAAGTCATTCAGTTCAAGTGTGGATGAATTTGAAAAATAACTCATCAATAATGAATAATGAGTGATGCAATGTGCCCAAAAACAGGAAAAGAAAAATAAACGCACAAACGTAAGGGTATCAGGCAATAAAAAAATGGAGCTAATTGTAGACATGGAAGTGCCAAGTCCAGAGGAAGCCATGACTGAAGAATCTGGCTTCTGTTGCTTTTGAAGGACATATAAAAGGTGATTCCTGATTAGCCAAAAGCATTCTAAAAAAGAAGAGCGACATGGGAGGAATTTCACTGCCTGATCTTGAAACATTTTACAAAGCTACAGTGGTCAAACCAGCATGGTATTGGCATAAAGACAGACACATTGATCAGTGGAATAGAATTGAGAACCCATACAGTCAACTGGTTTTTCACAAACCTACCAAGTTAATGTTAATGGGACAAAACAGTCTCTTCAATAACTGGTGCTTGGAAAACTGGATATCTATAACCAAAAGAATGAAAGAGGACCCCTACCTCATTCCCTATACAAGAATCAACTCAAAATGGATCAAAGACCTAAATATAAAAGCCAGGACCATAAAACTACTAGAATAAAATGTAGGGAAACATCTTCAAGACCTTGTAGTAGGTGGTGGTTTCTTGGACCTTCTACCCAAAGCACATGGAACAACAACAAAAAAATAGATAAATGGGACCTCCTCAAAATTAAACACTTTTGCTCCTCATAGGACTTTGTCAAAAGGGTAAAAAGGCAGCCAACTCAATGGGAGATAATATTTGGAAATCACATATCCAATAAGGGTTTAATATCCAGGATATATAAAGAGATGTTACAACTCAACAATAAAAGAAAAACGGTCCAATTAAAAAATGGGCAAAAGACTTAAATAGACTTTTAAAGAAGAAATACAAATGGCAAAAAAAAAACACGTGAATAAATGCTCAACATCACTAATGATTAGGGAAATGCAAATCAAAACTACAATGAGATATCATTTCATACCTATAAGAATGGCCACTATTAAAAACGCAGAGAACTACAAGTGTAGGAAAGGATGTAGAGAGATAGGAACACTTATTCACTGTTGGGAGGAATGCAGAATAGTACAGCCACCGTGGAGAACTGCTTCGCAGTTTCTAAAGAAGTTGAATATAGACCTGCCATGTGACCTGGCAATACTACTACTGGTTATATACCCAGAAGAACTGAGAGCAGTGACATAAACAGACATCTGCACACCGATGTTCATAGCAACATTATTCACAATTGCCAAAAGTTGGAAACAACCCAAGTGTCCATCAACAGATGAATGGATAAACAAACTGGTGTATTCACACAATGGAATATTATGCAGTTGTAAGAAGAAATGAAGTCGTAAAACATATGACAACATGGATGAACCTGGAGGACATTATATTGTGCGAGGCAAGCCAGACACAAAAGGACAAATACTGTATGATTGTGTTACTATGAACCAAATATATCGTGTAACATACTATATGATTCAAAAAAAAAATTATATGTATCCAGTACATTTAATTGACAAATATATGTTTTTATTTAACTGTTTTCTCTTTAGTTAATTGTCTATATTTTCAATTATTAAATGTACAAAATAAAGTTAAATGGAAAAAAAAAAAAGGTGCTTAAGCAGGGTGATGTGGAGCAAAAGCATATTACAAGTAAAATTCAATTAACTGAATCAAGTCTATCATGTTGAACCCAAAATACTTCATATTGCTTTTGAACATAAAAGCTATGCAATACTAATATATACTCCCTTCCAAATGCATCATTAATTTTTTTCATTCATTTGTTTGGATATTTAGGAGGTACTTAACCAGATACTAGAAGTATTTGGTGGTGAACAAAATAAATATGGTACCTACATTCATGAAACTTAGAGTCTACTCTTTCGGCCATCTTTCTGTGCCGCCACAATGGTGCGCATGAACGTCCTGGCTGATGCTCTGAAGAGCATCAACAATGCTGAGAAGAGAGGCAAACGCCAGGTTCTTATCAGGCCGTGCTCCAAAGTCATCGTCAGGTTTCTAACTGTGATGATGAAGCATGGTTACATTGGCGAATTTGAAATCATTGATGATGACAGAGCTCGGAAAATTGTTGTGAACCTCACAGGGAGGTTAAACAAGTGTGGGGTGATTAGTCCCAGATTTGATGTGCAACTCAAAGATCTAGAAAAATGGCAGAATAATCTGCTCTCATCCCGTCAGTTTGGTTTCATTGTACTGACGACCTCAGCTGGCATCATGGACCACGAGGAAGCAAGGCGAAAACACACAGGAGGAAAAATCCTGGGATTCTTTTTTTAGGGATGTAAAACATACATGCAAATAAAATGCCTCCATGGGGAAAAAAAAAAAAAAAAGAAACTTAAGAGTCTAGAAGATATAAACAAGCAAAGACATAATTAAAAATTTAATAAGTGCTAGGAATAAAAATAGGATGCTATGAGAAAGAATGATTGGGTAGTCAAGGAAAATGAGCTAAAGGATGAAAAGGAATCTCTAGTCTGCAAAAGTGGTAAAAAGGGGGTGCTAGGAGAAAGTGGGAATAAGAATGTGTAAACATTACAACAGGAAGGGCTTGGCCTGGGTTGAGAAACTCAAAGGCTACTATGGCTGGGAGCAAGAAGGAGGATGAGCAACCAGCTAAAGTGGAGGCCAAGACAGGTTAGAAAGAACATTGCAGGTCATAGCAAGTATTTGGATTTTACTCTAAATTAAATAGAAAGCCGGGAAAGGGTTTTAGACGAATGCATTTTCGATTTTTGTTTTTAAGTCATCACTCAGGCTACAAGGGGGAGTTTGAATTGCAGAGGATCAGAAGTGAAAGGCAGAGAAGCCCTTTAGGAAGAGGTCATAGAAAGTTAGATGACAGGTGATGTGGTTGAGACCAAGTAGAAATGGAGAAAATCAAAAATTTCCAAATCTACCTCAATCCAGTATTACTGATCTTCTTAGCATAAAAAATAAATTATCTTGAGAACACGAAGGTGTTTCAAAGGTACTAGGAATGTTCTATATCCTAAGCAGAGTGGTAGGTAAAGGGTGCTTGTTTTAATATTTATTTTTTAATACTGACCATATATATGTTATATTCTTTTGTAAGCATGGTGTATTTCACAATAAAACATGTAAAGATTATCAATGCTATTGATTTTAAATGATTGCTATATCTTAGAATACTCAGATATAATAGTTGTGTAATTTCAAGCAAGCTTAATAAATTCCTCAGGTTTATCCTTAAATCAAGACCCTTCATCAGCCCAAATTCTAATGAAACAGGTATCTTCTATCCCCAAGTTAACTGTGATAATATGAAAACTATAAATTAAATTTAAAATCTGAAACCCAACAATGTAACAAACATAAATGTCCATGAATATCAATCAGGAATCTGTATTTATGTATCAGGAAACAGAAATGTCAGTGAATATCAATCAACTGGGAATAGATCCCCAACTTCTAAGATTTATTGTCCATTACCCCAATTAAATAATAATAAGCATAGAAAAATATTCAGATGCAAAGATGTTTATTAAAGAGTTACTTGTAAAAATGAAAAATTCTAAACAGTCTAAATATTTAAAACCAATGGAATGGTTAAGTAAATTATGGTATACCCATATCACAAACTATTCAGAAGTCACTAAAAATTAATGCTAAGGAAAATGAAAACTAAGTTATAGAGACTGTGAGGGATGTAAAAAAGGACTTTATGACCAGAAATGTATTAAGAAATAAAAATAGAATGAAAGTAGGCAACAAACTGTGTATGTAGTATAAATTCAACCATGGAAAAAACTGATAGGCATAAAACAGACTTGGAAAAATACAATGAAATGTTAACAGTGGCATCCTCCCTGGACCACAGATGACACCAAGGGGGATTTTTACTTTGTCCTTTACACTGTTTTATATATTTCAAACTTTCTACAATTGCTATTTTTAAAACAAAGAATTACTGTGCTTTCCTTGCAAATTATTAAACAAAGCAACCTACATACAAAAAGAAAACTATTTGCAGTCAGAAATCTGTTCTTTTTAAAAACTTGGATATTTTCAGATAAGACGTCCTGTAATTTAGAAACCTCTAGACAGAAATGTGCACAGCTTCAATGCCTAAAAGGATATTAAGCAAGAAACCCTTGGTATTTGAAGTGGCTGATAGGAACACCAACAAGTTAAATGTATCTGGTCAGTAGCAGAAATTAAGCCTTCTCCTACTCTTCACCATCTGCTCAAGAAGCATCTACCTAGTGCCACTGGGATTGCAGGATACAATGCAACAGGGGGACACAGAATCAGAAGACAATATCTGTCAACAAGGGGTTTATCACCTGCCTGGAGAAAGAGCAGGTAATGTAAGGGCACTAGGGACAAGTAAGCAAGTAAATAATCCACAGGCAGATGTGGAGGGAAGAGGAAGAACTGCCTCTTAATACTGTGTGTAAAGCTATGCTCAATGATTTAGACTTGGCTTTCTGAAATATCCAAGATGATTACCAAAGGGGACAAGCAGCCAAAGCCTATGCAATGAAAACAATATTAAGGTCATGGCCAGAAGAGACAAGTTCTTTCATAGAACCACCATTCTCTCAAAGGCGAGCACTCCTGACTCCTGATACGGACTTGCTTGCTATGATTTTACTCAAGTTCTCTTTGTGGACTGCCTAACGAATGATTATTATGTTAACAAATAGAAGATAAAATGTAAGTGGTACCTCTAATTGACATAACCAATAACTCTCAGTTAAAGATTACTTACTTTAATTAAAATTGCACACAGTATTTAGAAGAAAGTTTTAAATTACCATGGGGAAAAGCAATATAGGATATAAAATGGCTCGGTATAATTTGGGGTAAAACCACAAAAGAAAAATCTATAATTTAAGCAAGAAATTATTCATTTACCATGGACACTTAGCATAAATAAAGTATATTCTTTTAATAAGTATGAACACTATGGGTATCACTTTAATGCTGTGTGAGTCTTTTCAATCACCCCTCCCCCAAATAAGTAGCATTTATGAAAGTACTGTTTTAAACTAAATGCCATTTTTTTAAAAATTCACACAATTCCCAAACAAGTAATAAAAATAAAGTAATTCAGCATTTTTTATAAATGCCTCCAAAATATTCTATTACAGTGATTAGAATATTGGACTATCCTTTTCTTTTTTTCTATTTGGTTATGCCCTTAAAATATGGTGATGCTCCTGTAGCTAAGCGCTTTAAACTTGTAAATAACCCCTCCCAGAAGCCCAAATCTCCATATCTTAATATCATGAAAGCTGGAACTGTAAAATAAAATCTGTTAACAGCTGAAATCTTAATGAGGTTCTACAAAGAAGCGGCTTTTCTGCAATGACTCAATGCATGGAAACAGTTGAGTAATTATAAATGCATGGGCTGAATGTGAGTTGGCAAATATACTACCACAGAATGTACCCAGAACTAGGGTGGTCCCAGTTCAAATAAGACTATATTCTTTCACCAGTACAGACACACGACTAACCTGAAATGTCTTTGGCTGAGAGATAGGTGTGAGCCCAGAAAATTATGTCCCCTGATTCTGCATTCACATCATGAAAATCTGTTCTGGGCCACCAGCAGCCTGCTCTTCAATGACAAAGCACGTCAGAAGGTACACTGCATAAAGCTGTTTTCATCAGACGTAACAGAAGCCATTGACAATAGGACTGGGGCAGGAATTCTCTGAACTCAGGGCTATGCGACCCCCATAAGAAACTATGAAAATGGAGATTCTGGGGTCTGCCACCAGAGGTCTACATGGGTCCAGGAATCTGCACTTAAATAAGCTCCCCTGAGCCAGGCAGGCCTGCTCTGAGAAATACAGGAATGAGGGTGTGCCCCCCCTGAGAGAAGTATAGGAAGGCCAGAGGGATAATGCAAATGGTAGGTAGGGAAAGAGGAGCTACAAAGGGGGCGGGGGCGGGGGTGAGGAGGAGAGAGAGTTCTCGGCCACTATCACTTTTTCAGGGAAAAGGAAAGGAGTTTCCTCAAAAGTGTTTTCTGAACCTTCACATATATAACTGCAAACTCACAGCAGGTCCTAGAAATGTATGATTATTCATGAAAAAGAAAGCAAACATCACATGCTTATTTCTGGATATATATATTCTGAAAAAGGGAAGGAAAAAAATATCTCTGGGCCAAACTCAAATCCATTCTTACTTAGGAATTCCAAAAAAGTTAGGAATGCTTAATTACATGAACAGTGCATAGTCCACAGTAAGTACTGATATTATTATCCTTAAACTACAGATAAGAAACAGGCAGAATCTGTACAATTAACATACCTAACAAGGTAGTGAAGATAAAACGTAAACACTGTGAAACCCTCTCTATTTGCATGATTATGTTTCCACCATTTTCACTTATTTTTCCTTAAGCCCATTAAATTCAAAGCTCGCTAATAATATGTTTAGTTTTCACAATATGCAATCATTTGTGAGAAAAACCCTAGTGATATCAACATTGTTGGCTGAGAATCTACCCACCTGAAGAACAGAGGTTTCCACAGAGTCTGCTGGAAGCTTAGTATCTTGAGAGCTACAGGCTGCCCCTATAAGACATATGGCTAATGGTATTCACCATGGAAGACATAATGAATATCTATATGAAGGAGAACTAGACTGAGCTTAAATTTGGAAGAATAGACCTTTGGGAGATATGAAGCCAGAGGAGTCTGGGAGACACAAAAGCCAGCATCTCCTGGAGCTTATACTAGTTAAGCAATGGAATTCTTAAAGATACATATTTTACAATTTAGGAAGCAGGCATCAAAAACCTAAAAGAAAATGTAGGTGTAAATGTATGGGTGGAGTTTTTATTAAGGGAGATGGTTTTAAGGCTGTGAAAATACTTGCACGCTCACAAATAATTATGCTAAAAAAGATGAATGGGCAGTATGACAAAAAAGAAAATAATGATGGTAACATTCATTGAGTACTACGTCACCTACTGGACATTATCAACTCAGTTAAACCTTAAAACAGCCCTTCAGTTAAAAAGGACTCATCCCCATTTTACAGATGAAGCATCAAAGGTCACGTAACTCTCCTAAGGTCACACACCACTAGGAAAGAGTGAGACCAAGATTTGAACACCACACTAAAAAGTCTCTAAGTTTAAATGTTTTAAACTACTTAAGAATTGTGGAAAGTGGCACATAGGAACAAGCAGGAATCTCTAAGAACTTTATTAAAGAGGCCCCAGCCCAGAAAGACATCAGATACAGGAAACATGCCAACTATAACAAAGATTTTAAGTGACGTTAGGCACTAAATGATGGTCTAGGAAAAGATAGGACAACTACTTGAGAGAGCTAATGTCAAAATAAAAAGATAAAGAGAGACAAAATTACCCCACTGCTCACCTATTTCCATTTTATCTGCTAAAGTAGAAGAAGCTTCAAATAGAAAATGCTAGAACAATGACAAAGAAAGCCCTGAAAGCTAATATAGGAAATAAAACCATAAAAGAACATCTGGCTGCCTTGAATGAGCACAAGTCTCCTGACCCAGAGAGTTCATACCCCAAGATATGAGAAGAATTTGTAGAGGTGATATATGATGGTAAAGAAAACAAAATCATGAAACAGAAGAATTCCAGAACAAATCAAATTTTAACTCAAAGTTCAAATTTTTAAAACTAAAAAAGTTCAGCCCACAAAGAAAATGCAATGCCAAACTAAAACCATGTCCTTTGACAAGGGTATGGGAATGGCAAAGATAAAATGCATCTTGACCTCAGAAAACATTTGAGAAAGACTTCATGATACCATAGTAGACCTGACATACAAGGCACTTAGGTAGTTGGTGCCTGATTGGATATCAAGTCCCAAAACTAATAGCCCACCTCAGAGGTGGTCTTCAGAGTTATGACCCAGGGTTCTGTCTTTGGCACTGCCCATTCAACATTTTGAAAATAATTTAAATGAAGGTGCATAAAAGATCTATAAAGCCAATACACTTAAAAACACTATTTCGATGCAAAATTATCTCAGTAGATAACACTTGATTAGACAAAACAAAATGAAATTTAATAAGAATAGATATGTTAATTTCTAAATAAATAACTACAAGATGGAGGAGACTGACCTTACATAAATTCATATTTAAGGGGGAAAAATAACGCTTGGTGTATGAGGTAACCAAAACTTTAATATGAGCCACTATTGGGAACATCTGTGAAAAAGAATTAATGCCTTTAATGCCTTTATAGAAAATTAAGATGACAGCTGAGGCAGTGAGACGAGATGGTGTCAGAGGACCATAGACAACCAGAGATCAAACAGACACAAAGGACATACAGAGCGGACGGCTAGAAAAAGTACCAAATGTGTATGTATCCTGTTGGTTGTTTAGCCTACAAAGGAGAAGTCTTAGAGAAGCATGATCATTACGTCCAACATGAATTGTAGGAAAGGAAATAGTATCAATAAACTTTGCCCAAAAAAATGGTAGTTCCCTTTATAAAACTTAGGGATGGTAAAACTAGAGCAACTAGTGACATCTACAGCCTCACTAAGAAGTGAGCTCCCCCACCCCTGGAAGAAGGCAAGCAAAAGTTGTATGACACTCCACCAGGGAAGCAGAGGAGATTCCTGAATATGGTGAGGGATGAGAAGAGATGATCTCTAACTCTAATGTTTTATGCCTCAACCATTCCAGGTTTTCCCTTTTCACAGTCAGTCCTAACATTACCCAAGCTATGTGACTTTAACGGTGATTTACATTTCACTGGAGGGAAGGCATTTACAGTGACTGTATTGGTATAAAAAGCATTAGTTATAGTTAGAGAGTAAGAAGGCTGAATTTAGATCACGTGTAAATTTCTGAACATTTCTACAAACCAATATTTGGCTGTAAGATATTGTATAATAATACCACTTCCCTGAAGAACAGTTACTTCCATGGACAAGACTGTGAATTAACACATTTATCAAGGCTAAACTAGTTTGTGCCCTATAACTCTACCTACTTGATATTTTCAAAACCTTACTCAAAAATCAAAACTCAATTTTTCTAGTTCCTAGGGTCATAACACCACCTTCAATAAATATCAAGGCTTTATGAAGGAAGAATCTTTACTTTGACTATTCATGCACTATTCAGCATTGTTTTGTTTTTAAAGATTGGTCAAGATACAGGTACAAATGCCCTTTCTATTGCAGGGGTAATGCTAAGAATTTAACTTCCAAAGAGTTTCTAGCTCATCTTCACAATGTAATGACGCTGCTAAATCTGGATTTAATTACAAGTCAGCAAAGAATGAGGGAGGGAGGAAGTCTGTAAAGTTTCCCTATCTATCACCCCCCTCCCACTTCACTGACTATGTATGTGTGTATGTACGTATGTATGTATGTATTTAATTTTATTGTATTTGATCTGTACACAATCAATAGGCTAGAGCCATTAATAACCTGTGCAAACTATTATAGAGATTACTGTCTTTTTCTGTGTGTGCTAGTTTAGCAGTTAAGACTATCTGAAGGATTTAAAAAGCAGTATAGGATGAAACCTTTGTTTAAAAAAGTATCATGAGCAGGTTGTCCTTCTTTCCCTGAAACTTAACTAGGACTCCTTGAACTTTGACCTGAAAGGACAGTTGCTAAATCAAATCTAATCCCAGGGTCTGAGATTAGTATAATGATAATTGAGGCAGCTGAGATCACCGCCATGAATTTTGTGACCACACTGTAAAATGAGTCAAGTCATTGTCCCTCAGGTAATGTATTCTCATCTCAATTGATAATATCAGTGAGTTAAACTGATATTACAGATCATCCATTCCTCAATGCAGATAACTTCACCATTAGAATAGGACCTTATTAGTGCCTCCTTTATCAGAACTCAATATTTTTCAGTATCATCTGCAAACTTTGGTTGTTCCCAAAGAATTAAACAAAGAATACTGGGAATTCTCTTCTTTACCAATCTCCAATCTCTAGGTGAGATTACAATCCTGAAAAGTTGACCTCACAGCTCATGTTACTATATCTTTAACTATGGAATATTTTAGGCTGCAGTCCAAGAGGAATGAATGCTGCATTATTTTAACTGACTGCTCAGGGTGGCTACTCTATTTTTTAATGCAATGTACTACCCAGGAATGACATCATAAGACTACCATAAAAGCGAGTGTTACAACCTGTGATGAATTTTCCTACTATAACTAAGCATTTATAAGTGTAAAAGTAGATCAGGACATACACTTATGGTCTGGTAAAACATTTACACTCACCTTTGTAAACACACACACAAAAAAAAAAGTTTTAAAAAAAAAGCCATAAAAGCCTTTTGCCTCTTACTTCTAAGGCAACATTAATGATTTTAGATGCCTGAAGACTTTTTTTCTAATTAAAGAAGTACAAACAGTAATTGCTAGTACATGGCATTTCTTAATCTAGGGTAGTTTCTTTCTTCTTAGGATATAAATCCATTTGGGTGATATTCCTAGGTATCAAATTCAAATCCCATTGAATTACTTTTTCTCCTCTACCATAAGCATTCCTTCTTCATTTTGGTTAACAAAGCTTCCTTTGCCACCCCTCATGAGGCTTCCTTCCAAGTCATTTTTTATGTCTAGGGAAAAAAAAAACAAAAAACTTTACTTCCCACCTTGTCACTCCCCTCTCACTTAAAACTTAACCCCATCCTTTTGGGAAAGAGTAGAATTTATCATTCAAAAACTCTCCAAGTATCTTTATTCATAACAACCACCTTTAATTTTCCTTGCAAATATTTACATTCAATCAAGTGGTGAAAGTAGGAGAGAGTACAACCAGCAAATGTTTATTTTTAATTTTTATTAATATAGTTCTTCAGCAAGTATTTTTTAAATATGAATACCTACTACGTTCCAGGCACTAGACTAAAAACATTACTTGGATATCATTTTATCCTTACAACATTAGGAAGATGGGAACTGAGGTTCATGGAGGTTAACAAATTTAACCAATGTCACAAAGTAAGCAAGCAATAGAATCAATTTATGAATTCATGCAGTGTGACTGCAAAGCCAGTACTTTAACCATTAATTTGTAGTATGGAGTATATGGTAAGCAGTAGGTGTAGGTATGGTTCCTAGACTAGAAAAACTCACAGAATAGTGGAGAAAACAGATAATGAAACAGATATACTATAATCCTTTGTGTTAACCACTGTTATGCTGTTATTGTTAGAAGCATACAGAAGAAAGTAACTTTGGGGGGGGTGGGCAGTGGGATGAAGGGATGACCCACTTAATTGGGTCTTAAGTGCTCCAGGTGAACTGGAGAGGTATCAGGCATTTCAGAAAATGCATAAGGAAAGAGAAAGAGGAAAGAATATGTGTCTGAGGAACATCGAAAAACTTAGCTCCAAATGAGGGTAGGAAATGCAAGTAGTCACATGGATAGGGGAGGACGAAAAGGAAGGTTTTGATCAGACTGTGGGGACCCTAAATTTGGTGAACGGAAAAGCGCTGTTGACCTAAGAGAGAGTGATTTGAGACAGATGGGAGCTAGACTGTAAGGAGGAAGTGATGCATACTTGGAAAATATTTAATGAGGAAGAGCAAAAATGTGCTGGTGGGCTGTGTCAGTCGGGGAATAAATACTGAGAATTCTGTTTGTTTTAGTGTGGGGCAGTCTTGATTGAGCATTTCCACAGACCAAGCAGAAAGGGCCAATGGAGAGAGATAATTAAAAGATACAAGAAATTTTGGGAACAAACAATAAAACAAGGTCCCAGAAAAACTGGGAGAGGGGACAACCCTTGGGCAGGAGAAGAGACCCCTCACAGAGCTTCAGAACCCCACTCACGTGGACAGCACACAAAGACAAGAGCAAGAGCACCTGCTTCAGCACTCCATTGTTTAGTCTCCTGTGTTCTTCTATATTTGTCTGTGTCTTTGTCTTCACTCTCCAAGCAAATAATGAGTCCCCCAAAGGTAGAGGCCAAATTTTATATTGCTTTGAATCTCCCTCCACAACAAAAATAATGCGGATACATATGAGTTGGTCTTCTATTTTGGTGGTTGAGGGGGAAATCAGGGATAGAGCAGGGGAGACAACACCTCACCTAATGGGACAAATAATAGATGAAATATAGAACTGTGGATCTTTCCTTTATATGATACAAGCTGCCCTGGATGAAACTGTAAGATACATGGAGAGAAAATTTTTAAAAAGAAAGGAAAAAAGATTTAAAAAATTAAAAAAAGACACATGGAGAATGTAACTGAGCTACTTATCAGGCAAAGACTGTGTAATAAATTGTCACATTATAAATAATGTTATAGCAGGGGCTCAAGAATGAATTTTATCTCCTACTTCCTTTACAGTAACTAAATGCAAGTACAGTTGATAACAGAAAGCACTAGTGCCAAGGAATATTATAGACTGTTCTTTTAAAGAATGTATGATTTAAATCAACACATGGAATATTTTTGCTAACTCTTTGGTTTCTCAAAATAGAAGAAAACGCTTTAGGTAAACTATCTTATAGTCTGTATGCATATTTTTATAACTTACTAAGTGTTTAATCTGAAAATAGTGTTCAAAAGTACAAATGCAACCTTCCCCCCCCCCCCCCCCGATGATTAGCCAGGTTGGGGGACTTTTTTTTTTTTAAATAATTTTTTTTTTTTTTAAAGATACTTAGATTACATAAATGTTACACAAAAATTGTAGGGATTCCCATGTGCCCCACCTCCCACTCCTCCAACAACCTCCCACATAACCATACTTCATTAGAGTGGCACATCACCTGCAATAGATATACACACCTTGGGGCTTTGCCACTAAGCATGGACCATAGTTCACATTGTAGACCACACTCTCTCCCACACAGTTCTGCATGTTATATGATGATATAAAATGGCCTATATCTGTTATTGCAATGTTACTCAGGATAATTCCCAAGTGTCGAAAAAGCCCCTGTATTACAACTGCTTTTCCCTCTCCCTGCCCCCAAAGCGTCCGGTGGCCACTGCAACCATTTCTTAAAATCATAGATTTTGGCTTTCTGGGTTTTGAAGCCCCCAATTTTATAGATAAGAAAACTGAGGTTCAGAGAAGTGACTTCATCAAACACATTGCAGGGTTAATGATTATTCCAGATTTAGAGCCTAGTTATCCTAACTCATTGTCCCATGTTCTTTCATTAAACAAATCTAAAATTGAAACCAAACTCTCAAGTTTTTTTCTCTAAACCTAATCAGAAGTCCTTGCTGGCAATGTTAGCTTTCTGCTTTGTGCTCTCTTTCTTCCCTGATTTCCCATGATAGACCCACAAACAAGTTATGGCCAACACTGCTCCTTGCCTACCCAATATCCATTCTCCACTTCTTTCTTACTGCAGCATCTTTTCCTGTTTTTTCTTTTTTTTTCTTTTTTTTTTTTTCTTGAGCAGTACTGGGCCAAATATAAACATGATTTCCCAGGCTTCATAGACCTAGGACTCAGCCAATGCTCCCACAATAATAAAGACAGAGCTTCATGAGAAGAAACACTTAACCTTTTGCCCTTGTCCTTTCCCCACTCTCTTTCTACCTGGAATCTGAACTGGATGCAGGATATATAGCAGCCATTTTGCAACCATGAAAATAAAAGCCAGAAAAAGAGCCAGGGCCTGGTTTAACAGCATTGTGGAGATAAGGTATTAGCTTGGCTGGTCACCTATCTGACACAAAGAGATGCCTATTTGTTTAGCCACTGTTATAGTTTCTGCTACATGTAGTCACTTGCAGCCTTAACTGATGAATACCTAAGCTAACTTCTTCATATACACAGAAGTCTCCAGCAAGAGACCACTAAATAAAACATTAACTCTTTAGCCTGGCATTGAAGCCTCATTACAATAGATTCTTGATTGCTGATAGCTCCCAAACATATCCTCCATACCAGCCAAAAAGAACTCTGCCAACTGTCTCTCTTACCTCTTCTCTGCCCATCAAAATCCTACAGTCTTGTCAAGGCCTCTCTCACACATCACCTCCCTCATGAAGTCTACACTGATCCCTCCAACCTGATGAGCGTTCTCCCTCTTTGAAGCAGTTTTGTTTGCCCCTCCCCTCTTATGCTGCTCTTCCTGACAGCCACTGTAAGTGTATGTTCTCCTAAGCAAGAGGCACCTTGAGGGTAGGGACTCTGTCATACAGATATGGGAAATCCCCCAACATCCCCCTTCCCTCACAGTGCCTGACACAGCAGATGATTAATAATCACTCCTTAAATTGAATTAATAAACACTTCCACCTCTTCTAATGCATCTCTGACTGATCCCGGAAAGAGCCCACGCCAACACTCTAATGACTTAGGAGGGAGCTTGTGTGACAGCAGGAGTTAAGCGGAGCTGCAGTTCAAACTGCTGTATTGTTTTGACACCAGCACAAGTGATAATGGGCTGTTACTCTGAGTGTCAAAGCGCTCACTCAAGACTCCCCAGCCAGCCTCTCCTGCCTGTCATAAGCCCCAGTCTGCAAAAGTCTTTCGCTTCGAAACACCATGTGTCTTCTGCTTAAGAAAAGCCTCGAGCTGGTCACTGCTTTCCACGGATAACAAACAAACCAGAAAGATTCAAGAAGGAGCAGGGTCTCACAGAAATCCCTCAGTACACACCTGTCCCACCTAGAATGACCCCTGACACGTGTGAGAGATGGATAAAATAGGCAGGAAACTGTGGCAGGGAATCAGTCACCAGAGCACGAGAGCAGAGACGTCTTCTGATTAAGTAAATGTTACATCATAAACAGTACTGAGGAAGCATTCAGTTCTGATTGTAAAAAGCTGGAGATAAAAAGAGGAAAGGTCTACAGAGCAAGTACATCAGAGACAGTACAATTTAAATACAGTCTAAAAAATAAAATAAGTCAAATAAGAAGGAGAGCATTAAAAATTACATAGTAAAAAATAGCGCCTGAAGTGAGAAACACACTGTCCTTCACACTACAAAGTTATAATACATGCCTTACATATATGTATAACTATGAGCCCCAAAGGAAAATGTTATCTTTGGGAACAAAATAGCTCTAAAGTTGCCATCTTCCCAGTGGCCAAGTTCTCAAATATCTGTTCAAAAGATCAACAACAACAACAACAAAAAGTTACTGTTACATACACAATTAATTGAACCAGAGACTAAGTCATAAATATTACTCTTAATCTTTGAGAATGTTGCTAATCATTAGCCATATGAATCATACATGGTACTTTTGAACTCATTAGCTACTATGTATAATACGATTTAAAATGTTGTTGCTATAATAAGCATTTAATACCATTAATGTCCCTTCTGGTCCAGCCCTCCTCTTTCCTGGCATGATCCTCCATCCTTCCCTCCAAGACCCCTAAAGGCAGCCATTCCCTGTGAGGGCGCCTTCTCTGTGGGGCTGCCCTCCACCCACCAAGCCTGGTGCCCCTCCACCACTCCACCACTACCTTTGCAAATGGCCACAGAGTAAAGAGGTGGCCATCAACCATGCACCCTGGGCAGGGGTGAGAACTTGGGAGAGTTAAAAATAGGACCACTAGACTTGGAAGGCAGTGGGCACTAGGATTTGGCAGAAGTCACATTATAATATTTGGTAGAAGGAGTATTATAATATTTATATTTTAGTATGTTTCAGTTATTTCCACATGGGTGTGGTTCTATTATATCAAAGTGGGTTATTTTGTCTAAGATTTACTAGAGTATGCTTTTGGGGAAAATGAATGAATTTTAAAATATATACAAAATTAAAAACACTGCTTTATGTACAAATCTATGAATGGATAATTATCAAATAGAAGACCATCCATTAATAATTATATTTGACTTTGAGATACACCATGCAATTTTTGATACAGATTTACCTTCCTAATTTTACTTTTCCTAGAGTATTATTAGCTTTCAGTTGGTAATTCTAATATTAAAATAAACACATGCAAAATATGGTGGGACCACACATCTTCTAGTTGGCAGAAGGAAGGTCTCCAAATTCTGTTCTCCCACAGGTAACTCATATTGAATTTTTTTAAGAACAGAACTCAAAAAAAGAATAGAAAGGAATATTTCAAGTACTAAGAAAAGAGAAATAGTGAGAATGGAAGAATTCTAAAGGTGTGAGGGGAAAGAAGTCAGTAAGTCAGAACTAAATTAAAACTATTTTTGAGTTCACCACAGTTTCATTTCCTAATGCCCTGTTTACAGTGTAGTGTATCATGCTATAATATAAATGAATATAACATAACATGGCATAATGGCTTTATCTAGTTGGGCTTTTTAGTCACATCACTATCACCATTTATTTGTTTAGCATTGATCACTTAGTCCAGGAAAAAGTGCACTAAAATAATGGAATTCAGTCTTGAAGCTATCTCCTGTGAGATGCTCCAGGAGGGAGAATGAAAAGATGAAGGAGCAGTGATTCAAAGGTGGCAGATAAAGTTCACATTACATTCAAATTTTCCAAGATACAAATACCTACTGACAAAAGTTTTCCCAGAGGAAAATATTTTCATTCCTTCTGTTACCCACAGCCCCAGATTGAGACAGTTCCACAAGTGGAACCAATTGTGAAGAAGAGAAAAGAGATTAACTATGTTGGAGAAGGAATAGAAGGGAAAAAAGTCTTGCTTTTCAACACAACTGAGGAAAAAGTTGTAAGATGGCCTCACTGTAGTAAAGGTGCATTTGTACTTAGGTAACTTGACTTTTGGAACTGTATGGAAGGTGAAGAAAGACTGAACAGACGCACTTGTCACTTGACTAAAAAACTACCTCACTGATTACAAAGCCATCAAGGAAACTTTACATTTTCACTTGTCATTAATTAAGTCCATTTCATTTTTGAAAATGAATAATTTTAAACAGATGATTTTGGGGAAAAGTTTTATTACACTGTCAGCATATATTAAAAAAAATACTATGTTCTTCGGAAAAAAGTGAAATGGCACTTGATCCACAAAAAAAAAAGAAAACAACGCTTTCCAAGTTGATGCAGACCCATGGAATTGGATTTTGCCAATTAAAAAACACGATTATCAAAGGACCTATTCTTCCTATGCCATTAAAAAAAAAAAATCATAAAGATTAAGGAAATTTTTTTTTATAAGATTTTTTATTTATTTATTCATTCCTCCCCCCCTGCTGCTTGTGCTCGCTGGGTCAGCCAACCACGCCATGCGGGCGGGCCTGCCCCCACCAGGAGGCCCCAGGAACCGAACCCGGGGCCTCCCATATGGTAAACGGGAGCCCCACTGATTGAGCCACAGCCGCTTCCCTAAGGAAATATTGATAATTCACATCTAGTATCTTAAATGAGGGGCTCTGTGTATGAAAGCCACAGAAAACAAAAGAAATTAATATATCTGGCTTCTGCATCATAAAGTAATAATAATAATAGCAACTAACATGTATTGAGTATTTATCCTGTGCCAAGGGCAATGTAAAGCACTACACATGGATTGTTTCATCTAATCCACATAACAATTCTATGAAGAAGATACTATCATCTTCCCCTTTTTTTGGTGAGGCTACTGAGGCTGAGTCACAGACCTGGGAAGTGGTAGTAAAGATTAAAAGCCTGGCAGTCGGGCTCCAGCATCCACATCACAACCACGTCCTAATTCAAAAAAAGCAAGCAGAAGGTACAGAATTGGAGCTATCAGAGCCTCTGCTCTGCCGTGTTAGATGGCTCTCAGCTGACCCGACAGTTAAATAAGATATGCCATCCACCACAATCCAACAATTAATAGTATTGTACCTCAAAACAACAAACATGCTTAAATACAATTAGGCTTTATTAGTCCCTTAGGGAAAAGAAAACAGGAAATCAATATGCTTTTAATCATTTATAATAGTTACTTGTTAGATATTAAATGTTTTTTAAAAATTAATGCACAAGGGAAGCGGCTGTGGCTCAATCAGTAGGGCTCCCGTTTACCATATGGGAGGCCCCGGGTTCGGTTCCCCGGGCCTCCTGGTGAAGGCAAGCCCGCCCGCACGGCGTGGTTAGCTGACCCAGCGAGCACAAGCAGCAAGGGGGTGATAAATGAATAAATAAATAAAATATTTAAAAAAAAAAATAAAATAAAAAAAAAAAAAATAAAAAAAATAAAAATAAAAATTAATGCACAAATGTGAAATTCTATCAATAAATTTTACTTTCCAATCTTAACCTGGTTTGGTTCTATAGTCTTACAATTTAGTGCAATACTATTTGGTGTTTGATTTGATTTAATAAATTCTAACCTTTAAATTTGGCCACCTTCAGACAACTTTTTGTTACACCCAATGGAAACAAACCTAAAAAGAAAACATTATATAAAGCATCCAGTACAAGTCCCAGTTATGTGGACTAATGCCCTCTGTATAAGCGAATTTATCCAGCTGAAATCTGATGCAAAATAGACCGATATTTGCTATATGGACTTGTTCTGTTTTCTTTTTTGATCCAGAGATCCGGTCTTCATTTCCCAGTTCTGTCCCCCACCACAAGTCAGATCTCATGAATCACAAAGCAGACAGGTAAGTGACCATGGCAGGCTCAGTAAAAAACTATCACTGCACAGCAAAGTCAATGTGGCAATCCAGTCCCACTGGCAACAGCCCATATCAACTCCTTCTCACATGGAAGGCGACGCTTTCATTTTCACAGAATTCCTAGTACTACAAACAGAACTATTTTGGTTCCACACATTTCAAAGCCCTTTTTAAATTCAGGACAAACAAATGGCTGTGGCAGCTTGAGGACACAGGTCCTTTGAGAAGTGCTAAAACTCACAACACCCAGTTTTTTAGTTTTAGCATTACACTACCACAGAGACCCAGAATACACGGTTTTTAGTCCAGTGGGAAGAAAAAAAAATTCTTGCTCAGTCTTACTATGAATAAATTACCCTCCAGAAGTCAACATATACCTTCCAGGAAACTAGCAAATGCATTAAAAAGAGATAATTTTCTAAATGGCACCCCCAGTGCCCTCAAAATGGTCCATCCTCCCCACAGGATAAAACAACTTATTTCTGAAGAGTAGTTTATGCTAAAAAAAAAGGTCAAATAGAAAGATATATCTGCATTCCATGACTTTAGAAGTTCAACCTGGGCTTGCCTGACATGTTTTCAAAATTTTTAGTATGGGTTGTAAATCACCTCGGGATGCCCATGTGAAAGCAGAGCCGCCTGGGAACAGTTTGTGTCATGTTGTAGCATATTCAGCTGCTCCGTACATAAATGGCACTTGTAATGAGAACACTGCCATATATCTTGATTTGCCAGAGAACAAATCAGTTTTATCTGTTCATTTTGTGGTTTAGTGTCATAGGTATTTTGGAAAACATAATTTTAATTCCTCATGCTATTATATATGAAATTAAATCATCTCACTTTTCCAGAAGCATCAAAATATTTCAAATTAAGGAGAATGCACTCATATTGTCTTTGAAGATCTCTACCCTTCTCTCTTCCTCCCAATCCACCCTCAGGAGAAAAAAGAAAATAAAGGAAAAAGAGGGGGGAAATATTTATTATCTTAATGAGTTACTCTATATTAGGTCAGCCTTGTAGAGACTTTTATTTATATTCTTAATAATAACCAATTACCACAATGATCCCTTAATTGTGCTATGGGGGAGGGGGGCTAAACCACTGCTTCAGGAAACTGAAGGCCTGAATTTGAATCCTGACTCCCATCACTTACTTGTTGTGTGCCCTAGGTTAAGTCATACAACCTCTCTATGCCTTAGTTTCCTCACCTGTAAAATGGAGACAATTGTATCTATACCACACAAGTGTGAGCTTTGAGTGAGTTATGAGCTTTAAATGAGTTAACATATGTTAACACACTAAGAACAGTACCTGACACAGAGTAACTCTGTTTGCTAGAATTATAACTAGCAACAACACACACACTTCTCTTTTGTTTTAAAGGATTAAACAAGAAAGCTGGAGCAAGAATATGTCTTATTTGCTGGTAGTGTCTGGGCATTCCAAAGAGAAATAAAAGAAAAAGCCTTACTGGTGGGCACTTGTTTGGGTGATAAATTGGTTCTTTTAGTGGTCTTCAGAACAATGCAGCCAGGATTCCTTATTGAGTACTAAGTGGCACCTCTGTCCCCTGGGGGAACACTACACCCCTGCAAGTGTTTTAATCCCCCTGGTTTGCAACAGAGTTGCACTATTCCTTTTAATTTAACTGGTTAAATTAATATCTGCAGAGAGGCTCAGTCTTATCATTGATCACAACAGGAAATTACCCAATAGTAAAATGGAAAAGCAGTTGCTGATCTTAATTGTATTAGTTTGAACTGCAAATGGGTACGTTTTAATATCCACTGGGGGTTACAAGTGAAAAAGCAGCATAGTGGCAAATTATAACTTAATATATTACCTAACAGCTCTCTTTTCTGTAAATATATTATGATAAAACACTGGCTTTGTAATTAAAACTCCTTTATCATATAAACTAATATTTTTGCTTACCTGAATACATTTTAATAGAATATTTGAGTTATATACATGCTGACCAATCCTTGCTATGTCTATTATGAAAACTCACCTTAATTGAAAGCAAATACTCCCTTTATCCAAGGGTCACCAGCAAAATCATTTAAGAAGAGAATGATCCCTACCTCTGAGGACAGACCTCAGTGTGGGCTACATGACTCCCAATAAGCAAACAGAAGGGAGATAATGGAGCCAACGTCACTGTTGAGAAAGGGCTGGGGTAGGTGGCCAAATATGTGTGAGTTCTGACGAGGTCCGCCTCACACCTACTAAACTACAAGAAAGAACGGGAAAAGCAGCAGATAGGTCATTCTTAGAACTATAAAATACAGAAGGGAGACAGAGATGCTTGTCTCTTTTCCATACCCAGAAAGCCTAGAGGTCTGATGGAAACAACCCACAAAAAGAAAAAAGGAGTACAACCCATTGCTTCTGTAAGCACAGGAGCCTTCATAATTTGTTTGACAAATTCTGTACCTCCAATAGTGGGCTCTCCTTAATCAACTCATACACAGAAAAATCTTCCTTATGAGTTTTCCCCCAATGACTCTTTCATAAAATCTCCATCCTACTGCACAGAGCAAAAACCAGAGGCTAAAAAAATAGACAAGTTGTCATCAGGTATTAATTCCTGAGCCTAGGGACATCTTTAACACTGGACTGTCACTGTGAGTCTAGTAAGCACTCAGTAACTAACCCAAACAATGCTGAGTATGTGTCTTTTAAAGACCAAAATGTGGGTAAGAACAAGACTATTATAAAAACAAAATATGAAAACAATTAACTAAAGTTTCCTGAGTGACACAATGTCTTTTTTACCCTCTCCCACATTAAAAAACTTAACTCTTTACCACAAGGCAGAGGTAAGAAAAAAAGCAGATCTGTGCCAAAAATAATCGGCCTTCCATCTGCAATGAGCCAAATGAGAAGAAATTTCTTTTCAAAGGATTACCGACCACTCCTAAATTATTTCTACACGATCAAAAGCTAATATTTCACATTTGCTTTGAAAACTAAAAGCTTCACAAATATATAATATTATAAATAATAAAGAATATACAATTTATACATTAAAATGTTAAGTGAAAAACTACAGGTGAAAATATTACATATCTATGATTTCAACTATGTAAAACTATGCATAATACTGTGACTAAAGGGAAATACCCTAACACATGACCTCTCGATAGTTGGAACATAGGTGATTTTTGTCTTCTACTTTTTCTGTATTTTCTAGTTTTCTACAGTTAACAAACATTACTTTATTATAAGAAAAAAATTAAAACTTTGTAAGTTTATAAGGAGCATAAATATACAAATATAGGGTCTAATAAAATATGTTCTCATAAAATGCCATCCCAAGATAGATAGCCAGCTCAATTTTATTTTAACTCAAAACAAACTCCCCAGTCAATTTAAAGATATATACGTTCATTCAGTTACCAATACCAAAATATCAATCTTTGGTTTATGTCTGTAAAATACAGTAGCTATTATTTCAAATTATTCTAGACTCAATTGATAGACAAGAAATATAATGCCACTGGATGGGATATTGGTTAAGTACACCTTCTCTGGAGTCAATTTTTGGTTTCAGTCAAGCTCATTAAATTTCTCTGGGCCTCAGTTTCTTTATTAGTAAAATGTAGGTAACAATATTATGTACTTCACAGTATTGTTTTGAGGATTGACTGCATTATTACACTTTAAGCACCTAAAACAGAACCTGATACATAAGAAGCAATCAATAAATATTAACTAACTTTATTTTTATATTCATGCCACTTTACTATATAAAAATTTCAGTTTTCCTCACAAAAACTAAACCATAGTTTAATTTAACTTAAGTGTAACAATGTTACATTTACCCTGTTCTACACATGAGTTAGTCCACAGGGGCAAATTTTTCAGAAAGCTGGGGCTTTTAAGTGCCTACATCACTTTATTTTTAGCCCTTCTTCTGAATATCTTTCTAAAATATTATGTTCTTACCTGCCTGCTGAAAAAGGAACGTGAATAAAATCAAACCTCTGCTTGCTGTCTTTAGGACCGTGGGGGCTAAGCTGTGTGAAAATGTCAAGGTCTCCTGAGGTGTGAGGAGACACCCTGTGCCGATACTAAAATGGCCCAGACCTTTGTATTTCTCCAGCTGTTCTGTCACCTTCCACCACTGTCACTTTTAGTTGTCACTTCTTTCTCTTTGTTTTTACTGCAATCCTTATTTCCTACATAGGTGGTGGGGTAAGAAAAGGCCCATTCTTTCCTCCCTGAGATTCGTGACAGTTATTTTTCTCAATGCTCAAAACTCTCTCAAAACCTTCATTTTTGGTCTTACTTCTGGTAAGTAGCTATTTTCTAGATGCCTGGATTTGACAAAACCATAGCTCTAGATAAGATGGCAAGATTAGGGCTGATCCATTTACATGAAAAACCCAGAGCAGATAAATTTACAGAGGCAGAATACAGATTGATGATTGCCAGGGGCCAGGGGCAAGGGAGGAATGGAGAGAAACTGTTTAATGGGGAAGGGATTTTTAGCTTTAGAATGATAGAATTGTTTTGGAACTACATAAAGGTGTTGGTTGCACAACATCTTGGATATACTAAATGCCACTGAAGTATTCACATTAAAATGGTTAATTTCATATTATGTGAATTTCATCACAATTTTTTTTACATTATTTTTTAAAAAAGAATAGGGTCAACATACACATAAGAAAACATCAGGTCCTACAAACACTTTATTAGATAGTAAGTTGTTTGTTTTCTTTTCCCCCTACCATAATATCAGTATCTTGAGAGCAGGGACAATATATGTTTGGTTCTTTGCCATGTCCCCAGGACAATGCCCAGCACATAAACATTTGTTAAATGAATGATTGAAATGAAAGTGTGCTAGAGAACCAGAGAATCAAGCTGTGAGCTTAAAAAGTTTCTCTATAAATTTTCTCTCCCCAAAATGGAAACAGTAAAATTTAACTACATTTCTTCAAATAGTGCTCAAAAGACTAAAGATCTTAATATAGTGCTTTTTTCCAAATAATTCTGATATATCTTCCATTACAGAATATCTGAAACAGTCCCCTTCTTAAAGAAGTCTTTTTTTTTTCCCCTTAAAGTATCACTGTATTCATAATAATAGAACAAGACATTTAGAATTGTTATTTATATGGGGTCGGATGTGGCTCAACTGGTTGGGCATCCATCTCCCATATGGAGGGACCCGGGTTCGATGAGCATATATATACTCTCAAGAAGAACCACCATCTGAAACTGGTAAAACTGGTCAGGGCATCTGAGCAGTAACAGACTCCTCTCTTAACTTGGCTCCCATGATGGTGGGACCCGCTTTTGTCTGAGGAATTATTAGGCACTGTACAGCCAAATCATCCCAGGCAGAGGTTTGAAATGTGCTGTGAGCGCTCCAGAATCTTGGTCTTTGATTTACAAAACTGACAGAAAGAATATGTGGGAGGTTTTTCCTCTGGCAGGGGTGGGAAACTGGAAGCTGAGAGGGCCCCTAGGGTGCTATTTGCATATAGCCTACAGAAGTCTTCTCCAACCTAAGTAAGCAGCTTGTAAAACAGCAGCAAGAGTTGATATTCTGTCCTGACAGAGGAAAAACCTACGTGTTTTCTCTCATTGACACACAAATAATTTTGCCAATTTCTGCTTTTGAACAAACAAATGGCACGTGTCCTGGAGCCTTGATTTAAGACTCTTGAGAGCTCTCAAAACACCATCAAAAGACAGCACAGCCTATTTCAAAGCACTAGGTTTTAAGTACCCATCACAGTCATGTGAAATCTATCTGGCACCTAGGAAACCAAACCAAGGTACCCAAGTGTGACCAAAACAGCCAGCTGTTCATCCTGCCTCCCACAACCACCACTGAACTTTTCCTCTGTCACTGCAGATAGAAGAGAAAATCCTAACAGGTCAGGGTCCTGTTAACACACTAAATAATAAATAAATTCCCCACTTACTAATTCTATGCAGATTAATGATTACTGGGTTGAGATTCCATACAATAAAAGTAACATTGTATCTGGGAAAACTCGGAAGCATAAATGTAAAATGTACATTAAAATACGAAGTGAAGAACTACAATTTTGAAATTCCACAATTTTGAAAAGAATTAACTGAAATAAGATGTAGATGAAGAGAACTCGTTTAGAAACAAAAATGGAAAAAAAATAGGAACCAGGAAGTTTTAAAAAATCATTTTAATATTACAAAGTGCTGTATGGCCAAAAATTTCTTCCTGTTCATCATGAATGTCAAAACACTTTAATTTAGACTTGAAATATATGGGTATAACACCAAGACTGAGAGGTGTATCAATGGAAAGCCTTAAAGGATTTACCCAAAAAGTGACAGCACTATTGAAGTGTTTGTAACTGTTTCAACGAATGTGCTTTTCACCATTTGGGTTCCTTGGACAGAATCTGTACTGCATCTTTTTAAAGCACAAACAGATTTGGGTCTTAATTAAATGGCTCTAGCTTTCATTTAAAATCTATATATAAGTAAAAGACAGCTATGATGTATAGGGGAATACAAGTTTAAAAAATCACAATATACAGGAGTTCTTAACCTTTTTTGATCCATGGACCCCTTTGCCAATCAGGTAAAATGAAAGTACTGTAATTTACTTATTGCATTCATTCATAAGTGAAGGAAATGCTAGATTTCAGTTAGAAGTCAGAGAAAATAAAGATAATAAGTTGATATTTTTCAATTCAAACTCAAAGACCCCCTGAAATCTTTCCATAGACTGCTTAGGGGTCCATGGACCCCTGGTTAAGAATCCCTGTTACATAACATATCAGAGTTTCACTGATGTTAAGTTGCAAGTTTCCCAGTTCTAACTCTTGAAAACTACGTATTTTTAAAGGAACACAACCTTTATAATTAAATGAAGGTCATATATCACTGAGGGTTGGTCCTTTTTACCTGGATTGTTTTACATGAATGCCAGAACATAGAATTTATATGATAGCTCCCTCCGGGTCATGGGTATTAAAACTAAACAAGAAGGAACTTAAAAAATACACCAAAATTAATTGCTACCATGGCCTATTGCCCCAAACAAAACAGATAACTGAAAACAACTGCTAAACAGTTCCCTAATCATGGAGAAAAGAATGAGCTAAATATTTTTAATGAATTATTTCCTGTGATATGATAAAAAATGGATGTTCAAGAAGAAATTGCAAGATCATATGTAAAGTGAGATCACCATTTTATTTACTGCCCTCAAATAGTTCATAATCAAGCACCACCTATTCAACTGCTAGGCATCCCACAAATCAAGTCAGATAGAGTTTTTACCCTATATAAATTACATATAGACAATAATGCCATTAACTGACCTTCATGTGAGATAGTTATGTATTTACATATTTAAAATAGCATACTTACGACAATATAAACAAATACAAGGAATACTTAGCTATAAATATTTATATTAGATATTCATTCTTAAGTATATACTGGACCAGGAAACAAATTGGGCATTATTTTTCCTTTGGCATTTAGTTAGAAAGTAGCGTTTCAGGTCTTATTATGTGTGCCTAGGTGTGCATGCATGTGAGTATCTGTGTGTGAGAGAGAGAGAGAATATATACATATACACATTCACACACACACACACACACGAGAATACTTAATTTTCTGTAGCAAAGTCCAGGAGAGCATGGGGGCCTGTTAAAGAATAATGGTGCCTAGTCAGTGTTTTACATTTTGGCCTGTCCAGCTCTAATGAGGGCTGAGACATGGTTAACAGCAATTTTGGGTAGCTTTTTTAGCTCTCTTTTGGGAGCCACAGAATTTTTTAAAAAGCTGCTTGTTTGTTAAAAGTTGCTCCAAGGCCTAAAATTTCTAAATATGCACCTTTTTCCAACATTGCCCTTATAAAGAAAAAACTGCTGAGAGTCTCCCAAACATGAGAGTTTAATTAAAGAAGCAAAAATGGAAGAAAAGAGAGCTAAAGAAAGAAACAAAGAAAGCAAGACAGGGCAAGACATCATTTTAAACATTTTCAATAGGGAAAATGTCAAACTTTGAGAGCTTAAAAAACCTCTTAGCTCCAGACAACACATGTCTTTTAACCATCTTCCCTTTTGCAGGCATTTATAGGGTTAGTATTTCCATTAAGTTTAGCAAAACAAAAATAATTCTGAACTAAAGCAGCAAATATAAGTGTTAAAGAATTTATAAAAGTTTTAAAGAATAGGAAACTATAGATTCAAAAAGAATTAAGAGACATATTGACCAAATTCAATTTATAGATTTGTATGGCTAATGATTTAAATAAACCAACAAAACTATATATATACACACATATCATATATATTCTCTCTCTCTCTCTCTCTCTATATATATATATATACACACACACACACACATATATAAATCTGAACCTTGACTGGATATTAAATATCAAAGAATTGTTATCTTTTCTTTTAGGAATGATGATGGTGTATTGTGGTTAGGTTTATACATGAGTCTTTATCTTTTAGAGATAAATTGTAAACTATTTACGGGAGAAGTTTAGGACATGTTTTAAAATAATCCAGTTGGGAAGGTGTGAGAAGTGGGTGGAGACAGGTATGAAACAAGATTGGCCATGAGTTGCTAATTGTTGATCTTAGAAGATGAGTTTTTGAGTATTGAATAGACTAGTATATTTTGTATATGTTTCATTTTTTCATAATAAAAAGGTTTAAAGAACTAAGAACAGAGCATTTTAAACAATGAATGATTTAAATTGAAAGTGTATTCATTTCTAACAATAACATTTACATTAAAAGTAGCTTCTATCTAAATTGTATATAGTAAGTTTTGATCAGAAGAATTTGGATCCCAGTTATCCTATAAGCACCATTTTTTACTTTTTGAATAATTACCCTTTATAATTCTAAAAGTTATTACTGGAGTCTTTTACAACACAAGCACCACCAAAACATCACTGACTAATGGAATGGTGGCATGGAATAATCTGGAAATGGCAATAGTTGATCAAAAAGAGTCCACAGCAAGTGAAAGGAATGAGAATCAACTTCACAGTGATACATAAGAGGAAAATATCATCATGGATAAAGATTATTAATTTAAAATCTGGTTTTCCTTCACTCTACAAATACTTAAGAGAATAGCTGTGGGCCTCGCACTGTACTGTGTATTAATTACTCTTTTAAAAGGGAACACAGTAGTTTCCGGTCCATGAGTTCAAATCTATTTATTGGAGAAAGTAAGTCAGCACTTTTTAGGAACATATATAATTCTCCAGGTTAATAAATGATATCCTTAAATTTACTTGTTTATTCTCTCATCATTGACTTAGTTTTCTGGCTGCCAAAATAAATACCATGCAATGGGTTTGGCTTAAACAATGGGAATTTACTGGCTCATGGTTTTGAGGCTAGGAAAAGTCCAAAATCAAGGCATCATCAAGGTGATGCTTTCTCCCAGAAGACTGAAGCATTCTGGGTCTGGCTGAGGGTGATCCTTGGTCCTTGGCTTTCTGTCACATGGCAGTGCACATGGCGGCATCTTATCCCTTCTTTTCTTTCTGGGTTCCCTTGACTTCCACCTCCTGGTGGCTCCCTGTATCTTTCTCCACTGAGGAGACCTCCAGTAATAGGATAAAGGATCCTCCAAGTCCATTGGGCCAACACCATAGCAGAAATAACCTCATCAAAAGGTCCTATTTACAATGGGTTCACACCCACAGGAATGGAATAAATTTAAGAACATGTTTTTCTGGGGTACACAGCTCCAAGCCATCACAATCATTGATTGAATGCCTACCACAAGTGCCAGCCCCTGTGTTCTGAAGAAATAGACACCTGAGAGCTGGAGAGTTTCACCAATAAAAATGAAAACCAAAAATAGGCCTATTTTAAAATGAAGAAAACCATGGATATAAATGGCAAATAGTTTTCTTTCAATGCTTTAATGAAGCAAAAAAGGATTTCTAGAAATTTTAACCCATACCTTGATCTCAACTATTTTTTGCTCTTACAAGAGGAATAGGAATTCTGAAGTGTTTTTTCAGGAAGAAAATGAACATCCAATTATAAATGTTTTTATTCAGTTATAAATTAGCACCAAACCTGCAAACAAATATTATATGATTTTCTAATTTGTGGACCTCACCATTCAATACTGCTGAGCTCAGACAGTCATACGTCAACTAACAACTCCACACACTAAGCATAAGTTGAATTTAATTTTTTTAGTTCTTTATCCCCAGAAGTTAGACTAGCACCTGGCATGTAGTAGGCATTTGATACTGCTGAGTTAATTTAGAGGTCAGAATTGCTAAGGAATATCTGTATATTCAAATCAGGGATCATTTTGACTTGATAAACAGGCATGTATATTTGAATTATTCATCCTATTATAGGTCCTCTATTTTGTTTTAAGAGATGGATTCAGTGGACAAAGTTTTTAATGAGGTTGTTTTTTTTTCCATGCAGTCTGTTTCAGTTACCTTGAAAAAATATCTCTATATCTTGATCATGGAAATAAAATATATATAATATTATCATTATTAAACATATATAATCATTATCAAATTAAATTTAGTAAGCAACCAATCCAAAAAGTCCTGCCTTTTAAAGGGCTTATGTTAAAAAGTAAAGTACATAAGCATTACATAAGGATTTACTCCCACCCTGACTCTATACTCCCTGTGAGCAGCTGTCACACAAAAGCCCCATGGGTAAGGACCCTGGCTTGGGATGTGGTTCACTGGGCCTCAGATCTCAACTCTTCCACCCCACAAGTTACTTCCCCTATTTCTTTGACTCGGTTTCCTCAACTGTGAAATGGGAAACATATGATAACTTACTTCAGATGGCTGCTGTGTGAATTAAATGAGTCAGCACAGGTAAATCTCTAGAATAGTGCCTGACACATAGTAATTGCTCAACGAATGCTACCTAGTGTTTTATGGCTTGCAGCTATGAACCCCAGAAAAACATGTGCTTAATCTTAATCCATGTCCTGTGGTATGAACCCAATGTAAACAGGACCTTTTGATGAGGTTACTTCAGTTAAGGTGTAGCCCAACTGAATGAAGATAGGTCTTAATCCTATTATTGGAGTTCCTATAAAGATGAATGAAATTCAGACACAGAAGCCAAGAAAAACAGCCAGAAGTCAACAGAATCCAGAGAAGCCAGAAGAGTCCACCATATGCACTACCAAGTGACAGAAAAGCCAAGGACCAAGGATCGCCAGCAGCCAGCCTCAAAACAACACAGTCTTCTGAAAGAAAACATCACCTTGATGACACAGTGATTTTGGACTTCTCCTAGCCTCCAAACCATAAGCCAATAAATTCCTGTTGTTCAAGCCGACCCATTACAAGGTATTTGTTTTAGCAGCTAGAAAACTAAAATACCCAGCACTATTAAATCTCTTAAGAAATCCCGTTTAAAGCATCAGAGATACTCATTAATGACCTATTGACTCCTCTTTTAATCATTAATGGGAAAAACAATAGAAATACATTTGTATCATGTACAAGTTTCATACTTATGGACAAATTTGAATGGCTTATCAATACTCAAGTAGTACTAACTTCCACTTATTCATACAAGAATTCATGGAGGAAGTAGACTTTCATATTTACAACTTTAAATTTTATTTTAAAGTTTACAAAAAGCAGAGGAGAGAGAATTTAAATCAGATATGCAAATTGAGGGATCACCTTGCCATCCCTGCAACTCCCAAAGTCCGTGCTGGCAAATATAAATAGCTACTTCATCAGCGGGCTAAAAAACTCTCTGGAAAGTGTGGGAAGGTCCATGGCTCTTACCAAATGCTTAGGGGTAGAATTAAAAGGATGAAAAGTGAAGAAGAAAAGAAAGGAAGTGATGAGTTTAAGGCGGGGAGGGGCCTCTGATCCCCCTCCCCACCCCCAGCAGCATCAGTGCCCTAGGTTAACACTCCTCTTCCAAAGACTTTCCATTCACAGACGTAAACTGATAGGCCATCAGGTAGCAAAAACCATGCTATGCTTGCTGTTCATTAGACCTCAATCTGTACATTTCTGGGAAAAGCAAAGTACCTGTCTTCTTTCTGCTTTTTGCATAGGCAAAACAGCAGGCCAGATGAATCCTGCGTCTCGTATCCTCGAGAATCACAGAGGGTTAGAGTTGTTGTGTTGGGGGATAGACGGTTTGAGTCAGCTAGAAACATAGTGCCCATGATTTCCCACAGTGTCTTGTACCCTTATCCTCTTTTGGGTGCCAATATCTGGTCTTCTGATAAAGAAGGTTACTGTTTACCCAGGGGAAAAAAGAAGTCCCTAAACTGTTTTAGTAGAATTTCTATTATCCTTTAGAAGCAAATATTTTTTCTTAATAAAATCTTTTCAGCTCACCTGAAGGGAAGGCCCTCTGGGAATAAGAAATTGACTACCATTAAGCATCATCCCAAAATAATGGCATTGCTAATATATTTTCTTTTTTACAGACAATCTGAAATACTCTTCCAATTCAATTACTGAAACTCTTTTTTGGTCATTTCAAAATGAAAACTCATGTCCCAAGAGTTTCAATCTTAAAAGACTCAAGCAACCCATTGCCCTTGCAATTTAATTCTGCCTAAATTTTCCAGCATAAGCAGAGGTTCAGGAACACAACAGTTTCTCTGCTGCAGATGGTTTCACCAGGAAGTTGCCCAATGATTCTCCTATTTTGAGAAAACACTAAATAAGCAAATAAACAAAACAACAATTTACTCTGCCTCTTATTCGATCTTTCTCCTGCCCTGTTGTTTGTCCAGCATATGAAGGACCTATCTCATCCTGCATGCTATTTGGCAAACTGTATATTTTTAATGACCTGAATGAAAAAAAAAAAAAATCTAATACATTCCAAACATACAGCAAACTACATATTTTAATGATCTTAATTTTAAAAATTTAATACGTTCATTTCAAAATAAACAGTTCCAAGTTTTTCCATCTACACAAAACAGAGATCCACAGCCTACTTTAAAACAAAATAAACTGTAATTTTTTTCCTCTGTGAGATTACAGTACCAGACCTAATGATTAAGCCTTTGCTTACCTACAACACCTTCAGAACACAGATTCAACTTTTTAAAAAATTTTAATATTTAGTAACTTTTAATCTTGCTTTTCAAAAACATTGAGGAAGTAAATACCCGCTTTTTGGTTTTCCTCATTTTATCTCCACTGTAGAGCATATTTATTGCTAGTATATCTCACCTTGGTGAGTAGAACTCTCAGTCCATATCACTGAATGGAACAGTGTGGCTCCCTAGTGCAAATTTCCTGAGAGCCCCTTCCCTCAGCATGTGCCAAGAATCAAATCTTGGCCACTTAGTGCTCTGTGTTCCACATGTTAGCTCACGATGCATTGAGCAGCTATGCTAACCGAGATGGATAGCCCTGTCAAACAGGAAGCTGGCACACCAGGATGCAAGCAGTGGGATACAATGACCTTTACATTCAGAGAAAAATATCCCTAAAATGGCATGAAAAGTTTATGGGGGGGAAGGAAGGAGGCTTCTTTTATTTCATTTAGGCACATAGCATGAAATAAAAGCAATGTCGCCCAGTATGCAATTTGCTTGGGATCAAATCCTGAATCCCTTACACAAGAAGGAAAGTCAGTAGAGAAAGGAAATGAATCATCCTTTATCGTGCCGCTTTGAAAGCAGCAGACTCTAGGACTCAGCTACTTTACTGCACCCAGACTGGTTAAGCACTCTGGTGCAGAGTGCACGAGGACTAGCAGTAATCAATCTGTTGTGGGTACTGCCTACCCTGGAAAAATAATCTTGATCTCCTGGTTTTAATGGGTTGCTTTCTTGGTAGAAGTAAGGTATAGTTTAAATATTTAATTAAAACATTTTAGATAAAGCAATAATCTACTTACAAAATCAGAGTCAAGAGCTTGGGAATTTGAAGCTCATGTTTATAATTCTGTATAAATTGTCATCATATTTATAATTTTGTATAAATTGCTTCTCTCTCATGGTTTCCATATATGAATAAATGAGACTCCAACTGATAGTTCTTATGAATGATATGAGGCTGAACACATAAAACAGAAAGCAAAAATCCTTGGCACATATACAATGTTGAGTAAAAATAACATGGGAAAATAATATATAAAACAGTACCTTGAAATTATATATTTCTCTCCTGTGCTATAATAATCATAACTATGCAAATCAGTCACTGAAGCTGATACACATGAATAATCACTCCATTAGATTTCAAAAACATTTCTTTCCCCAATCTTCAAGGATATAGGTTTTTGTGGTTGTTGTTGTTTGGTTTGATTATTTGTTTTGGTTTGTCAATTCTTTGGCACAAAAGAATAATGGCCCAAGCTACTGAATAAAGCAAGAGAAGCTCACAATGGGCATTCAGCATTCAAAAATGCATGTTGAAACGATGCAATTTTAATATTTAAGTAGAAAGGTAAAAGAAATTGATCACAAAGACAGTGATTTTTTTTTAAATGAATGGATCACACCAAACTAAACAGTGGTTTTCAAAGATACCAAAGAGTAGGACACATTCATTTTTTTCTGTTTAATTAAAAGCTGATAGGGGAGCGGATATGGCTTAAGCAGTTGAGTGCCTGCTTCCCACATGGGAGGTTCCGGGTTCGGTGTCCAGTGCCTCCTAAAACAACAACAACAAGCAAACAAATGAAAATAACCAACTCAGGGGAGCTGACATGGCTCAGTGGTTGAGCACCTGCTTCCCATATACAAGGTCCCAGTTCAAACCCCAGTACCTCCTAAAATAAATAAATAACTAAAGCTGATGATAAACTGAAGAAGTCAAAGGCCCAAAGTAATAAATAAATTTTTTAAATTGAATTCCTATAAATCATATATTAAAGTTTAGATAAGTTAGGAGTCAAACTTTTCGGCACAGGCTCTGAGAACGCCAGTTTGCAGACCTAGAAAAAATAACAAGGGATATGACTGCAAGAAACCAATGATAATCACTTTGTAATGCAAGTTAATTTTGGTGTTTCTAGAGGTGCTGGTCAAATACTTCCCAAAGCAACATGAAAATAAGACTCTGCAAGAAGCAATCTGCTGTTCATTGTTTGGAATGCTGAACCTGACAACTCTCCTTTAACTCTTGTTTGGAGAATTATTTCAGGAAGCATACTCTTCTTCAAATGATTACACACAAGGGCATCGGGAAGAGAAGAGGGACGCATTAATACCTTGAGCCTGAGCCGCGGAGCTGTGGGAATACCCTAGGGCCAGGAGCGCGGTCTCCACCAGCTGGCTAAAAAGCACATCTTTTCGAACCAGGACAAACTCAGCATGTTCTTCTCTGTTGTCATATTCAAGAGAGCCATCCAACTGCTCCACCACACAAAAGACAGGAATCATCAAACCTGGGGGAACAAAATTCAAGAGCAAATCACAAACATTACAAAGCAAATCTCAGTCACCATGATGAGAAGGGAAGAGACAGTTATAAAAGTCACTCATCTGTGATCGACAGTGGTTTAGATTAAACAAGCCTCTTAGTCTTACGGGCCTAATGGAAAGCTGTGGATCTTCCCCCCTCCATTATTACTATGAGACTGCAGCAGAATTGCACAGGGCAGTGGCAGAAGCCCTCTGATTCCAGGCATTAAAAACAGGAGTGCACAATCAGAGGTGTCCTGGCTGAGACCTCAAGTTCATAGCTGGCACACAGGTGAGGTCAAGGCGATCTTACAGAGCCTCGCATCCTTAGTGTCTTTAGTTTATCATTAACTATTAATCAGCACTAATATTTTCAGATCAGATCTGATTTTATCTAGAAATGTATTTTAAAGCTTCTCGTTGTAGGATACCTTAAATAGGAAGTCATGTTTGATTTCAGCGCTTAAGTTATTATGTGAATATGCACAAGAAGGTCAGCAGGAGTGTAAAAGAAGTCCTTTTTGTATCTTTTTTTAAAATCCTAGTAACTAGGTCATCAATTAGCCTTAAAAAAAAAAAAAAAACAACCTTGATTGCAAAAGTCTTAAATTTATGTCAAAAATGTGCATCCAAATACAAAATTTCATCTTCTTTAATTATTATTTTATATATAAGCAGCAGTTACCACTGGGTAGGGAATATCTCTTCTGTTTTCAAAGAAAAGAAGTAAACTACCCCATATTTGAAAATCTGTTGAAATCTGTTGTCATTGAAATATTTCTCTGCTTTGTATCAAAGTGTGAAAAGCTAAAAAAGTATTTAATTCAAAGATTTTTGTAACTGTTTTTTTTTAAAAGTCATACAGGCATTTAAATATAAACATACCCAAGGCATAAGAGGATCAAAGTTTTATCAACATACAAGTAATAAACATGGACTCTGCCCTACGTAATTCACACAAATTAGTATATTATGGAATAAGGACCTGCTCTGGGTCTTCTCTTTGTGTGTTGTGTGTTCTCCTTTGTATGAGGGATGGATGGGCAGGCAGAGAGATAAGGGCAGTGGGAAGTTAGATGGTCATGGTGAAGGCACTTCACAAGAAAAATGTGATCTCTATGCAAATGAGTATATATGTGACTATGGCCTCTGACACTTAGAAGGTATAAGAGTGAATTTTGCTAGAGGCCCTTCCCTGTCGCCCTTACCCTAGAAGCCTCCTGACTCACTTGGATCTAGAAAACAGAAGGTGGAAGCAGACACTCTGCAAACTACCAGGTCACAGATTTAGATTTTTGTTCTAAAGATAATATGATGGTACAACTGGTTCCCATGTACTAATTATTATTATTAAAGATAATAAGTATTGGTTGTAATTATTAAATATAATCATTATTAACAATAATAATACTCATCAAGAATTGTTATCATTGAAGATCATGGTTATTATTAAGACTACACAACAGCCTAACAAATAACACCATCCCTAGGACAACTATTGACTGAATGTCCCCTCTTGGGAACAAAGCAGTATTGCCTCTAGCAAATACACTATCCATGGTGTAGATTTATGGAAAATATGAAATGAGGGTAAGGCAGACTGATTTTTTAAGACAAAGAAGAGAGTTTAGCCTAGCAGCATGATGCTTTACAAGATATTTTTTTAAATCGTGACCACTACTGGTATATCAAACGCCTACTTATTCTTCAATGTATTTAAACCATGGAACAAATAATATAGATTTTCTTCAAATTATCTCTGCAGTCATTCATTTATCCAACAATTATTCACTGAAGACCTACTGTGTGCCAGGTATCACCCATGGCTGCAGGGGTACAAAAAAAGAACAAGTCTGATACAGCTCCTGCCCTCAATGTTGTTGAAGGTGTTGTAAATCTTCCTAAGTAAGCAAAATGGTATTTTATAGGACCATTCATGAGAGTCCTTACCAGCAGGGAATAGTCCCCATTTAGAGCTTTTAACTCTTACATACTGGTATATGATCTTTGTCCAAGGAAGCAGGTTGATTTCAATTTTTAATGATTTAAGCACATGCACACATACAGCCATATAGTCAGTGGTGCCATAAGCTACTTCACCACTAATACCTGTGTGTACATAAGTTTCAATGCTGAAAATCCAAGTGCAGCTCCTAATGTCAACATCTGAGTGTCACACATCTGGGAAGCACAGATAAGACCTTTAAATGAATCCAGCTGCCCCATAAGCTATCATGTGTTCATTACTTAGGAACCATAAATCTTACCCAAGTCTATGATCAACTGAAAATACTTAAGATCTTATTAATTTTAAAAAGAATAATACTGGGGGCGGATGTGGCTCAAATGGTTGGGCGTCCGTCTGCCATATGGAGGGACCTGGGTTCGATTCCCGGGACCTCCCGGTAAAAAAAAATAAAAATAAAAATAAAAAATAAAAAAATAAAAAGAATAATACTAAAAGTTCAATAAATTAGATATGAAAAACAACAATAAAGCACAGGGGTCCATAACATGTATGGGATTTATGTTTTGAAACTGTAGTTACCAAAATCTTTCCTAAACATTTTAGTTCAGTGATGGAAGATAGCAATTGCTATCTGACATGATAGCAATAACTTGTTACAGCCAAAAAGCAAGCATCCATCCTTCATAGGCATCGTCTTTTTAAAAAAAAAAAAAGAAAGAAAAGAATTTTGATTTAATAAAACAAGAATGCATAATAATAGGATTTGTTTTGAAGTAAAAATTTATGATAGTGAAAAATATCATAAATTGGTTATTTACAACCATTAAAAATTTTTACCTTTTTACTAGAATTTGATCTAAACAATCATAGTTTTTATGACACAATGAAATTTTTACAAAAAATAAGAAAGCAGGAAAATGCATGCAATTACTAATGACAATGACAAGAGAAATGAAAAATAATAAAATTGAGGTCATGTGTGAGTAAGAAGAAAATGAAGAAATAGAAAAAGCCTTTAAAAAAAGTAAAAGCCTTGGAAAGAGAAATGATGAAAGGGTGAGTAAGAAATATACACAAAAAAAGATTTATCCATTCGGTCCCCTCACTCTTCCCAGGCAAAAAGAGAAAGAAAGAAAAAAGTGACAAAGGATGGAAAGATAGGGAGGGTGTTTGGAAAGCACTTCCAAATATAAATTAAAAACAGGAAAAATTAAAAGTATTTTACGCATGATTGTTCTGTAAACCCAGTGCTTCTCTAATAAAAAAAAAATTTTTTTAAGTTCCATTAAGAGAATGCAAACGTTTTGCATTTACAAAAAAAAATTTAGAAATGATCAAGAAAAAGAAAAAAGAAACGTTTATTCTATCCTATATCTAGAGAATACGGCATTATTTTTCTTTTATTGTAGACCAGACCCACTTCCAGATGATGAAGTATAGAACTTTGAACCTTTTGATTATAAGCCTTGCTAAGCTTTTTACAGTTGCAGGAGGTAAGCAGGTAGTTTAATCTAGAGGGCAGGCACATGGCACCAGACATTCGCTAAAAATTAAGAGTTATCCTGGCAGTTGGGATAAATGTGAATACTGTTGTCATAGAGGCAAAATAAATACTTTTACACTACACTAGAAAAATATATTTTCCCAACTGTGTTATAGCCATTTTCATTATTATTTCCGAAGAATTGTATATAATTATGAAGAGTTAACCATTATTGCTTATGCTTCACAAAAGCCATGGGAACCAGGACACATGGCAAGGTGGGTAGATGTGGTTAAGCGGGTAGCCCTGGGGTTGAATCCTGGCAATGGCACTCCTTACCTGTTTGAATGATCTTAGGTAATTTATTTGACCTCACTAGGGCTCAAATTCCTCCTAACTAAAATGCAAATAACAACATCAGCTTCATGGATCTGTTGAAAGGATTAAACAACATAATATATTTAAGTTGTCTGATACATAGCCCTCAAACAATGCTCTTTGTTTTTCTTTTTCAAATTTAGTATTAATACCATTTTACAGAGGAAAAAAAAAAAACAATGATTTTTCTCAAGGTGAGTAATCAGTGGGAATGATACTTACTAAAAAGCATTTCCTTGGAATAAAAGTGATACTAATAATCAATGAATGGCCTGATTGTGTAAAATGAAAATAACAATGGCTTTTTAAACATTCAACATGCTCCGAGCAAAGGGTGAAGGTGTTTGTTAAAAGCACTATGCTTCATACTCTAAAACTGCATACTCAATGCAGTAGCCACTAGACTACCATGGCTATTGGGCATTTGAAATGTGGGTAGTCCGAATTGAGATGTGCTTTAAGTGCAAAACACACACTGGATTCCAACTACTTAATACTAAAAAAGGAATAAAAGTAAATATATCATGAATAAGTTTATACTGATTGCATGTAGAAATATTTTGGATATATTGGGTTAAATAATACATATTACAAAAATCCATTTCACCTTTTTCTTTAACTTTTTAAAATGTAGCTACTAGAAAATTTACAAATACGTTTGTGGCTCACATTATATTTCTATTGGACGATATTCCTCTGAGCAATGTGCCAAATACCAACATATACAATGATTTTTCTGACACAGGATAAAGTCAATACAAATATAAGTTGGACAATTGTGCTATTGTCTTGAGCATTTCTTGGGTACCCCTTAGTTACATTTCTGTGTCCCAGATCTTAGGAGACTTGAGGAGAGAAGCATGCTTGGTTAGCTCCGAAATCCAACGTGATAGCTTCTCAGCATCATCCAACAAAAATGTAGGCTGCCGTTTTATTCCTAACTATATTTATCCACTTCTTTAATAAGGAAAAGGCTTCTCCCCCGGCTCCCTTTATTTTAAAGAACAATTACAGTCTTCAGAAAATGGCACAACACTGGTTATGAAAGTTACCTAAGGAACAAGGATTCTCTAATGCTCTGGATGTTTAACTTCAACAATGAAAGATAAAAGGTGGTCCAGCAGCACGGATTCTAGATAAATTCAACAGCCTTCCACCAAACTTGAGATACAAAATAAACCTCTGGTTTGCACAGCACCTCCTAGTTCACCAGGTACTCTGACATATGGACCTTTATTATTTTCTCCCCTGTATTAACCTATGAGAGGGTTATCATTATTCTCACTTAATAAAATAGGGAACTGAAACTACAGGAGAATAAGTAGCATGCTCAAAGGAACACAGCAAGGTAAGGGTAGAGCAGTTCAGATTATCCAATTCTAAATCCCAAGCACACTGCTTTCTTAGGGCTTGAAATCCACACCTACAGAAATCTAAGGGCCTGGCCTTTCAGAAAGGGACCATTTACCACTTGCTATGTCCAATGGGTGAACTGCATTTATTGCGAGTGAATTCACCTTTTGACTGACTATCATGTGTCAGGGACTGTGATCGGCGTGAAGGAGGAACGAAGCACTGTCCTGCCCTTGAGTCACTCAGAGACACATAAAGAAAGGGTCAAATAAGTGAGTCATATATTCTAGTGTGAATGAGCACTATCCCAGCTCCTGTCTTGGTCTACCCACATTCCTGGAACTGCCCCAAGTGACAGAGCCCAGCCTGAGATGACAGGAGTCCAGCCTTTCTCCTCTCCTCTTTAAAAGGTCTCTTCCAGTCCCTCTGCTTCCTGAAGGATAGCAGTCTCAGGGCCTACTCCCCTAAGTAGCATATCTGATTCTATCACCTGAGACTTTCCCAGAGCTGGCTGAAGATTACAAAAGCTCTAGGGCATAGCCTCTCATATCTGTTCTTTGTATAAAACGGAAGCTGAAGTAAAGTGCCACACATATCATCCACAAAAACAAATAAATCAGAGAATAAGATGCTGAAACACATTCTACCACATAAACTAGGAGAATAATATGGGGTCTTTCAGAGAATTGGGAAAGTAGGGAGGGCTGGGGACATCCCTTTCTAATTGAAAATTTACTAGAAGAATGAAACAACAATTCACTTGCTTTATAACTTCTTGTTCTCTCTTCTCTCTCTCCTCTCTCTGTCTTCTCTGCCTCCCACCCCACACATACATCTGAGATCTCTGTCACAGACAAGAAGTAACTTGCCAATACTAACCTTTGGCCCCTTCCTCCCACCCTAAAACATAAGGCAAGTTTGAGGACCAACAAATGCAACCAGAAACAAGAAAGGAAAATAGTGTTCCTCACCTCCTCGTTGGGGTCCCAGGCAAAACTTCAAAATAGATCAAGTTTGTCATTCCTGCTCTCCTCTTTCCTGACTCTAGCTATCTCCCTCTCTGGGGCACACAACCTCCTAAGCAACCTCAACCACAGACTCCATGCTCCACCATTCCACTTCAAACTTCCTATATGCCCCACTCAGGGGAGAAAGTGTGTGTGTGGGCAGGAGAATTCCAGAGAGATTAATAGACAAAAGGATGCTGCACTGTATGAATGGTTTCGTAGTACCTTAATCTCCTCAGAATCTCCTTATATCTTCATTATAAAAGAAAATGTATTTTACCCCAAATAAACTTCTAACAGAAGTGATTTCAAGTGATGTGACAAAGTGAAATAGGAAAAAAAAAAAGAAAAAGAAAAAGAAAACTTTCACCCATTTCAGCCAGGGGGCAGGTGGGGGAAGTGGGTGGGCAGCAAAAACATTTGGGATAAAGGGAGTCACCTTTAGGTCAGCCAGCCCTAGGCCCAAGAATTCCTCTGGGCTCCCCTAAGCTGCTCCAGCTTTCCAAAATTCTTTGCGGTCCTTTGCTTGTGAACCACAGATTCACTAAAGGCTGAATTCATTTGTTGTTGGTATTGTTGCTGCTGTTTTCATAACAACTCATTGTAGAGGAAGCAAGAGCCAAGGCTGAGGCAGGACAGCAATTCCTAGGCTGGTCACAGGCGAAAGATAATGGTCAACCCTACAATTACACTGAAGGTGCATTTGCTTCATAACTACTCCAAGGGCAAACTGGGCCATATATGCAAAAATTCAAGTACATGTTTATCCATGATCCATTTTTTTGTAACTCAGCGTATCAGAGACTATGCTACACATGAAGGAGTTAGACCTCAATCTAAAGTTTCAAAAAGAAAGCCCTCTGATTCCTCCCCTCTCCCAGCAAAGGGGGACAAAAAAGATTATCAAGAAAGATTATCTGCAGAATTTTCTCTAACAAAACCAGACAGGACTTTGTAGCCCCTGAGGCAGATCTTATCTTTGGAAGATAAGAACAAAAATTGGCCAGGGGTGGAAGTGGGAAGATGAACCAGGTCCTCTCTCCTTATCACTCCAAAGATTCAAATAGGACCTAACATGGTAAGGAAGGGAGATGGGTTCCTGGCCTTCAAGACCTCTGATGCCAGGCCTGTTCCCAAGCTGAGAGAACAGTTTCAACTGAAGACATGTCTGAAAGCTGAAGGATAAACTCCAAGTCTCTGAACACCCTTCAGTTATAAAAACACACCCTGGCAGTTTGCAAAACAGGATTTCAGGGGCACACAGGAGACACTTTGTAGATACTTATCTAAACAAAAAGACTGATCTACACCTGGGAACTTGGCCATCACAAGCCTGACCCAAGGAACTAAACTCCCTGATGTCAGGAATGCACAAGCCTCTGGTTAGGGGGAACTAGGGGCATGCCTTTTTTCCTTCTCAACCACGAGCTGGGCTTAGATAAGCCTTTTCCTTCACCCACCCCCTACTCTGACCTTTAGAAGACCTAAAATAAATGTTGGTTCAGTTAAACAAAATGCTAATTCCAGTTAGACATTAATAGCCTCCAATTAATAGGCGGTGTTGATTCTGTTTTTCCCTTGTAACTCCCCAGCTGTCAAACTTGTCCACATCGTTTTTGCCCTGCTGTGTGCATTCAGCATGAGCAGACAAGGAAAAGCTTTCTAGGAAATGATAGGTATAAGCGGATTCAGGAGCTCACTCCATGTTCTCCGGAGGAAGTTCACCAGACCACATGGTTGCACACGACCACTGTTGACAGAAATTGTTGGTTCTTCACCATCACAGCCGACTGATGCACCACTCAGAGCAGTCTGCCAAGCTATGCCTTCTGGGACTGTACGTACCCTGGAGCCACAGTGATCTTATAGCCACAGTCCTACTCATGTCCTGTACTCAAGGACTGAAGTATCTTTTTTAAATTTAGCGACTACACAGAGACAAATGTTTACTGGTGCTGAAATAAAAAAAATAAAAAAAAAAAAAGGGAAAAGAAAGGAAAGGAAAAAGAAGGATATGCATGTTTGCATACCACAGAAAACTGCAAATTTGTGGCATATTGTTTAAGTATCCCTAGTTCAGAATTAATTTTTTAAGGTTCTTTTCACAGTATTAAAATTACTAACCACAGTTCATTAATACTAGGCTTTTTGTCCTCTGTTAAGTAAAATTTATTCTGGAGGTTTCCAAGAGAATAATTTTTAAAACAGTATTTAAGTTTTCTCTCCCCTATCCTCTCTGGAAAGAACTATTTGCTGCTCGGAGTCCTATGAGTCAAAAAAGGGGTCAATACAAATTTTCTCTGTATTAACACTTACTTCATCATCTTAGGTTTTGAGCTCTGCCTCTATGTTATTTTATCTAATTCGAACAATTTTTATTTGAATCTTGATTAATTTCTCCAGTGTAGTGTTAAGGAAAGGTTAACTGTACTGAGGTTCTCCAGCAAGGTATTAATAAAAGAATCAAGCTCTCAGCTCTCAATAAGACAAGACTACCCAGATTTCTAGTGGGAATATTTCATAGCACAAGCATGTTTTCTTTGGGGAGTTTAACTCACCAAAATTATTAAAAATTGAGATCAAACACTGGTGCAAAACCCCAAAGGAAATCATACTAGAGTGGAGAGATTTTTATCAAATAAAAAACTGAAAAGGCAAAGTTTTTATAGCAAAAACTAAAAGGCTTTTTTCCACACAGAAAGAAAATTCTACTTTCAATGTTCAGGGTTCAAATGGCAAAACATTTATGGATATTTAATAGATGCATAGAAATCACTGTGAAATGTATGCAGATTTCACAAAGCTGAGCCTTTAAACAGAGGCAACCACCACCATCCTTCCCAACCACTAAAGTCACTCTCATTCTCATACCCAACAAAGCCTCCATGAGATGTAATAGCAACCAAGCTCTTGAAAAGGCTGACTTTGGGAGGAGAAAAGGACAAGAAGAGGAGAGAAAGAGAGCAAGAAAGTAAAAATCAGTATGTATTTTCTAGTTCCCTTAGGCTATACTAGGATCTCTGGTTTGCAATACATAGGATATTATTATTGTACCCGACATGGAGTTAATAAAACCCAGCCTACAGACTAGAGAAACCAGGGTCCTCATTAATGGAATAATCCCCAGATAATATATTTTAAGTATATATGTACCTGTATAATTGATAGCAATTTCTTAAATAAGAAAAACAAAACAGAGAAAGCTAAATACTGCTTTTTTTCCAGTTTATGGTTTTAAGATATCCTCTTTATAGGCACTATTTTCCAAAATAAAATCTTTTTAAAAAATTAAAGAGACAATTTAAGTCACAGCATATAATTCTATTGAAAATTTTATTTTCATCCTTATTGTTTATTCAAAGGACACAGCCAAAGGAGAAATACTATTCTATACTTTACTACCTTTGAGAAGTGTCACCAAAGCCCAAAGTGATTTGTCACCTGAGCAAAACCAGTGAGAAATCTTTATCTCAAAAACAATTTTCTACCTTCCTAAAAGCAAAATAAAAAACAAAACAAAACCTCTGAAAGACTGCTGCACCATTTTAAACTGGGGGTAATCCCAGGTATGCACATCTCAATCTCGAAAAGATTTCAGGTCCCCCTAGATTCCTGAATTCATAAATTCTTTAATCCTAAAATAAGTTCTGAGCCACAAAACAAAGCATTTTAGCATAGTCTTCCCCCAAAAGGTCACAGTTTAAAAATAGGTCTAACTTAAAACTCAACATAAAATAACAGAAAGACAAGTCAAGTACTCTTTGTCATACTCCATGTTAAAGGAGAAAGGTGATTCTTTGGGGACTTGACTTAAAGGTATAGGTTTAGGCTTAGGGGTGAATTCCAGAGTGATCCAAAATGCCTTTATCTAAGTGGGAATGCCTATTTTATCTTAGCACAGTTTTTATTGCGCCTACTGTCCAGATCTAGATGAAGATGATAAAAGAAATTATACATAACAATTTACTGAAAATAAGTTCATTTCTTTATGTTAACAAAAGTAGGATCCACAAACAGATATGTTTTCAAAGAACAAGGCTCTGTTTATTATATGTATGAGAGACTGGCTATGAGAAAGATGATTTCCCGAGTCGTTATATAAAACCAAGAAAAGAGCTGCATCTTAGAAGCTTTCCTTGGTGAAAAAGAACTGTCTCCCTCAAACTTGTTTTCAAGCTATATATCAATCTTCAATATAATTATGTTTGACAGAATATAAGCTCTTGGCAGTTAAGTTGTTTACAATAAATGCTTAGGTTGGATACATGGACTGTATTTCAGTCTTATAAATATCAAACACAAACCTACAACAGTCCCATTATGGGGCTGAGAATTATTTTGCCATAAATCCTTTTATTGGGGGACCTGGGGAATTACTTTGCAGCTTGTTTTCCACTAGCCACTTGGAACAATATGAAAAGAGGTACATTTATGCTCTGACCCTGGGCCCATGAGGATTCTATGTATTACCATAGGAAAGTGCGGAGCATCCATCCTCAACCTGAAGGTCTGCCCCAGACGGTTTTGCCCAGGGCCGCAAAAAATAAAAGTGCAACAAAATGGTTCTTACAAAAGTCACAGCATTTTCCTACAGGACTTTTTCTCCTCAAAGTCTCTTGGGAACTAATGATCATTTTATGACAGCACTGGCAGACTTTCAATGGTAAGCTCCAGTTTGGGGGGGGTTATAAGTTAGCTGTAAAAATGTGCTTAAGGCCCAAACTTGCCATATAAATGAGCCTGTGAATGGTTTTGTTGAATATTACCCGGAGATTCATTTGAGAAGGAAAAAATCAGCTTAGTTACCTTTGTAAAATGCCTTTACTTAGGTCTTAAATGTGTAATAACTCCCCATTCAGAAAACAATTTGCTCTTCTTACACCCTTTCAGTAATAAAGGGGTTTTGGTCTTCTAATACCACATCTCTCAAATTTATAAGCAAAATCTTGTCCGAATGAACCCCTTATCCTGAAAGCCTTGGGGTACACTGGCTTAGCCCCCTCTTTCTCTATTAATGCTCTCTTGCCTGCACTGCACATTCACTAACATTCTGAACACCTTCTGGTTCTTCAGATGATGATAATTTATCATTGTCGGGTTTCTTCATTTGCTGTTTAATTTCCCAATTACCCATATGATCAAATTCCTATCATAATCCCATTTTTAGATAGTATTAATATAAAGAAAAGATCATTTTAAGAATACTTGTTTATTTTTCAAAACAACAAATACTAGAAAATTTAGTCACTCTATTATTTAATAATGAGACTCCAACTTCATTCATTCTGGTCAATGTTCTAACACCAGATGACAAAATTTTTTATGTCTCTCAGCTTGTAATAAAGAAAACAAGTAACTGATTTACAAGTTTCAAAGGTCATCAAATATGATTTTATGAACCAAATTTTTACCACATGGGGTTCCTGAATACAGGAGAGATAGAGAAGAAAAATATTTTCATTACACTATCAGCCCCATAGATCTTTTTTGTTGATATCAAAAGCACTAGTTTACAATGTGAATTAATGGAAAATTGTTAAATTCACCTAAAATAATAATTTCTTTCTAAAATTAAAGAAGCCCTTTAAAACATTGACAATTTAACTGCTGTTTACTCGGGGGAAGGGACTATGGAGAAGGTGATTGTATGAAAAAAAGATTTTTTATTGTGTAACAAAAATTCCCTTCAAGGCAAAAAGACATTATGCCAAGTTCCACCCAGAATTAATGTTTAGGCTTAAATTATAAAGTCCAGAAAATAACAGAACCACTAATAGACCCTTAAAGCTCGTGGCATTCGTCAACGCTGTTAGGTCATGTAAATGTTAAACTGAAAAACCCTTTGCTGACAAAAATATTTTAATGAAGGTATTCTTAACTAGACTCTCTGGACTGAATTTTTTAAAAAGCTTTTTTGGGCTGTTTGGTATAAATTCCACTATAAAGGGGATGATATTATGCTTGAGACAGTCTGGGATTATAAAACCTCCTCCAGGAAGGATTTATGACTATCTTATTCCTTTCATTTTCCTTCAGAAAGGTTTTTAAGTATTGGACCCAGGAAAACTCTCAGTGACAGATCAAATAAATACTCCCCTCTAAGTTTGTCAACTGAGTCTAACCTTGGCCTCCAGCTGCTATGATGGTCAAAATTATTTTGCAGTGTAGTATCCTACACTGAGCTGGGGTGGGGAGCCTGGGTTAACTCCACTGTCATCACCCAAATTTTTAGTAGCTCACAGTTTCTATGAATACAGTAAGAAATACAGTCTGAAGGGAAGGAAAGCTAGCCACGGATTTTGGCTGCTGCTGCCTCGGGCTTCCTCCAAATTGCTGAAAGCACACCTCTGCCAGGGAATATGGACCAGAGGCCCAGCCACGTTAAGGACTATCGATTTAACGGTTCAAATTATTGCAAATTGAGGTCAGGGTCTCTGTGTCTCAAATGACAGTGTATACCACTTGAGTATATGTCAGTGATGTATGCACATGAAGACAGGTCACAAATCCATATGCGCTGAAAAGAAATAAGTATGCGCATTACACTGCTTCAGCTCTCTCCCTCCCCTTTACCCTGCTTACAGTTTTCAGAAGAGAAGAACAGCAGATCCGGGTCCCACCCCTAAACCCTTACTTGGCAATGCTTTGTAACAGAGGAACACTCATTACTTGTGGCTTCCATTTACATTGGTTAAAAAGGGAGAAGAGCTAACTACAGCTCAGGTAGAATATAAGAAAATGTGATTTCCCTCTCAAACTGTATGTGAAGACAAAGCCAATGAACTCAGACAGCTACCTCCCATGGGCTCCTCTCTGACCTTCCCAGGGATGAACAGAGCTAAATGATCTCTCCCCCAAAACAGATTTTAGCTAATAAACACGACAAAGTAAGGGTCATGAATGCCTTCCGTCATTCTGCATCTTCTCTGAGACTAAAAATTTGTACATTGTGTGACAGGTCCACCTCATTTTTCTTAATGATGTTTTTATTATTCTTTCACTCAATTAAAGCAGAAATGGATATTGCATCTTCTGACTGTATAATTGTTATTGTAATCTGTTTTCGATCACTGCTCGGGAAATGGGTCCAAAACAACATAAACTCTCCACTGCCTCAGAAGACAAGTCATTTTCTTTTACTACGACACTTAAAGAGACATTTATCATGCTGCTCTGTTAGCATCTTTGGATTATGACATAAGAAAGTTCTTGTTCTGTTAGCCAAAAAAAAAAAATCATAATAATAATGTTTTTAAAAACACTGCTACTTGAAGAGTTTTGATATGAACCCATTTTCATAATAAGCTATTAAATATATCGTTTGCCTTTACTTATATTTGTAAATAACTGAAACAAATGCACCCAAAATATGCAATTTTATTATAATGCATTATTTGAAATTTGAAAATATGGTTATTTTGACCATAGTCAAAATAGTCATAGTCATTTCTTAGGAGTCTTGGGCATGATATTTCATCAAATTTGCTCTCTTTACAAAGAAAATATTTTCTGGCATGCAAAAAAAAAATTGTATTCAATAAAAGAACTGATAAAGTTGATTTCTAGCCAAATACAAAAATAAGTAAAAGCTATTTTTTTTTAAAGATATCTGTGGTTAATGTGTTGAAATTCAAGTTGTTTCTATGAAAAATGCCTATTAATCACCTCTGTCAGATCTTAGTGCATTGGAAAGCATTTGCTCCCACCAGAGTCTATTAATTTTTTCCATATCTGTTCAAGTCTTCAATGAAACAAAGAAAGACACTAAGCTGTTGTGCACATTTCAGTAACTGCAACCATCAGTGGGCACCAAATAGTTACCTTGCATTTTTTCAGAAATAGTAGCTTGCAGTGTTTTCATCTTTCCCCTTAACTTTTTGATCTTTGTTGTTATGCTATGTTATGGTTTAATAACTGGCTGTGCTAAGATAAGAACTCTATTCCAAAAATAAGGCAATTAGTTACGGGCAAAACTGAATTTACATCATATACTAACAAATAGTAATAATAATGGGAACAACTAAAATTGAAATATACTTTCCCAGCGAGTTTTACTAACCTAATGTGTGATAAAAGAATATTCTTACTATAAAACTGACATAGTTTGCTGATAACTGGACTGCAGTGCAAATTCTTAAAATTTCTATTAATACTTTTTCTGAAGTTCAAGTACTTTTGTCAGACTAGTGACTATAATATCCACTCTTTTTTTAGTTTTAAAGGTACAGACATCAAGAAAAAGGCAGCAACTAAGCATTATAAACCCAACTGCTATAGTTAAATATCTAAGGCATATTTACTCCATATTGTGTCATTTTTACCTAATTTTTAAAAATCTGAAATAAGTAAAACTTTGCAAATGATACAAATTATAGAAGATAATTTCTGATGTAGCCTTTCACTACTGCTTAATTAAACTGATTTACCACAATTTTTAAATTGCTTGCTATTAAACACCAAAACAATCCTGTTCGTTGAAAACAAGAAATTATATACACAGAGTTCCATAATGATTTTGAATACTCCAACATGGAACATTTTTATATAAACATTTTGATTGAAAAAGTGTGTATACCATGTCACGCTATGGAGCTTATTTCTACTTAAAAGGCAAAAATAAATGTTTTTTTTTTTTTGGGGGGGGGGGTTGATCACTAAAATTAAAGGAACCAATGTCACTTCAGAAAGTAGAAAACAGCACTCTAGAGACTACGTGTGTGTGTGTGTGTTTTATCTGTACATCCTCAATTGGCTTTTGTTTTAACTCATACTTCAATTCCAGTCAGGGCCATCTCCACTGACTTTGAAATATCATCACCTTACTCTTAAGTAATAGGATGATGAATCCTTTGTACATAAAAATCCATTTTTAACACAGGCATTATAGAAACCTCTATTGCACTTTAAAAATAAAAGAAATCCACTTCTATCCTTACTGGCACCCTAAATTAATACTAGAGAACACTGGTGGTTGGAAGTGAAAAAGGACCCATACAATCAAAGTCAGCAGAGGAAAATCACTCATTCAAAAATTGCTAAAAAGAAAACAATGGAAACAAAAAGGCAAACTCTCTTCTTCATTTTTGAACTAAGCATAAAGGTCTTCTACTTGAAACCATTTTCAGTTATTTCTTTTTTTCCCAAAAAAATAATGAGTTAAAATGTATGGGTTAGATCCAACATTTCACTGCTGTTCTTATTCTTAGGGAGTGGGGGGAAGGGGAACTTGCTGCCAAAGCTTCTGAAAAGAGAGTTTGGGCTGCTAATTTTCCGTTCATGAAATCTAAATTCCCCTTATGCATCTCACACAACTCATGAAATAATATGAAACAGAATTATATCACTGCAAATTGAGACATTTTTATCAAAATAAAGAGTGATGATGCCAACATTTCATTTGTCATTTCCCACTTGTCACTTATCACTGACAAACTGTTACACATACAATTTTTGTCAAATGCTCCATCTTTAAATATGTTCCAAAATGCCATTGTATCTCAGCATTCATGTAAAGAAGATAGTAAAAACTACCATTTTACCACATTTTAGGATATTGTTTTTTTTTAAAAAAATGTCTACTCAGATAAAAGAATATAAAGTATTTTTTGATTGATTACATGCTATACAGGATGGAGGTGTGCTTCCTAAAATTAAAAAAAAAAAAAAAACTGCATCTATATTTTATGCATTTAAGGTGGGTCATATTAGTTATAAGAAACTTTTTTAATAGTGAAAAATTGTGTCATTTATATCTCAACAGAAACCTAAAACCACTAAAAAGTTAAGAGTGACCTAACAAAATAATATGATTTGTTATTCATCTAACCCTGTTAATTTGACATAACTTTTTTTTTCTTCATATAAACTATCTCTATAATGAATTCATTTTTTAGGAAAAGAAAAAAAAATAAGCGTTTTAATTTATCTAAGTAGAACCACCAAACTTCACTGCTTACCACCTTTCTACATATACCAAATAATTACCACATTCTTGCCTGGAATAAAATTGATTTCCATATTCTTAAAATAATCCAAATTCATATTACTAGAAGTCTAATAAGTGATGATTAGTCTGTTTTCCTCCGTACTGAAACAGATGACAAGAAATATTCAAGGAAGGAAAGGAGAATTAACAGAGGATATTTAACATGTACAGGACTGATTCTCTGCTGACAATCCTTGGGAAAAAATGGATATTGCTCATTTTCTGCAAGGGTTAAAAAGCAGATTCCTTAAGGGACCTCTATGTAGTTCCAACAAACACTTATACACACACATTTCGCTGCAGATGATCTTGAATATACAATGGTCAGTGGGTTTTTGCTGATGGAACATAAGGCTTCCAAAATTACCCGAAACATCAAATTATATTCAGGACATTGAGGGGCGGATACCCTGTGTTCTCTTTAATGTGTATGTTCCATTGCATATATTTTTTTTTAACCAAGTATGTCTTTATTTTAATAACAGGCCAAGGACTAAAAACACTTTAAGAGAAGGGCTATTTTTCTACCTCAGCAAAACTGCTAGATTGTTGGATGACCCCAAAGCCTAAGTTTATTCTATTTAAAAGATCTAAAAACCATTTTATAAAAAATAGAGTAGAAGAGGAAAGTACAATCTTTTCTCTTTTGAAATAATGAGTCCTTCATATAAGCAAGTATGATGGCATTCATCCTTGGCTAAAATGAATTTAATGAGTTCTCTCCATCTTGTCCCATATTGACAGTATATTTCTAAATTTCTAAGTATTTTATAAATTTTAATGCTTAAATACCTATACACTCTTTTCACAGCTGTACTCCTTTCAAAAAGTAAAATATCTTTATAACTGCTAATATGGTGACCACACCTGGCCTGAACTGCTTTTCTTTTATTCTTAAACTAAAAGGAAATACTCCACATGTAGACAACTGAACTGTTGTTGTAGACAATGTTCAGCTCTAAATGAGACCCTGCCTAACAATCTTGATCACATTTGCTTCCCTATTTGAATACATCAGTGTGTACTGCATAATGATTTTCCCCCTTGCAACAAGACAGTTGTGTTCTTGAAAGGGCAGCCTGGTAACAAAAAGAATGTGTCTACTTTGGGTGAACTAGCTATAAGATAACTTCCACAGATAGTTCCTCAGCAAAATTAAATTGTTATTTTAAATATATATATTAAATTATTTTCAGAAATAAGCAAAAGGATCTCTGTAATGTTATAACATTTCCCCCTAAAATTTAGAACTTTCAACAAAGAAAATCACAAAAATTCATAGGAAAATGGAAAATATCAAAAGGATTTCTGATGTTTAATGCCTCCTATCAGCAAATACGCCATCTGGTATATTCAAGCGCTGTTCATTCAGTTTAAATAAAGCTGCCTGAAAGTTCTCCTTTAAGCCAAATATTTAAAAATGAAAATGCTTGGGTTAACAATGACTGTAGCACAAAAATTTAGTGCTAATAAAGCACAAGTGGCCAGCACCTTTCGGCAGTCCAAGTGGAAAGCAGAATGCCTTGCTTCCTCTGAAAACATGATTGGCATCACTTTCATTTTATGCTGTAGGATGCTTGCTGAAGCATTACATAGGCAGAACATTTTAGGTACTTATGCTAAATGGTGGTAAAAAGGATCATCTGATTCTTATTTTTGTTATCCTTAATAATCTTTTCTTTTCCTAAATCTTCAAACAGATCTGTAAGTTTTAATCAATGATTTCACAAATATGAATTTCCCCACCATTAATCATGCTTTTTCAAAATCCTTATGGAGTGAATTACTAGCTGAGAGGGGACGCCAATTCTAGTAAGTGAATGTTACCCAGCAGGGATATAAAGCTGTCAACACCACGGTGCTTTTGCTTGCTCTAAACTCTCTCCCAGCCTTCATATGTTTTTTAAAGAGATATTAGCCTTTTTTTCCCCTGAGGACCTTCTATAGAAGCTGACTGTCATTCACATCTGAGCACTTGTATCTTATTACACACATGCTTTAAAACATACTGCTTAGATAAGGGCAAAAATATCCTAGAAAGTGTTGGAAAGAAAAAGCAAAACTGATCTAGTTTCTAACAGTGTCTTCTAAAGCTAACCACATCGTAAACAAAAAACTAACTTTTAAATTTCCAATGAAAACACAACCTTGAAGGCAGTGATAATGTATCTACTACCTCTACTAGTTAAATACAGATACTAAAATAATGTCTTTTTTTAATGAACACTTAGTTATTGTAAAAAAAAGGGGGGGGGGGTAAGCAAACTCTCTCTCCCTAAAAAACTAGAATAACAGCAATGGAATATACTATTGCAACCAATGCATTCAGAAACATTTATTCATCTCACTGCTTATCAAAATCAGTAAGCTAAATTGCCAAGTTATTGGGACAACCAATTATCTTAATGATTTCCCCTATATTTAGAGGGAGAGCTTTACAAAAAAGAGGGCTACTAAAGATTAACAAACACAAACTCCCAAATTTTGAGCTCTATTTTTAAAGCATATTTTACTATAGCCATCTTTACAACATTGATAAGACTGCAATATATCTGTTAGTGGTAATAAATTATGCAGAGCTATACATATTTTTGTAATTGACTAAATTATTACATTGTTTTTTGAAGAAAATTTAAACAAAAGGTTGTAGGGTAATAGAAATATAATTCATTTTATATTTACCCTGTGCTCCAGAAATGTCTTTCAATGATAAAATACATTTAACTAGAAATAAATTTTAAGTCATTTTTAAAATTTAGAATATGCATTTAAAAAATAGGCTTTGCCTTTCTCCAATCTATATACATGATTAAAAGTTACAATCATGTATATAGATTGGAGAAAGGCAAAGCCTATTTTAACTTTAAAAGTTACAAAGAAATGAGATTATTAACATCAACATCTTAATGTACATTCAGAAACTACATCAACTTAAATCCACAAAATAATTATCATTCAATAAGACAGCTTTGTACTATCAACATTTTGTATTGTAGGTTGTTTTATTGTGAAATTTTATAAACCAAATAACTTTGTTTCCAAATTATTATGCTATGTACAATAAAAAGCTTTCTTTTTAAAAAGTATTTAAAATTGTATTATATACAAACTATTTTAACCCCTTTTATTAAGGATTATAAACAGTATGTATTGATGATGAAAAAAAGTCATCTTTATTTTTGGTTTGGGAGGCAGCTAATAAGATCTTTGTTATTACTAAAGTAAGATACAGCTCAGAGAAAAGTAAGTAAAGCAGTTTGTTAAAGTCAATCTATTATTCCTCACCAAGATGATTTTAAATGTGAATTATAATCTCAGAAAACCTGAACAGTAGCACTATCTTACACTAAAGGTAATCTTGGGCAACAGAATGGGGCAGTTTGTTTATGTCACATTCTGTTTTAATATAATACAGAAAAAATATTCTATATGATACGGTATATGATATATGATAGTTCAATATGATATAGAAAAAACCTTGTTTTAGTGAAACATAATTGTTAACAATTACATTCTAAAATGTTTAGAGATTTCTTTCAATTTAGTGAATTTTATTAGGTGTTCAGAAAGAGATCCAAGTTTCAAGTCCAAGGTTTTTCTTTGCTCATAAGGCTACTTTGAGAGTACATCCTCTCCAAAGATTTCCAAAAATTTTTCATTCAAGCATTACTGGCACTTCCAAACCATCTCAAAACTGGGTCCACCATATTTACTGTGTATTTTTCTTTCTTCTAGGTACACACTAAAAGATTATATGAAAAGTTCAAAGTTATCGCTCCCATCTCAGGACAACAGAACACATTAATAAACCCCACTTTGAAAAAAGTGGGCCACAGAACTATAAAATTTCCTTCATTAAAGTATATGAGTCCCCAAAACTGAAGAGACATAAATCAAATCTATAGCTAAATAATTTTTAATGTAAAAATTGAGAAGATGAGGGCTTCTCAGGGAAAAAGGTTAGTATGAAGAACTAGGGCAAAACATCCTGAACGTTTACTATGAAGAAAATAGTAATAACAAAACAAGTAAAAACAAAAATGTGTTATTTTATCAAATATATGTTTTTAACTCCTTAAAAAGGAGTGACCATTTAGAATTAAATATTTATTTAGAAATACACACTATGGACACTTAGAACATTTGGGTGAAAGCTTATCACTAAGATTTGTCAGGGTTTTGTTTCCTTTCAGGCAGGCTAGTAGAAATTAATTACATTAAATGGGCAGCTGGTGAAAGTATTAGTGAAAAAAAAGTTAAAAGTTAAAAAAATTAAATTATAATAAACACACAAAAATGGCATGCCATGTGTAGTGTGTTTTATATGTGAAAAATAACTAAGCAAACAGTATACGAACCCCAAAATATTTTAATAATGTTTATATTTCTCTTATATCTTTATTTCATAAAATTACTTTTCCTTACCATTTTTTTAAAAAGTAGCTGTATAAGTAGTAAAACTTATAAAAGTTTTTTTTTTAAATAATATTGCATTCCTGGGAAGGGAGAGAGAATGTTTAGCTACTCTATTTTTACTCGTACTACAATTCATAACGAAGTTACACGAAGTCGTATTACTTTAAACTTTATAGATAACTGTGGCATTAAATCCTCTAAGGGTCTGATAGATTCACGGTGAATCTTTATTTCCCACTTAAAGTGTCCCAGAAATATTCCCAGTTGTTACTCATTTATCTTGAAGCACTGTCCTACCTAGAAAATAACACGAACACTCTTGCTAGTGCACCAGCCTGACCTTAACGTCCATAAAAGCAAACGCACCTAAATTTCATCTCTCCAACAGATACTCTGAGGCAAGCAAAAGAATTAAGTCACTAAAGAGCTCTCTAGGAAAATCTAAAAACAGTTAGCTGGCTGTGACATAAACCTGCCAACACCTCAGCACACAGTGGCAAAGTGCCCAAAAAATGCCACCCTCTGGGTAAACCACTTTCTTGTCTTAACTCAAGATGAAGCTACTAGTTGCAGATGAGAGGCGACAGGGGCATTATTTGGCAACCTGGAATTCACTTCCTGTAATCCTATACCGCGACAGAGCCTAATCAACCTGAACCCTGACACCCGGGCCATTATCACCGGCCGCGGGCTGCGCGCGCCTCCCAGCTCGAGGCTGTTACCTCCCACGGCCTTGGCCACGGCGCCGTTGGGCCTCCCGCGGGCTCCCATGGGGCTGCCGTTCTGCTCCAGCCGGGCCACCTTCACCGGGGGGGGGGCCCTTGACGTCCGGGCTGCCGCTCCGCCGGTCGGGGCTGTCCCGCAGACACGGGCTCTCGCTCCGCCGCTCCATGCTGCTCCGACTCGGAGACAAAGTTCCCACCGGCAGGTCGCAATAAAACGCACAGGGACCTAGGAAGGGGGCGGGGGTAGGGAAGGGGGAGGGAAAAAAAAAAGAGGGAAAACCGCTCACACACGTGATAGACGTTCAGGCCACTGGCAGAGCGCTGCACAAACTTCCTCCCACGCTGCCCGAGGGGCTGGAGCCGGGAAGCCGGTCCTAACCTTACACCAGGGCCCGAAGCAAGCCCAGAACTTGGGTGCTGGGGCTCAGTCCAGTCGTTGCTGCCCAGGAATTGGCCCTGGGTGGCTCGGCCGGGATCCCCAGGGGCGCCCAGAAGTGACCCATTCATTGATTGGGACGGGTTGGCATAAACCATTCCCGGGTACGACAGCCTCGCAGTCTGTCTGGGGGACCAGAGCTGTGGAAGACATGAACTTCAGAAAAAGACATCTCACCCACTGGGGAGTTGGGGGTGTACACAAGTTGATAAGACACAGAATTGACCACATGATGAATGCTCTGCAAATGACAACGCAAGGAGCAAAGGTTAGGCAAAAGGACCCCTGGAGTCCTGCTTTTTACCCACATAGAACAAGTCCTGAGACGCACACTTTGCTCAAAATCAATCTTAAATCCACATCAATAAGCATCACAAAACTCTTGGAGGAATTTATCAAAATAACCTCCAGAATAGCCTCCGCCACAAGAGCTGGAGCTACAATCGTTATTTTGGAACGTTCTTATTTATGTCATATGATCCTGAGTATTTTTTAAAGCTCTTCGGTGTAAAACACAAAAACAACAAGCATTTGAAATTCTTAGGTACAAGGAGCAGCCTTCGACAATCTCAATTTTCAAAACCGCTCCAGAAAGTTTTCCTCTGGGGTCGCTTGGTTTGCAGGCGCACTCTTCATCGTACCTGCAAGTCGCGGCACCCTCGAATTTTAGGGGGGCGGGGTGAGGGACACCTGATGAAACGGCGCTCGCTTTGCCGCTGACCTCCCAGCGAAATAGGAACCCAGCACAACAGTGAGCTGGGAATCCTCGAGGGCGCTCTCACCACGAGAAGAGCCGCGCTGCCACGGGTGAAGACAAGGAAGGGTGGCAAAAAGGTGAGAAGAGGGATGTGAGAGATGCCGTGACCAGCGGGAGGGCTGCGCGCTAGGGTTGCCCTAGCACTCATTCCCCGGGCTGCAGAGTCGGAGAGGGCGAAAGCCGCGGGGAGTGAAATTAGCAGGACCGGGGCTTCCCCGAACTCCCCAGCGCGGCGCGGGAGCCCTCGCCTAGCGTACTTACTGCTCACGGTCTGTCTGTAACTTGGCTGGCTGGGGCTCTGTCCATGGAGCAAAAGTAGAGAATCCAGGGTGGAAGTTTCTGGTGCTTTGCCTTGTAGTGTTCTTAATCTTCCTTTCTCTTTGCTCCTTCCCCTTTCCTCTTCCCCAGGTTCTAACGTTTAAGGTCCTGGGTCAGGGTGTCTTCTTCTTGTGGAGATGGTTGTTAAGATGATGATGGGAGGGGGAAAGGGGGAGGAGGAAGAGGAGAGGGAAAGGAGGGCTCCTCCAAAGGGGCACCCGAGGAGCGGGGGAGGGGACGGCGGAGGAGGGGAAAAGAGAGAAGGAGGCTGAAAAACTCCTTTTCACACCTTCGAGAAGGAGACCCGTTCTAGAGAGAAAGGGCTGGGAACCGAGAGGCGGCGGCAGCGGCGGCGGGCCGGGGCTGCTGGTTCGCAGGGCCGCTAGCTCGGGAGGAGGCGCGACCGGAGCCGTCAGGCCGATGCCACCGAGAACGCAAGAGACCTGGGACCGCGGAGGCCGCCCGAGCTGTCACCTCCAACCTCTTCCCCTCTTGGCCGCCGCCGCCAGCAGCCAGAACCGGACTCACTGACAAGCCGCAGAGAGAGACACACTGAGAGGGAGATGATTATTAGTTGCGTTGAGTCATCAGGCAAAGTGAGTCCTTTTGGGTTGTCCTCGGTTTCCGATTTCTCCCCCTCCCCCTTTCCGTCCCCAGAGCTAATGCCTTCAAAATAATAATTTGAGGTGGGGGTAGGGGAAGTCTGTAGGTTATTTCGGGATGGGGGTGGAGGGGACAGATCTAAACCCAAGCCAGACTGGTCCACCGCAATGAAAGAGGGGACTGGGGGGCGGGGAGGAGGGCTGGGGAGGTTGCGGGAGGAGGGGGGCCCCGCCTGGCAGGAAATTAAACATCAATCAATCAATCGCTGTGGGCGCGGAGACCCAACAGCGGCGGGGCTGCGGAGGAGACCGAGGGACAGGCGAGGGGCGTTTGGGAAGCAGGGAGGAGAAGGGAGGGAAGAATCGGTGGTGGGAGCTTGGTGGCGAGGACCGCGCGCGGGGGGGAGGCGGAAGACCGATGACAGAGGACTGGGTGCGGCGTGAGGCAGTGGCCGCGGCCCGCGGGTGGGTGCGACCCGGCACTGGCGGGTGCCCGGGCCGGGAATCTGGTCCTCCTCCTCGCGGCGGGTCCAGGGCGCGGCCGCCTCGCCCAACCCTTAGCGCGCCAGTCCCGGCGCGGAGGCGGAGGTGGCTACAAGGCAGGCGCTGGGTGCCGAGACTCCCGGCGGAGGCGCAGACCAACGCGCAGGAGGTGGCCGCGGCTCCCTCGGCTCCCGGCTCTGCAAACTGCTCCGAGTACTTTCGACTTTGGAGATAGGAGGGCGATCGCCTCCCCCACCCACCGCCTCCGCCCACCACCCACCGCCTCCGCCCCTCGGAACAACTTTTCGCTATGCCTGCGAGCTCCCCCTCCGCACGGAGCCTGCCGTCCGGGTCCGAGGAGTAGACACGCTCGGCGCCGCCGGGTGCGCGGGGAAGGCCGCTTCTCTCTCAGAGCCGGCACGGCCGCGGGTCCAGAACAATAGCCGGGGTGTCCGGAACAGCGCGAGCACGGGCACTGCCCGCCGGGCTGCGCATGACACCGGAGCGGGGACTGTGTGGAGGGCGCAGGACTGGGGGCCTCCCTGGGTTGCGTCCCTGGAGCGCTCGCAGCGCCGGCGACATCGCGAGCGGCACAGCCTGGGCCGCCTGGAGGCCGTGGCGCGGTGGCGGCGAGGACGGTGGGGCTGCCTGTCCTCGGCTGCGGGGCCGGAGAGCCAGGGACTCCTAGCGGCTCGGGCCCTGGGCTGCGGGCGCCGGCAGAGCCGTTCAGAGAGAACCCGGCCTCCCCGCCCTGGGGGAGGCCGCGCGGGGGCGTCCCCAGCAGGTCTTGTAAAGACGCAACTGAGCCACAAACTTTTGCCGACTCCCGCGACCGCCGCCGCTGCAGCCGCCGGCAGCCGGGCTCCGGCCACGGCGCTCATTTAAGGTGGCGCGGACTCTAGTCGAATAGGCCAGCCTACCATCGCGCTTTTGTCCCTGCGGTCCAGCTATTGTGCGGGGCCTCCTTAAGGAGCGGCACGTGGGCAGGGGACGCGGCCCCAACGAGACGCCTGAGGCGCGGGCGGACACTCGCCGCCAGTACTGGGGCGGGAAGATGTGCGAGCGCCCACTCCAACCGTGAGGCCAGTGGGACGCCTTCAGCTGGTGGCTCTTACAGAGCCTCCCGCACACCCAGGCGCTACCTCCTAATCCCTTGGACTCCAAGGACTCCCCGGCTATCACACTGCCAGAGCCAACGGTCCCCCTTAAGAAGCGTAGATAGTACGGCGGCGCCAGAGGGCCAAACTAAATTCGGCTTCGGGAAACGCGCTCTGGGGGGGCAATTCTGGAAATCCCGTTCCTGAGTAGGGACAGCGGGAAACCGCGTCCGCCGAGTGTGCCCAGAACTAGACCTCAATCAGCTCGCCGCACCCCACACACACACACACCTCGGTGGGCGGCGTGCGCGCGGCCATTCCCTCAAAAGCAGGGGCCTGGGACGCTGGGGATCCTCTGGAAGAGAAGAGGTCCCAGAAGCGAAACCCGCCCCTGGCCTAAGCCTCGGCGCCCAGAGTCTGGTGAACCCGGTACCCAGACGCCGCCCACCAAGTTCCAAAAGAGCCGGGCGGAGAAAGGGCGCGAGCAGGATAGTAAATCTTTGGGGAGTCACCCTGAAGGTTTTAGACAGCACTTCCCTTTTCTTATTTTTCTTTCCCAAACCCCATTTCCCACAAACAAATATTTTGGAGAAAATGCACAATTCGAAGTCGGTGGAGAGCAAAGTAGTTCAAACAAATCAACCCGTGATGGTAGCTAAACGGTTTTTGACTGCAAAGAAACAAACTGTAAGTTTGATCGACCAACTTTGTCGTTGTTGTTATCTGTAATATCACGTCGAAACGGGAAGGGGCGGGGGGGGTGCAAAAAATCAACTACCACCGTCAAACTTTGAGCTCGCTTTCGTAATGGGGAAAGGCGCATTTCTTATTAATTTTTTAACGACGATAATAATGCTGTTTCTCTCCTTACCTTGGTGTTGAACTGCGGAATCCTCCGGATCAATGTCCAGAAACTTACAAGAATTTGTGATATTAGAACTTCAGTACTTCTGGAAAAAAATGCAAATGGGTTAGCCAGGATCTTTCCTATCTGATTCGTCTCTATTATTATATCTGATGATGCGGATGGTTGGAGCGATTCAATCCTAAACCATTAATGAGCTATTTTATAAACACCACTGTCTGAAGATCTTCATTTACATTTTGCGAAAGATTACTTCGCTAATTTCACAGACTTGTGTCAACAATATGACTACGGGACTTGTTAAGTTCTTATAAACAAAACAGCCGTATTGTTAATTGGTTAATATTTCATAGAGTGTAAATATTTTATTATGTTTTGAGGGGAACTATTGATTCTAAATTATTAAACCCCTGAAAAGGGCTATTTGAATAAAGTATACAATTAAGTACAATTAAATGTACATTGTGACTAGTCTGTTTTCAGATTCTGCACCCTTTTTAAATAAATTGATTTTCTCTTTATTGAAGTTTCCTTTTGTCCGGTTTTGATAGTGAACAAATTTATCATTGAGCAAAAAAAGCTCCAAGTATCTAAAAATGCATTTAACTTAGAGGAATATGTCAAATACGATGAATTATTACCAGAAATGTACTTTGAATGTTTGTAGATTTACGTTTAGTGACGCATTTTACATATTTCTATTTAAAAAAAAAAAAAGAGTTCTAGGATGTATGTCCAGTGTGGTTTTTTTCCTTTGAATTTTGTCCCCAATAAAGGCCTTATCTGTTTCAAATTACATACCCTTTTTACTGCACAATCTTTGAATTGACCTTATTTCAACTGAAGTAAGCGATTAATTCCAGCATGTTATATTTCGACAATAAGAAATATTTTAAATAATATATAATCTTTTACTGGGATTTTCTTCTTTTTCAAACAGTAAATAAATTATGATGCTGATGATTAAAAAAAATTTTGTTTGGTTTCGTTTTTATTCCTCAAGTGGTCCATTTTCCAACATTTTTAAAAACAAAATCACACTCAAGAATTGGTTTTAATTACGTTTGTCTTTTTTAAAATACTTTGATCCAAAACTCATTTTGCGCATTACGCGATGGTTTGTTTCCGTGCTCAAAAGCATAAAGTTCACATTTGGGGGACATTTTTACCCCTCAACTTGCTTCTCACTGACGTTTTTGTCGAGTTTGCCCAGACTCCCCCCCCTCCCCCACTTACCCCACTCCCAATATTTTTTTCTTATGTCATTTAGTAAGAGGCCGCCTAACTTTCATAATCACACGGAGATTAGTTACTTTAAAAATCAACGGATCTTCATACACTGTGCTTAAATATGCATGGCTCATCTTATTTCCAGGTTCTCTCCTTTTCTCTCTTTCTCTCGTCAGGCCTTTCTTCTTTCTCTTATGGCCTGTACTTTTAATGACAACATTTCTTGATTTCTCCTCTCGAGACCGAGGTTTTTGCTGTTCGGGATCCTAACCCAGGCCAACCTTTCTTCCCCGATGCGCGCTGCCGACAGCATAGGCCTGACTGCGAGGCTAGGGTGCTGGATGCCAGGCCCGGAACTCGGGCTCTCAGCCCGGACCCTGGGCTTCTGAAAGACCACCAATCCATCCCCAGGCTCCCGGGCTTTCACCCCGGTCATCCAGGCAAAGAGCCCTCCTGGCCTTGCGCTACCTCTTAGAGAACACCGGAAAGTTGTGCCGCGTCTTCCCTCCACGCCCCGACTTACAGGGAAGACTATGGGAATTACCAGCGTCTAAAGCCTTCGACGCCTCCTGGGATCCGACACGTAGCTGCCTCTTCACCCCGGGCTTGCCCTGGGGGGGGGGGCGGAGGAAAGCGGGGCGGGGGGGGGGATCTTTTCTCTCAAATGAAGCCCAGACCAGCCCTGAAGCCAATTTCCGCCGTGGACTCTCCATGGAGGGTTGGGTGACCAACACTTTCGCGGGCCGCATAACTGCCCGGGGCTTGGATTGGCAATTGGATGGGACAAGAGCCTGGGGCCAGAACGCCCGGGGGCGGGGGGGACGCTCCTAGAAAGACAGGTCGCCTAGGGTGGGCTCAAGCCCTTTCCCAGACTGCTCCGGGGCATCTGGGGACTGACCAGAGTGCAGGGGGCGGGGGGCACTTACTTCGTTATCCTCACGCCTTCCTCGTTGGCATCAGAGCCAGGCAAACCCCAACCAGCGCCAGGCAGAGATAAATTGTTCCTGGCTGCCCCGGCGGCTCAGGGGGCCTGGGCGGGGGCGGAGCGCTGAGGAAGACGTTCGGCCGCTTAAGGTAGGGGAAGTGGAGGTCCTGCTCCGGTCCGCAAACCAGCCAGAGACGTATCACCTTCCCAGGCAAGGCTGGTGGAAAACTAGACCGCGTTAGAAGGTGTGCGGAGCCCTAGTAGGCGGGAGGATCTGGGGTCGGGAACTGACATTGCAGAGGCCGGCAGGGGGTCGGGGGGGTGCCGAGGTCGGCTCGCGAGCTGCCTCAGGCGAGGACCCGGAGCTTTGTACACCGGGACCCCAGGTGTAGGAGGTGGGAGAGGACGTCGGGGCTGGGCACTGCCTGCCCTGGAAGAGGAAAGCGAGGACACAAGTTTCGAAGTGACGGAGTCGCTGGGTGGAGGGTCTGGGTGTACTTTCGCGGGGCCTCGGGCTGGGAGGCCTGGGAAAGCCGAGGGCCTGCGGACTCCGAGGACTACCCGGGCCACACTTGGCAACGCCCCCGGGGTCCGGGGTCCTTCATTCTTTTTCAGAGGGAAGAGCTGAATAGCTGGATCTCCTGCAGCAGCGCAGCGAGAGAATGACTACTCTGCTCATATAGCTTATTTATAGAAAAGACTTTAAGCCACGGGAGTAACCAGGCAGAGGAGGGAAGAAAACGAAATGCCGAAGTAGCCGCCGCCGCCGCCTCCCCGCCCCCGCCCCGAAGCGCCAGGGTTGGACTCCGGAGTCGCGGCCCCGCCTGCTGCGTTTCCTATGGGGAAACCCGGAGCGAGGCGGCGGGGTTCGGTCCCATCTCCACTTTCCCCGCCTAAGGAGACGGCGAAGAACCCGCTGCCTTGGCTGGTCCCAGGGGCCCGCCACCCCGGAACCCCAGTCACTGCTGGGGCTCCGGCCGCGAGCCGAGCCGTCCTCTCCCGACAGCGCCCCCGCGTGGGCTGCGGCCGAAACCTGCGGCGCGGACTGAGCCCGCCGCGTCCCGGAGCCTGCTCTGCCGCGTCGCCTCGAGTCCTAGGACTAAGGATGCGGCGGGGGATGGGCAGGACCCCGGGCCTGGGCACAAGTCGCGCAGCCCAACACAGAAAACACGCCCGACGAGCTGGACACACTCCCGCCCGCGCTTTGCCCCAACCCACTGTAAATGAAAAGTACACCTGGCAAGGCCAGGCCACGGCACCCCACTCACACCCCAAACTCCAGCAGGCGGGCGGTGCTGCGCGGAGAAATCCGTGGAAGGAAGGGATCTTAGCAGGGACTGGAAGGCCCAGGCAACGCGTCCGAGGCGGCGCAGGCCGCAGAGACTTCCCGAGCGCAGTGCGAAGCTGGGCCCGCGAGCGGTGTTACTTGAACTACGCGGAAGAAGGCGAGAACCCCGGCTGCGGGACGCAAGGTCCCAGCCATTCTAATGGAACCGAGGACGAGGCGGGGACTCTCCCCAGGTCCAAACCCGTCCGGAGTGGCGGGGAACCACAGGATCCCGCGTAGGCGCCTCGCCTAGAACGTTCTCTCGATCACACGAACCCTCTCAAAGACTTGCAGTCCGTCAAGACATGAGCCCCAGGTGGTCGTCACACAGGCGTCCCAGGGCTCAGCTCCTCCCCACCCCGCGATGCGTTCCCTCCCGACCCTGCACCAAGACCAGCAAAGCTGAGCATCGCCTAGCGCTGGCCCCGCGCCACATCAGGACTTGAGCTCCCATGCCTCGGGCTTAGAGGACTTCACTGAGTAGGTTGGGGCTTGTTTTTTAAATAAATTCAACTGTTCACATATGCACACACACATACACAAATTATGGGACGGTCGGCTATTAAAAATGACGACGGTCCAGAAACGTGTAAATTCACCTGGTACCCACCTGAATACTAAGTTTACAACCCACACAAAACAGGGACGAACCCCGGACCCCTGAGCTGTCCATCACTCTCCGGCCGCCTGCCGCACCCTTGCAGGGTCCCGGGCTAGCAGCGCCAACACGCGCGCTCCAACCCGGGCGGTTGCTCAGCGGCGCCCGAAATGATGGCAGCGTGGCTGGCTACCTGAGCTCCAGAGCTCCGCGACCGCCTGGCCTGCTCGCCCACACCCTTATCATTGACTGCGATCTGGTCATTTCTAAAGTCTGATACAGCAAGACCTGCCCTAGGCCACGCGGAGCTTTCCCAGCGTACCATACCCGGCGCCCATGCCAAGGGGTTCACCCTGGCTAGCTGCGCTCGCCTTGGCCCCCTGTGCCCAACGCCGAGCCAGGGGCAGCTGGTCAGTGCGCCGACACTGGCTACTCACCTCCAAGAGACGAGTGAGAGTGCCTGCAGCGTCGCTCGTCCAGCCCTGGGGCTGATTTAAATAACTAATAAGCTCAGAAATTTTACGAGGGGAACTTTTCCTTTTAGTATCAATAAAGTCTAGTAATTGGGTTTGTTGGTTACCTAAGCTCCGGTTTCTCTCTCGCTCCCGTTCGCGCTCTCTCTCTCTCTCTCATTCCGAGGCAGCGTTTACAAAAACCGGCAACTGTGTGTGCATGCGTTTGTGTGGAGGGGGGGTGCGAGTGTGAGTGTGTGGAAGAAGTTATTTCAAAAGTCCTTTGCCTCAAGAACAATTATCACTGTCGTTCTGTGCTTGAAGAGTTTTGAAAGGTGAACTGTTTTTATTTCACAGGAGAAAAATTGTTGACATAACTCAATAATATGAGGGTGGAGGATTTTAAAGATTTTCCCTTGGATGTGATAGAAAGAAATTGACATTGCTTTCCTAATACTTTGCATTTTAATTAACTTTCTCACCGGTTGTCAACTCACTGGCTGGTCGTAGTGACTGTTGTTTCCAGTAAGGACCTCTGTACTATAATACATTCTAAATTGGGGGTTTATTTTTCTAATCTTTTTGAAAACATGTTCTTAATGGAAAGATTTTTTCCACCTGGGAATCATGCCTCAATTAAAAATATAAAAGATCTTTCATGAATAATAGCTGCGAAGAGCCTATTAGTGTCCACAGAATTGTTGGATGCTATAAAATGTCAGATATCTAAAGGCAATCTAATCTTATTTCTCTCCAACCAATGATATATATTTGTTTCTTTTCTGTTATGTGGAAGTAAAAAAAAAAAAAAAAACTTTTAAAAGGACTTTTCAGAAAAAGTGTTATGCTAAAATTTGTCTGAATTTAAATCCCCTAATAGACACAAGCAATGTAGTTAGCCTGTGAATGTCAGTCTAACGAAATGTAGAGTATTTCAGAATCAGATTATTGTTAGGACCAGATACTAAATAGTCAGTGAAAAGGGAAGGGAATTTAGATTTGCAAACCAAGAGAAACTAAGCCGGTTCATGAAGTTACCAGGAACACACCCAAACCTGTGCGATTGTATCTCCAGTGTTTACATATTATGGAGAACTTTTCTTTTCTACTTTTAGCTAAGAAATTGCTGGACTTCTCTAAGTTCGTCTGGTTTTAGGCTGTGATACTCAAAGTCTGCCTAGGGCTGTCTTCTGCCTGGGTTCCAGGTAACTTCCAGAGTTATTCCGGGTCGGATCCGTTGGCACCTTCGGGGTGGAGAAGGGCATTTTGCCCAAGGTTCCCAGCACCGCCGCTTTCCCAACCCCTTCCCTCCGGGGCTGGGAGCTCCTGGGCGCCAAACCTTCCTCTTGCTTCTCGAGACCACCGCCCGCACCCCTGCCCCCCACCCCCACGTCGCAATTAGCTGCAGCGAGAGCAAATCTTGGGTTACTGGGGGTATATTCCCCATTTTCCACTTTCCCGGAGGGTTACAATTTTCCTTCCCGTCAGCTCCCAGTCCCGGCTCCTGTTCCCACTCGTCATCCCCAGTCCTTGCCACCTTCTGGCTCTCAGCAGCGGGTCCCTGTGTCCACATACTCAAGGTGTTCAAGACAGCTACCTTCCTCCCCAATCCTGGTCAAGCTGAGGGAGGACGAGTCCTCCCGGCTCTGTCCTACAGGTGCCAGGAAATCTTGACCAGTGGCAGGGAAAGATGGAAGTAAGGGCGCCAGGCTAAGCAGGTTAACTCAGAGCTTCAATGATGGGCATCTCAGTTTCCTCCAAACGACAGGGTGCCCTCCCTGCCCTTCCACTGCTCCAGGTGGAAAATAACCACCCCTCCCTGCCACCTCTGACAGTGCTGCTCTGGGAACCCAAAGGTGTCCCTAGCTTTTAAGCTTCCACATTCCTCCCTGCTATCCCATGATCCCATGTTTTGGTTTCTGTTCAGCTGTTTTCTTAGGATGAGGAAACTTCATTTTAATTAATTTTTTTGTCTTTTTCCTTGCCTTATTTTCTCCTTTTTTTTTTTTTTTTTTTTTGGAGGCCCTGAAGCCTGACTTCTGCCAGATCCTGTGCAGTCTCCCAGGGCTAAGTATAAGAGCAAGGAGTGATTTGTCTGTTTATAACAGATTTAATTAAGACAGTTATGTGCCCTGAGCTCTTTGGACCCCAATGCACTTTGATTTGGAAAGTCAAATAGAATCTTCTATGTCCTGGCCCTGGTTGGCCACCATCTGGGTACAGACGCTATTGTCCATCTACACCAGACTCACTGGACCCGAAAGAGTCACCTGTGGAACTGGTTGCCCTGCTCAACCCTGGCGACTTCCAGTAAAGACCTCCCTAGTAAGGGTTTGAAGGGCTGGATACCCAGAAAGCTTATGATGGCCTGTGGCTTAGGATCCAGACACCTGACTTCTGCTGATCTGGCTTCCCAGCTTCCAGAGAGCTCCCCAGCCTGAGACCTTAGGCCCCCCTCCTTCCCTAGCCCCAGCAAGGCAGCCAGTCTCTCTCTCCCTTTCCCCAATTGTGAATCCAGTAGCCCACTGCGCCACCCCACCCCCCCTTAGTCTTAGGTGCTAGGCTGAGGGGAAGTGTTTTTCCAATTTGTCATCATTGGAAACCTCAGGCATTTGGAGTGTAAAACTTTAAAAGCTTCCAGGGATGCTCTGACTTCAGGCACTCAATGAAAAGGAGGGGGCTAAGGGCAGGGACTGGCGACAGAGATCCAATGTGCTCTCCTGGACTTTCCTCTCTTGGCAGCCCGGCCGCACCCAGACACTTGTCCATACTCCTCCCCTCCCCCCTTCAAAAATATCTGCACAAAATTCTTCCAAAAGGAGCAGTAGGGTAAAGGTCAAGCAGCCCCCTCACACACACACTTTGGCCCAGAGCCCGGTTGCCTGCAGTTCATGCTATGGCAGTGTGTAGGGTTGTGGGCACCTCAACTGCTCTCCTCTCCCACCTCTCCACTACTCTGCCATCAACATTTTAGTATCATCCATAATCGACCCCCTCGGTTTTCAGTAAATTTAGAATCCAACAAGAGTAACCTATCTCTCTCTCTCTCTCTCTCTCTCTCTCTCTCTCTCTCTCTCTCTCT